>CM061531.1:333505617-334761387 GCA_030545055.2 Neoaliturus tenellus | reverse complement strand
CACATTGGTTCTGCCCAAGGCCTTAGTGATAGTCTCTGGAAATTCCCTGACCAAAGCCTCGACCTTGGATCGCTGCTCTGGACTAAGATTTTGGCCCATACTGACAGGGGCTGACTCACTGTCGGTGTCTAAAGGTATCAAGGCAAAAACCTTTGGGGTGCCGTACGGAAAAGTGAGGGTGTGATCTGCCATATTGATGATGGCACGGGCCTTAGTGAGAAAATCAGAGCCTATAATAACTTCTACCGGTAAATTTTCTGAAACTTGGAAGGAAAAGTTCCATGAAAGATGCCCTATCTTGAAATGGATGGTTGCCTGAGACTGAAAAGCAAAGATGTCGCCGGAAGCGGAAATGGCTTTTTCATTGGTTGGGCCCACAGACTTTACGCAAGTGGTGTCCTTGCGAAGCCTGTTGAACACATTCAGGGAAATTAAACAGAAAGAAGCGCCTGTGTCTACTAGGGCCTGAAGCTCAATACCACCAAAATGTGATTACGTGACAAAGGTCCATCTTGGGCACGGATGGGGCCTTACTGGAGACAGGGTGTTGTTTAGTTTTTGATTGGGTCAACTTTAGGGGTTCCGCGGCTGCTTGACATTGCGGAGGAGCGCGACCGCCTAACATCGACCTCCGTTCCCGTTTGTTGGGTTGCCCCGTTCATTGCGGTCGGAATTGATGGGACCTGACTGACGTTGCGCGCGATCACGCTGCTGTCCGGAATTCTGCGGGACATGTGAGCGGTACTGCCCCTCGCGAATGTGCGACTGTTGCCCTCGGTAGGGTTGGTTGGAAAAGCGCGATTGCTGCCCGCGGTCGTGGCGTCCTTGATGAAAAGAATTGTTGTTTGGCCTGCCATAACCGCTGCGGTAGGCCTGACTGTTGTGACGATTCTGCGGATACGAACGTTCGTAGCCCCTGGAATTTTGCGGGGATGGTGCGGCAGGGGCCACAGCCGACTCTTGCGCCTGAGAGGTGGGACTCAAGGTGCTCAACCACCTGCAGCCTAGGCGCGAGGGAGAGCAGGTCTTGAATAGTACGACAGGGGGGCATCATGGCGAGCCGCGCCCTAGGCACAGAGTGAAGTCCGTTGACCAGGACCTCCAAAAGCTCCGAGTCGGTAGCGTTTGGGATTAACAACATTGCATAGTCCTGGACCGAACCTACAAACTCTGGTAGGGGCTCGGAGGCTCCCTGACGCCTATAAATAAGGCGCGTCACCATAGTGTGTCGCAGTTGAGTCGGCACAAAAAAAATCCATCAAGTCAGTAGTCAGGTCGGCCAACCTTTGCCTGTTGGCGATGGCACGGGACCAGAAATCACCGAGTTGCCCGGTGGTGCGAGGCAGCGCTTCAACGAGGAGCGTGTGCTCATCGACTAAGGCAGGCGCTGAATTTTCAATACCTTGACCAAAAATTTCAGCAGCTGCTCGCCATCAGCACCAGAAACAACCGGCAGGGCCTTCAACAGGTTTGCCACGACCTTTCTGGAGTCAGAGGATGTGCTCTTTGAGCTCACAGCACTCGCCAACTGTTGACCTAAGGTTCAGGCAGTGACTCGAATAGCCTCCAGCCACTGAGGAGCGAAAGGCTGGGCCATCGGCCCAGTGGTGGGTGGCGGTTGAGGCTGAGTGACGGAATGCGCGGGAGGCGCGTGGGTGGCGGCCTCGGTAACCAAAATCGATGGGGGACGGTCGCTCGGCTCGGACCCGACGGACTCTTGTTTCGTTTCGGGGTTGTCCTTCTGTTTCGCCTGAATGGGAATTTCCGAATCGGAAGCATGACCGGGTGTCAAGGGCTCAGTGCCACCATTGATTGGCAAAGTAGCCAAGTACTCGCTCAACAGGGCTCTGTTTTGAGCAAGAGTGCCAAACGGGGTGAGGCCCAGGGCTTGGCACTGTGCGACAGCGTCAGGCGCTGAGAGCGTGTAAACCCATGACGTTCCCGATGGGATTTCGTCAGGTGCGTACACCCTCGATGTCATGTCGCAGGGGGTGCGCAACGACAATAGGCCTAAAAAAAAACCCAACTCACTCAAAAATTTTCCCCTTGGGTTGATGTTGACCAATGGCAGAAGAGAAAGAGAAAAAAAAATTAAACAAGTTGCAAACAATAATCAATTTGCCCAACAATGCACAATTAACACTGAAAAAAGGCACTTTCTTCAAGCAGAGACAGCTGGCAGGCTGGAAATCTCGAACCGCAGGGGCTAGGCCTATTCTGTAACAAAGGCACAAAACAAAGGCAAAATCCTACACTGGCTGGCAAACCCTGGGTCCCTATTGCCTAACTGAACTTAAGGGAAAGAGCAGGGGATGATAACTCAGCAAGAAAAACTTGGAAAGGTTAAAGCTAACCGAGGCCATAAGGGCGCTCGGAAAATAAAAATAAAGGCCAAAATTTAAGCTAATTTCCAAAATTTCAAAAAAAAAACTACTGCAACAGGGTAGTCCAGAACCTTAGCCTTTCTTAGAAAAAAATTTGAAAAGAATCGAAGCAAAAACTACTGCCCTAGCCTAAAAAAGGAAAAGTGAGGTTAGGCTAGCCTAGGCCTACCTCATGAAGCTGTAGTCTTAGCCTGTGCTTAGCTCAGAAGCTCTGCTACCATATGCAACGGTAATATGCGGTTACCTATGGATAATGGGTATTCGGACAGCTGATTGTGGACCTATGGTGGTATTGAACTAAAACTCAGGGAGTAGCTATTGGCAAACTGAATTGATGGACTATTGAGCTCGAGCAACAACATGAATGGGCTGACTAGTCATCTCTAGGTTGTTGGTGATTAACTGAAGGGTGACTATGGAGATGGTTGAGGATTGAGGTTTTAATGTCGTGAAATGAGATATCTGGGAAATTCGTGGCCTATTGACTGAACCTAGGAAACGTATCTGAAGGCCCATACTGTGGGTACTACCCAGGGACGAATCGTTGCCAAGCACAGGACCAGAACCATCAGCCATTTTGATGAGTGCTTTAATTTTAATCTATCTATACTAAATTAATTGCAAGGTGAATATCTAATAATCAACTGTATCTAGAAATCTAAAACCCATCCTATGGCTGATGGTCCATGTCGTGAGACGACATGAACGTTAAGGTTATGGCTCCAGACTACCTCTACAGAACAAGTTACAGCCTTTATTGACTGGCTACATAATAATTGCACTTGAGATTAATTAATTAATTATCATTCCCCCGCTCATCCCTAGCCTACTCAAACCCCCAACTTAACTAAAACTTATCTGGACATTTTGGTCGCGATGTTCAGGATCGGAAAAGGGGACCTCTTCCATGCCAAGCTGGGGAGAGAGAGAAAGACAGCCTCAGAATCTTTCGACTTCGCGAACCGATTCGAGAACGTTCTAGAAGGAGGCTGTCGGATATCGCCACTGTGGCCAGTGTCTCGACAATCGCTACTATATGGAGTGCTGGCGGCACGAGCCGTCCCAAAAATGTGAGCTGTTTTGTATTTTCTAGATAAAGCGTGTGCATCCGCTGTAGTAAAGTAGGCCTTGCCCTAACTTTAAAAAAATCAAAATGACAAAAGACATGAAAATAAAAAAAATAAAAAAACACAGACGAAACATTTTTTACTAAGGCACTGACTAGTTCGGTGAAAATCACGTTTCTCCCAGTGGATTTTACTCCCGCCTCATTCAGAAAGCTTAAAATCTGCTGTCAGTTGTGATTTTACCACTGAATAATGGTGGTTAGCTATGGAACCTCGATATAAAGTTAAAAATACCGGTCAGAATATTTGCTTCCACACACAGGTAGGGAGTTGAAGACCTCAACACAGGTGTTCGTGGTTACAGGGAGTGGGATTGATTAGATTACACCCCAAGTGTTGTGGCTTAAAGTGTTAGGCTTACAAGAAGGTAACCCTAACGCCATGGTGGGAAGCTTATGTCTGAGACTTCCGACTGATCATCTAAAGGTAATTGGTCACCGTCACGATCCGAGTTTATAAGTATAACTTTAACTTTTTAGCTACGGTCAGGAACGCACTTAAAAAGTTACACAATAATAAATAGAGCCTGAAACACATTAAACATATCGTATGGATAAATAACACAATACAGCTGCACAGAGATTCATATTTTACTTTGGAAAAAAATTCTCAGTGACCAAAAAAGTCCTATACAGTACCGGCACCTTTTATAACTAAAAGTAGGTCATTCGATGACAAATCTCAATGCATAGTCCAACCATGGTATTGTCGGATGAACAGTAAAGGGATGAGCACAAACTGAGCGTCGGGGAGAGATGATTCGCTTATGCAAACGCCACGAGAGGTCCAGCTGTTTTGTATTGATGTGAAATGAGCCGGACCTCGAAGCACTTCCCCTTGACCAACTTTGCCCCGCAGGTTCAACATTTACCTAGATTGCTCGAGTGGCCGTGAACCTCTACAGAGCTTGCCTAATCGACTTGAAAACATTACTCTCTAACATTTGATTTTTACCATTGAGGTTAAAAAAATAAACATTGTTATTGTTTTGTAAACTACCTAACCATTGGCTTGGATAAGTTTATACCAGACAATCGCTACAATCATAAAAATAAACATATATTGTTAAGTCAATAAATTCTTTTTAATCTTTCTTTGTAAATTTCCTGTAATTCTTTGTAATTTTGTTATATATGAATCTTGCATAACAATATTGGGGCGGGAAAAACATCTTCATTTTAAGAAATTAAGTATAGGTTTCAATATAAAGTTAATTCATAAAATAAAGAGATTGCCCATTGGCCGAAATTAAACCTACATTTCAGTTGATTAGAACCCAATTAGTTAATTTAAAAAAAATACCAATGAAACTTAAATGTGTTTCCTGTTTTCCTAACATCTAGTAGAAAAACAGCTGTCTAATGATTCAACCAATTAAACTTCTTCCTGGGGGCCGATTTAAATTACAATGGGATTCTGCTCATCTACAGGACACTAACCCTTCTAGTGGTATACACTAATTTCTCCCATGATGGGTGAAAGCTGAGAAAAAAGGAGGAAAAGAAATATACTTGCCTATCAATATATAGAGATTACATCAAGTACCATGTACATTTGTACCTACATATTGTTGGGACAATAAAGAAAAACCAAAAATTTGCATTATTATTTGAGGCAAATGATCAAATTAATTAACTAATGCATCTAATTTCAATGATCCAGAAAATTTGTTTTGTTTCTTTATTCAATACATATACTAATTTAAACCAATATTAGTTTTCATTTACAATAATATAATTAAATACAAAAATAAATGTGTGATTTTTGTTCTAGTGTGTATTATTAACATGTCTTTCATTTAGTGTTTCGTATTTCTTATTTTATTAGTTTTTTGTTTATATTTTAATTTTATTTTAAAGAAAATATTTGAAACTGCTTTAAAATTAATAGGTGCTTAAAATAATTTAATTACTATGATATGTACATGAATTATGTTTTAAGTTTAAACTAGAATTAAAAACCAAATGTTTTGGGATAAGCTTTGCAATTTGAAATACATAAAATTGTTATAATTGAAAGTGTTTATTTAAATTTTTAAGGTATAATTTTTAGTCTCTCTTGCTTTACTGCACTTTAAAAAAGATCTATGCGCCTCCGTTGCATCGCGGGGGAGATAAGGAGCCGAACACCGAACTGTAAACCTAGAGGCTTTGGTGGTCTGACTACGCTTTGGTGCTGGGATTACCCCTAATACTCACACTACAACTCTTATAGAATGATGTAGTGTGTTTTGGTTACTTCTGGCCCGGAAGTGACGTCACCGGAAGCCACGTGCCACGGCACGCAGCTTCCGGTGGGCCAGAAGTGGGGACAATAGATGTCGGGGTGGAGATGGTGAGAGCGTCGGCGGTCGGTTGAGCGAAGAGTGCGCATAAAATAGAAGTTAGTTCAAAATTGAAATTCGATGGTGTTAATAAAAACTCTAATAGTTGAACGAAACTAGAAGTTAGTGTAAAACTGAAATTCAACAATCGGAGTGTTGAACTGAATTTGCGCATAAATTAAAAGTTGGTTCAAAACTGAAATTCAACGATCGGGAGTTGAACAAAATTAGCGCATAAATTAACCGGGGTTGAAGTAAAACTTCGCATAAATTAAAAATTAGTTCAAAATTGTAATTCGACGGTGTTAATAAAAACTCTAACAGTTGAACGAAAATAAAAGTCAGTTCAAACATAGCGCAGTCATAACAAGAGAGAGAGAGAAGGTAAATAGAAGTGTTAAGTTCCGCGGATAGAACGAGAATGAAGAATGAAACATGACGCGTCGAAATATATGCGTGACTGTAGATGTCAGTTAATGGGGGGTCTAGAGCTTCCGGCCTGTCAGATGGTGAATTAATCAATGGGGGGAGTGGAGATGGCGCTCGGTTGAACTAAAATTGCGCATAAATTAAAAGTTGCTTCAAAACTGAAATTCAACAATTGGGAGTTGAACTAAATTTGCGCTTAAATTATTAGTTAGTTCAAAACTGAAATTCAACAACTGGGGGTTGAACTAAATTTGCGCATAAATTAACCGGGGTTGAATTAAAACTGTGCATAAATTAAAAGTTAGTTCATGTTAGCTGAAGAGTGTACAAAACAATGAAACAGGAATTGTCGTGAGCGCGCTTATATAAGGAAGGGTCTGGGTAAAATATGAAAACCTGCTGAACACAGTCGATAGGTGTAACAAGTTCGAAGTTGTGGAAACGTAACATTGAACGCAAAATGTTGTGAATAACACTATCGTCAACGCTAACTTGCGAAGTTCTAGCAGAGTACAACGGGTTAAAACTTAATTTCTTCCTTACTTTTGTTAAATTAGTTTTAATCTTTGAAACAGAAGGTTTGGAAGTACTTCGTAATATATGTTGTGTCCGCAAAAGTTTCAATTTTAAACATTGCGTATCCATCACAAGAAGTATATCAGATGTGTAGAAGTCAGAACAAGACAGATGAATGAGATATAACGTCGAGCACGCGAAGGTGATTCAAACAGGACGACATGTGCTAATGTAAATGAAACTCCAGGTTAGTAGCAATTAGACTTGTATAATGAAGTTGGCGAAACGTATATGTAATGAGTAGGAAGGATGCGAACAACACAAATGCGAGTTAATTAATGGTCGCGGCGCGATGAACAATCTTCTTTTATAACGGTTATCGCGTGAGAAGATCGGTTTCGCATGAGCGCCCAAGTGGAACCTCCCGTGTTCACTCAAGCGGAACCCCCCCCCCCCCCCCCGGTGACTAATCAAGCGGAACCCCCCCCCCCCGGTGACTAATCAAGCGGAAACCCCCCCCCCTCATAAAAAATGGAGATTAAATCCCCCCCGGTGACTAATCAAGCGGAACCCCCCCCCCCGGTGACTAATCAAGCGGAACCCCCCCCCTCCCCCTCATAAAAAATGGAGATTAAAATCCCCCCCCCGGTGGTCACTCAAGCGGAACCCCGCCGGTCGATGACCGGTCAATGGCCGGTCACGACCGGTTGCTAACCCCATCTAATTACCACACTTCACATCCCATGCCAGCCATGAACTACTATTGTTTGAATGAAACAGAATTAAACATGGCAGCCACCATGGAAAATTCTAACCTCAAACCTTGGTTTTACATCACTGCGCATGCGCCGCTCCCACTCCTTCGTTTCATTTTTATGCTGCTATAACTTGTACTGGAGTGAGCCAACTTCACGCTACGGCGCCTAGTCATGTATTACTCACTTTAGCGCTACTGCACGTAGCGTCTTACCTTAGCGTCTTACGTCTTACCTTAAATGTCAATGCCATTTAAGGTAAGACGGCACCCAAAAATTTAAAAAAAAACTTTTTTTTGTTTTTTATGTTTTTGTATTCTCCATTTTATGCTGAATTCATACATACTAAACACTGTTATGTAAAATTATTTTTTATATTACTTAGTTTCATTTTACTAAATATATGCACCATCATTTCAAGGAAAATACACTGAGTAAAAATATCAACACTAAAAACGCCGTAAGGCTAGGCTTTAAATTGACGTTCTAAAATAGCAAAACGGGTGTTGGTGTCAGTGCACAAATACATACAATATCAGGTCCTCCCTATATTTTAAAAGCATAGGCTTGCCTCACCGGAGCTTTCAGGGTTCCTGGCAGCTTGTGCCAGGAGCCTATCCCGAGGACGCCGATATCATATGCATTTGTGCACTGACACCAACTCCCCCCTCGGTGAACCGGGCGGGATTCGAACCCGCCCCAGGCGCTACCTTCTGGCCAGAAAGGTAACGCCTTAACCAACTGATCCACCGAGGCTGGTGGTCGAGGCGCTCCAATTGTCTTGTTGAGCCGCTAGCGCTGCAGGAGAGAAAACTGGAACTACGATGCCGCGCTACAAATGCTATCTCAGAAACGATGAAAGCAATCTTCGGCCTTAATTGTCGGGTGAATGCTGAATGCTTAAAAGCTATCTCAGGACGATGAATCTTTCGTCCTTGGCCTTAAAAAGGCTAATTTATAGGTTTTAGTTTTTTCCGTTTTCCGAAAAACTTAATTTTTGATACTTTGGTACGATTATTCCGTTTATTTTTTAATAGATCTTCACAAAAATTGGTACAGATGACCATGGCAGGTTGATAAGCAATAATACGAATCAGAATCGAATGATCTCTTATGGTTTTAATTTTACAGCTTCTATTATGTATAACATTTCATAAAAAATATATATAACTTTAAAAACTGTATAAAAACTAAATTTTTTTAGCTACAATAAAACCACTTCTTATTATTGTTGTGAAAGGTCACTAAAATAAATAGAAAAAATTTCAGATTGATATCACAGTATTTGTGTAAGTTATGTGTACCTAAAGACACCTTATTTAACATGGCGGAGATAGGGAGTGCTGGATTACCTTAAATCTGGGAATCGCAAGCAAGAGCCAACCGGGGCCGATAACTGTCGAAATGCTGCGCGTAGCACCACGTTGAGTTGGGCAGGATCTCCAGTGTGGGTGGTTTTCGTTTGGTTCCATGAGACATTTGATGATTTTGTGGTTTGAGGATAGGATGGGTTCTAGGATAACGAAGATTTCCTTGAAAGCGGAAACGCAAAAAAGGCAAACACGAATGCCGAATACAAGCAAAACAAACGGATACAATTCACGACGACGCGGCGTTTGCCCCTCGCCTAAGCATACATTCTCCCAACTTCAACATTCTAAACACAAACTTTATTGTCCTGAAAATCCCATTGTTTGATAACAAAGCATTTTCCCAATAATTGATACCCTAAGTATATACCTTTATTTCTTTATTTACTTATTCCTTTTCTTACCATATAATACCTACTAAGACTAACTAAATCTACGAAGGTCTACCTAATTAAGCCCTACTGCTAGTGACTAGAATTTCCCTAAGTGACGGCCGTCGAGAGAACAGAAGAAAGGTGAAGATAGGAAAGTAAAGCAGAGTTGTGACTAGGTACCAGTTGGCATTCAATGGATTGTAGCCTGTACACAACTACAATCAATCGACAAGAACGGAAGTCATCCGAGGCCCCTCGCTCTGGGATTGAGAAAAAAAAAATAAATAAAAAAGGTTCAATCCAAGGGCGAAGATAATTTATAAGCAAAAGAAATTAATTTAAATATTAAAACAGCCTCGGGGAAAAATCCGCCTATGCCGCTGGCAGAAAAGAGGAGAGGGGAAAAACCCACTCCACAGCTGGGGGTAAGGTGTAGGCATACCCATCGCAAAGGAAGGCAATGCCTTAGACTCACCGCCCTCAACTGGGGGGGGGGCTAGAAAGAGAAGAAGAAGAAAGAAGAAAAGCTTACAACTACTATCACTAGGTTCTGGCTGGCTTGGCAGACGATCGTCGGTCTGGGTAAGAAAAGTTTGATGAATCTTACTTTTTACCTGGAAGGGTTGAAAAATCTCTTCAACTGAGAAACGTGGGCCTGTCGTATGAATTTTCCATTGGTGGGGTCGAGCAATCGGACAGTCACAGGCGAGACAAAGGTCTCTATTACACAAGGCTTGGACCAAAGGGGCAACAACTTTTGATTGACATTGTCAATTTTCTTGCTCAGGGGGTGCACATTACCCAATCTCCGGGCTTGAAAGGGGTGGGGGTCCTATCCCTATTATATATCCTTTCCCTTTTGGCACGGGCCTTTCGAAGATTCTCGATGGCTTGTTCCCACTCCTCCTGAAGGGAGGGTGATGGGCCATTCTGGTCGACCAAGGTATCAAGATTCCAATGGAGTTCTAAAGGATGGTGAAGAGTTCTACCCAGGAAAAGGCGGGATGGTGAATTGAGGGTACTCTCGTGGGCTGCGGAATTGAGAGCTAACTGAAACCAGTGAAGGTGCTGATCCCAAAACTGTTGGTGCTTACTATGGAAAATACGGATGGCCACCTTAATTTGTTTATTTACTCTCTCAGCATGGGAGGGGTTTGGGTAATATGGGCTAGTGAAAATGTGTTGAATGCCCAAATCCAGACACAGCTGTTGAATAATTCTGGAACGGAAGCCGGAGACGTTATCAGAAACTAAGTACTTTGGTGGACCGAAAATAGAAAAAACATTATTCAATAGAAGGTTGGCTGTTGTGTGGGCTTGAGTGTTTCTGGTGGGTATGAAAATACAAAACTTTGAAAAGGAGTCAACTATGGTGAGGATGTATTTGTTACCCTTGGTAGAGCGGGGTAAAGGACCGATGTGGTCAATGAAAATTTTCTCCCAAGGTTTGGTGACCACTTCAGATGAGAGCTGCCCTAAGTTGGAGTTGGGAGCTTGCTTGCAGCGTTGGCACTTGACGCAAGCTTTTACTCTCTGGGTGATTTCCTGTCGAAGATCCTTGGCCCAGAAATAAGCCTCAACACGGGCTAGGGTTTTACGAATGCCAAGGTGAGCGGAAGTGGGTGACTCGTGATAATATTTGAATAATAGATCCATAACTTAGCGGGCACGACAACCCTTGGTTTGGTCTGGTTGGGCTGTCGATACATGAGTACACCATCTTGGACAGAATAACCCTCGGGCTTACTGGTGGAACGGATAATTTTTGCTAGGAAGGGGTCCTCTACCTGATGTTGGCCTATGTCTTTGAACAATTCCGGCAAGCCCAGGAGCGCCATCGTGGGAGAGGGATCGGGTTTGGGGGCCTCAGTAGGCTCGGAATCCTCAAATAGCCTAGAGAGACAGTCAGCCACCACGTTGTCTTTGCCCTTGATGTGATGAATCTGAAACTTGAAGGAATTAATGAATGAAATCCACCTGGCTATTTTGCCTACCTGACGAGGGTGATTTAATAACCAGGTGAGGGCTGAACAATCCGTACGGAGATGAAATTCCCTGTGCTCTAAATATTGTTGATATTTTTGCAATGCGAAAACTATAGCTAAACACTCCAATTGCAATGTGGAGTAGTTCAACTCATGTATGTTGAGAGCACGGGATGCATAAGAAACCGGGAAAAGGTGACTTTCGTACTCCTGGTACAAAATTGCCCCTATTGCTGTCCCTGAGGCATCTGTATGCACGATGAAGGGCCTACTAAAATCGGGCATACGTAAAATGGGGGACGAGACCAATGCCTTCTTTAAGGTTTCAAAAGCCTTCCGCTGTTCCGGCCCAAATACAAAGTCGACACCCTTTTTCTTGAGCATGTTCAGAGGCTGGGCTATCGCTGCATAGCCCTTGATGAATCGAGCATAGAAGGCTGTCATGCCCAAGAATCGAGAAAGCTGTTTGACATTCTTGGGCTCCGGGAAGTTATCAATGGGTTCGGTCCTATCTGGATGAATAGAAATGGAGCTGTTTGAAAATATGTGACCGAGGAACTGGATATGGTTTGAAGCTATAGTGATTTTCTCGGGGTTGACAGTGAGTCCAGCCTTGTGCAGTCTTTGAAGGACGGTCCTGACTTTGGCCAAATGGTCATCAAAGGAACCGTTACTGTAGACGCACAAGTCATCAAAGAAATTATAGATGTACTGGAATTTTATATCTCCAAAAATCTTGTCTATGAGAGATGTTAAGACCATACTTCCGGAAGCTAGTCCAAAAGGGAGATAATTAAACTCATACTGAGCCCAAGGAACAACAAATGAGGTATAGTGCTTTGATTCTTCGGCAAGGGGAATCTGGTTTTAGGCCGAGTTAAGGTCAAGAAGAGTGAACCAGCGGGCTTGTCCCAGGTGCTGAAAGGCTGATTCGATGGTTGGCATGGGGGTTGTATCTAGCTCAAGGATGGAATTGAGACTTCTATAATCTACAACCATGCGAGTCTTGCCACCCTTCTTGGGGACCAGAAAAGCTGCAGAGGCGTACTGCGAATTTGATGGCCTAATAACTCCCTTCCGAAGAAGTTCCTCGATGTGCTGTCTCATTTGAAGAAGTTTTGGGGGTGCATACTGATATGGTTTATTTCTGACAATTTTGTTGGAATTTACTCGGATATGGTATTGCACCACATTGGTTCTGCCCAAGGCCTTAGTGATAGTCTCTGGAAATTCCCTGACCAAAGCCTCGACCTTGGATCGCTGCTCTGGACTAAGATTTTGGCCCATACTGACAGGGGCTGACTCACTGTCGGTGTCTAAAGGTATCAAGGCAAAAACCTTTGGGGTGCCGTACGGAAAAGTGAGGGTGTGATCTGCCATATTGATGATGGCACGGGCCTTAGTGAGAAAATCAGAGCCTATAATAACTTCTACCGGTAAATTTTCTGAAACTTGGAAGGAAAAGTTCCATGAAAGATGCCCTATCTTGAAATGGATGGTTGCCTGAGACTGAAAAGCAAAGATGTCGCCGGAAGCGGAAATGGCTTTTTCATTGGTTGGGCCCACAGACTTTACGCAAGTGGTGTCCTTGCGAAGCCTGTTGAACACATTCAGGGAAATTAAACAGAAAGAAGCGCCTGTGTCTACTAGGGCCTGAAGCTCAATACCACCAAAATGTGATTACGTGACAAAGGTCCATCTTGGGCACGGATGGGGCCTTACTGGAGACAGGGTGTTGTTTAGTTTTTGATTGGGTCAACTTTAGGGGTTCCGCGGCTGCTTGACATTGCGGAGGAGCGCGACCGCCTAACATCGACCTCCGTTCCCGTTTGTTGGGTTGCCCCGTTCATTGCGGTCGGAATTGATGGGACCTGACTGACGTTGCGCGCGATCACGCTGCTGTCCGGAATTCTGCGGGACATGTGAGCGGTACTGCCCCTCGCGAATGTGCGACTGTTGCCCTCGGTAGGGTTGGTTGGAAAAGCGCGATTGCTGCCCGCGGTCGTGGCGTCCTTGATGAAAAGAATTGTTGTTTGGCCTGCCATAACCGCTGCGGTAGGCCTGACTGTTGTGACGATTCTGCGGATACGAACGTTCGTAGCCCCTGGAATTTTGCGGGGATGGTGCGGCAGGGGCCACAGCCGACTCTTGCGCCTGAGAGGTGGACTCAAGGTGCTCAACCACCTGCAGCCTAGGCGCGAGGGAGAGCAGGTCTTGAATAGTACGACAGGGGGGCATCATGGCGAGCCGCGCCCTAGGCACAGAGTGAAGTCCGTTGACCAGGACCTCCAAAAGCTCCGAGTCGGTAGCGTTTGGGATTAACAACATTGCATAGTCCTGGACCGAACCTACAAACTCTGGTAGGGGCTCGGAGGCTCCCTGACGCCTATAAATAAGGCGCGTCACCATAGTGTGTCGCAGTTGAGTCGGCACAAAAAAATCCATCAAGTCAGTAGTCAGGTCGGCCAACCTTTGCCTGTTGGCGATGGCACGGGACCAGAAATCACCGAGTTGCCCGGTGGTGCGAGGCAGCGCTTCAACGAGGAGCGTGTGCTCATCGACTAAGGCCAGGCGCTGAATTTTCAATACCTTGACCAAAAATTTCAGCAGCTGCTCGCCATCAGCACCAGAAACAACCGGCAGGGCCTTCAACAGGTTTGCCACGACCTTTCTGGAGTCAGAGGATGTGCTCTTTGAGCTCACAGCACTCGCCAACTGTTGACCTAAGGTTCAGGCAGTGACTCGAATAGCCTCCAGCCACTGAGGAGCGAAAGGCTGGGCCATCGGCCCAGTGGTGGGTGGCGGTTGAGGCTGAGTGACGGAATGCGCGGGAGGCGCGTGGGTGGCGGCCTCGGTAACCAAAATCGATGGGGGACGGTCGCTCGGCTCGGACCCGACGGACTCTTGTTTCGTTTCGGGGTTGTCCTTCTGTTTCGCCTGAATGGGAATTTCCGAATCGGAAGCATGACCGGGTGTCAAGGGCTCAGTGCCACCATTGATTGGCAAAGTAGCCAAGTACTCGCTCAACAGGGCTCTGTTTTGAGCAAGAGTGCCAAACGGGGTGAGGCCCAGGGCTTGGCACTGTGCGACAGCGTCAGGCGCTGAGAGCGTGTAAACCCATGACGTTCCCGATGGGATTTCGTCAGGTGCGTACACCCTCGATGTCATGTCGCAGGGGGTGCGCAACGACAATAGGCCTAAAAAAAAACCCAACTCACTCAAAAATTTTCCCCTTGGGTTGATGTTGACCAATGGCAGAAGAGAAAGAGAAAAAAAAATTAAACAAGTTGCAAACAATAATCAATTTGCCCAACAATGCACAATTAACACTGAAAAAAGGCACTTTCTTCAAGCAGAGACAGCTGGCAGGCTGGAAATCTCGAACCGCAGGGGCTAGGCCTATTCTGTAACAAAGGCACAAAACAAAGGCAAAATCCTACACTGGCTGGCAAACCCTGGGTCCCTATTGCCTAACTGAACTTAAGGGAAAGAGCAGGGGATGATAACTCAGCAAGAAAAACTTGGAAAGGTTAAAGCTAACCGAGGCCATAAGGGCGCTCGGAAAATAAAAATAAAGGCTAAAATTTAAGCTAATTTCCAAAATTTCAAAAAAAAAAAAACTACTGCAACAGGGTAGTCCAGAACCTTAGCCTTTCTTAGAAAAAAATTTGAAAAGAATCGAAGCAAAAACTACTGCCCTAGCCTAAAAAAGGAAAAGTGAGGTTAGGCTAGCCTAGGCCTACCTCATGAAGCTGTAGTCTTAGCCTGTGCTTAGCTCAGAAGCTCTGCTACCATATGCAACGGTAATATGCGGTTACCTATGGATAATGGGTATTCGGACAGCTGATTGTGGACCTATGGTGGTATTGAACTAAAACTCAGGGAGTAGCTATTGGCAAACTGAATTGATGGACTATTGAGCTCGAGCAACAACATGAATGGGCTGACTAGTCATCTCTAGGTTGTTGGTGATTAACTGAAGGGTGACTATGGAGATGGTTGAGGATTGAGGTTTTAATGTCGTGAAATGAGATATCTGGGAAATTCGTGGCCTATTGACTGAACCTAGGAAACGTATCTGAAGGCCCATACTGTGGGTACTACCCAGGGACGAATCGTTGCCAAGCACAGGACCAGAACCATCAGCCATTTTGATGAGTGCTTTAATTTTAATCTATCTATACTAAATTAATTGCAAGGTGAATATCTAATAATCAACTGTATCTAGAAATCTAAAACCCATCCTATGGCTGATGGTCCATGTCGTGAGACGACATGAACGTTAAGGTTATGGCTCCAGACTACCTCTACAGAACAAGTTACAGCCTTTATTGACTGGCTACATAATAATTGCACTTGAGATTAATTAATTAATTATCATTCCCCCGCTCATCCCTAGCCTACTCAAACCCCCAACTTAACTAAAACTTATCTGGACATTTTGGTCGCGATGTTCAGGATCGGAAAAGGGGACCTCTTCCATGCCAAGCTGGGGAGAGAGAGAAAGACAGCCTCAGAATCTTTCGACTTCGCGAACCGATTCGAGAACGTTCTAGAAGGAGGCTGTCGGATATCGCCACTGTGGCCAGTGTCTCGACAATCGCTACTATATGGAGTGCTGGCGGCACGAGCCGTCCCAAAAATGTGAGCTGTTTTGTATTTTCTAGATAAAGCGTGTGCATCCGCTGTAGTAAAGTAGGCCTTGCCCTAACTTTAAAAAAATCAAAATGACAAAAGACATGAAAATAAAAAAAATAAAAAAACACAGACGAAACATTTTTTACTAAGGCACTGACTAGTTCGGTGAAAATCACGTTTCTCCCAGTGGATTTTACTCCCGCCTCATTCAGAAAGCTTAAAATCTGCTGTCAGTTGTGATTTTACCACTGAATAATGGTGGTTAGCTATGGAACCTCGATATAAAGTTAAAAATACCGGTCAGAATATTTGCTTCCACACACAGGTAGGGAGTTGAAGACCTCAACACAGGTGTTCGTGGTTACAGGGAGTGGGATTGATTAGATTACACCCCAAGTGTTGTGGCTTAAAGTGTTAGGCTTACAAGAAGGTAACCCTAACGCCATGGTGGGAAGCTTATGTCTGAGACTTCCGACTGATCATCTAAAGGTAATTGGTCACCGTCACGATCCGAGTTTATAAGTATAACTTTAACTTTTTAGCTACGGTCAGGAACGCACTTAAAAAGTTACACAATAATAAATAGAGCCTGAAACACATTAAACATATCGTATGGATAAATAACACAATACAGCTGCACAGAGATTCATATTTTACTTTGGAAAAAAATTCTCAGTGAACAAAAAAGTCCTATACAGTACCGGCACCTTTTATAACTAAAAGTAGGTCATTCGATGACAAATCTCAATGCATAGTCCAACCATGGTATTGTCGGATGAACAGTAAAGGGATGAGCACAAACTGAGCGTCGGGGAGAGATGATTCGCTTATGCAAACGCCACGAGAGGTCCAGCTGTTTTGTATTGATGTGAAATGAGCCGGACCTCGAAGCACTTCCCCTTGACCAACTTTGCCCCGCAGGTTCAACATTTACCTAGATTGCTCGAGTGGCCGTGAACCTCTACAGAGCTTGCCTAATCGACTTGAAAACATTACTCTCTAACATTTGATTTTTACCATTGAGGTTAAAAAAATAAACATTGTTATTGTTTTGTAAACTACCTAACCATTGGCTTGGATAAGTTTATACCAGACAATCGCTACAATCATAAAAATAAACATATATTGTTAAGTCAATAAATTCTTTTTAATCTTTCTTTGTAAATTTCCTGTAATTCTTTGTAATTTTGTTATATATGAATCTTGCATAACAATATTGGGGCGGGAAAAACATCTTCATTTTAAGAAATTAAGTATAGGTTTCAATATAAAGTTAATTCATAAAATAAAGAGATTGCCCATTGGCCGAAATTAAACCTACATTTCAGTTGATTAGAACCCAATTAGTTAATTTAAAAAAAATACCAATGAAACTTAAATGTGTTTCCTGTTTTCCTAACATCTAGTAGAAAAACAGCTGTCTAATGATTCAACCAATTAAACTTCTTCCTGGGGGCCGATTTAAATTACAATGGGATTCTGCTCATCTACAGGACACTAACCCTTCTAGTGGTATACACTAATTTCTCCCATGATGGGTGAAAGCTGAGAAAAAAGGAGGAAAAGAAATATACTTGCCTATCAATATATAGAGATTACATCAAGTACCATGTACATTTGTACCTACATATTGTTGGGACAATAAAGAAAAACCAAAAATTTGCATTATTATTTGAGGCAAATGATCAAATTAATTAACTAATGCATCTAATTTCAATGATCCAGAAAATTTGTTTTGTTTCTTTATTCAATACATATACTAATTTAAACCAATATTAGTTTTCATTTACAATAATATAATTAAATACAAAAATAAATGTGTGATTTTTGTTCTAGTGTGTATTATTAACATGTCTTTCATTTAGTGTTTCGTATTTCTTATTTTATTAGTTTTTGGTTTATATTTTAATTTTATTTTAAAGAAAATATTTGAAACTGCTTTAAAATTAATAGGTGCTTAAAATAATTTAATTACTATGATATGTACATGAATTATGTTTTAAGTTTAAACTAGAATTAAAAACCAAATGTTTTGGGATAAGCTTTGCAATTTGAAATACATAAAATTCTTATACTACGTTGCGTTCTTTAATGCAATGTGGTATGTGTGTGTGTGTGTAAATATTAGTTGTAAGTTGCACTTAATTTAAGAATTAATTTGCGCATTGCGATGTTAGTTATAAGTTGTGTTTAGCGTTAAGGTGTATTAATTTTAAGAATAATGATGGTATTTGGTTGTGTTGAATTATTTGATATTTAATAATGATGTGTTGTTAGTTTTAAGTGTTGGTATTAATAATTAATGTTGTTGTTTTGCCTTTCAGCTAGATGATAGGGGGTAGATTAAATGTAAATTCAGAAGTTCGGTTGAACTTCACTTAGAAGGGGTGGGACATCCGCAAATTGTAGGTAGCGGACTAGGTTTTTTGCACTTTGTTTAGGAATATGATGGGTGGGATTAGCTTGGGTGGGTGTTAGAGTTGCGTTTCTGCATTAGCTGTTCCAGTTTCCCTTGTAATTAGTGGTTACGCTTGAATGCGGGCCGGGACGTTACGCTTGAATGCGGACGGACCAAACAAAATTGCGTCGATGTCCCTCGCAGAACGCAACTAGTGGGTTGGGAGTGGGAACCGTTAGGCAAACAGGGTGGTGGGAACAGTTACTACTGTTCCCATCACCTTGGTTCATTATAAGTCTTGAATGACCTTGACCCACTTTCGGAAGGGTCAATGACCCCCCCCCCCCCCCCCGTGACTAATCAAGCGGAACCCCCCCCCCGTGACTAATCAAGCGGAACCTCCCCCCCCGGTGACTAATCAAGCGGAACCCCCCCCCATAAAAATGGAGATTAAATCCCCCCCTCCCCCTCCCCCTCCCCCTCCCCCTCCCCCTCCCCCTCCCCCCCACCCCCACCCCCGAAAATTAAAATGCCTATAAATCGATAATGGATTAAGGGATTAGGACAAGCGATACATCATTGAAAAGGTTTATGTAAGACGAACATTTTAGTTAAGGAAGAATTTAATTATCTTATTTTAGTCGAAAGTTATGCGAATTATTTGAAATAAATACCCCCTCTCATTCCTTCCCTCCCACCTTCCTCCACTTAACGGCTGTTAACCCTTCTCATTAGCATATTGTTATAAAAGACGCATCGACCACGGCTAACGTTTCATTCTGTTTCCAGACGTTACGCTGCGAACTGCGAACAGAACTAACACGATGTCATCCCTGCCGACTACAACTTCCACTACAGCCTGCTCTTCTATTACAAGTTCAACTTCTACTACGGCTTCAACTCCAGTCAAGAAAACTCTTTGCTTGAAAAATGCTCCCGTCTGGTATAAGTGCAAGCTAGAGCGTTGTGTTTCTCCCCCATTATTTTTAACACTCTAAGTCTCGTGATCTACTTTTCTGAGGCCGTTGTACAGTTATATGACCTCTCCGACTTGCATTGTTTGCCGGTGTAGCTTCATATAGCGTGCAAAGAATGGTTCCTAATGAAATCTCATCAGCATTCAAAGACAGAGACTGTTGTTTTGCAAGTTAATTAGTCTTGAAATAATGAAGTAGGAAACGTATATGTAATGAGTAGGAAAGATATGAACACCGCGAATGCGAGTTAATTAGCGGTAGCGGCGCGATGAACATTTGCCTTCATTATCATATAACGACTATCTCGTGAGAAGATCGGTTCCGCATGAGCGCCCAAGTGGAACCCCCCGTGTTCACTCAAGCGGAACCCCCCCCCCCGGTGACTAATCAAGCGGAACCGCCCCCCCCGTGACTAATCAAGCGGAACCCCCCCCCCCCCCCCGAAAATTAAAATGGCCATAACTCGATAATGGTTTGATCGATTACGACAAGCGATACATCATTGAAAACGTCTATGTAAGACGAACATTTTAGTCCCCCCCCCGAAAATTAAAATGGCCATAACTCGATAATGGTTTGATCGATTACGACAAGCGATACATCATTGAAAACGTCTATGTAAGACGAACATTTTAGTCCCCCCCCTTCCCCCCCCGAAAATTCAAATGGCCATAACTCGATAATGGTTTGATCGATTACGACAAGCGATACATCATTGAAAACGTCTATGTAAGACGAACATTTTAGTAAAAGAAGAATTTGGTTATCTTATTTGAGTTAAAAGTTATGCGAATTATTTTAAATAAATACCCCCTCTTCTTCCTTTCCCCCCACCTCCAGGATCAATAATTGGTCACGGCCAGCTGTTACCCCTCTCATTAGCATACCGTTATAAAAGTGGAGCAAGCGTTGTTCACTCCTCATTCCGCTTCTACACGCCACTCTTGTTGTTTCGTCTCTGCTCTTTACAATATTACTTGTTTTAAAAATGCCTCCTCGTCTTAGTGAAAATTTCAGTTCTTCCGAAATTTCTGATGTTTTTGAACAACCTGAAGACACTTTAAATAACGACAGTGACAGTGAAGATGATGATGAAGATGATTATTATAGCGTTAAAATTAGTGAAGAACTGAAAGTTATAGCAATTGATCCACAATTCCCATTCGATACAATAGAAAAATTCATGTCTGAAGCTCATAAATGGTTGGATTCAGGATCTTACGTACGAATCGGCTCTTTTATATTGTATGATGATTGTAATTCTTTTCTTATAACACCAAATGATAGAGACCGCATGCGGCAGTGGGCTCAAAAAATGAAGGAGTGCTACGAACAAGGTGTGGATGTTGGCGGCTATTTTACAGCGCAAGTGGTTTAATAACCAAATTACCCTTCCCCCACCCACCCCTCATTTGCATACTGTTATAAAAGCGGAGCGAGCGTTGGTCACTCCTTCATTTTGCTTCTACATGCCGCTCTTGTTGTTTCGTCTCTGCTGTTTACAATTTTACCTGCTTCAAAATGCCTCCTCATGTAAATGACCATCTTAATTCTTCCGAAATTTCCGATGTTTTTCTACAACCTGAAGACATTTTAAATAATGATAGTGAGAGTGAAGATGATGATGTTGATGATGTTGATGATGTTGATGATGATCATGAATATCCCGTTAATCTTAATGAAGAATGTGAAGTTATAGAAATTAATCCAGATTATCCATTTCATACAATAAAAAAGTTTATGGTTGAAGCTCATAAATGGTTGAACAGAGGATGTTGTGTACAAATTTGCTCCTTTATATTGTATGATAATAGTGATACTTTCCTTGTGACACCAAATGATAGAGACCGCATGCAGCAGTGGGCGCAAACAATGAAGGAGTGCTACGAACAAGGTGTGGATGTTGGCGGCTATTTTGAAGCGCAAGTGGTTTAATAACCAAATTACCCTTCCCCCACCCTGCACCTTATCCCTTCCCAATCCTTATTCCTTCCCCCTCCCCATTTTTTAAAACTCATAAAAGGCGGGCTATGAACCTCCAGGTTTCTAGTCTGTACTTGCACCTTGTGCCGTCAAGATGCTTACCACTTTGTCTTTTAGTAGTATTACAGGCACTGAGCATAAATTCTATAGAAAATTTTGTTCTCTACTTGATAAACCGCAAAAACTACCTCCAAATACTTTCACCTACAAGCTACCTCTGATGGACAAGGATGATGTAAGCAAAATACCATTAGTTCAAGCGAAATTTCTGGAAGAAAAAAATCTTGTTTATGTAAGAGAAGTGTATCATAATGAATATTCAAAAAGATTGGCTTACGAATTCATTAAGGAACATGCAGGACGTGAAAAAGAACAGTATCCAGGACCATTTTATTTATATCTTTTTGAGAATGGAGCTAGTGTAACGGTAGTAATAAGTATCAAATTAATGTAATTCTCCCTACCAAATTTGTGGGGTGAGGGTTTGAAGTAGATTTGCGCATAAATTAAAAGTTAGTTCAAAACTGAAATTCAACAATTGTTGGTCGAACTAAATTTGCGCATAAATTAACCGGGGTTGAATTAAAAGTTCGCATATCTTCCTATCAAGTTTATGAAGTTAGAATTTTGTTTTGCTGTAAAGTTATTGAAATAGTATTTGTATAAGGAAAATTCATATTGAAATACATGTTGTAATTTAGTCGTAGAGATGTGTACTGTACGAAAGCTGGATTTATAGTGAGTCGGCGCGACAAATGAACTTGTATTTATGCAGATTGTTAAAATGGAATAAAGAGATGATAGTAGCAAAACGCTCGAAGTAGAAAGTGTGAATAATGTTATATAAAGAAATAATAGTTAAACAAGGAAAATATTGAAAATTCAAACTAGTATTAAAAAAATATGAACGGACAATCAATTTTGTAGAAGGTTAATATTTGTTGAAAACGTTTGATTTTCTTGGATAGTGAAGAAGAAGAAGATGAAATAGTGGTAGGGGGACCGTTATAAAAGGAGGAATGTGAGAGCCCATTTCATTTCTCTGCGAAACTTCAAAGAGTAAACATCTCAACATGTATCATTGCGATAAATGTTCGGAATCGTTTCACGATGAAATTCTATTAGACTGTCATAAAGAACTAATTCACAACAACGCAGAAGAAAAACAAGAAGAACAAGAAGAACAAGAAGAACAAGAAGAACAAGAAGAACAAGAAGAACAAGAAGAAATAACAGCAACATCTTCAACTACTTTACCGAATCTACAAGTATTTGCTTTACCCGGTAAGGTAGTAATGCATCATAAGATTCAAAATGAAAACTTGAACTTAGAAGAATTTATTAGAGAAGCAAAACCAATCGTAAGTAAAACTTTAAAAGAAGAATTAAAAAGATTGAACTTTCTTAAAT
Source organism: Neoaliturus tenellus (assembly GCA_030545055.2). Lineage (NCBI taxonomy): Eukaryota > Metazoa > Arthropoda > Insecta > Hemiptera > Cicadellidae > Neoaliturus > Neoaliturus tenellus. The sequence goes on along the minus strand of CM061531.1, from coordinate 334,738,718 downwards.
TTAGTTTACTACTAGAAGCTATGTTTATAAATGTACAAGAAGAATTATCACCAAGAGGATTCATAACAAAAAACCGAACCATCATGGAAAGTTCAAACATTGATTCAATAGTAGAGAACTGTATAGAAGAAATATTAACCAAAATTCAGGAACATGAAGGAAGAGGATCCGGATGGAGTCTTTCAAGTATTGAAGGATTAGATATAAGAGTTCAAAAACACGGATATGGACTAAGGGGATCTAGTTACATTCCTTTGCCTAAAAGTATTGAAGATACAAAATCTTGTATTAATGTTAGAAATGCAGACAATGAATGTTTTCGTTATGCAATGACAGCTAAATTTGTACCAAATAATGCGTATAGACCTGACCGGGAATATGAAAATCAAAGAAATAAGTACAATTTTCAAGAAATTACTTATCCTGTATCACTAGAAGATATATCAAAATTTGAGAAGAAAAATCCCGGTACTTCTATCAATGTTTTTGCATTGATAGTTCAAACAAAGTGTATCCTTTACGTATTGCAAAAGAAGAACTACCAGATCATACGGATTTACTACTATTAACACGAGGAGATGTGTCTCACTATGTGTACATAAAGCAATTCGATCGTCTTGTTAACAAGCAACTTTCAAAAAATAGAAACAAAAAGTTGATTTGCAAGAGATGTTTTAATTTTCAACGAGAAGGAAGACAAGGAAGAGAATGGTTACAAGAGCACAAAAGATTATGTAACAATAATTATGAAGCAAAGATTAATTTACCTGCAGAAAACAGAGCATTCGTTTCATTTGAAAAAGTTCATCATCAATACCGTTTCCCTTTAGTTGTGTATGCGGATTTTGAATCAACACTTGTTCCAGTTGAAGAAGAAAATTGCGAAGCAAGAAAAAGTGTAAAGTATCAAATGCACAAACCAAACAGTTTTTGTTTAATGGTCAAATCAACATTATCAGAAGAACATTTAAACAGATATGGATTAACTTCAGAACCTCTAGTATATCGTGGTGAAAATGCGGAAAAAATATTTCTTGATCACCTATATTCAATAGCTGGAAATACACAAAGATTATATACAAATATTGTACCAATGAAACCGATGGACGAAGAAGAAGGAATTCAACATGAAAATGCAACTCGATGTTTTTTGTGCAAAAATGATTTTACTATTGAGAATTATAAAATTAAAGATCACGACCACCTCACAGGTTATTACAGGGGTGCTGCTTGTAATAAATGCAACTTGAGCTATCGTTTACCACTATTTATTCCTGTGGTTCTGCATAACCTCAGTGGGTACGACGCTCATTTTATAATACCCGAATTAGGAAGAGACGACGGTAAAATCGATGTGTTAGCTGAAACTTCAGAAAAGTTCATAAGTTTTTCCAAAGAAGTTGGAAACCTCAAATTAAGATTCTTGGACTCCTACCGATTTATGCCGTCAAGTTTGTCCAAACTTTCTGAAAACCTAAGGAAACAAGATTTAATCGAAACGAAGAAGATTGTAAACAACGACAAACTGGATCTGGTACTTCGAAAAGGTGTTTTTCCATATGATTACATAGACAGTTTAGAAAGATTTAATGAAACATCATTACCTCCAAAAGAAGAATTTAAAAGTAAACTTTTCGACATGGTTATATCTCAAGATGATTATAATCACGCATGCAAAGTATGGAACGAATTAGGATTTAGAACATTGGGAGAATATTCAGATTTTTATGTTAAACTAGATGTGACTTTATTATGTGATGTGATGGAAGAATTTAGAAATACGTGTTTTGCAGCATATGGATTGGACCCTCTTCATTCGTACACTTCGCCTGGACTAGCGTGGCAAGCCATGTTGAAAGAGACAAATTGTAAAATACAACTTCTTACAGATATAGATATGGTTTTGATGTTAGAGTCAGGAGTTCGCGGAGGATTGACGCAAAGTGTAACACGACATGTCAGGGCAAACAACAAGTATTTGCCCGATTATGATGCATCAAAACCAACAACATTCCTGGGTTATTTTGATGCAAATAACTTATACGGATGGGCAATGTCGAATCCCCTTCCATATGATAATTTCAAATGGATAGATCCTGAATCAATAGGAAACATAATGGATATACCGAAGCATGGTGAAACAGGTTATATTTTTGACGTCGATTTTGAATATCCCGAACATCTTCACGATCAACATTATGATTTACCACTGCTTCCGAAGACCGAAATTTCTCCAACTGGAAGATGGCCGAAATTAATGATGACTTTAACCGACAAGTCTCGGTATGTTGGACACTACTGGATGATACAACAGGCCTTAGACTTGGGATTGAGAATTACAAAGATTAATCGAGTATTACAATTCTCTCAATCTTGTTGGTTAAAACCGTACATTGACAACAACACAAGAAGAAGAGCTGCTGCTACATCAAGTTTTCAAAAAGATTTTTTCAAACTAATGAACAACGCAATATTTGGCAAGACTTTGGAAAACAAAAGGAAACATAAGGATATAAAATTGGTAACTGATCCAGTAAAATTACAGAAATTAGTGCAACAACCAAACTTTGGTACATCTGTAATTATTAATGAAAATCTAGTTCTTATTTCCATGAACAAGAAGTCAGTTACAATGGATCGTCCTTTGTATCTTGGAATGTCAATCTTGGATATTTCTAAAACACACATGTACGAGTTTCATTATAAGAAGATGGTTAACTATTATGGAAGAGATAACATTGGTATTGCATATATGGATACAGATGCACTCATTTACTGGATTAAAACAAATGACATGTACGAAGATCTACGCATTTTTATATATAAAGATGATTTCGACTTTTCTGATTATCCTAAGGACCATCCAAATTACGACTACGACAGAAACAAGAAAGTATTGGGAAAATTTAAAGATGAAACAAATGGTGTGCCAATGATGGAAATCGTAGCATTGATGTCCAAACTGTATTCGTTTCAACTGTACATAAACGAAAGGAACGAACATCAAGTCACGAAGAAAGCCAAAGGAATAAAAACCTCTTTCCTGAAGAAGAACGTACAGTTTGAACATTATAAAAGATGTTTGTTTGAAAATGTTGAAACAACTGCAACATTTAACACCATAAGAAGCTTCAACCATCGTCTTTTCAGTGTGAAGCAAACCAAATCGGCATTGAGCTATAAGGATGACAAGAGATACATCCTTGAAGACAACATAAGAACTCTGCCATTTGGACATTACTCTCTAAACCCTATCGACCAGTAAACCTATTCTTCGTCCTCTACCTTCTTCCTTTTTTCCTTTCCGTAAAGAAGAGGGGACATGGCAAGCCCAATGCCATGTTCCCTCTTTTTTACACTAATATGAAATGGCCTTGACCTATATTCAAACTATATAAAAGAGAATGAACTGTTGTACGGATCAGTATTTTTACAAGCGGTGTGCAAGCAACACCTGAAGATGGAAAGTGTGAAGGACAAGATTGTAAATGAACTACATAAACCAGCAAGAAGAAGATTTCCAAGAAGAAGTACAATTATTAAGGGAATGAATGATCTTTATCAAGCTGATCTCATTGAAATGATACCGCACAGTAAATTAAACAAAGGTTTTAAATATATTTTAACAATTATAGACTGTTTTACTAAAATAGCTGACGCTTTACCATTAAAGGATAAGACTGGTAAAAGTGTTACAAAAGCTATGGAAACAACGATACAAAGAAATAAATTCAAAATCAAACATCTACAGACCGACGATGGAAAAGAATATTTTAATAAAGACTTTGGAGCTTTGATGAAAAAATATCAAATAAATCATTATTCTACAAATTCTGAAGTTATAGCTTCAATAATTGAAAGATTCAATAGAACATTGAAAGGAGCGATGTACAAACAATTTTCAAAACGAGGATCATACGTGTGGTATGACATATTACCACAACTTATAAAAGAGTATAACAACAAATATCATCGTACCATTGGAATGAAACCTATCCAAGTAAACAGCGCTAATGCTAAGGTTGTATTACAACGCATCAGAAATAATACAATACCTAAATTGGAAAAGTTGCAACCAAAAAAGTTTAAGGTCAACGATAAAGTTCGTATAAGCAAGTACAAAGGTGTATTTAGTAAAAGGTATCTACCAAATTGGACTAATGAAGTATTTACAGTTTATAAAGTGCAACCAACTATACCTGAAACTTACTTATTAAAGGATAACAAGGGTGAATTACTTCAAGGCGGATTCTACGGACATGAACTGTTGAAATCAAATGTCGGTGATGTATATCTTGTTGAGAAGGTTTTACAAAGGAAAAAAGATATGGTTAAAGTCCGGTGGTTAGGATTCGATAAAAGTGAAGACTCTTGGATTCCTTCAAAAGACTTGGTATAGTAATTTAATAGCTCATTGTGTGTTTAACCTTGATACAAGATGGAGATTGTACAACAAAAAGATCGATTTAATATCAATAATATTGATGAATTGACGGTTGACAATGATAGGTTAAATCATGGTAAACATGGTGAATTACTACCAAATACGATAAGATGTTTAATAACTGGTCCTTCAAATTGTGGAAAAACAAATGTTGTTTTTAACCTTATAACTAATCCTAAAGGATTGCGCTTTAACAATATATACATTTTTTCAAAATCATTGCAACAACCGAAATATCAATTATTGGATAAAGTACTTGCAAGTGTACCTGAAGTGAATTTCTACAAGTTTAATGCCAGTGAAACAATTATGCAACCAAATGAAGCAAAACCATTTTCTATTTTTATTTTTGACGATGTGTCTTGTGAAAATCACGACACTATAAGGAATTATTTCGCTATGGGAAGACATCATAATATCGATAGCATTTATATTGGTCAAACATACAGCAAAATTCCAAAACAACTTATAAGAGATAATGCAAATATGTTGATTATCTTTAAGCAAGATGAAACAAATTTTAAGCATATATACAATGATCATGTAAATGCGGATATGCCATTTGAGAAATTTAAAGAAATGTGTGGCAAAGCATGGAATGAGAAATATGGCTTTCTCGTTATTATGAAGGAAGAATATATTAAAAATGGTAGATATCGTATAGGGTTGGATAAATTTGTATTTATGCGTTGAACTACCGATGCTATATCTAGTTACACGTTGAACTTCACAGTGTAAACATGGTGAATCAAGAAAAACTATTGAAAGAAATAAAATCACTCAGTGATTCTATTAGGATGAAGAATCGTGCATTGAGGATGGGTTTAAGTGAAAGAGAAGAATTTCTAGAGACTACATTTAAACCTATTACGGAACCTTTAAAACAGATATCAGAAACTATTGGTAAACCTCGTTATGAAGGAGATGTTTTACTACCAGTTTCTAAACAAGAAGTACAAGCATTAAAAAAAAGAAGAAGATGATGATTCATATACAAGTGCTAGTGAGCAAGAAGAAACAAAAGAAGAAGAAGAACCAATTGTTGAAAAGGAAGAAGAACAACCAATACCTGAAGCTGAACAATCTATTCCAAATTTAACTCAATTGAGTAGCGATATATTACAACATGGACCTCTTGGAAGAAAATATATAATGAAAATGCTACATGACATGAAATCAAACCCGAATTTGAGTAGATCACACGTATACGGAGCAAGAATTGATGGGAATGAATTAAAGATTGGCGATTCAAAGCTTGAAATAACACAAGACGATTACATCATTATTGGTGAGCATAAATATAAAGGAACAAAAGGACTTTATGAATTAATTTTTAAAAACATACCACTAAGATATTCATCCAAAGATTTAAGTGTTTTTAAGGAGATTCTACAAAATACTAACGCTCATAAAAGAAACTACTTAAAGGATGCAATGATTAATCGTTCACGTGCAACAAAATATAACATTGTTATAAAAAAGTTGTTTCCTCCACGAAAATTGCCAACATTACGTACTGCACCAGCGGTGAGACAACCACTGAAAAGAAAATCTTTATCACTTATGGATTTATCACTTCTTGAACAACATAGTAAAAAGAGTAAAGGAGATACTTCAACATCTGGCAAAGGATTGATGAAAAATCTATACAATACGAATGTGATTTACTACAACGACATCAATAAATTGGTTGATAGAATGAGACTATTGCATGAAGCCATGAAAGCCGGTCATACAGGTTTAAATAATGAATGGGTAGCTCTGATTGACGAACTCAGGAATCGCGGCATAATCGTATAATTGTCCGCGGATATATAAGAATTGCAGGCGTATAATGTGTCAGTTCTAACATGAGCGTCGACAAGTTCGGACGATACTCCGCGTTAGGAGTGCAAGTTGGAGAAAACAGAAAAAGAAGTGGATTACCGCAAACACCTGAAGGTGACTATAACATAAATAATAAACGTTTAAAGTTTGTTAGAGATCCAGAAGAAGATGGAGATGCAACAAATTTAAAAACAGTTAAGGAGGTAACATCTACAAGTTTAAAACTCGACGACAACCAACTGTATGATGCAAAATCTCACAGGGTTATTAACGTTGCAAAACCAGTCAACAATGGAGATGTTGTTAATAAAGGTTATTTTCTATCTGCGATGGAATACGCTTTACTGTTGGAAAAGACTAAAAGTGGAAAAAAGTACAATGCTTTAAATTATAAAATAACTAATGTTGCAGATCCAACCGAGGATACAGATACAATCAATAAGCGTTATTTGCACTCTGTAATACCAGAAAAGAAAAAAGATGGATTTTCCTTCTATAAATATACTATAAACGATATTGGATATCCTAAAGAAGAAAGTGATGGTGTTAATATTAAATACATGAAAGATAATTGTATTTTATATAATGGTGCTGTTATTGATTGTCATGGAAAAGTGTTGTCCAATCTGAAAGATGGTTCAACTCCATCGGATGCTGCTACCGTGAGACAAATGAATGAAAGCTTGAAGAAAGGAACATCCGCTTTTGTTAAACAAAATCAGGTGGTGTCAAAGAAAGGTGATGAGTTTGTGCAAGGAAGTGAAAAGTTTACCTTACTACAACTACAAAATAACAAGTGGGATGGAAAAAATAAAAGATTGTCAAATATAAGTTTAGGCACGGAAGAACATGATGCTGTTATTTTAACACAAGTGCCACAACTATCAGCTACTGGTGTTAACTTTATATGTGGAGGTAGACGATTAACCCATGTAAAATCTGGTAAAGATGATAATGATTGTGTTGTTGTGAAACAAACTATAGTTTTAGATAAAATAAATAACTTATATGATGGAAAAAATAGAAGAATATCTAACATATCAGCAGGAATAGCTCCGAATGATGTTGCTACTATTAATCAAGTTATAGCAACCTCTACAAACGATCCATCTGTGTATACATGTAATGGTAAACGTATCACAAATCTTGATAATCCTACACGTAACAAAGATGCTACTAATGTAGAGTATGTAATGAATCTTGTAGGTAATGTAGTTATTGATATGCATAATCATTTGATTAATGCATCGATGAAACACAATAAAATCGAAGATTCTCAGAGAAACCAATGGATTAAAGATGAAATCATTGATAGATACTAGTAAAACTTATGAATATTTAAGTATAGAATACACAAAAAAGGATTCATTATCATAAAGTATTTCATAGAGTGAAGACGTTGGTTACATAAAACAGCATAATGAAGACCGTATCGCTCAGTCGTCGTCAAGACAGCGGCAAGAGAGGACGTGGTTTAACATCAGCTGCATTATCCCTGCTCAGACGGATTCCAATTGGTGCTGTTGTGAATCGAGCGATAGACGCTTTACCATACGAATTACATCTGCCCGGAGGTTATCAATATTGTGGACCTGGAACTAAGTTGTCAAAACGTTTAGCAAGAGGAGATCCTGGAATTAATAAATTAGATCAAGCTTGCAAAGAACACGATATAGCATATTCAAAGTATAAAGATTCAACAAACAGATCAATAGCGGATAAAATTCTAGCGGAAAAAGCTTGGCAAAGAGTAAAATCAAGTGACGCCAGTATTGCAGAAAAAGCAGCGGCTTGGGCAGTAACTACAGCCATGAAGACGAAAGCAAAGTTAGGTGCTGGAAGACGTCGCAGAGGAAGACCTGTAAAAAGAAGCGCTCCCAAAAGAGGTGGAAACATTAAAAAAGGACGTCGTAGAACTCGTAAGGCAAATGTAAAGAAGACTTCTGTTTGGCAAATGGTAAAAAACGGAGCAGGTTTATACCTAAGACCATACCGTGTGTACTAAATAAAAAGAATCAATTGATAATTCCAAATAAAGCCTTAACAAATCATTAGTTAAATGATTATGTAAAATGTTTGAAAATACCATTTTTTCGAGGAGTTTTTATGAAAGATGCATTACCAACTAAAATATGGGAAAATGAAACTGGAATAGTAAATTTGGATTCCACCTATGGTCCAGGCACTCATTGGGTATGCTATAAAAAGCTCGGACAAACCGTTTACTACTTTGACAGTTTTGGCAATCTACCACCGCCGAAAGAACTGCAACATTATTTTCGAAACTCCAAAAACATTTTTTACAATTACAACGGAGAACAACCTAACAATACTGAAATATGTGGGCATTTATGTTTGGAGTTTCTAGCGAAGAGTGTCAGTCAGCTTTAAGATGTCATCATATACAGTGTCACTGAGTGGAAATTCATCCACATTGAAAAGTACGCTGTTCCCAGCATTGCGTCTATCCAAGGAAAGATTATGGGAAGCGGCATTACTTGATTTGACTACCTACAACTCAATACCCAATGTTACGGAAGGAAAGAACAATTTACTACATTATTATGAAACTAAGGATGCTTCAGGAAAATACTCAGAATTAAAAATAATTACATTTCCTACTGGAGCTTATGAAATCGATGATATAAACCAATTATTACAGAAACAACTCGGAGAAGACAATATCACCGTTAAAGGAAACAATAATACTTTAAAAGCAGAAATAACTTCAAAATATTATATTGATGTCAGCTTGGAACAGTCGATTGGCAGTTTACTTGGATTTACAGATACAAAAAAGAAAATCTTAACTCCTGGAACTACTCATTCAGGTGATACAACTGTTACAATATTGAAAGTCAATAGTATCGATGTAACGTGTAATATTATACACGGATCGTATAGAGAAGGAGTGAATCAGCATATTTTACATACATTTTATCCAACAGTGGCTCCTGGTTTTAAAATTGTTGAGAAGCCACAAAACTTGATATACCTACCGTTAAACACCAGTTTCATTTCAGACATCGTACTGAACATATTGGATCAAGACGGTGTTAGTGTTGACTTTAGAGGAGAAACGATAACTATACGGATACACATCAGAGCGGCAACATAAAGGTCAACATGGGATTATCATTTAAACCGCAACGGAAGAGTCGGGAGCTCAGTAGCTCCTCGACATTGGAAGAGTTAACATCGGACAACATTCGTTTTCTACAGAAGATTGGATTGAAACTTAACAACGATGGATATCCTGGATATATCTCAAGGACCGACATTCGACGAAACACTATGGGAGAAGGAATATCACACGCACAACCCTTACACTTCATCAAAATTAAACAATAACGATGAAATAAGGATTCCCATTCAACAACAAGATATTTACACATTACCGTGTGAAAGTTATTTGTACATTGAAGGACGGGTATTAAAATTGGATGGAAAAACTGCTTCAACAGTTCCTTTTATAAATAACCCGATGGCATATCTTTTTGATGAAATAAGATGTGAGATATCAGGGGTGACAGTTGATTCGACAAAAAAGGTTGGTATAACAACGACATTGAAAGGATTAACATCGTTAACACCGCATGAGAAGAATTCAATAGTCACCGCCGGATGGGTTTTTTCATTAGTTGCTATCAGTCGCTTGAGCCAGTCGGACCTGCGGCGTGTGCGCTCCTATCAGTCAAGGTCGCGCGACCACGTGTGTTCCGATTCAGTTCTGAACGTGTCTGTTTTACGTATTTCGGCTATAAAGTTGTCATAATTTTTTAATTATGGCTGGTAACTGTGGTATTTGTGGCGAAACGTGCATTGTGGGTTCGGATACAGTGAAATGTGTAGGATCCTGTGGTTCAAACTTCCATATCGAATGCATCCCCATAGACTCAGTGCCTAGGGCTTCAAAGAAGGACTATCTTTGTAGTAAATGCAAGAAGGACAAAACTAGAGGTATGTCTGCTGAGAGTAATAGTAAATCATCCCAGGGTACAACATTAACACAGGAGTTTCTCATCAACATGATGGAAACCTTCAAAACAGAGGTTTTTAAAGAAATAAAAAATTATAATAAAGAGTTTAGTGAGTTTAAGACATCTCTCTCATTCTTCTCAGATAAACTCGATGAAACGAATAAGCTTCTGGAAGAGTCTAACAAGAACTATAGGGAAATGAAGCAGGAGGTAGAAGTTTTAAAGCAAAGGAATTCAGAGCTTAAGGAGGAGATTAAGGTTCTACAAGTAAGGATGAAAAACATTGAACAATACTCTAGAAAAAATAATATAGAGATATCTGGCATTCCACTATCCAACAACGAGGATGTCATCGCTGTAATTGAAGACGTTGGCAAAGCTATCGGCGTCACCCTGCGCAGAGAGGAGGTTGCAGCAGCTCATCGGGTACCATCGTTCCAGGCCGGCAGGACACCCCCTATGATCGTCCAGTTCAGCACCAGGATGACCCGAGACCAGTGGCTGTCAAAGGCCAAGGAGCGGAGGGACCTCACAGCGGACGCAGTCAACCGGAGCTTCCCCAAACGACGAGTCTTCATCGGCGAGCACCTGACCCCCGAGACGAAGATACTTCTTGCGAGAGCCAAGGATAAGTGTAAGGCAGTAGACTGGAAGTACGTGTGGTGCAGGGAGGGGAAAGTGTTTGTAAGGAAAACAGATGGGGCAAAATGTGTCAGGATTGATAGTCTCGATGATTTGGCCAAGCTGGATTAATGGAAAACAGAAAGGTAAACAAGTTTCTATTACATTTTGAGATACGGTATAAGTATTGTAGAAGTAATAAATAAAGTAATGAATTTATTGCCAATGTAGTGTATTACTTTCATGATGCATGTTAGGACCAAGTAAGGAAACCAATTGGCCAACTCATTGTGACTTTGACTGTAACTTTTTTCAGGATGTAAATAGTAGTTTAAGTATTTTATATGCAAATGTTAGAAGTATAAGAAACAAATTCAGTTTATTGGAAGCCTTAATTAATTCAGTTAGGGACAAAATTCAAATCATTATTTTAAGTGAAGTTTGGATTAATACAGAGGAAGTAAGTTTTTATAAATTACCAGGATACAATATTTATAGTAGGTGTAATGATGATTATGCAGCAGGAGGAGTTTTGGTTTATGTTAATTCAAGTATTAATGTCAAAATATGCGAGTATGTAATGAAAACAGCGGATTGTTTAGTGTTGGAAGTAAAATATTTTAATTTATACTTTAATCTTATAGCTATTTACCGACTCCAAGAGTATAATGATAAGAGTTATTTATTAGATTTAGAAAATCTACTGGTTAATATAAAACATTATGCATTTTTTATCGGTGACAGTAATTTGAACATTAACAAATCCTCGCCTGAGTGTGAAAAATATCTCGACCTCATGTGTGCTTTCAGTTTTATTCCGATAATTAATCAAACAACAAGAGTCGGGCACAACTCAAAATCTTGCATTGATCACGTTTTTTTGCGATACAAAAATATTGGTTCTGTTTCAGCAGCATTATATGACGTGGGATTGTCAGATCACTTCTTAATAGGACTTAAATTTAATTTAGAGAAAGAAATTATGGATAATGAAACAGGAACCGGAAGTAAAACCATTAATTATATAGATTACCAGCAAATTGCCACCGATCTAAGCAAAGTGGAGTGGAGTGATGTTTATGAATGCACGGATGTAAATATTTGCCTAGATATATTTTATGGTATTTTAAATAGAACAATAGAGAACAATTCTTTGAGTAAGGAAGTAGATCTGAAACTTAAAAAAGCTAAACAGAAAAGCCCATGGATAACAAGCACTATATTGAATAGATTAGTCATTAGAAATAAATTGTACAAAAATACAAAAAGGAATCCGTATGATAGAAACCTACAAGGGTATTTTAGGAGGTACAATGTAACACTGAAATTAGAAATGGATAAAGCTAAAAACAATTATTACAAAAATAAATTTAAAGAATATAATGGTGATGCGTCTGGACAGTGGAAGCTTATTAACGAGCTCACTGGAAATAAAGATAAGAGCACATTAAGTAAAGTGATACTTGATAACGGCAGGGAAGTAGATAACACACAGGATATGTGTAATGAGATAAACAACCACTTTGTAAATATTGAGCAAATTTCCTCTTCTGAACCAACGACAATAATGTTTAATAATCAAAGTTTGAACAGATCTTTTTTTATTTTACCAGTATGTAAGAATGAAATCATAAAGACTATAAATGGTTTAAAGAACAAAAAGTCCAATGGAATAGATAATTTATCAGTAGCTTTAATTAAAAATATTGCAGAGGTAATATCTGATGTTCTAGAACATATTTATAATCTAAGTTTCGAAACAGGAATTTTTCCGGATCGTTTTAAAAAAAGTTTAGTTGTTCCTCTCCAAAAAAAACCAAATTCTGAAAAAATTGACGATCTGAGACCGATAAGCTTATTGCCAGCTTTAGCAAAGGTACTAGAGAAACTAATGAAAACCCGAATCATAGATTATTTTAAAATTAATGCCGTTATTAGCCCCAATCAATATGGTTTCACCAAAGGCAAATCTACGGAAAGTGCACTCTCTGATTTCGTTGAAAATTTATATGAATCTCTGAACATGAATAGTAAAGCTACGTCCTTATTCATAGACTTTAGAAAAGCGTTTGATATGGTAGATCATAATATACTATTGGAGAAAATGGAGAGGTATGGGATACGAGGGAACGCACTTAAATGGTTCAAAACTTATTTGACAGGGAGAGAGCAGATTGTTAAAATTAGAAATGTTTATAGTAGCCCAGAGAAAATTAAAAGAGGAGCCCCCCAAGGAACAGTTTTATCTGCAAATTTATTTTTAATTTTTATCAATGATCTTTTAACACAACCATTTTTGGGAAGTGTAAAAGCCTTCGCAGATGACATCGCTTTTACCTACAAGCACAAAGATAAGGAGGTGATATGGGATCAAATTCAACAAGATTTGAGGGTGTTAAGAAATTGGTGCATTGTGAATAGAATGGAAGTAAATGTTACTAAAACTAAATTTATAAATTTTGGTTTCAGTAGTTTTGAGTTTGAACATCCAATAAAATTCCATAGAACGGACTGCAACAATATATATTTATGTAACTGTCAAGCCATTGAAAAAGTCAAGTATTTTAAATACCTAGGAATATACATAGATGAAAAATTAGACTGGAAACAACATATAACGCAGTTGAACAGTAAATGTAGACTAAAGATAAGGCTATTTTATTTTTTAAGACACTTATGCGACACTGAATTGATGAGATCTATATATTGTGCTATTATACACTCAAGGCTACAATACGGTATACACTTTTGGGGAGGAACATATAAGACATTTATAGAAAGAATTAGGAAAACACAAAACTATCTGATACGCATAATGCTGTTCAAACAGAAGCGCGAAACATCATTTCCTCTTTTTAAAACACTAAAAATTCTTCCAATTCGTTACTTGTATATTTTTAAAGTCACAAGAATGTTTTATATTAAAAGTGGACAGAACGGCAATGGAAACTTAATGCAACGCATAACACGACACACAACTAGAGGTTTATATAGAAGACCAAAAGTAAAAAAATCATTGTTCAAATCATCATTTAACTTTCTGGCACCTAAGTTATTCAATTGTTTACCTTTAGAAATAAGAAGTGAAAGAAAAGAAAAAACATTTATATTTAAGCTTAAAGAGTGGTTATTAGATCAAGGAAGTGTTGATTTTATGTTTGAAGTTTTAATATAATTTTTTAATGAATTTTAGCCTTGTAAGCACAGTTTGTAGTTTAATTAATTAAAATTAAAAGGGAGAAATATATTTGTGTTCTTAATATGATTACAAGTTCTCATTAAGTTATAAGGGAGAAATATATAAAATGTTCTTTTAATTGATTATGTGTATGAAGTTTTTAACACTCATTTATGTTTATAGAATAGAATTAGGTTAGCACAAATGCTACAGTAAGCCACGCTATCAGCAATTCAGTGCGACTGATTACTTGGCAAGATAGTGGACAATCGCCACCGCAACTGGTTTTGGTGGTGAACAATTTCCAAATAAATTGTAAACTGATAATTTGTAATGGCCTGTGGAAATAAATTCATTTATTCATTATTCATTTATTCATTTATTCATTTATTCATGGGTTGCTCCTGATAAAGACACTATAACACCGAATTCCAACGGTCACTTTGATTTTCATGTACCTTTACGATTGCTTTTGGGATTCGCTGAAGATTACAAACGAGTAATAATAAATGTCAAACAAGAATTGGTATTACTCAGATCTTCAACTAACAAGGACTTGATACTTGCAGACCCTGCAACTACTGAAGATAAACTGGAATGGCAACTACAATTAGATAAAGTTGTTTGGAGAGTACCTCATGTAAGATTGGCTGATGAACATAGAATCGTATTATTGAGAAAGTTAAAATCTGACCGTGACATCGTGATGCCATTCCGAAGTTGGGAATTCCATGAATATCCTACACTACCTCAGACCGAACGACAAACATGGACCGTCAAGACATCAACTTACTTGAAACGAGCAAGGTACATAAAACTAAGCGAAAAGATGTTATCACTGCAAATGCCGGTCAATTTGATAACTGTAAAATAAAGAATTGTAAAGTTTTCCTAAACTCTCAATTCTTTCCGTATGACAATTTGAATGTCATGTTCAGCAAAAAACGTTTTTTCCATTTTATACGATATGTATGCAAGATTTCAATCGTCATATTATGGAAAGACTAATACACCACTATTATCACCTGACCAATATTATTCCAAGGCTCCGATAATTGTAATCGATTGTTCAAATCAAAATGAATCAGTAAAATCATCAAGTGTGGATATAAAAATTGAAATGGAATTTGAAGAACCAGTAGCGGATGGAACTTCAGCATACTGTCTTATTCTACATGATAAAATAGTTACTTACACACCGCTGACCGGAATCGTGAAGAATGTACTTTAAAAAGAATTAGTACAACGACTGCAGATTTTTGAGGTTAGAATTATCTGTCTCAATTTTTGAGGTTAGAATTTCGTTTGTGAAAGACAAGTTAAAAACAAACATTTATGTGAGTGTATAAATTTCAAGGATTCGACGAAAAACATAAAAGCGAGAAAATTATGAGTGGAAAATTCATTATATCTTCGACCGTCGTATGGGAAACATCGTTCGCAAGATGAGTTCTACTAACGGAGAAGAAAATACACCTCTAATGGATGAGAATAGTTCAGATATAGAAAAACAAGTTGAACGAGAAATGGACGAGTTCCTCAAGTTTAACAAACATAAGAAGAGAGAAGAAGAAAAAGAAGAAGGAGAAGCTGAAAAAGAAGTAAAAAGAAAAAGGTTGAAGTTAACATTACAACTAATATTTTAACAGAAGTATTTCTTCGGATTTTCTACCCCATTTCTTCATGCATGACGAAAAGTATTTCAGTTGGAATTTTAAAATCATTGGATTATTCACCGATTGTTATTTTAAATCATGGAAATAAAATGGTTACATTCACTGAAACTTCTTGGGAATCATTTATGAAACATTTACATCTTTTGGAATGTTATTTGAGTAACAACACATTTGGAAGAAGAACAAGATTAAGTTTATTGGAATCAAATATTGAAGTTGATATAGTGAAACATCGTGGGGGACAAATGGTTCGCTTCAGAGATTTAACTAGACATGATGTAAAATTACATTTGACTAAAGAAGAATTTTACACTTTAAGTTGTACTACCGGTCCCGTCACCAGATATTTGAAACAACTAATATTTTCAAGTGCAATAATCAAAGACTATCTAATCGATACATTGGACAGACAACCTTTCGTTCCAATTTTATACGGTCCCGTGGATACTTCAATTTTTAATCGAATACCTCAAGAAGTGGATATGTGGAGACAATTGAACAACTATCACACCAACTTTAATATCGACGAAGAAGCGCAAGAAGTTAAAGAAGAACAATCGTGTTTGTAATACAAGTCAGTTGCTGACGAGACTTCATCATGAACAAACGGGTTTCGTTTTCTAATGCGCCACATATAATGGAAGTTAAAAATGGTATAATTGAATTTCAAGCTTTTCGAGGAAATGATGGAAATTTTATTATAAAAGAATTAGTAATTTTGGATATGAACACATCTGTAGTTTATCATTACTTATTCAAACCTCCATTACCATTCAATAGACTAACAACTAAAGCGAAAGTTACAAACAAATGGTTGTACAAACATTTTCACAACTTAAGATGGGATGAAGGTTTTATTAATTATAACATGATGCCGCACATTATGAATCATTTGAAACCGGACTCAACGCCTTCGACAGGGCAAAGCCCTTGGAAGCGAGTCAAAGGCAGAGGCCGGCTCAAAGGAAGAGCGGAAAGGACCCAAGAAACACCCAAGAGCTGGCCAACAGAATCCATTTTATTTTCATCTGTAAAATTTATTAAACATGGTTTCACAGACATTCACAACAAATACCTTAACTTGATAAATAACCATCTGATATTGTTAAAAATATTTCAAATATTTTGGTTTGGAGTGTTGGCAAACATAATTAAAGATTTGGTTCAATTTAAAATTTAGTAAATGCTGTTTCTCTTTTTTTTTTTAAATTTAAATTTAAGGTGGCCACTAATAACCATACTGAACAATAAATAAATAAATAACAACACACATTGACATTACATAAAAGGTACAATAAATAACAATTTAACGATTTACGGAAATGATCGCCTGATAAATAACCTTCCGCAACAGCGGTTAATGAAAAAACTTAGTTAGGCCTGCCAGCCTAGCCTACAGATAGGGCACAGCCCTCAAGAAAATCTCTTGAAAAAAATTATTACTATTGAAAATTGAAAAGTTGAAGTTGAAAAGTTGAAGTTAAATTAGTGAAAAGATTTTTAAAATTGGCCAAAAAAAAATAAGTTAAGATGAATTTGTCTCGGCAGTGATTTAAAATGGAAGAACCAATTCCACCCGGTATCCTCCTGCTGAAAAGGGCGGGCTCCTAATTGGATAGAAACCTTACAGACTAAACAAGATCAATTTAACATAATATGAATTTGTACTATTGCAAGAATAAAGTCCTAGCCTGACATGGGCCCAAAACTTCACACCGTTGTTGGTTTGGCAAGATGGTAAGTCCAGGTGGAATCACTGCACTGAGATGGTGGATGGCACGCAGTAGTAATGGTTAACACTGACCTCAGCCGTAGAAAGAGCCCAGAGGTTAGGCCTACCGGGGTAGTCTGGGCGGTGGAGCCAGAAGGTGCAGGTGACCCCAAGGTGAAATAGGCCTATGGTGGTCATAGCCTGGGTGGCAGTGTCAGCCGGTGTGGGTGATCATGGGCACCTGCAGGTGTAGGCCTAGGTCAGCAGGCAGTTTGGCTCCATGCCGAGTGGCGCAGCAGTCATCGGGTCATGTGTTCAGTGGGCAGCGTGACCGTCATCCATGGGCCCTGTCACAATTCCACTCACAATAACAAACGGTTCCTAAACCCTATGTTGTTACAATGTGTTACTTGTTTCTGTATTTTTTACATTTTTATTCCTAACTCAATTGCATTGAACTTGTTTAGCCAAAAATTGAGGAAAATTGGAAAAAAAGGCAGATCAGTTCCGTAAAGTAATAGCCTAATGAGTAGCCTAATTATTTATTTTCTCCTTGCATGAGTTTGGTTTGTTACTATTTCATGAAGCTACTTGCACATTGTTTGCTGGTTCATACATGAAAAGCCTATCTATGTCTGTGAAAGGAGTAAAGTAACTTGTATAAGCATAATACATTAAATTTTTACACTTAAAGCTCATACAAAATGTAAACTACAAAATCTAAAGGAAACTTACAGTTCAGGCTAGGCTAGGCCTAGTCCAAGCAAAATGTGACAAGGTGGCTGGATTCTGTCAACCAGCTCTGAGTAATGGGTTTTCCAAAAACACAAAATTTGACTGACAATAAACACAATATTCTTGCACTTGGTGAACAATTCTCACCTTAAATCTGAATTGAAATTGTCCTAACCTCAACTCGGATGTACAGCAGAAACTCACACTGCAATTTTGGCAGAGTGGGAAAGAAGAAATTTCTCTTCTTTTTTTGAAAAAAGACAACAAATAATAATTCTGTGAACAATGGATATACATCAATATGAAATAGAAAAAGATGAATCTTACTTACCCGTGAATTGTGTCTTCTTAGAAGTACGCCATCTCGTAAGAGACGGCAATAAGAACCTTTAGTGGCACCGACCAAAGACAAAGTGGGAAGAGCAAAACTTTTTCATGAAAACTTTCAACTACGCCGGAAGCCACAGAACACGAGGAAGGTTTCGAGAACTTTCCAGAACATCTGGACCAAAAGAACTGGCACTTCCGCCAGGCTTGAAAGAAACAGAATTGGAAGGCAAACGGCCTCGGCAAGACCGACGGCCAGTGCACTGTGACGTGAGGCAAATACAGTAAGAAAATCCAATGAATTTTCGTCTTCAAAATTTGCCACGGCACACATTACTGCAAAGAGTTCAAAACTATCTACACAAGAGGATTGGAAAAAGCTAATTGGATACAATCATTTACAAGCAACGAAGTGATAAATGCAATAATAGATAGAGATTTCCAATGCTATTTCAATGAACTTTGTATTTCAACAAAGAGTTTTAAACATCGAAGGTCACAGTGCGCTTTGAAGAATGCCTACCGCTTGAATAATTTCCTTCAACAGAATGGTGGGGGTAATGTCGGTAATAAAAGTGAGAGCGCTACCATGACGCAGCATGAGTATTACTCGAACCTCCGAAGAGACAACATCTCCGACGGACATTATTATTAACAAGAAGATTAACAAGAAGATTAACAATAACATCAAGATGGCATCGCAGAACTTTCTTCAAAATTTGGTTGATCAATTCAACGCTCATTCAAAATCAACAATCTTACCGACGAAGAGATGTTCTGAACTAAAAGAAGAAAAACATTACATCATACATACAATCAAGAAGATGGACACTTCAGTTGGTGATGCTATTAATTGCACATTGAGCGAGGCGCCGTATACAGTTGGTGACGAACCGAAGTTTCAAATCTTCCTACCGAAACGGTTTGTACAACTTCTACAAAATGAAGATCTTCGAGTTATTCAACCTGGCGCACTCTATTTAGTTTCACACGGACCGAGTGGAAACAACTCAACTGAACTAACTATTCATGTAACACCTACTACTAACTAGTTTGTACATAACTTTGTAAATATATATGTTTGTAATGGTTTCTCAATAAAGATGATATAAAACAAAAAAAAAATAAAAGAAGCAACATATTGTTATGTCTTTGTACATAGCAATATGTTGCTTTTTTTAAAAATTCCACGGGGTGACCTTGACCCAATTTTGTGTGATAATAAAAGTGAAAATCAACTTGTGAAATTCATCAGTCTACGACTACCTTTCGTACCGTACACATCTCGCTCTCTATAACTAAATACAAAACTTCAACATGTCCCTAAAGGTCAAGTGTGCATCTTACGATACCAACACCTTTACGAGTTTTGAACAACTTGAAGATTTAACCAACGAAATGCGAGTTTTACTTACCGGTGGTTATCACTTAACTGTTGATGTTAGTGCTACTAATGTAAGGATGTTTACTAAAACAAAATACTGTGATGATGAAGTATTTCTTTCAACACAACCTACAACATCTTCATCACCGACTGGTCAACATAACATCAAGTTCCACAAGTATTACCAATGTTAAATAACTTTTAACAAATAAAACTAAGGAATCACGTGATCAATGTCAAGTTGATAAAAAGGGAATGATACTTGTATAACTAATCATTCGCTTCCCGACTCTCGCTGCGTCAACACCTAATTTTAAAGATGTTGTACAGAATGATGATCGAACTTGATGGAAAAATCTATGGAAAAGATTACAACACCGTTGAACAAATGACTGAAGATTTAAATATATTAACTAAAGAAGGATATCAAGCTAAATTAATTTTAAAATTTCCTGAAGTACATCCACTATCGACTGAAGAACTTATCGCTATGGCTAAAGCGGAGAGAGAGAAAAAGGCTGAAGAAAACAAACAGAAACAGACAAAGTCTGAAGAAGATGAACAGAAATAAACTTCTTGAGTATAAACATTCCTTACATTAGTAAGGTATAATTTTTTAAAACTTCGTTTGGATGACCTTGAAATTACCCCCACCACTTTTTGTAGTACATAAAACTGACTATTCAACACTATACACTCTTATTCTTTCACTGGACTCAGCAGCGTCAACATGGAAAAACAAAAGTACAAGTACGAACCTCGTTACTGTTGTGAACAACAGTGTACAGATTTAGGACCAATGATGGTGGACGGGTTAGCTTGCACTAAATGTGAATTTTTTGGATCTTGTTACTGCAAGTGCAAAACAAAACAACTACCGCCACCGGAATTGCGAACTTTCAAATTTTACAAATCAAGATATTTTCATACATGCTGTCCTCAAAGATGTTTCAAATTTCATCCTCTCGATCTAGCTCATTGTCAACGCACCAAGTCTCATCAAGATGATTTTTGTACACATATGATAAAAAGATGTAAATATAGATCAGATTGGTATTCCGATCCTGTAGAACCATCGAATGTGTAATTTCAGTTTTACACTCTTTTTTAAAACTTCAATTGGATGACCTTGAGATTTCCCCCCACCATTGGTTTTTTAGACTTCCCCCCACCATTAGTTTAAGTTTTGTATCTTATTGAATCCACCTTTGAATTATTTCACTTCCAACACTCTAACTAACAACATGGGATCGCCTTTCGTCAAGTTTCAACATATAATAACTGACAGAGAAGAATTGGAGGAAATATTTCAAAATTTGCTCTCTGTCATGAATAGATATCCTATGAGATGGATCAGACTTGATGTTCACTATTTACGTCCTCGTGATTCTTCATCATCGAGTGAAGATGAAACAACGACTACTACCTTAGCTAGGATATTTCAATTTTCTTCATCATCGAGTGAAGACGAAACAACGACTACTACTTCAGCTAAGATATTTGAATTGAAAGACGAAGAAGAGGAACTTAGCTATTTACTTAATAACAAGCTCATGCTCACCGACAAATAAGCCTCCTTCCTAAGCGCTGATCTTCATTCAATCACCGACTCTCGCACGATGAACAACTCTCCGTTGGCACGAATGAATTCTAGTTTCGAAGTAAATTCAAAAGAAGATTTGCAAGAAATATTTAATACTTTACACGAAATTGTTAGTAAATTTAACACTGTTAAAATGAATCTGGAAATAACTTACGCCTGTCCTATTTGTGATAAGGTTGAAAGTTCTGATGAAGATAGTTTGCTAAATCTTACTCCACTTACACCTCTACAATCAGACACGACAACAACAAGTACGGAAGCAAATGGTGAGCAACCTCCTTCCCCCACCACTTCTTTGTGATTCAACTTCCCCCACCACTTCTTTGTAATTAAACTTCCCCCCACCACTTCTTCGTTTAACTAACGTTCCTCGCTTTCACTTCTCATTCCGTCTCCAACATTTGAACTATCAACATCACTTGTTTCAAAATTTCAAACACCAAAAAACAACACTAATGATGGATATGATGGATGAAGTTTCCTTCGTCACAAGAATGGAAGAGGAAAAGATGAAAGAAGAAAAATTGAAATTGGAAATTAAACGTTTGCAATTAGAACGGGAAAACCAACTCGAGATATTACGTTTCTTCAAACTTGTCAAATACGTCATCTGGGGACTCTGCCTTTACCTCATCCTCGTCGTCGGCGTTTGCTTTTACAACTCCGTATTTCATCACAAAAATTCAACCTGTATTGCACATTGATTGTATTTGTTTTTGCACATTGATTGTATCTGTTTTTAACGAATAAAGTTCAAAACTTAAATCTACCTATCCCGCTATCACCGGGTAGTTCAACTCTCAGAACTATTTCCTGTGGTAGCGGGATAGGCTTTTTTAAAACTTACTCGGGATGACCTTGACATACTTTCCGTAACCCAATTATCAAGTTGAATTTCAGTTTTGAACTAACTTTTAATTTATGCATACCTCCCCCTCATTTAATATACGACCGGAAGCTGTGTGCCCCGGCACGTGGCTTCCGGGGCATGTGCCCTGAGCCAGAAGTAACCAAATCTAACTACTTAAGTGATTGTTTATCACTGGTGATATATCAAATATATAAAAAAATACAGATACAAAACAAATTTGAAAATTCTACCTCTTTGTTTTAAAACCATTCCAGCAAACATTTTACAACTCAGAAAAAGAGAATATTTCCATTATCCACTAGAAAGCCAAGATATTTCAGCCACGTTAAAGTATTTTCCAAGAAAGTATTATGTTTCAAATTAAAAATTATAATTATTTCCAAAAAGTGTATTTGTCAATTTTTCTATAAAAGCTTTTTCAAACGCATTAGCTTAGGGTGTTTAGAAAACAATGTGGGTGTGACTGTCTATTAAAGACAACATTACAATAAAAATGCAAATAGGTTTCCATAGGAGGAAGTTCTACTAGATTTTATGAGTGTTTCATAAAATTGGAAACCAAACACTTATACGACTTTAAACTTATGAGCAGTGTTCAATATATTAAAAGATTTTGCCTACGGAAAAAGTCAAAACATTACTCGATTACGTCTGAAAGTGAATGTAACAATTGATTAAGAGAAAGGTTCCAAGCTGATTTCCCTTCAGAAATTTCCAATGATCGTAAACCTGTCTGCCAAACCACATAACATCCATGTGGAAAAGGATAAAATGTCACATGGAAATCCAAATATTTAAATAAATAGTATACTATTTAAGCCAAATAGATTCTAATATTTTTATTTAATAAACTAACAATGTAATTACACAAAGATTTCTTGAAATTACAAATAAATTGCATGGATTTGTAAGCTTATAATCTTTAGCTGATTCTCATGCATCAGTTATAACCAATTTAAAAACACCTTTTCAAAATCAAACTTGTTTCATTAAACTTAATGTTTCTAAACTATTTTATGTGCATGTTGTACATTTTACCCTACATAATTACTAGGTGTACTTAAAAATACCGAATTAACCACATACAAAGTTTGTTGCAATCAAAACGCGCGCTATTTATCCAGATGGTAATGTCTGATATGCCTCGCTCCGCGAAATTTCCTGGTTCATATCTTTATAGCTGTCGGCACATCGCGACTCCGGAGATATTCCACCCCCGAGTTGTGTGTTAAGGGGGAACATGTAGCAGTCGAGAGATTGTTGTATTTGAGATTTAGTTGTTTTTGTAATAATCATTTGTAGAAGAAATTGTAATACGTGTCATAATATGTGATCATGGGAAAGTGACCCTCCTATTAAACTCGTATAAAAATGGAAATACATAAATAGACATTCAATTTTTGACGGGTATGGAAATCGTACAATTTACATCAACAAATGTTAATTCTGTGAACAATAATCAACAAAACTGGTAATAAATCTAATAAGCAGTATAGTAAAGCTGTGTTCATGGATTCAAAAAAATATCATACATAATAAAAAAGATATTTTTTATAATATAGTACATCCCTATGATACTTCATTTTTAAGTATTTTGATAATTGCATATTTTGATAAAGGTAAACTGTTAAACTTTGTCAACATTTAAACTTACAGTATATAAACAACTTATTTTATTATAAATAAAATATGTAAATAAAATGTTTTCAAAACCAACAAATAAACGCAACTCAAAGCACAACCAACAAATCCGATGCATGTAGATTAAGTGAAATTTAGAACCGCCAGCTTCAATGATCGGTGAGTATCGATCGACTTCGTACTATTAATTAATTATTCAAACAAGGTTTAAAATATATTTGTTCGAAAAAAAACACACTAAAAAAGTAACTTTCGTAAAAAACCATTCGTTATAAGTTATATAATATTTTAAATTATATTTTAATTCGAATCTAATATATTTACCATTGTAATTAAATTCATTTTAGTTTTATTACAATTGAGGTAACACATAGCAGTTGTAAATAAACTAAATAATATATTATGTAGGCCTTCATACTTTTTTTAATACAAGTATTAAGTCTAAAGTGTAATAAGTATTAGTCTTAAGAACAAAACATCCACACGAATTCCTTGATCAGTTAAACTTTCCTGGCTTATATTTTTCCAAAATAATTCAGTAGTTTCATTTTATACAAAATATGTCCCAAACCAAATTTGTAATTTTATCTCACAGATGTTTTTTTTATATATTTTTTTATGTATCAATCCACAAAAACCTCGCCTTTGTTCTTAGAAAAGATTAAAAAATCTAAATATTGTACATAATGGGTGAAATTCTTTTAAAAAATATATAGTGCAAGTGAGGTATATTAGTATGCAAAATGGAACTCTAAACTGCTCTCACGATTTTATTCTAGCTTTGCAAATATTTCTTGTATAAAAATAATATTTACATAGGTCTATATGCCAAAAAAAAACCTTAACTCTAAACATATAAAAGGGAAAAAAGCCCTCATTCACCCATTCTTCACTAACTCTCCAGCTTCCCGACTAGCTAGGGTGTTGAAATTTGGTATACTTACCCCTTCAGGCTTAAAATAGGAAAGTCTGACTATTTTGATATTAATATTCACAATGGACTACGCCCTAGACGTCCTCAAAGTTACCATTTTATTCTTATGGAAGCAATATTTTTGTATTCTAACATATGATTACTTAAAGGATCATTAATTTTAAAAACATCTGTTCTCATTTAAATTATTAAGGGATTATTGGTAGTAATAGTAGTTTTCATCACTAGGAGCAAAAGTGGGTCTTTTTGGTGCGCAATCGTGTTTTAAAAACGAGGCGCAGTAGAGTTTTTAAAAACGATTAAGCATCAAAAAGACACTTTTGCTCCAAGTGATGAACAACGTTTTTTATCATAATGCGAAAGTTAGACTTTTGATCGTTAAAAATATTAAGTATAAAGTTGTATTTTCGAGGTTATATTTACAAAGTAAGTAATATGCAGTGTTTACATTTCTGTTATTTACAAACAATGCTTTTCATAACGTTTGAATATCAAAATTCTGCTCCTCAACATTAATAAATCAATAGTAATATACTTGGCAAACAGCTGACTTTTCAGTACTAGGACCTAAAAAATTCTCCAGATGATTTTTCAGTCCTAGGACAGGAAAGAATCGGTTTTGGTACTATTAAGAGAACACAAAACAGGCTGATTTCGTGCAGAATGATAAAAAAAAACTAGACGAACTAGACGATATTATAGACTTGCGGAGTGAGTGAGCTAAAACTGACCGGGAGTGAGCGGAGCGAACGAGCTAAACCTGACGGGGAGTGAGCGTAGCGAACGAGCTAAACCTGACGGGGAGTGAGCGTAGCGAACGAGCTCACCTGGAGGGCAAAACATTTCTCAAGTTGGCATTGCGAAGTATGCCGGGTCAGCTAGTTTCCTTATAATCTTGAATTGCAATCTTAAAAAGAAAATAAACATCGGTGTTATGGAGTTAAAAATAAAAACAAAAGACTTAATGACTCAACTGTTAGTGTATGAACTACTCACTTCAGTACAAGAATGTAATTTCTATAGCAGCCACTTAGTGGCATGTTGAATGATTATACTATAGTAACAAATTTTAATATTTTTTTATTTATTTCAAAATTGGCCTTTATGTAGGGTATGTTTAGATCCATAAAAGGATAAAATAACAAAGAAATTGATAGAATTGTATTTAATTTAAAAACAAAACCATCACCGTAGTAATTATAGATAATTCAGCTGTAACTGTAGAATTAAAATCCATGTGTTGCAAATTAAACATGAGGTTGAACAAATTTATACAAGAGCCCTTTTGAATACATTAAAACATCCAGTAAGGCAAGTGACTGGGGCGGACGAGCTTATCTTGAATAAAAACAAACATTTTTTCCGCTTGCAATGTTAGAGCATAGTCTGTGATTAATATTGTTACTACGAAGAGTTGTATAAGTTTACCGAGCAAATGCTTGGTTCCAAGTAATTTTTTATAAAAAATGTTTAATGATATTTATAAATTATTGATTTTGAATAAAAGTTTGAAAAAGAAAAGCTTAAGCCGTCAGGGGGGGATAGCAGCTAGAATACCAAGGACCAATGAGGCCTCTTCCTACTAAATGTTTGGTGTCTATTCAATATTCTCGTCCTTTTGTCAGTTTTATTATTTTTTTTTTTTTTTTTAACTTTACTCATTGCATTTAGGCTAGCAAAATTTAGGTTTAGATATGAATGAGTCTGTATTTAACTTTTAAGTGTCGCCATTTGTGGTGAAAATGAAAAAATGTCTAACCCAGCTCATTAAAAAGCGTAGATAAAAAGGTAGTATTAAATATTCCCATAAGATTAACATTGAATATTTCTTTTACTATGAGCCAGAGCCTTTTTGATGAACGTTGCTTTAGAGCAGCTAAAACCGTTCTAATTGCACATTTAACAGTAATCAAAGTTTTCATATCATTTACTAAAGCCCTTGTCGTGTGAAAAAAGATTGAAGATTGGTATTTCAGCACAACTTGCCTACTTTGACGTACTTATGGGGCAAAGCCCTAAGGTCACTAAGGCAATTAAAGTTGCTATGAACCTTCACACCACTCTAGTCTATGACATGAAAAAAACTTAGACCTTCAGGTAAACTACAGAAAACGATAAGTAGCATAATACCATGTCTATTGCTGCGATATACGATACAAAATGGCAGAAATCATTTGTTTTTAATATATCTTGTAAGTCTTTAGTATTCTTACCACCTCTTGCACGTTAAATTTATTTTATAAATCTTTCTATGAATGTTATTATTTATTACAGTTTCTTACTACATAAAACAAAAAATTCCTAATTGGTTTGTTAATTCATTATTATAAAGTATTTTAGATGATTATTTTGGCAAACCAAGCTTTTCACAACGTAGCAATAAAAAAAATGGGTTTGAAATTTTTTGTATTTATGGATTGATTTATTTCTCTGTTTAAAAATTTAATAAAGTAAACATCCAGATATGGTTGTAGACAAGACATTTTGTTTACACCCTTGAAACGAATATTACAATAAAAATATTTACAGCTCCTGTGACTTTATGATGACACAATAAACTGGGGAAATAGTTCGTACAGCAGTAAAGATACGAGGGAGGAAATGAAACTGCTGACGCATGTTTAATGTTGTAAATATTTTGCACCACGAATAAAAGATTGCTTTATGTTATAAAGAGATATACAAAATTTATTTTTTGAAATAATTTCTAAAAAAAACTTACTGTACTTCTTTTCCTCATCAGTATTTTACAGTATTGTAAACTAAATTCGAACGCTGATCTCTTATGTATTACTCCTTTACCACTTATGAGCTACTGTCATAAAATACTTTTAATTATCCGAATACTTATTGTGACTTAACAATCCGAAATGTAATAAAATTTTTCTGTTGGCAGACAACCTCGACTTTTTAGTTATTCAGTCTTTCAATACATACTAAGAAAATTTACTAAGAAAAATTCTAAGAAAAATACTAAGAAAATTTCCTTTCCTTCATTCTGTTTGGGGTTTTCCAGACTTTTTCTGTTTTTATATATTTCGGGGAATACAATAATACATTTTCTCATTTTTTCAATTTTAAATATTATTTTGTTTGTTAAAAACCGTTAAATAAGTATTTTTAGATAAGTAAATTGCTTTTTGAATATCTATGGTCAAGAATATTTTTTTACTTTAGTTATGTATATACAATTTATGTACATAAGACTTAATGAGCCTTTTGTAGACCCAGAACATTTAAAAAATACTCAACATTCAGGACCCTCGTGGCCAATATGAGACATTTTAAAATCTTGTATTTTTTGTGAGAATATAAAGATTTTTTTAGTTTTTTTTACCAAGGAAGACTAATAATGACATAGATCCAGACTGTAAGTACTGCATTATAAGGTTATTCATTATTTATGTATTCATCTTTTTTACCTCTTTTAGTACCTTACAGTTAATGTCTTAGTATAGTAGTTAAAATATTAGCCACAAACATTGAATGTTGCATGTATCCTTAAAGTTTATTTAAAGTAAGATTCAGCTGATTTTAAAACATTATATAATTATGTTCAAATAAAAATAATTTCACTAGCCATATTTTATATTTAAAGTCAGGTAAAAAGTCAGATAATCTTTATTCTATAAATAACTATACAATCGTTTATACAAAAGTAATTATAGAGAAAGTCCCCACATGAGCAGAGCCTATTCATAATTTCATAGAGATATTCCTTACTCACTCGAGAACAATTAGTTTGAACCTAGAGAAAAAAATTAAAGTTTTTATTCGTGAAATAAGAATATTGTTTGATATTTATATGCTAAATAATCTTCGTTAAATTGTTTGGGGTTTATAAACACGCCAAAAAGATTTTACGAGTCTATGAATGATTCGAGGATAAATTTATTACGTTCCGACATTTTATTGGCGTTCTCCTCTAAATAATGTATGAGTGGAATTCAATCACGTGTGGTGATATTGAATATTTTATACCTGCCTAATATTAACCACTGTTGGCCTACAAACATTAAGTATCTCAAGTACGATTATTTTAAGTTTATTGCGTATCAATTAGAAATATTAACTTATCACTACAAGATAAAACAATTACATACAACAATTTAAAACGAAAGGGGTGGTTGGTTAAATGACGATAACATTTCGTTATCGCTTACTAAATTATTTAAAAAATAACATAATAAATGTATCTTCTTAATTATATACTTAGACTCGTATTATTATTTATAAAGAAACTTTTTATATTATTAAACAAACGGGTTCAAAACTTATTTAGGAGTAATTATTTCTTTTTTTTATAAAAGATATATTTTTGTATTGAAGCATAACATTTTCTCAAAAACTACGATACTTTTAACTTATCAATAAAAAGTCAATCATAAAGAAAATTATATTTTTTTAACGGTTTTAAACACCAGAAATGTTATTCTCAACGAAGTGAACTTTTCTAGAATAATGACTCACATAAATATATGTTTTTGATATCATTTCTTTTAGTAATAACAATCATTATTTATAGTACTGAAAAGTAACTAAGATAAAAATCTATGTTGAAAACAGTTTAAGAGAATGACGTAACTTTGCAATAGCTTATTATACCAATAAGTGTCTTTAGAAACAGTTGTTTCATTTCCAGTGATAAGCTTAGTTTAAAAGTTTTAATTAAATTGCTTTTACAGGATCATCAAGCTCTAAATAATTTCCGCTAAGTACAATTATTTCGACTCTTTGTTTGCAATGAGTAGTGGGGAATGGCCACTTTTAAAACCGACCACGTGCCCCCCGAGCCACGTGACTTGGCAGCTGGCGCCAGCTGCCATGTCACATAGCTTCCGGTGGGGGTTAGAGGGTATATATGAGATGCTGTAGTTATATGTTATGGCATATAGGTTGGGGTGGAGATGGCGATAGTGTTGGCGTTAGGGTGAAGTGAATTTGCGCATAAAATTAAAAGTTAGTTCAAAATTGAAATTCGTCGGTGTTGACGAAACTCTAACAGTTGAAGAAAAATTAAGAGTTAGTTGAAAATTGAAATTCAAACTTATAACTGAGATGTGGAAAATATGTCAAGGTCATCCAGAGTAAGTTTTAAAAAATTCTATCCAACTATCACCAGAAATAGTTTTAAGTTGAAGTAGTTGGTGATAGCGGGATAATTGATTCGTGCCATGGGAGAGGTGTTTATCGTTTGAAAGTTGGCGATCGAATGAGAAGCGCCGCCTAGGGAGAGGGCTTATAAAACGGCAACCTTCCCCCACCACCCCTTCCCCCACTCCTTTAGACCAATAACCGGTCGCCGACTCTATGTGTTGAAACTGAACTAGACATGGCGGCCGCCATGGATAATTCTAACCTCAAACCTTAGTTTTGCATTGGTGAGCATGCGCCACCCCCACTCCTTTACCTTTCTTTTATATTTTTAAAACCGAACAGATGTCCGGGCAGCTGCCCCTATGGGCAGATGTTTGGGCAAGTGTTGGGGGCAGAAATGTTGAAATATTGGGGTGGAGATGGCGATAGCGTTGGTGGTCGGTTGAACTGAATTTGCGAATAAAGTAACTAGGGTTGAACTAAAAGTGTACATAAATTAAAAGTTAGTTGAAAACTGAAATTTGACGGTGTTAACAAAACTCTTAATAGTTGAACAAAATTAAAAGTTAGTTTAAAACTGAAATTCAAATTTATAAATGGGATCTGGAAAGTATGTCAAGGTCATCCAGAGTAAGTTTTAAAAAAGCCTACCCAACTACCACCAGAAATAGTTCTAAGTTGAACTAGTTGGTGATAGTAGGATAGGTTGAAGTAACTTTTGAATTTTATTAGTGAACATAGAATTAATGTGCAACAGCAGAGTTTAAACAAGTTGAACTTTTGTGATGAATTACAGAGTTGTAAATGCAAACACCGACGACGATGAGAAGGTAAATGCAGAGTCCCCAGATGATGTATTTGAAAAGCTTGAACAAATGTAACATTTCGAGTTGGTTTTCCTGTTCCATTTCCAATCGTTTAATTTCTAATTTCAATTTATCCTCTTCCATTCTAGTTACGAAGGGAACTTCATCCATCATATCCATCATGATTGTGTTAGTGTTTGAAATTTTAAAACAAGTGATGTTGATAGTTCAGAAGTCGAAGACGGAATGAGAAGTAAAAGGGAGAAATGTTAGTTAAATAAAGAAGTGGTGGGGGGAAGGATGAATTACAAAGAAGTGGTGGGGGAAAGACGTTGCTCTTCATTATTACCATCAGTAGTGCCAGATGGTGCAGGAGTTAGATTTAGTAAACTGTCTTCGTCTAAACTTTCAACCTTATCACAAATAGGACAATCGTATGTTATTTCCAAATTCATTTTGATGGTTGTAAAATTATCTACAAGTTCTTGTAAAATATTAAAAATGTCTTGTAACTCTTCTTTAGAGTTTATTTCAAAACTAGAATTCATTCGGGCCAATGGAGAGTTGTTCATTGTTGGAGAGTCAGTGATGGAATGAGGATCGGCGCATAGGGAGGGGGCTTATATAATGGTGACCTTGAGCAGGCGTCTAGGGAGGGGGGCTGTCTAGGGAGGGGGCTTTTATATGGGGAACCTTGAGCTTATGATTGAATAAAATGTTTAGTTCTTCTTCTTCGTCTTTTAATTCGATTATTTGAACCGAAGTAGTTGTTTCATCTTCTTCACTTGATGAAGAAAACAATTCACCAGGATTTAAATATTGAACTACAATTCTGAACCATCTTATAGGATATTCGTCAATGATAGAAAGTAAGTTTTGAAACAATTCTTCCATCTCCTCCCTGTCAGTTATTATATGTTCAAACTTGATAAATTTGTTTTCCATGTTGTTAGTTAGAGTGTTGGAAGTGGAATGATTTAATATTATATAAAAATTAGAACTAGTGGTGGGGGAAATCTCAAGGTCATCCAAATGAAGTTTTAAAAAAGAGTGTAAAACTGAAATTACACATTTGATGGTTCTACAGGATCAGAATACCAATCTGATCTGTATTTACATCTTTTTATCATATGTGTACAAAAATCATCTTGATGAGAATTGGTGCGTTGACAATGAGCAAGATCTAGAGGGTGAAATTTGAAACATCTTTGAGGACAACATGTATGAAAATATCTTGATTTGTAAAATTTGAAAGTTCGCAATTCCGGTGGTGGTAGTTGTTTTGTTTTGC
The DNA here is from genome assembly GCA_030545055.2 of Neoaliturus tenellus. Classification (NCBI taxonomy): domain Eukaryota; kingdom Metazoa; phylum Arthropoda; class Insecta; order Hemiptera; family Cicadellidae; genus Neoaliturus; species Neoaliturus tenellus. The sequence goes on along the minus strand of CM061531.1, from coordinate 334,706,592 downwards.
ATTTGCAATAACAAGATCCGAAGAATTCACATTTAGTACAAGCTAACCCATCCACCATCATTGGTCCTAAATCTGTACACTGTTGTTCACAACAGTAACGAGGTTTGTACTTGTATTTTTGCTCTTCCATGTTGATGCTGCGGAGTCCAGTGAAAGAATAAGAGTGTATAGTGTTGAATAGCGAGTTTTATGTACTATGAAAAGTGGTGGGGGTAATTTCAAGGTCATCCAAATGGAGTTTTAAAAAATTATACCTTACTAATGTAAGGAATGTTGATACTTAGGAAGTTTGTTTCTCTTTGTTTTCTTCAGACTTTTTATCTTTCTCAGCTTTAGCCATAGCAACTAGTTCTTCTATTGATAGCGGATGTACTTCAGGAAATTTCAAAATTAATTTAGCTTGGTATCCTTCTTTAGCTAATACATCTATATCTTTAGTCATTTGTTCAACAGTGTTGTAATCTTTTCCATAGATTTTTCCATCAAGTTGAATCATCATTCTGTACAACATTTTCTTAAATAGGTCTTGTCGTGGTGAGAGCTGAGAAGCAAATGATTATTTATTCAAGTTTTACATCCTTTTTATTAACTCACATTCAACACGTGATTCTTTAGTTGTAGTTTTGTTTGTCAAAAGTTATTCAACATTGGTAATATTTTTGGAACTTGATGTTATGTTGACCAGTAGGCGATGAAGAAGTTGTAGGTTGTGTAGAAATAAATATTTCATCATCGCAATATTTTGTTTTAGTGAACATCCTTGTATTAGTAGCACTAACATCAACAGTTAAGTGATAACCACCGGTAAGTAAAACTCGCATTTCGTTGGTTAAATCTTCGAGTTGTTCAAAAGTTGTAATGGTGTTGGTATCGTAAGATGCACACTTGACTTTGAGAGACATATTTAGTTTTTTATATTAAGCAATAGAGTGAGCGAGATGTGTACGGTACGAAAGGTAGTCGTAGACTGATGAACTTCACAAGTAGATTTCTGCTTTTATCATCACACAAAATTGGGTCAAGGTCATTCCGTGGAATTTTTAAAAAAGCAACATATTGTAATGTACAAAGACATTACAATATGTTGCTTTTTATTTTTTTGTTTTATATCATATTTATTGAGAAACAATTACAAACAAATATTTACAATGTTATGTACAAACTAATCAATAGTAGGTGTTAATTGTAAGTTCAGTAGAGTTATTTCCACTTGGTCCGTGCGAAACCAAATAGAGTGCGCCGGGTTGAACTACACGAAGATCTTCATTTTGAAGAAGTTGTACAAAACGTGTAGGTAGGAAGATTTGAAACTTCGGTTCGTCACCAACTGTATACGGTGCCTCGCTCAATGTGCAATTAATAGCATCACCTACTGAAGTTTCCATTTTCTTGATCGTATGAATGATGTAATGTTTTTCTTCTTTTAGTTCAGAACATTTCTTCGTAGGTAGAATTGATGATTTAGAATGAGCGTTGAACTGATAGACCAAATTTTGAAGTAAGTTCTGCGATGCCATCTTGATGTTATTGTTAATTTTCTTGTAAATAAGAATGTCCGTTGGAGATGTTGTCTCTTCGGAGGTTCGAGTAATACTCATGCTGCGTCATGGTAGCGCTTTCACTTTTATAATCGACACTACCCCCACCACTTTTTTGAAGGAAACTATTCAAGCGGTAGGCATTCTTTAAAGCGCACTGCGACCTTCGATGTTTAAAACTTTTTGATGAAATACAAAGTTCGTTGAAGTAGCATTGGAAATCTTTATCAATTATTGCATTAATCACTTCGTTGCTTGTAAATGATTGTATCCAATTTGCTTTTTCCAATCCTCTTGTGTAGATAATTTTAAACTCTTTGCAATAATGATTCATAATGTGCGGCATCATGTTATAATTAATGAAACCTTCATCCCATCTTAAGTTGTGAAAATGTTTGTTCAACCATTTGTTTGTAACTTTCGCTTTAGTTGTTAGTCTATTAAATGGTACTGGAGGTTTGAACAAATAATGATAAACTACTGATGTGTTCATGTCCAAGATTACTAATTCTTTAATAATAAAATTACCATCATTTCCTCGGAAAGCTTGAAATTCAATTATACCTCTTTTAACTTCCATTATGTGTGGTGCATTAGAAAACGAAACCCGTTTATTCATGATGAAGTCTTATTAACAACTGACTTAAAAATTGAATGAGCCGACGTTTATAACAGACAGGATTGTTCTTCTTCTTTCACTTCTTGTGCCACTTCATCGATATTAAAATTGGTGTGATAGTTGTTTAATTGTCTCCACATTTCAACTTCTTGAGGTATTCTATTAAAGATTGAAGTATCCACGGGACCGTATAAAATTGGAACAAAAGGTTGTTTGTCCAATGTATCGATTAGATAGTCTTTAATTATTGCACTTGAAAATATTAGTTGTTTCAAATATCTGGTGACGGGACCGGTAGTACAGCTTAAAGTGTAAAATTCTTCTTTAGTAAAATATAATTTAACATTGTGGGTAGTTAAATCTCTGAAGCGAACAATTTGTCCTCCACGATGTTTTACTATATCAACTTCAATATTTGATTCCAATAAACTTAATCTTGTTCTTCTTCCAAATGTGTTGTTACTTAAATAGCACTCCAAAAGATGTAAATGTTTCATGAGAGATTCCCAAGTAGTTTCACTGAAAGTAACCATTTTGTTTCCATGATTTAAAATAACAATTGGTGAATAATCCATTGATTTTAAAATTCCAACTGATATACTTTTTGTCATGCATGAAGAAATTGGGTAGATAATCCGAAGAAATACTTCTGTTAAAATATTGGTTGTAATGTTAACTTCAACCTTCTTCCTTTTTACTTCTTTTTCAGCTTCTTCTTCTTCTCTCTTCTTATGTTTGTTAAACTTTAGGAACTCGTCCATTTCTCGTTCAACTTGTTTTTCTATATCTGAACTATTATCATCCATTAGAGGTGTATTTTCTTCTCCGTTAGTAGAATTCATCTTGCGAATGATGTTTCCCATACGACGGTTGAAGATAGAATGAAGTTTCCACTAATTATTTTCTCGCTTTTATATTTTTCGTAAAATCCTTGAAATTTATACAATTACATAATTGTTTGTTTTCAACTTGTCTTTCACAAATGAAATTCTAACCTCAAAAATTGAAGCAGATAATTCTAACCTCAAAAATTTGCAGTCGTTGTACAATTCTTCTTAAAGTACATTCTTCACAATTCCGGTCAGCGGTGTGTAAGTAACTATTTTATCATGTAGAATTAGACAGTATGCCGAAGTTCCATCCGCTACTGGTTCTTCAAATTCCATTTCAATTTTTATATCCACACTTGATGATTTTACCGATTCATTTTGTTTTGAACAATCGATTACAATTATTGGAGCCTTGGAATAATACTGGTCAGGTGATAATAGTGGTGTATTAGTTTTTCCATAATATGACGATTGAAATCTTGCATACATATCGTATAAAATGGAAAAACGTTTTTTGCTGAACATGACATTCAAATTGTCATAGGGAAAGAATTGAGAGTTTAGGAAAACTTTACAATTCTTTATTTTACAGTGATCAAATTGACCAGCATTTGCAGTGATAACATCTTTTCGCTTAGTTTGAAAACCGAGTATTATGTACCTTGCTCGTTCCAAGTAAGTTGATGTCTTGACGGTCCATGTTTGTCGTTCTGTCTGAGGTAGTGTAGGGTATTCATGAAATTCCCAACTTCAGAATGGCATCACAATATCACGGTCAGATTTCAACTTTCTCAATAATAGGATTCTATGTTCATCAGCCAATCTTACATGAGGTACTCTCCAAACAACTTTATCCAACTGTAGTTGCCATTCCAGTTTATCTTCCGTAGTTGCAGGGTCTGCAAGTATCAAGTCCTTATTAGTTGAAGATCTGAGTAATACTAATTCTTGTTTGACATTTATTATTACCCGTTTGTAATCTTCAGCGAATCCCAAAAGCAATCGTAAAGGTACATGAAAATCAAAGTGACCGTTGGAAGCTGGTGTTATAATGTCTTTATCGGGGGCAACCCATCCGGCAGTGACTATTGAATTCTTCTCATGCGGTGTTAATGATGTTAATCCTTTCAATGTTGTTGTTAAACCAACCTTTTTTGTTGAATCAACCGTCACCCCTGATATTTCATATCTTATTTCATCAAAAAGATATGCCATCGGGTTATTTATAAAAGGAACTGTTGAAGCAGTTTTTCCATCCAATTTTAATACCCGTCCTTCGATGTACAAGTAACTTTCACACGGTAAAGTGTAAATATCTTGTTGTTGAATGGGGATCCTTATTTCATCGTTATTGTTTAATTTTGATGAAGTGTAAGGGTTGTGCGTGTGATATTCCTTCTCCCATAGTGTTTCGTCGAACGTTGGTCCTTGAGATATATCCAGGATATCCATCGCTGTTAAGTTTCAATCCAATCTTCTGTAGAAAACGAATGTTTTCCGATGTTAACTCTTCCAATGTCGAGGAGCTACTGAGCTCCCGACTCTTCCGTTGCGGTTTAAATGATAATCCCATGTTGACTTTTATGTTGCTGCTCTGATGTGTATCCGTATAGTAATTGTTTCTCCTCTAAAGTCAACACTATGACCGTCTTGATCCAATATGTTCAGTACGATGTCTGAAATGAAACTGGTGTTTAACGGTAGGTATATCAAGTTTTGTGGCTTCTCAACAATTTTAAAACCGGGAGCCACTGTTGGATAAAATGTATGTAAAATATGTTGATTAACTCCATCTCTATACGATCCGTGTATAATGTTGCACGTGACATCAATACTATTTACTTTCAATATTGTTACAGTTGAATCACCTGAATGAGTAGTTCCAGGAGTTAAGATTTTCTTTTTTGTATCTGTAAATCCAAGTAAACTGCCAATCGACTGTTCCAAGCTGACATCAATATAATATTTCGAAGTTATTTCTGCTTTTAAAGTATTATTGTTTCCTTTAACGGTGATATTGTCTTCTCCGAGTTGTTTCTGTAATAATTGGTTTATATCATCGATTTCATAAGCTCCAGTAGGAAATGTAATTATTTTCAATTCTGAGTATTTTCCTGCAGCATCCTTAGTTTCATAATAATGTAGTAAATTGTTCTTCCCTTCCGTAACATTGGGAATTGAGTTGTAGGTAGTCAAATCAAGTAATGCCGCTTCCCATAATCGTTCCTTGGATAGACGCAATGCTGGGAACAGCGTACTTTTCAATGTGGATGAATTTCCACTCAATGACACTGTATACGATGACATCTTAAAGCTGACTGACACTTTTCGCTAGAAACTCCAAACATAAATGTCCACATATTTCAGTATTGTTAGGTTGTTCTCTTTTGTAATTGTAAAAAATGTTTTTGGAGTTTCGAAAATAATGTTGAAGTTCTTTTGGCGGTGGTAGATTGCCGAAACTGTCAAAGTAGTAAACAGTTTGTCCGAGCTTTTTATAGCATACCCAATGAGTGCCTGGACCATAGGTGGAATCCAAATTTACTATTCCAGTTTCATTTTTCCATATTTTAGTTGGTAATGCATCTTTCATAAAAACTCCTCGAAAGAATGGTATTTTCAAACATTTTACATAATCATTTAACTGATGATTTGTTAAGGCTTTATTTGGAATTATCAATTGATTCTTCTTATTTAGTACACACGGTATGGTCTTAGGTATAAACCTGCTCCGTTTTTTACCATTTGCCAAACAGAAGTCTTCTTTACACTTGCCTTATGAGTTCTACGACGTCCTTTTTTATTGTTTCCACCTCTTTTGGGAGCGCCTCTCTTTGCAGGTCTTCCTCTGCGACGTCTTCCACCACCTAACTTTGCTTTTGTCTTCATGGCTGTAGTTACTGCCCAAGCCGATGCTTTTTCTGCAATACTTGCGTCACTTGATTTTACTCTTTGCCAAGCTTTTTCCGCTATAATTGTATCTGCTATTGATCTATTTGTTGAATCTTTATACTTTGAATATGCTATATCGTGTTCTTTGCAAGCTTGATCTAATTTATTAATTCCAGGATCTCCTCTCGCTAAACGTTTTGCCAACTTAGTTCCAGGTCCACAATATTGATAACCTCCATGAATATGTAATTCGTATGGTAGAGCGTCTATCGCTCGATTTACAATAGCACCAACAGGTATCCGTTTAAGCAGGGATAACGCAGCTGAAGTTATACCACGTCCTCTCTTGTTGCTGTCTTGATGATGACTGAGTGATACAGCCTTCATTATGTAGTCTTATATAAACTGGCGTGTTTACTCCACAAGATACTTTACATAAATGAATAAGTTATGTATAATTTTATATATTTAAACACTTAGTTATTCAAATTAATGATATACTGATTTATAATTCTATTTTTAATCCAAGCTTCCCGTTCATCGGGTTGAATTATCACATGACTCGTTGTACTAGCTATATGATTATGGGTATCAATAAGTAAATTGCCCACTATTCTTATTAAACAATCTAAATTTACAGCATCTTTTGGATGTTGAGGATCATGTAATTGCATAATACGTTTATCATTACATGTGTAAGCTGTTGAATCACTTTTTGATGTTTTTATGACTTTTCCAATAGTAGCAGCATCATTTGAATCTTCACCTGGTAAAATATTAATTATTTTCTTCATCTTTGCATCATATTGGGTCCCAAAGTGTTTATCCCAAGTTATTGTTTGTTTCATTGTAACACAATCATTTTCTTCGTAACCAGGATAAATATCTTTTATTCTTCTATTACGACCATTGTATGTACCTAATGCACCACCACTCGCAATTAATGTTTGTACCATTAGAGGTACATCTGAATCTTTTATACCAAATCTTCCATTTGTTATTGTTTTATGTCCTGCATCAAATTCATCATTATTTCCTTGCATTAAATTAAACTTTTCATTTCCATGTATAAATTTATCTCCCCGCTTTAAAACGGCATCTTCATGTTTTACAAAATTGGATGTTTCCTTTTTTAATTCTTTAGATAATTGTTCCATAGTAACAGCATCTTTTGGTTGAGAACCAAACTTTACATTTGTCAATGTTTTACCATGACAATCGATTTCATTAACATCTTGTAAAATACAGTTGTCCTTGATGTATTTTAGGTTTACAGCATCACCGTCTTCCTTTGGGTATCCAATGTCATTTATAATAAATTTATAAAAAGAATATCCATGTTTAGTTTTTTCCGGTATTATAGAATGTAAATATTCTTTATTAACTGAATCTTTATCATTTTTGGGATTTCCCACGTTGGTTATTCTATAATTTCCAGCATCATATGTTTGTCCATCTTTTAAGTTGTTACCCCATTGCAATTTTAAAGTATTTGAAAGTTCAGATGATAAGTACTCTTTAGTAATTGCATCAGAACCTTCAGTTGGTTTACCAACATTAATTAATCTATGTGATTTAACATCATAAGTATTCTTATGTAATTTCAATGATGTTGAAGTAGCTTCTTTTACTGTCTTTAAATTTGCTCCATCAGTATCTTCTTCTGGATCTTTAACTAATTTTAAACGTTTATTACTTATGTTATAGTCACCTTCAGGTGTTTGCGGTAATCCGCTTCTTTTTCTGTCTTCTCCAACTTGCACTCCTAATGCGGAGTAGCGTCCGAACTTGTCGACGCTCATGTTAGAACTGACACATTATATGCCTGCAACTCTTATATATCCGCGGGAAATTATACAATTATGCCGCGATTCCTGAGTTCGTCAATCAGAGCTACCCATTCATTATTTAAACCTGTATGACCAGCTTCCATGGCTTCATGCAATAGTCTCATTCTATCAACCAATTTATTGATATCGTTGTAGTAAATCACATTCGTATTGTATAGATTTTTCATCAATCCTTTACCAGATGTTGAAGTATCTCCTTTACTCTTTTTACCATGTTGTTCAAGAAGTGATAAATCCATAAGTGATTAAGATTTTCTTTTCAGTGGTTGTCTCACCGCTGGTGCAGTACGTAATGTTGGCAATTTTCGTGGAGGAAACAACTTTTTTATAACGATGTTATATTTTGTTGCACGTGAACGATTAATCATTGCATCCTTTGAGTAGTTTATTTTATAAGCGTTAGTATTTTGTAGAATCTCCTTAAAAACACTTAAATCTTTGGATGAATATCTTAGTGGTATGTTTTTAAAAATTAATTCATATAATCCTTTTGTTCCTTTATATCTATGCTCACCAATAATGATGTAATCGTCTTGTGTTATTTCAAGCTTTGAATCGCCGATCTTCAATTCATTCCCATCAATTCTTGCTCCGTATACATGTGATCTACTCAAATTTGGGTTTGATTTCATGTCATGTAGCATTTTCATTATATATTTTCTTCCAAGAGGTCCATGTTGTAATATATCGCTACTCAATTGAGTTAAATTTGGAATAGATTGTTCAGCTTCAGGTATTGGCTGTTCTTCTTCCTTTTCAACAATTGGTTCTTCTTCTTTTGTTTCTTCTTGCTCACTAGCACTTGTATATGAATCATCATCTTCTTCTTTTTTTTAATGCTTGTACTTCTTGTTTAGAAACTGGTAGTAAAACATCTCCTTCATAACGAGGTTTACCAATAGTTTCTGATATCTGTTTTAAAGGTTCCGTAATAGGTTTAAATGTAGTCTCTAGAAATTCTTCTCTTTCACTTAAACCCATTCTCAATGCACGATTCTTCATCCTAATAGAATCACTGAGTGATTTTATTTATTTCAATAGTTTTTCTTGATTCACCATGTTTACACTGTGAAGTTCAACGTGTAACTAGATGTAGCATCGGTAGTTCAACGCATAAATACAAATTTATCCAACCCTATACGATATCTACCATTTTTAATATCTTCTTCCTTCATAATAACGAGAAAGCTATATTTCTCATTCCATGCTTTGCCACACATCTCTTTAAATTTTTCAAATGACATATCTGCATTTACATGATTATTATATATATGCTTTAAATTTGTTTCATCTTGCTTGAAGATGATCAACATATTTGCATTATCTCTTATAAGTTGTTTTGGAATTTTACTGTATGTTTGACCAATGTAAATGCTATCAATATTATGATGTCTTCCCATAGCAAAATAATTCCTTATTGTGTCATGATTTTCACAAGAAACATCGTCAAATATAAAAATAGAAAATGGTTTTGCTTCATTTGGTTGCATAATTGTTTCACTGGCATTAAACTTGTAAAAATTCACTTCAGGTACACTTGCAAGTACTTTATCCAATAATTGATATTTTGGTTGTTGCAATGATTTTGAAAAAATGTATATATTATTAAAACGCAATCCTTTAGGATTAGTTATAAGGTTAAAAACAACATTAGTTTTTCCACAATTTGAAGGACCAGTTATTAGACATCTTATCGTATTTGGTAGTAATTCACCATGTTTTCCATGATTTAACTTATCATTGTCAACTGTCAATTCATCAATGTTATTGATATTAAATCGGTCTTTTTGTTGTACAATCTCCATCTTGTATAAAGGTTAAACACACAATGAGCTATTAAACAACTATACTAAGTCTTTTGAAGGAATCCAAGAGTCTTCACTTTTATCAAACCCTAACCACCGGACTTTAACCATATCCTTTTTCCTTTGTAAAATCTACTCGACAAGATATACATCACCAACTGTTGATTTCAACAATTCGTGTCCGTAGAATCCACCTTGAAGTAATTCACCCTTGTTATCCTTTAATAAATAGGTTTTAGGTATAGTTGGTTGCACTTTATAAATTGTAAATACTTCATTAGTCCAATTTGGTAGATATCTTTTACTAAATACACCTTTGTATTTGCTTATACGAACTTTATTGTTGACCTTGAACTTCTTTGGTTGCAATTTTTCCAATTTCGGTGTTGTATTATTTTTAATGCGTTGTAATACAATTTTCGCATTAGCACTGTTTACCTGGATAGGTTTCATTCCAATGGTACGATGATATTTGTTGTTATACTGTTTTATAAGTTGTGGTAATATGTCATACCACACGTATGATCCTCGTTTTGAAAATTGTTTATACATCGCACCTTTCAATGTTCTATTGAATCTTTCAATTATTGAAGCTTTAACTTCAGAATTTGTAGAATAATGATTTATTTGATATTTCTTCATCAAAGTTTTAAAGTCTTTATTAAAATATTCTTTTCCATCATCGGTCTGTAGATGTTTAATTTTAAATTTATTTCTTTGTATTGTGGTTTCCATAGTTTTTGTAACACTTTTACCAGTCTTATCCTTCAATGGTAAAGCGTCAGCTATTTTAGTAAAACAGTCTATAATTGTTAAAATATATTTAAATCCTTTGTTTAATTTACTGTGCGGTATCATTTCAATGAGATCAGCTTGATAAAGATCATTCATTCCTTTAATGATTGTACTTCTTCTTGGAAATCTTCTTCTTGCTGGTTTATGTAGTTCATTTACAATCTTGTCCTTCACACTTTCCATCTTCAGATGTTGTTTGTACACCGCATGTAAAAATACTGATCCATAGAATAGTTTATTCTCATTTATATAGTTTGAATATAGGTCAAGGCCATTTCATATTAGTGTAAAAAAGAGGGAACATGGCATTGGGCTTGCCATGTCCCCTCTTCTTTACGGAAAGGAAAAAAGAAGAAGGTAGAGGACGAAGAATAGGTTTACTGGTCGATAGGGTTTAGAGAGTAGTGGCCGAATGGTAAAGTATTAATTTTATCTTCTAAAATATGGCGCTTGTCATCTTTGTAGCTTAATGCCCACTTTGTTTGTTTGACACTAAATAGTTGATGATTATAACTTCTAATAGTGTTAAACGTTGCAGTTGTTTCAACATTTTCAAACAAACATCTTTTATAATGTTCAAACTGTACGTTCTTCTTAAGAAAAGAAGTTTTTATTCCTTTGGCCTTCTTCGTGACTTGATGTTCGTTCCTCTCATTTATGTACAGTTGAAACGAATACAGTTTGGACATTAATGCTACAATTTCCATCATTGGCACACCATTCGTTTCATCTTTAAATTTTCCCAATACTTTCTTGTTTCTGTCATAGTCGTAATTTGGATGATCCTTAGGATAATCGGAAAAGTCAAAATCATCTTTATATATAAAGGTGCGTAGATCTTCATACATGTCATTTGTTTTAATCCAGTAAATTAGTGCATCCGTATCCATATATGCAATACCAATGTTCTCTCTTCCATAATAGTTAACCATCTTCTTATAATGAAACTCGTACATATGTGTTTTTGAAATATCCAAGATTGACATTCCAAGATACAAAGGACGATCCATTTCAACTGACTTCTTGTTCATGGAAATAACAACTAGATTTTCATTAATAATTACAGATGAACCAAAGTTTGGTTGTTGCACCAATTTCTGCAAATTTACTGGATCAGTTACCAATTTGATATCCTTATGTTTCCTTTTGTTTTCCAAAGTCTTGCCAAATATTGCGTTATTCATTAATTTGAAAAATCTTTTTGAAAACTTGATGTAGCAGTGGCTCTTCTTCTTGTGTTGTTGTCGATGTAAGGTTTTAACCAACAAGATTGAGAAAATTGTAGTACTCGATTAATTTTTGTAATTCTCAATCCTAAGTCTAAAGCTTGTTGTATCATCCAGTAGTGTCCAACATATCGAGACTTGTCGGTTAAAGTCATCATTAATTTCGGCCATCTTCCAGTAGGGGAAATTTCAGTCTTTGGAAGAAGTGGTAAATCGTAATGATGATCGTGAAGATGTTCAGGATATTCAAAATCAACATCAAAAATGTAACCAGTTTCACCATGCTTTGGTAAATCCATAATGTTTCCAATCGATTCTGGATCTATCCATTTAAAATTATCATATGGAAGGGGATTTGACATTGCCCATCCGTATAAGTTATTTGCATCAAAATAACCTAGGAATGTTTTTGGTTTTGATGCATCATAATCGGGCAGATACTTGTTATTCGCCTTAACATGTCTGGTTACACTTTGTGTCAATCCCCCTCGAACTCCTGATTCTAACATCAAAACCATATCTACACCAGTAAGAAGTTGTAATTTACAATTTGTTTCTTTCAACATGGCTTGCCATGCTAATCCAGGTGAAGTGTATGAATGAAGAGGGTCCAATCCATATGCTGCAAAACACGTATTTCTAAATTCTTCCATTATATCACATAATAAAGTGACATCTAATTTAACATAAAAATCTGAATATTCTCCCAATGTTGTAAATCCTAATTCATTCCATACTTTACATGCATGATCATAATCCTCTTGAGATATGTCCATGTTGTATAATTTACTTTTGAATTCTTCTTTTGGCGGAAGTGATGTTTCATTAAATTTTTCTAAACTGTCTATATAATCATATAAGAAAACACCTTTCCAAAGTACGAGATCCAGTTTGTCGTTACTTACAATCTTCTTTGTTTCAATAAAATCTTTCTTCCTTAAATTTTCAGAAAGTTTAGACAAACTCGATGGCATAAATCGGTAGGAGTCTAAGAATCTTAATTTGACATTTCCAACTGTTTTAGAGAAACTTATAAATTTTTCTAAAGTTTCAGCCAACACATCTATTGAACCATTGTCTCTTCCTAATTCAGGTATTATAAAATGAGCATCATACCCACTGAGGTTATGCAGAACCACAGGAATAAATAGTGGTAAACGATAGCTCAAATTGCATTTATTACAAGCAGCACCCCTGTAATAACCTGTAAGGTGGTCATGATCTTTAACTTTATAATTGTCAATGGTAAATTCATTTTTACATAAGAAACAATGAGTTGCATTTTCATGTTGAATTTCCTCTTCTTCCTCCATCGGTTTCATTGGTACGATATTCGTATAATTTCTTTGTACATTTTCAGCTATTAAATATAAATGGTCAAGAAATATTGTTTCCACATTTTCACCACGATATACTAAAGGTTCTGAAGTTAATCCATATTGGTTTAAATGTTCTTCTGATAATGTTGATTTAACCATTAAACAAAAACTATTTGGTTTGTGCATTTGATATTTCACACTTTTTCTAGCTTCACAATTTTCATCTTCTATAGGAATTAGTGTTGATTCAAAGTCCGCATATACAACTATAGGGATACGGTATTGATGATGAACCTTTTGAAATGTAACAAATGCTCTGTTTTCCAAAGGTAAATTAATCTTTGCTTCATAATTATTGTTACATAGCCTTTTGTGCTCTTGTAACCATTCTCTTCCTTGTCTTCCTTCTCGTTGAAAATTAAAACATCTCTTGCAAATTATCTTTCTGTGTCGATCTTTAGAAAGCTGCTTGTTAACAAGAGAGTCAAATTTCTTTACGTACACATAGTGAGACACATCTCCTCGCGTTAGTAGTAGTAAATCCGTATGATCTGGTAGCTCTTCTTTTACAACACGTAAAGGAAACACTTTGTTTGAACTATCTAATGCAAAATCATTGATAGATGTACCAGGATTTTTATTCTCAAATTTTGATATATCTTTCAGTGATACAGGGTAAGTAATTCCTTGAAAATTGTACCTATGTCTTTGATTTTCATAGTGTTGGTTAGGTTTATCGAAATGATTTGGTACAAACTTAGATGTCATCGCATATCTAAAACATTCATTATCTTGATTTTTCACATTAATACATGATCTTGTATCCTTAATTCTTTTAGGCAAAGGAATGTAACTAGATCCCATTAGTCCATATCCATGTTTATGAACTCTTATATCTAATACTTCAATACTTGTAAGACTCCATCCGGATCCTCTTCCTTCGTGTTCCTGAATTTTTGTTAATATTTCTTCTATACAGTTTTCTACTATTGAATCAATGTTTGAACTTTTCATAATGGTTCGGTTTTTTGTTATGAATCCTCTTGGTGATAATTCTTCTTGTACATTTATAAACATAGCTTCTAGTAGTAAACCAAATTTAAGAAAGTTCAATCTTTTCAATTCTTCTTTTAAAGTTTTACTTATGATTGGTTTTGCTTCTCTAATAAATTCTTCTAGCTTCAAGTTTTCATTTTGAATCTTATGATGCATTACTACTTTACCAGGTAATGCAAATACTTGTAGATTCGGTAAAGTAGTTGAAGATGTTGCTGTTATTTCATCTTGTTCATCTTGTTCTTCTTGTTCTTCTTGTTGTTCTTGTTCTTGTTCTTGTTCTTGTTCTTGTTCTTGTTCTTGTTCTTGTTCTTGTTCTTGTTGTTCTTGTTTTTCTTCTGGGTTGTTGTGAATTAGTTCTTTATGACAGTCTAATAGAATTTCATCATGAAACGATTCCGAACATTTATCGCAACTATACATGTTGAGATGTTTACTCTTCGAAATTTCGCCAAGAAATGAAATGGGCTCTTGCGTTCCTCCTTTTATAACGGTTCCCCCACCACTATTTCATCTTCTTCACTATCCAAGGAAATCAAACGTTTTGAATAAAAATATTAACCTTCTACAAACTAATTGTTTATTCCCATTGGAGTTTTAGTATATACTTCTTTATATTCAAGCTTTAATTAACTTTCCCCCACCCAACTAATTTTAGTTACTTTTAAAACCAAACACCTGCCCTCCAAACATCTGTTAGGACAGATGTTATGGGACAAATGTTGAAAGAACAAATGTTAGGGTGGAAATGGCTAGAGCACAGGCACTTGGTTCAACTAAATTTGCACATAAATTAACTAGAGTTGAACTAAAAATTCGCATAAATTAAAAGTTAGTTCAAAACTAAAATTCCACAGTGTTAAAAAAACTAACAGTTCAACAAAAATAAACGTTAGTTCAAAACTGAAATTCAACAGTGTTAACCAAATTCTAACAGTCTAACAAATAGGTCAAGGTAATCCAATTTAACGCGAGAATGAGGAATAGAGCACTAAGTGGCATGTTAGTCCATTACCACAAAGTGATCTATTCCTCGCTCTCTAGTTTACATCTATTTATTTTTTGGTTTACTTATTTATATTAAAATGTTCAAATATTACTATGTAGAATGTCCATTCTTGCTTTTCAATTCTTCAATTGTTTTTAGCAATTGTAACAAATATTCGTTAGTTTTCACCAAAGTCTTTATTTTGCTACATCCAATTTCAATAGAAGGTATTATAAGTTGTAATTTTATAAGTTCGATCTTTTCTTTCTTGCGAATTTCTCTCTTTATTATGTTGTTCCTTATTTTTGCTGAAGATTTAAACTCCATGTTGTTTCTGCTAAAGCCACAATAATAAAAGTCTCTTCAAACAACCTGCATTTATACACATTCCCCCACCATTTTATAATCCCCACTCCTTTCCCCCTTCTTTATAGGATTTGAAAGGGATAGGGTGTAGGGTGGGGGAAGGGTAATTTTGTTATTACACTAGTTGTGCAAGAAAATAGCCGCCAGTATCTACACCTTGTTTGTAGCACTCCATCATAGATTGTGCCCACTGCCACATGCGGTCTCTGTCATTTGGTGTGACAAGGAAAGAATGACTATCACCATACAATATAAAAGAGTCAATTCGTACATAACATCCTGAGTCCAACCATTTATTAGCTTCAGCCATAAACTTTTCTATTGTATCAAATGGAAATTGTGGATCAATTGCTATGACTTTACGTTCTTCACTAAGTTCAACAGTATAATCATCATCGTTCTCATCATCTTCACTTTCACAGTCGTTACTTAAAGTGTCTTCAGATTGTTCAAAAACATCAGAAATTTCGGAAAAATTGAAATTTTCATTCAGATGAGGAGGCATTTTGAAGCAAGAAATATTGTAAACAGCAGAGACGAAACGACAAGAGCGGCGTGTAGAAGAAAAATGAAGGGGTGACCAACGCTCGCTCCGCTTTTATAATAGTATGCAAATGAGGGATAGGAGCTGACCGTGACCAGTCATCGACCCAAAGGAGTGGGGGGAAGTACTTTTCATACTACTTGGATGGAAGTAGGTTAGTAGGTCACGAGACTTAGAGTGTTAAAAAATAATGGGGGAGAAACACAACGCTATAACGCATTGTGTTTCTCCCCCATTATTTTTTTAAGCAACAATTTGGAAAAAACTAAGTGAATTTACTGTTTACGCCCCCACCTTGTAATACGATCCTTTTTATCCCTGAGGAGAAAGTCTTGAGAATCTAAATTGTTAAATCTCTTCTCTTTACACAAATTCTCACAAACTCTAATTTTATATTTTAAGCCGTTACATTTTGCCAAAATGTGTTGGTAGTCAACAACACTTAGAAAAAAATATTTCAAACCTTTCTTAAGCCTCTCTCCTCTGACGGATATTATTTCAGGATCGTCTTCAACGGTGGGGGTTTCTGTCAGTTGTGGTCCAGAAAGATGTTTCATGACATGTACACGGCAAAAACTTTCGTTTTTAACACATTTCCTCCCACAAGCTGATCCTTTCTTAATTCCCCTGGTAAGCACTTCAGGGCAAGTAGTGGGACGGCTAAATGCCCTACGACGCTCTTCTTGTAATAATTGAAATTGCTCTGAAGGAGCAGGCTTAGGAGCAGGTTTGGGAGTAGGCTTAGTGGATTTAGTTTTATAATAGGTGTGGTCTTCAAGCATAGTAAGTGGTGGGGTAGGAGGCAATGGTGACATGGAATGACAGGTGTACTAAGATGATGAAGCAAAGTTTCAAATGAAGGGGTATTAGGACGGGGAGCTGGCTTCTGTGGAGGCGGCATGATGGTTGATGGCGGTGTAGAGTCGTTTGAAAGCGAAGTAGAAGGCGAAGGCGGTGAAAAAATGCTTCGAAGTTTAGAAGTCTTGGTAGGCGGAAGAATAGTGCCAGAAGTTGAAGGTTGGGATTCAAGTTGCTTCTTGTACCAGTCAGGAGGATTTTTCAGACGAAGAGTTTTCTTAGGTGCAGTAACAGCCGTAGTAGAAGTTGAAGTAGAAGTAGAAGTTGAAGTAGAAGTTGAAGTAGAAGTTGTAGTTGGCAGAGATGACATGGTTGTGGCTCCAAGTTCGCAGCGTAACGTCTGGAATCAGAATGAAATGTTAGCCGCAGTCGGTGCGTCTTTTATAACAATATGCAAATGAGAGGGGTAGCAGCTGGCCGAGACTGATTATTGACCTGGGAGGTGGGAGAAAAGGGGAAAGAGAAGGTATTTATTTTGAATAATTCGCATAACTTTTGACTAAAATAAGATAACCACATTCTTCTTTTACTAAAATGTTTGTCTTACATAGACCTTTTCAATGATGTATCGCTTGTCCAAATCTGTCAATCCGTTATCAAGCTATAGCCATTTTAATTTTTCAGGTCATGACCGGTCATTCACCCGGAGTAGTGGGGGAAGGAGTGGGGGAAAGGAGGGGGGGTGGGGGGGCTCCATTTTTTCGGGGGGAGGGGGGGAGAGGGGGGGGAGAGAGGGGGGGCTCCATTTTTTCGGGGGGGAGGGGGGGGGTCATTGACCCTTCCGAAAGTGGGTCAAGGTCATTCAAGATTTATAATGATCCAAGGTGATGGGAACAGTAATACTGTTCCCACCACCCTGTTTGCCTAACGGTTCCCACTCCCAACCCACTAGTTACGTTCTGCAAGGGACATCGACGCAATTTTGTTTGGACCGTCCGGGTCTACCGTAACGGTCCGTTCCGGGTCTACCGTAACGGTCCGTTCCGGGTCTACCGTAACCGTGAATTCCAAGGGAAACTGGAACAGTTAATGCAGAAACGCAACTCTAACACCCACCCAACTAATCCCACCCAATCATATTCCTAAACAAAATGCAAAAACCTAGTCCGCAATTTGCGGATGTCCCACCCCTTCTAAGTGAAGTTCAACGGAACTTCTGAATTTACAATTAATCTACCCCCTAACATCTAGCTGTAAGGCAAAACAACATTAATTAGTAGTACCAACACTTAAAACTAACAACACATCATTATTAAAAAACCAAATAATTCAACACAACCAAATACCATCATTATTCTTAAAATTAATACACCTTAATGCTAAACACCTCTTAAAATTAATACACCTTAATGCTAAACCCAACTTATAACTAACATCGCAATGCGCAAATTATTTCTTAAATTAAATACAACTTAAAACTAAACACACACACACACATACCACATTGCATTAAAAAACGCAACATAGTAGAAGAAGTTCAAATATATATAGGCCTACTATATATTTGAAACCTCTTGCTGAGTCGCCAACAACCTTTCGCTATGAAAGTTTGTTGACGACTGACGCTAAGATCAGGATCGTATTGCTCCTCGGATTCTCGAGTAGTGGGGGAAGTTGTTTCACTGCAGTACAGTGTTCAATCCAGTCCAGTTCGCAGCAGTGTAAAAGGAAGGCAAAGGAGTGGGGAGCGGCGCATGCGCAACAACACAAAACCAAGGTTTGAGGTTAGAATTATCCATGTGCAGTAGCGCTAAAGTGAGTAATACAGGACTAGGCGCATGCGCATAGCATAGACTGATTCCGATCTGGAGAACTCGTTGCATGCGCAGCAGGTTTGAGGTTAGAATTATCCATGGCAGCTGCCATGTTTAGTCTGGTTTCACCACATAGAGTCAGCAACCGGTGGTGACCGGTCATTGGCCTAGAAGGAGTAGGGAAAGGTGGTGACCGGCCATTGACCCAGAAGAGTGGGGGAAGGAGTGGGGGAGGGGGGGGCTCCATTTTTTCGGGGGGGGGAGGGGGGAGGGGGGGAGGGGGTCATTGACCTTTCCGGTCATTGCCCCAAAACCCCCTACTACTCAGGTGAAAGTCGGTCATCAGCGGCAGCTGCCCGGAGTAATTGCTATAAAAACCAGGTAGTTGGCTCGGGCATCTGCCCAGGGAAGTGGGCCGCTGCTAGGCTATAAAACTAGACTGCTCATTTGCGCCGCGACCATTAACTTACTGGCTTTCATGTTGATTGCATCGTTATAGCTACTACATTATTTACGTTCATTTACTTCTAACCTTACCACATAGTGTTTCATTACTACATATTGTTTAGTTAATTCTAACCTATAACTCTATTTTGTTAGTACATGACATTCTGTTTCATTTATCTCTTTATAACATATTTTATTTCTCAGTCTTCTTTTAACTTCAACATATAACACACCTCCTGTAATGGTTGCGCAGAGTTTAAAATTGAAACTGTTGCGAACACAACACATATTACAAAATAATTCTAAACTTTCAGTTTCAAAGTCTAAAACTAATTTAAGTAAAGTAAGAAAGCGGTACAGTTTTAACCCATTATACTTTACGACGACTTCGCGGGTTAATGTTGATGATAGTATTATTCATGACATCTTGCGTTATATGTTACACTTCAACAATTTTGAACTTGTTACACCTATCGACTGTGTTCAACAAGTTTTTTTTTTATTTTACCCCCACTATTCCTTATATAAGTGCTCTCACCACAATTCCTACTTTATACTCCTCTATTCTCTACAGCTTAGCTAAGATTTGAGGTTAGAATTATCCATGGCGGCCACCATGTCTGGTTCAGTTTTACCACATATAGTCGGCGACCGGTTATTGGTCTAAAGGAGTGGGGGAAGGGGTGGTGGGGGAAGGTTGCCGTTTTATAAGCCCTCTCCCTAGGTGGCGCTTCTCATTCGATCGCCAACTTTCAAACGATAAACACCTCTCCCATGGCACGAATCAATTATCCCGCTATCACCAACTACTTCAACTTAAAACTATTTCTGGTGATAGTTGGATAGAATTTTTAAAAACTTACTCTGGATGACCTTGACATATTTTCCACATCCCAGTTATAAGTTTGAATTTCAATTTTCAACTAACTCTTAATTTTTCTTCAACTGTTAGAGTTTCGTCAACACCGACGAATTTCAATTTTGAACTAACTTTTAATTTTATGCGCAAATTCACTTCACCCTAACGCCAACACTATCGTCATCTCCACCCCAACCTATATGCCATAACATATAACTACAGCATCTCATATATACCCTCTAACCCCCACCGGAAGCTATGTGACATGGCAGCTGGCGCCAGCTGCCAAGTCACGTGGCTCGGGGGGCACGTGGTCGGTTTTAAAAGTGGCCATTCCCCACTACTGCAATGCTAATAAAACCGACTATACTATTATTACTCTAACTATATATTTTAGAACTGATATTTATCAATTTTGTATTTTCTTAGTAAGTACTTTTAAAGTACTACCAATTGTTGTATTTTCTGAAATGGATATCTTCTATTATTACGTTATACAATATACACTGTATATTTATGAATTAATTATTTCACCTAACATTCTGTTACAAGAAACTGGTACAAATAAGAACACTCCTAAAAATGTACAAAATAAATGTAATATGTAAAAGGTGGTAAGAATTCTAAAGACTGTTGCAGTATATATTAAGGGTGTTTGGTCAAAAATTTAATTTTTAATTTTTACAATGGGATCGATTTTCCACAATGTAATGAACACAAAAATGGCAATTAAAAAATTTAAAAAAATTTTTTGGCTGAACTACAGGAGGTTGAAATGCCAAAATTAGGGTATTTTTGTACCAACAAATAAAGAAAACCGCAAAGTATATTTAGGTGAAAAAAACATTTTATTATTTGAATTTGCTTGCTTAAAACATTAAAATGTTAAAATAATCAAATTTTACGACTTTAATTTTTTTTCTCGTTTTAATAATTTATTTTCTATAAATGTTTTGTCAATTTCATTACTAGTTTTGTTTTAATATGTGTGGGATTTATCTATTATTACGAATAAATTTTTAGATAATGTATATGTATAATAGTTCCGCTTATTTGTTGGTACAAGTAACACCATGTCAGCGCGGAGCGCGACGCTGCGAGTGTAGTGGTGATCACCTACAGCGGCCGCACGCGCCCGGGCGCGTGGCCGCGCAGGTTATCTGCGCTCTCTCTCACTCGTTCTCGCCTCGTTCTCTCGCCCGATGCTCGCCGCGCCAGCCGTGGGCCGTGGGCCGGATTCGTCCGGCATTCGAGTAGTTTCTTAAAGGTGGGTTTTCCTAGGCGCGGAAGCGGAGGGCGGAACGCGGAGAGCGGAGTCGGCTCTCCTCTGTTCATACGTACAATAATGGTTCTGTTTTCCTATAAGCGGAGTCGGCCGGACGGAACTCGCTCGTCCGCCCTCCTCTGCTCCAAGAGCAGAGTAGTCGGCTCTCCGCTGGCGGAATAGGTGGGTGCACGTGCTTGTTGTAGTGGTTTATTTTGTTTTTTTGTGGATTTTGCGTTCGTATCTTTCCAAGCAACATGAGTGTTAGTAAGTTTACTGCCTCCGATGATGAACTACTTATTGAGTTGGTTCACGGCCACCCAATGATTTGGAATTTAACATAAAAAACTATAAGAATGTTGCCAAGAAAGAAGTCATATGGAGTGATGAAATGCAGTAACAAAAATTCCTCCTCCTCCATTTCTTCCTCCTCATCCTCTTCCAACTGTAATAACACAGCAGGCCTGGTTTCAGCGTCCATGTTGACTTCACTATACGACTGTGAGTATACAACTGAGCATCAGTTCCGCTCTCCGCCAGAGTTTAAGTCCGCGTCTAGGAAAACACAATTCGGCTAGCTGAAGACCGACGGGCGGAGAGCCGACTCCGCTCTCCGCGTTCCGCCCTCCGCTTCCGCGCCTAGGAAAACCCACCTTAATTCTGCTGACTTCTTTTTCTTTGAATATTAAATGTTTAAGGATTGCAGTATTGTAAATTCCTATTAACTTTATGGTTTTTGTTTATATCAGTTTAACAATTAAATATTAGTGAACATATTAAAAACATGTAGCCTACTTTAAAAGTGTTTTGGAATCTATTAATTACGCATTTACAAGAATATCAAACGAAAGTACAAAAATTAAGTAAATGTTTAGGCCTAATTATATTTGAATAACAAAGTAAAAATTAATTATTATTTATGCATGTTATATGTTTCGTATAGGGATCGCCCACTGGTCGAAATTCGACCGAACCGGACCGAACATTCTGTTGATTTTGAGCCAATTAGTTTTAGAATGTTTTACAACTCAAACATCTGTTCTTCCTCATTTGCTAGCGTTTGTTATTAGCCTACAACCGTTGCCGAGAAATTACAACCGAGTGCACAAGGGTTAATATCATCATGTAAGATTGAATTTGTAACAAATTAAAAAAAAAATAATGTAACCAAGGAAATTAATGTCAGCAAATTTTTTCTCTGTGTATTTATTGTCTTGCAATTATTCCTCGGTTTTTGCCCCCCACCCTAAGATCACTCTCTGGATCGTCTGATGTTCACAGTTGAAGATATTGTGAGCAGTAATACACTGAAAAAAACTGTTTTGTTGGGGTAACAAAAAAATTGTTGTCCCAACAAAAAAATTTGGTTGAAATAGGGACAACTATATTTTTTGTTGGACTAACAAAATTATTTTGTTAAAATTTTTTTTTTTTTAAACAACAAAAATTATTTGTAATTGATGACTTACATTTTGATGAATTAACAAAACCATTTTATTGGCCTGAGTTATTGCAAAGTATTATTTTTACATAAAAATTCATGAATTAATGCATTTATGCCAACCAACAGATTTAAAAACATGTAAATAAAACTAATCAAAAAGTACACACCTGTTCCAGAATTCGAACCTACAACCTCTCACTCAATGACCTGACGTTCTAACCACCTGAGCCACGGGAGCTGTGAGATTAGACCTAGCAGTTTTTATTTACTTCTTAGCCATTTTTTACTCGGCCTCCGTTCAGAACTCGTTAAAACTCAAAAAGTTTGCCCAAATGTGAAATAGCTTACTAATTGACATTGAACGTTTATTTGACGTGAAATAAATATTCTGTGCTATGTGGGTAAACAAAATATTTGGTTGGGAATACCAAATTTTATAACCAAACCCATTTTGTTGATCCAAACCATTGGTTTTGTTGGTTTGACCAATTTATTTGGTTTCCTCAACAAAACGAGGGCAACAAAATAAGTTTTGTTGCCACAACAAAACATTTTTTTGTTGGGAATACCAAATTTTATAACCAAAACCATTTTGTTGATCCAAACCATTGGTTTTGTTGGTTTGACCAATTTATTTGGTTATCTCAACAAAACGACGGCAACAAAATAAATTTTGTTGCTCCAACAAAACAGTTTTTTCAGTGTAAACTGTTGATCCATAACCGAATATAATTTCTTATGAGAAATGCATTTAAGACTATTTTGGTTGATATAGAATTGTTGTTTTAACCAACGTCTATGAGTCTGGCATTGTTTTTGTTTACTTAAAAATATCCGTCCAAACCATGGGTCTCGAATTATTAAGGTTAAGACGTAAAGCAAAACCTACAAAAGCTACTGAGGTTCGACTCGTGTTAAAAAGTGCATTGATGAATCGTGTTACCGACGACGATTTCATAATATGTATATGCCTAGAGGATTAGACATTTAGGCAAGGTCGATTAAGCGGTAATTTTAACTGGTGCAAAAATAAGTGCAATCGAGGTATTCGTTGTTTATACTTATTATTGACAGTGATGATATAATGAGTTGAGATGAGTTATAAGAAATTTACGGAACCTACTACAACCTCGTTATCGGGGTAGCCTTCTATCGAGGGTTGTAGTAACGACTTAGTAACACTAGATCCGAGTCCCACTAGATCCGGACATGAAATTGACAGCAAACTGTCCCACTAGATCCGCGACAAATATGTGGGGGGATTACCGATTCCCACTGGATCCGCGCGGCGGCGGCGAGGGCAACCCTTCTTGACTGCACTCGGTAGCAACAAGCGCTAGAAACCCAGTGTTGTTCTATCGCTTTAAGTACAACTCAATATGAATAAATTTCGTTAGCATAACTAAGTTGTTCTTAAAATTTCAATTATTTTGATACCAAGTTTGATATCAATCGGTTGATATACAATTATTGACGCAAGCAAAACACATTCCCCCTATGTGAATACATTCCCTAGGGTACAACAATGCCATAGTATCTTAATTCTGTAGTTATTTTCCGATAATCCAGTATAGTTTTGTTGTTGGCATTATTTTTTTAAGTTAGACATCCTGAAAACAAATAAATTGATTTAAATATTATTAAACTTTTTAAATTTGTTAGCTACAAAGGAAAGATTTTATTAAACTTTTCTTTATATACTGGATTAAAAGTTATAAATAAATATATAAATTGTAAATAGCACAATGGAACTTCACCAAGGATCTGCAAGGTGCCGCTACTTCAGGGGGTAGTGACCTCTGGAATTGCGGCTCTGCGCTCGGAATGTTTTCCATGCCCTTCGCGAAAATGTTCCGGGTTGGTATGTCCAGGTTCTCCTCTTTTACGGGGACAGGTAGTTCAAGGGATGTTACTTTTTTGGGGGAGGGAGGACTATACGACTATACGACAGGCCCGCCTCATTGAGGTACCATTTTCACAAAGGGGCACGCAATCTTGGGTGGTGCTAACAATGAACTTATCGTACTTCTTTAATTTTCCTCATCTCTTATGTTTCTAAGTGTGAAAAATTTAAAAAATTTCATGTTCAATTACAGTATCGTCAACTATTTTAAGGTTTATGCCTACCAGTGAAAAAGGAAAGTTTTATTTTACACGACTACTCTGCTGCTGAGCGGTTTTCCGAGAAGGCGGGAAGGGTCTAATCAGCCTCACGGAGAGCGCGGATCTACTCGGACTCTCCCCCGAGGTAGCGACCGGACTAATTAGGGTTACTTTGGAATTCGGATCTAGCGGGACTCGGATCTAGTGGGACTGCACCAGTAACGAGGCTTCTGAAACAGAAACGTCGCTCTCTTTCTTTCTTTCTCCTTACCCCCTTTCCCCCACCTTGGTGGTCGTTCCCCCACCTTCCAAGTCTGATTTGGCGCAAATTCTAGCACTTTCACGCCATTTTCCGCGGATTCGCCTGTCAGTTGCTGTGTTGCTGTCTTTACATCTTATTTAGTTTGCTAGTGTGTGTAATGGCAAGAAAACCACGTCCGCGCAAGCGGTGTAAAAAGTCGAAGGCTAGGAGGGTAGTAATCCGTAAGAAAATAGAAGAACAGCTTTCTAAAATTGACCCAAATAAGAGTCAACCAAATATAGAAGTAGGCCTAGTAAACGAATCAAGCGAAATTATCTTTGACAGACTGCTTGAGGAACATAGGTAAGTAATGCATTTATTTCTATCAGTACGTCTAAGATCCCCAAAAACCCAGAAAGTACCTAGGCCTAAATAAAATTTGAACAACCCGGTATAGTAAACACTTGATCACCAAAATCCTAAAAGAAATCAGAATATTTCAACGTAATAAGCAATATTGTCAGAAGTTTGGTGGCGGACTTAAAAGACATGTATAAATAAACCTTATTGTAATTTTGTTTTATTAAATAAATACTCCTATGCTCTAAAATACTTACATAATTGAACTCATTTTTTTAACAACTTAAAATTGGTTTCCATTACCATACTTAATAGGAGGAACGAAGAATCGACATGGAAAAAATAATTACTTAAATGGAGTTCCATTCATAACAGTGATTGGTGATGGCGGATGGGCTAAAAGGTCTTATGGACATGGATTGAATTCTTTATCGGGCGTTGTAAGGAGTAAGCTAGTTCAGTAACTTTAGTTGTTATCATTACAGCGGTGCAATGAAATTTGTACCGTCAGATGGGGCTACAGTAGTGTGTTTTGGTTACTTCTGGACCGGAAGTCGTGCCATCTGCCCGAGCAGCTGCTCGAGCAGATGGCGTCAGATGCTGGGGTGCAGATGGCGAGAGCATATGCCCTGAATTTGAAGTAGAATTGGGCATGAATTAAGAGTTAATTTAAAACTGAAATTTAACAGTTATAACTGGGGCTTGGAAAGTATGTCAAGGTCATCCAGAGTAAGTTTTAAAAAAGCCTATCCAACTACCACCAGAAATAGTTGAAAGTTGAACTAGTTGGTGATAGTGGGATAGGTTGAAGTAACTTTTGAATTTTATTTGTGAACATACAATTAATGTGCAACAGCAGAGTTTAAACAAGTTGAACTTTTGTGATGAACTACAGAGTTGTAAATGCAAACACCAACGACGATGAGAAGGTAAACGCAGAGTCCCCAGATGATGTATTTGAAAAGCTTGAACAAACGTAACATTTCGAATTGGTTTTCCCGTTCCATTTCTAATCGTTTAATTTCCAATTTCAATTTATCCTCTTCCATTCTAGTTATGAAGGGAACTTCATCCATCATATCCATCATGATTGTGTTAGTGTTTGAAATTTTAAAACAAGTGATGTTGATAGTTCAGAAGTCGAAGACGGAATGAGAAGTGAAAGGGAGAAATGTTAGTTAAATAAAGAAGTGGTGGGGGGAAGGATGAATTACAAAGAAGTGGTGGGGGAAAGATGTTGCTCTTCATTATTACCATCAGTAGTGTCAGATGGTGCAGGAGTTAGATTTAGTAAACTGTCTTTGTCCAAACTTTCAACCTTATCACAAATAGGACAATCGTATGTTATTTCCAAATTCATTTTGATGGTTGTAAAATTATCTACAAGTTCTTGTAAAATATTAAAAATGTCTTGTAACTCTTCTTTAGAGTTTATTTCAAAACTAGAATTCATTCGGGCCAATGGAGAGTTGTTCATTATTGGAGAGTCGGTGATGGAATGAGGATCGGCGCATAGGGAGGGGGCTTATATAATGGTGACCTTGAGCAGGCGTCTAGGGAGGGGGGCTGTCTAGGGAGGGGGCTTTTATATGGGGAACCTTGAGCTTATGATTGAATAAAATGTTTAGTTCTTCTTCTTCGTCTTTTAATTCAATTATTTGAACCGAAGTAGTTGTTTCATCCTCTTCACTCGATGAAGAAAACAATTCACCAGGATTTAAATATTGAACTACAATTCTGAACCATCTTATAGGATATTCGTCAATGATAGAAAGTAAGTTTTGAAACAATTCTTCCATCTCCTCCCTGTCAGTTATTATATGTTCAAACTTGATAAATTTGTTTTCCATGTTGTTAGTTAGAGTGTTGGAAGTGGAATGATTTAATATTATATAAAAATTAGAACTAGTGGTGGGGGGAAATCTCAAGGTCATCTAAATGAAGTTTTAAAAAAGAGTGTAAAACTGAAATTACACATTTGATGGTTCTACAGGATCGGAATACCAATCTGATCTGTATTTACATCTTTTTATCATATGTGTACAAAAATCATCTTGATGAGAATTGGTGCGTTGACAATGAGCAAGATCTAGAGGGTGAAATTTGAAACATCTTTGAGGACAACATGTATGAAAATATCTTGATTTGTAAAATTTGAAAGTTCGCAATTCCGGTGGTGGTAGTTGTTTTGTTTTGCATTTGCAATAACAAGATCCGAAGAATTCACATTTAGTACAAGCTAACCCATCCACCATCATTGGTCCTAAATCTGTACACTGTTGTTCACAACAGTAACGAGGTTTGTACTTGTATTTTTGCTCTTCCATGTTGACGCTGCGGAGTCTAGTGAAAGAATAAGATTGTATAGTGATGAATAGCGAGTTTTATGTACTGTGAAAAGTGGTGGGGGTAATTTCAAGGTCATCCAAATGGAGTTTTAAAAAATTATACCTTACAAGTGTAAGGATTATTAAAATTTAGGAAGTTTGTTTCTCTTTGTTTTCTTCAGACTTTTTCTCTCTCTCCGCCTTAGCCATAGCAACAAGTTCTTCTGTTGATAATGGATGTACTTCAGGAAATTTTAAAATTAATTTAGCTTGATATCCTTCTTTAGTTAATACATCTAAATCTTGGGTCATTTGTTCAACGGTGTTGTAGTCTTTTCCATAGATTTTTCCATCAAGTTGAATCATCATTCTGTACAACATTTTCTTAAATAGGTCTTGTCGTGGTGAGAGCTGAGAAGCAAATGATTATTTATACAAGTATCACATCCTTTTTATTAACTCATATTGATCATGTGATTCTTTAGTTGTAGTTTTGTCTGTCAAAAGTTATTCAACATTGGTAATACTTTTGGAACTTGATGTTATGTTGACCAGTTGGCGATGAAGAAGTTGTAGGTTGTGTAGAAATAAATATTTCATCATCGCAATATTTTGTTTTAGTGAACATCCTTGTATTAGTAGCACTAACATCAACAGTTAAGTGATAACCACCGGTAAGTAAAACTCGCATTTCGTTGGTTAAATCTTCGAGTTGTTCAAAAGTTGTAATGGTGTTGGTATCATAAGATGCACACTTGACTTTGAGAGACATCTTTTAGTTTTTATATTAAGCGATAGAGTGAGCGAGATGTGTACGGTATGAAAGGTAGTCGTAGACTGATGAATTTTACAAGTAGATTTTCGCTTTTATAATCACACAAAAGTGGGTCAAGGTCATCCAGTGGAATTTTTAAAAAGAGCAACATATTGTAATGTACAAAGACATCACAATATGTTGCTTCTTTTAAATTTTTTTGTTTTTTCTTTATATCATATTTATTGAAAAACAATTACAAAGAAATAGTTACAATGTTATGTACAAACTAATCAGTAGTAGGTGTTACATGAATAGTTAGTTCAGTTGAGTTGTTTCCACTTGGTCCGTGCGAAACCAAATAGAGTGCGCCGGGTTGAACTACACGAAGATCTTCATTTTGAAGAAGTTGTACAAAGCGTCTTGGTAGGAAGATCTGAAATTTTGGTTCATCACCAATTGTATATGGAGCCTCGCTCAATGTGCAATTAATAGCATCACCTACTGAAGTTTCCATTTTCTTAATCGTATGAATGATGTAGTGTTTTTCTTCTTTTAGTTCAGAACATTTCTTTGTAGGTAGAATTGATGATTTAGAATGAGCATTGAACTGATCAACTAAACTTTGAAGTAAGTTCTGTGATGCCATCTTGATGTTGTTGTTAATCTTCTTGTTAATAAGAATGTCCGTCGGAGATGTTGTCTCTTCGGAGGTTAGAGTAATACTCATGCTGCGTCATGGTAGCGCTCTCGCTTTTATAATCGACACTACCCCCACTACTGACACTACACCCACCACTTTGTTGAAGGAAATTGTTCAAGCGGTAGGCATTCTTTAAAGCGCACTGCGACCTTCGATGTTTAAAACTTTTTGATGAAATACAAAGTTCGTTGAAGTAGCATTGGAAATCTTTATCAATTATTGCATTAATCACTTCGTTGCTTGTAAATGATTGTATCCAATTTGCTTTTTCCAATCCCCTTGTGTAGATAATTTTAAACTCTTTGCAATAATGATTCATAATGTGCGGCATCATGTTATAATTAATGAAACCTTCATCCCATTTTAAGTTGTGAAAATGTTTGTTCAACCATTTGTTTGTAACTTTCGCTTTAGTTGTTAGTCTATTAAATGGTACTGGAGGTTTGAACAAATAATGATAAACTACTGATGTGTTCATGTCCAAGATTACTAATTCTTTAATAATAAAATTACCATCATTTCCTCGGAAAGCTTGAAATTCAATTATACCTCTTTTAACTTCCATTATATGTGGCGCATTAGAAAACGAAACCCGTTTATTCATGATGAAGTCTTACTAACAACTGACTTAAAAATTGAATGAGCCGATGTTTATAACAGACAGGATTGTTCTTCTTCTTTCACTTCTTGTGCCACTTCATCAATATTAAAATTGGTGTGATAGTTGTTTAATTGTCTCCACATTTCAACTTCTTGAGGTATTCTATTAAAGATTGAAGTATCCACGGGACCGTATAAAATTGGAACAAAAGGTTTTTTGTCCAATGTATCAATTAGATAGTCTTTAATTATTGCACTTGAAAATATTAGTTGTTTCAAATATCTGGTGACGGGACCGGTAGTACAACTTAAAGTGTAAAATTCTTCTTTAGTGAAATATAATTTAACATTATGTGTAGTTAAATCTCTGAAGCGAACAATTTGTCCTCCACGATGTTTTACTATATCAACTTCAATATTTGATTCTAATAAACTTAATCTTGTTCTTCTTCCAAATGTGTTGTTACTTAAATAGCACTCCAAAAGATGTAAATGTTTCATGAGAGATTCCCAAGTAGTTTCACTGAAAGTAACCATTTTGTTTCCATGATTTAAAATAACAATTGGTGAATAATCCATTGATTTTAAAATTCCAACTGATATACTTTTTGTCATGCATGAAGAAATTGGGTAGATAATCCGAAGAAATACTTCTGTTAAAATATTGGTTGTAATGTTAACTTCAACCTTCTTCCTTTTTACTTCTTTTTCAGCTTTTTCTTCTTCTCTCTTCTTATGTTTGTTGAATTTTAGGAACTCGTCCATTTCTCGTTCAACTTGTTTTTCTATATCTGAACTATTATCATCCATTAGAGGTGTATTTTCTTCTCCGTTAGTAGAATTCATCTTGCGAATGATGTTTCCCATACGACGGTTGAAGATAGAATGAAGTTTCTACTAATTATTTTCTCGCTTTTATATTTTTCGTAAAATCCTTGAAATTTATACAATTACATAATTGTTTGTTTTCAACTTGTCTTTCACAAATGAAATTCTAACCTCAAAAATTAAAGCAGATAATTCTAACCTAAAAAATTTGCAGTCGTTATACAATTCTTCTTAAAGTACATTCTTCACAATTCCGGTCAGCGGTGTGTAAGTAACTATTTTATCATGTAGAATTAGACAGTATGCCGAAGTTCCATCCGCTACTGGTTCTTCAAATTCCATTTCAATTTTTATATCCACACTTGATGATTTTACCGATTCATTTTGTTTTGAACAATCGATTACAATTATTGGAGCCTTGGAATAATACTGGTCAGGTGATAATAGTGGTGTATTAGTCTTTCCATAATATGATGATTGAAATCTTGCATACATATCGTATAAAATGGAAAAACGTTTTTTGCTGAACATGACATTCAAATTGTCATAGGGAAAGAATTGAGAGTTTAGGAAAACTTTACAATTCTTTATTTTACAGTGATCAAATTGACCAGCATTTGCAGTGATAACATCTTTTCGCTTAGTTTGAAAACCGAGTATTATGTACCTTGCTCGTTCCAAGTAAGTTGATGTCTTGACGGTCCATGTTTGTCGTTCTGTCTGAGGTAGTGTAGGGTATTCATGAAATTCCCAACTTCGGAATGGCATCACAATATCACGGTCAGATTTCAACTTTCTCAATAATAGGATTCTATGTTCATCAGCCAATCTTACATGAGGTACTCTCCAAACAACTTTATCCAACTGTAGTTGCCATTCCAGTTTATCTTCCGTAGTTGCAGGGTCTGCAAGTATCAAGTCCTTATTAGTTGAAGATCTGAGTAATACTAATTCTTGTTTGACATTTATTATTACCCGTTTGTAATCTTCAGCGAATCCCAAAAGCAATCGTAAAGGTACATGAAAATCAAAGTGACCGTTGGAAGCTGGTGTTATAGTGTCTTTATCGGGGGCAACCCATCCGGCAGTGACTATTGAATTCTTCTCATGCGGTGTTAATGATGTTAATCCTTTCAATGTAGTTGTTAAACCAACCTTTTTTGTTGAATCAACCGTCACCCCTGATATTTCATATCTTATTTCATCAAAAAGATATGCCATCGGGTTATTTATAAAAGGAACTGTTGAAGCAGTTTTTCCATCCAATTTTAATACCTGTCCTTCGATGTACAAGTAACTTTCACACGGTAAAGTGTAAATATCTTGTTGTTGAATGGGGATCCTTATTTCATCGTTATTGTTTAATTTTGATGAAGTGTAAGGGTTGTGCGTGTGATATTCCTTCTCCCATAGTGTTTCGTCGAACGTTGGTCCTTGAGATATATCCAGGATATCCATCGCTGTTAAGTTTCAATCCAATCTTCTGTAGAAAACGAATGTTTTCCGATGTTAACTCTTCTAATGTCGAGGAGCTACTGAGCTCCCGACTCTTCCATTGTGGTTTAAATGATAATCCCATGTTGACTTTTATGTTGCTGCTCTGATGTGTATCCGTATAGTAATTGTTTCTCCTCTAAAGTCAACACTATGACCGTCTTGATCCAATATGTTCAGTACGATGTCTGAAATGAAACTGGTGTTTAACGGTAGGTATATCAAGTTTTGTGGCTTCTCAACAATTTTAAAACCGGGAGCCACTGTTGGATAAAATGTATGTAAAATATGTTGATTAACTCCATCTCTATACGATCCGTGTATAATGTTGCACGTGACATCAATACTATTTACTTTCAATATTGTTACAGTTGAATCACCTGAATGAGTAGTTCCAGGAGTTAAGATTTTCTTTTTTATATCTGTAAATCCAAGTAAACTGCCAATCGACTGTTCCAAGCTGACATCAATATAATATTTCGAAGTTATTTCTGCTTTTAAAGTATTATTGTTTCCTTTAACGGTGATATTGTCTTCTCCGAGTTGTTTCTGTAATAATTGGTTTATGTCATCAATTTCATATGCTCCAGTAGGAAATGTAATTATTTTCAATTCTGAGTATTTTCCTGCAGCATCCTTAGTTTCATAATAATGTAGTAAATTGTTTTTTCCTTCTGTAACATTAGGAATTGAATTGTAGGTAGTCAAATCAAGTAATGCCGCTTCCCATAATCTTTCCTTGGATAGACGCAATGCTGGGAACAGCGTACTTTTCAATGTGGATGAATTTCCACTCAGTGACACTGTATACGATGACATCTTAAAGCTGACTGACACTCTTCGCTAGAAACTCCAAACATAAATGCCCACATATTTCAGTATTGTTAGGTTGTTCTCTTTTGTAATTGTAAAAAATGTTTTTGGAGTTTCGAAAATAATGTTGCAGTTCTTTTGGCGGTGGTAGATTGCCAAAACTGTCAAAGTAGTAAATGGTTTGTCCGAGTTTTTTATAGCATACCCAATGAGTGCCTGGACCATAGGTGGAATCCAAATTTACTATTCCAGTTTCATTTTTCCATATTTTAGTTGGTAATGCATCTTTCATAAAAACTCCTCGAAAGAATGGTATTTTCAAACATTTTACATAATCATTTAACTGATGATTTGTTAAGGCTTTATTTGGAATTATCAATTGATTCTTCTTATTTAGTACACACGGTATGGTCTTAGGTATAAACCTGCTCCGTTTTTTACCATTTGCCAAACAGAAGTCTTTTTTACACTTGCCTTATGAGTTCTACGACGTCCTTTTTTAATGTTTCCACCTCTTTTGGGAGCGCCTCTCTTTGCAGGTCTACCTCTGCGACGTCTTCCACCACCTAACTTTGCTTTTGTCTTCATGGCTGTAGTTACTGCCCAAGCTGCTGCTTTTTCTGCAATATTTGCGTCACTTGATTTTACTCTTTGCCAAGCTTTTTCCGCTAGAATTTTATCTGCTATTGATCTATTTGTTGAATCTTTATACTTTGAATATGCTATATCGTGTTCTTTGCAAGCTTGATCTAATTTATTAATTCCAGGATCTCCTCTTGCTAAACGTTTTGCCAACTTAGTTCCAGGTCCACAATATTGATAACCTCCGGGCAGATGTAATTCGTATGGTAAAGCGTCTATCGTTCGATTTACAACAGCACCAACTGGAATCCGTCTGAGCAGGGATAATGCAGCTGATGTTATACCACGTCCTCTCTTGCCGCTGTCTTGACGATGACTGAGCGATACGGTCTTCATTATGTTGTGTTATATAACTGGTGTGTTTACTCCACGAGATACTTTACATAAATGAATAACTTGTGCAAAATCTTTTATATTTAAAGACTTAGTTATTCAAATTAATTATATACTGATTTATGATTCTATTTTTAATCCAAGCTTCTCGTTCATCGGGTTGAATCACCACATGATTCGTTGTACTAGCTATATGATTGTGGGTATCAATAAGTAAATTACCCACTATTCTTATTAAACAATCTAAAGTTACAGCATCTTTTGGATGTTGAGGATCTTGTAACTGCATAATACGTTTATCATTACACGTGTAAGCGGTTAAATCACTTTTTGATGTTGTTATGACTTGTCCAATAGTAGCAGCATCATTTGAATCTTCACCTGGTAAAATATTAATTATTTTCTTCATCTTTGCATCATATTTGGTCCCAAAGTGTTTATCCCAAGTTATTGTTTGTCTCAATGTAACACAATCATCATCTCCATAACCAGGATAAATATTTTTTATTCTTCTATTACGACCATCGTATGTATCTAATCTACCACCACTTGCAATTAATGTTTGCACCATAAGAGGTACATCTGAATCTTTTATACCAAATCTTCCATTTGTTATTGTTTTATGTCCTGCATCCCATTCATCATTATTTCCTTGCATTAAATCAAACTTTTTATTTCCATGTATAAATTTATCTCCCCGCTTTAACACGGCATCTTCATGTTTTACAAAATTTGATGTTTCTTTTTTTAATTCTTTGGATAATTGCTCCATAGTAACAGCATCTTTTGGTTGAGAACCAAACTTTACATTTGTCAATGTTTTTCCATGACAATCGATTCCATCAGCATCTTGTAAAATACAGTTGTCCTTGATGTATTTTAGGTTTACAGCATCACCGTCTTCTTTTGGGTATCCAATGTCATTTATAATAAATTTATAAAAAGAAAATCCATGTTCAGTTTTTTCAGGTATTATAGAATGTAAATATTCTTTATTAACTGAATCTTTATCATTTTTGGGATTTCCCACGTTGGTTATTCTATAATTTCCAGCATTATACGTTTGTCCATCTTTTAAGTTATTACCCCATTGCAATTTTAAAGTATTTAAAAGTTCAGATGATAAGTACTCTTTAGTAATTGCATCAGAACCTTCAGTTGGTTTACCAACATTAATTAATCTATGTGATTTAACATCGTAAGTATTCTTATGTAATTTTAATGATGTTGAAGTAGCTTCTTTTACTGTCTTCAAATTTGCTCCATCAGTATCTTCTTCTGGATCTTTAACTAGTTTTAAACGTTTATTACTTATGCTATAGTCTCCTTCAGGTGTTTGCGGTAATCCACTTCTTTTTCTGTCTTCTCCAACTTGCACTCCTAAAGCGGAGTACCGTCCGAACTTGTCGACGCTCATGTTAGAACTGATACGTCTTATGCTTGCACCTCTTTTATATCCACGGACAATTATACGACTATACCGCGATTCCTAAGTTCATCAACTAGAGCCACCCATTCATTATTCAAACCTGTATGACCGGCTTCCATGGCTTCATGCAATAGTCTCATTCTATCAACCAATTTATTGATATCGTTGTAGTAAATCACATTCGTATTGTATAGATTTTTCATCAATCCTTTACCAGATGTTGAAGTATCTCCTTTACTCTTTTTACCATGTTGTTCAAGAAGTGATAAATCCATAAGTGATAAAGATTTTCTTTTCAGTGGTTGTCTCACCGCTGGTGCAGTACGTAATGTTGGCAATTTTCGTGGAGGAAACAACTTTTTTATAACGATGTTATATTTTGTTGCACGTGAACGATTAATCATTGCATCCTTTACGTAGTTTCTTTTATGAGCGTTAGTATTTTGGAGAATCTCCTTAAAAACATTTAAATCTTTGGATGAATATCTTAGTGGTATGTTTTTAAAAATTAATTCATATAATCCTTTTGTTCCTTTATATCTATGCTCACCAATAATGATGTAATCGTCTTGTGTTATTTCAAGCTTTGAATCGCCAATCTTCAATTCATTCCCATCAATTCTTGCTCCGTATACGTGTGATCTACTCAAATTCGGGTTTGATTTCATATCATGTAGCATTTTCATTATATATTTTCTTCCAAGAGGTCCATGTTGTAATATATCGCTACTCAATTGAGTTAAATTTGGAATAGATTGTTCAGCTTCAGGTATTGGCTGTTCTTCTTCCTTTTCAACAATTGGTTCTTCTTCTTTTGTTTCTTCTTGCTCACTAGCACTTGTATATGAATCATCATCTTCTTCTTTTTTTAATGCTTGTACTTCTTGTTTAGAAACTGGTAGTAAAACATCTCCTTCATAAC
The DNA here is from genome assembly GCA_030545055.2 of Neoaliturus tenellus. Taxonomy (NCBI): domain Eukaryota; kingdom Metazoa; phylum Arthropoda; class Insecta; order Hemiptera; family Cicadellidae; genus Neoaliturus; species Neoaliturus tenellus. The sequence continues at coordinate 334,670,589 of CM061531.1, read as the reverse complement.
GAGGTTTACCAATAGTTTCTGATATCTGTTTTAAAGGTTCCGTAATAGGTTTAAATGTAGTCTCTAGAAATTCTTCTCTTTCACTTAAACCCATCCTCAATGCACGATTCTTCATCCTAATAGAATCACTGAGTGATTTTATTTATTTCAATAGTTTTTCTTGATTCACCATGTTTACACTGTGAAGTTCAACATGTAACTAGATGTAGCATCGGTAGTTCAACGCATAAATACAAATTTATCCAACCCTATACGATATCTACCATTTTTAATATCTTCTTCCTTCATAATAACGAGAAAGCTATATTTCTCATTCCATGCTTTGCCACACATCTCTTTAAAATTTTCAAATGGCATATCTGCATTTACATGATCATTATATATATGCTTTAAATTTGTTTCATCTTGCTTGAAGATGATCAACATATTTGCATTGTCTCTTATAAGTTGTTTTGGAATTTTACTGTATGTTTGACCAATGTAAATGCTATCAATATTATGATGTCTTCCCATAGCAAAATAATTCCTTATTGTGTCATGATTTTCACAAGAAACATCGTCAAATATAAAAATAGAAAATGGTTTTGCTTCATTTGGTTGCATAATTGTTTCACTGGCATTAAACTTGTAAAAATTTACTTCAGGTACACTTGCAAGTACTTTATCCAATAATTGATATTTTGGTTGTTGCAATGATTTTGAAAAAATATATATATTGTTAAAACGCAATCCTTTAGGATTAGTTATAAGGTTAAAAACAACATTAGTTTTTCCACAATTTGAAGGACCAGTTATTAGACATCTTATCGTATTTGGTAGTAATTCACCATGTTTTCCATAATTTAACTTATCATTGTCAACTGTCAATTCATCAATGTTATTGATATTAAATCGATCTTTTTGTTGTACAATCTCCATCTTGTATAAAGGTTAAACACACAATGAGCTATTAAACAACTATACTAAGTCTTTTGAAGGAATCTAAGAGTCTTCACTTTTATCAAACCCTAACCACCGGACTTTAACCATATCCTTTTTCCTTTGTAAAATCTTCTCGACAAGATATACATCACCAACTGTTGATTTCAACAATTCGTGTCCGTAGAATCCACCTTGAAGTAATTCACCCTTGTTATCCTTTAATAAATAGGTTTCAGGTATAGTTGGTTGCACTTTATAAATTGTAAATACTTCATTAGTCCAATTTGGTAGATATCTTTTACTAAATACACCTTTGTATTTGCTTATACGAACTTTATCGTTGACCTTGAACTTCTTTGGTTGCAATTTTTCCAATTTCGGTGTTGTATTATTTTTAATGCGTTGTAATACAATTTTGGCATTAGCACTATTTACCTGGATAGGTTTCATTCCAATGGTACGATGATATTTGTTGTTATACTCTTTTATAAGTTGTGGTAATATGTCATACCACACGTATGATCCTCGTTTTGAAAATTGTTTATACATCGCACTTTTTAATGTTCTATTGAATCTTTCAATTATTGAAGCTTTAACTTCAGAATTTGTAGAATAATGATTTATTTCATATTTCTTCATCAAAGCTCCAAAGTCTTTATTAAAATATTCTTTTCCATCATCGGTCTGTAGATGTTTAATTTTAAATTTATTTCTTTGTATTGTGGTTTCCATAGCTTTTGTAACACTTTTACCAGTCTTATCCTTCAATGGTAAAGCATCAGCTATTTTAGTAAAACAGTCTATAATTGTTAAAATATATTTAAATCCTTTATTTAATTTACTGTGCGGTATCATTTCAATGAGATCAGCTTGATAAAGATCATTCATTCCTTTAATGATTGTACTTCTTCTTGGAAATCTTCTTCTTGCTGGTTTATGTAGTTCATTTACAATCTTGTCCTTCACACTTTCCATCTTCAGATGTTTCTTGTACACCGCTTGTAAAAATACTGACCCATAGAATAGTTAATTCTCATTTATATAGTTTGAATATAGGTCAAGGCCATTTCATATTAGTGTAAAAAAGAGGGAACATGGCATTGGGCTTGCCATGTCCCCTCTTCTTTACGGAAAGGAAAAAGGAAGAAGGTAGAGGACGAAGAATAGGTTTACTGGTCGATAGGGTTCAGGGAGTAGTGGCCGAATGGTAAAGTATTAATTTTATCTTCTAAAATATGGCGCTTGTCATCTTTGTAGCTTAATGCCCACTTTGTTTGTTTGACACTAAAAAGTTGATGATTATAACTTCTAATAGTGTTGAACGTTGCAGTTGTTTCAACATTTTCAAACAAACATCTTTTATAATGTTCAAACTGTACATTCTTCTTCAGGAAAGAAGTTTTTATTCCTTTGGCTTTTTTCGTGACTTGATGTTCATTCCTTTCATTTATGTACAGTTGAAATGAATACAGTTTGGACATTAATGCTACAATTTCCATCATCGGCACACCATTTGTTTCATCTTTAAATTTTCCCAATACTTTCTTGTTTTTGTCGTAATCGTAATTTGGATGATCCTTAGGATAATCGGAAAAGTCGAAATCATCTTTATATATAAAGGTGCGTAGATCTTCATACATGTCATTTGTTTTAATCCAGTAAATGAGTGCATCCGTATCCATATATGCAATACCAATGTTCTCTCTTCCATAATAGTTAACCATCTTCTTATAATGAAACTCATACATATGTGTTTTTGAAATATCCAAGATTGACATTCCAAGATACAAAGGACGATCCATTTCAACTGACTTCTTGTTCATGGAAATAACAACTAGATTTTCATTAATAATTACAGATGAACCAAAGTTTGGTTGTTGCACTAATTTCTGTAATTTTACTGTATCAGTTACCAATTTGATATCCTTATGTTTCCTTTTGTTTTCCAAAGTCTTGCCAAATATTGCGTTGTTCATTAATTTGAAAAAATCTTTTTGAAAACTTGATGTAGCGGCGGCTCTTCTTCTTGTGTTGTTGTCGATGTAAGGTTTTAACCAACAAGATTGAGAAAATTGTAGTACTCGATTAATTTTTGTAATTCTCAGTCCTAAGTCTAAAGCCTGTTGTATCATCCAGTAGTGTCCAACATATCGAGACTTGTCGGTTAAAGTCATCAATAATTTTGGCCATCTTCCAGTAGGGGAAATTTCAGTCTTCGGAAGAAGTGGTAAATCATAATGTTGATCATGAAGATGTTCAGGATATTCAAAATCCACATCAAAAATGTAACCAGTTTCACCATGCTTCGGTATATCCATTATGTTTCCAATCGATTCTGGATCTATCCATTTAAAATTATCATATGGAAGGGGATTTGACATTGCCCATCCGTATAAGTTATTTGCATCAAAATAACCCAGGAATGTTGTTGGTTTTGATGCATCATAATCGGGCAGATACTTGTTGTTCGCCTTAAAATGTCGTGTAACGCTTTGCGTCAATCCCCCTCGAACTCCTGACTCTAACATTAAAACCATATCTATATCAGTAAGAAGTTGTATTTTACAATTTGTTTCTTTCAACATGGCTTGCCATGCTAATCCAGGTGAAGTGTACGAATGAAGAGGGTCCAATCCATAAGCTGCAAAACACGTATTTCTAAATTCTTCCATTAAATCACATAATAAAGTTACATCTAATTTAACATAAAAATCTGAATATTCTCCTAATGTTCTAAATCCTAATTCGTTCCATACTTTACATGCATGATCATAGTCCTCTTGAGATATGTCCATGTCGTAAAGTTTACTTTTAAATTCTTCTTTAGCCGGAAGTGATGTTTCATTAAATTTTTCTAAACTGTCTATGTAATCATATGGAAACACACCTTTCCGAAGTACCAAATCCAGTTTGTCGTTATTTACAATCTTCTTTGTTTCGATGAAATCTTGTTTCCTTAAATTTTCTGAAAGTTTGGACAAACTCGATGGCATAAATCTGTAGGAGTCTAAGAATCTTAATTTCATGTTTCCAACTTCTTTGGAAAAACTGATGAACTTCTCTGAAGTTTCAGCTAATACATCAATTTTACCATCGTCTCTTCCTAATTCGGGTATTATGAAATGAGCATCGTACCCACTGAGGTTATGCAGAACCACAGGAATAAATAGTGGTAAACGATAGCTCAAGTTGCATTTATTACAAGCAGCACCCCTGTAATAACCAGTGAGGTGATCGTGATCTTTAACTTTATAATTCTCAATAGTAAAATCATTTTTGCACAAGAAACATCGAGTTGCATTTTCATGTTGAATTTCTTCTTCTTCCTCCATCATTTTCATTGGTACAATATTTGTATATAATCTTTGTACATTTCCAGCTATTGAATATAAGTGATCAAGAAATATTTTTTCTACATTTTCACCACGATATACTAGAGGTTCTGAAGTTAATCCATATCTGTTTAAATGTTCTTCTGATAATGTCGATTTCACCATTAAACAAAAACTGTTTGGTTTGTGCATTTGATACTTGACACTTTTTCTAGCTTCACAATTTTCATCTTCAACAGGAACAAGTGTTGATTCAAAGTCCGCATACACAACGAAAGGGATACGGTATTGATAATGAACCTTTTCAAATTTAACGAATGCTCTGTTTTCCGCAGGTAAATTAATCTTTGCTTCATAATTATTGTTACATAGTCTTTTGTGCTCTTGTAACCATTCTCTTCCTTCTCTTCCTTCTCGTTGAAAATTAAAACATCTCTTGCAAATTATCTTTTTGTTTCGATTTTTTGAAAGTTGCTTGTTAACAAGACGATCAAATTGCTTTATGTACACATAGTGAGACACATCTCCTCGCGTTAGTAGTAGTAAATCCGTATGATCTGGTAGCTCTTCTTTTGCAATACGTAAAGGATACACTTTGTTTGAACTATCTAATGCAAAAACATTGATAGACGTACCGGGATTTTTCTTCTCAAATTTTGATATATCTTTCAGTGATACAGGATAAGTGATTCCTTGAAAATTGTATCTAAATCTTTGATTTTCATATTCTTGGTCAGGTCTATTCGCATTATGTGGTACAAATTTAGTTGTCATTGCATAACGAAAACATTCATTGTCTTCATTTTTAACATTAATACAAGATTTTGTATCTTCAATTCTTTTTGGCAGAGGAATGTAACTTGATCCCATTAGTCCATATCCATGTTTGTGAACTCTTATATCTAATACTTCAATACTTGTAAGACTCCATCCGGATCCTCTTCCTTCGTGTTCCTGAATTTTTGTTAATATTTCTTCTATACAGTTCTCTACTATTGAATCAATGTTTGAACTTCCCATAATGGTTCGGTTTTTTGTTATGAATCCTCTTGGTGATAATTCTTCTTGTACATTTATAAACATAGCTTCTAGTAGTAAACCAAATTTAAGAAAGTTCAATCTTTTTAATTCTTCTTTTAAAGTTTTACTTACAATTGGTTTTGCTTCTCTAATAAATTCTTCTAGCTTCAAGTTTTCATTTTGAATCTTATGATGCATTACTACTTTACCAGGTAATGCAAATACTTGTAGATTTGGTAAAGTAGTTGAAGATGTTGCTGTTATTTCATATTGTTCTTCTTGTTCTTCTTGTTCTTCTTGTTCTTCTTGTTGTTCTTGTTCTTCTTGTTGTTCTTGTTGTTCTTGTTTTTCTTCTGGGTTGTTGTGAATTAGTTCTTTATGACAGTCTAATAGAATTTCATCGTGAAACGATTCCGAACATTTATCGCAACGATACATGTTGAGATGTTTACTCTTCGAAATTTCACCAAGAAATGAAGTGGGCTCTCACGTTCCTCCTATTATAATGGTTCCCCCACCACTATTTCATCCTCTTCACTATCCTAGGAAATCAAACATTTTCAACAAAATATTAACCTTCTACAAACTAATTGTTCATTCGTGTTCTTTATTCCCATTGGAGTTTTAGTATATACTTCTTTATATTCAAACTTTAACAAACTTTCTTTTAACATCTGTTAGGACAGATGTTATGGGACAGATGTTAAAAGAACAAATGTTGGAGTGGAAATGGCTAGAGCACAGGCACTTGGTTGAACTAAATTTGCGCATAAATTAACTAGAGTTGAACTGAAAATTCGCATAAATTAAAAGTTAGTTCATAACTAAAATTCGACAATGTTAAAAAACTCTAACAGTTGAATAAAAATAAACATTAGTTCAAAACTGAAATTCAACAGTGTTAACCAAATTCTAACAGTCAAACAAATAGGTCAAGGTAATCCAATTTAACGCGAGAACGAGGAATAGAGCACTAAGTGGCATGTTAGTCCATTACCACAAAGTGATCTATTCCTCGCTCTCTATTCTACATCTACTTTTTTCAGTTTACTTATTTATATTAAAATGTTCAAATTTTACTATGTAGAATGTCCATTCTTTCTCTTCAACTCTTCGATTGTTTTTAGCAATTGTAACAAATATTCATTAGTTTTAACCAAAGTCTTTAGTTTGCTACATCCAATTTCAATGGAAGGTATTATAAGTTGTAATTTTATAAGTTCAATCTTTTCTTTGTTGCGAATTTCTTTCTTTATTATATTATTCCTTATTTTTGCTGAAGATTTAAACTCCATGTTGTTTCTGCTAAAGCCACAATAATAATAAAAGTCTCTTCAAACAACCTGCATTTATACACATTCCCCCACCACTTTATAATCCCCACTCCTTTCCCCCTCTTCTTTATATGTGGAAGGAAGTATTATAATTAGATTCCTAATATTTCTTTTCCTTCTTCACTACGTGGGGGAAGGGTAATTTGTTATTACACTAGTTGTGCAAGAAAATAGCCGCCAGTGTCCACACCTTGTTCGTAGCACTCCATCATAGATTGTGCCCACTGCAACATGCGGTCTCTGTCATTTGGTGTGACAAGGAAAGAATGACTATCACCATACAATATAAAAGAGTCAATTCGTACATAACATCCTGAGTCCAACCATTTATTAGCTTCAGCCATAAACTTTTCTATTGTATCAAATGGAAATTGTGGATCAATTGCTATGACTTTACGTTCTTCACTAAGTTCAACAGTATAATCATCATCGTCCTCATCATCTTCACTTTCACTGTCGTTACTTAAAGTGTCTTCAGATTGTTCAAAAACATCAGAAATTTCAGAAAAATTATAATTTTCATTCAGATGAGGAGGCATTTTGAAGCAAGAAATATTGTAAACAGCAGAGACGAAACGACAAGAGCGGCGTGTAGAAGAAAAATGAAGGGGTGACCAACGCTCGCTCCGCTTTTATAATAGTATGCAAATGAGGGATAGGTGCTGACCATGACCAGTCATCGACCCAAAGGAGTGGGGGAAGTACTTTTCTTACTACTTGGATGGAAGTAGGTTAGTAGGTCACGAGACTTAGAGTGTTAAAAAATAATGGGGGAGAAACACAACGCTATAACGCGTTGTGTTTCTCCCCCAGTATTTTTTTAAGCAATAATTTGGAAAAAGCTATGTGAATTTACTTGCTACGCCCCCACCTTGTAATACCATCCAGTTTGTGTCTGAGGAGATAGTCTTTAGAGTCTAACTCATAAACTGATTTCTCTTTGCGCAAGGATTCAATCACTTTAATATTATATCTTACGCCGTTACAAGTTGCCAAAATGTGTTTGTTGTCAATAACACTTTCAAAAAAATAGACACAACCTCTCTTAAGCCTATTTCCTTTCACACCAATAATTTTGGATTGGTATTCAACAGTGGGGGTTTCTGTCACTTGTGGTTCAGAAATGTGTTTTACGACATGTACACGGCAAAAACTTTCGTTTTTTACACATTTCCTCCCACAAGGTGATCCTTTCTTAATTCCCCTAGTAAGCATTTCAGGGCAAGTAGTGGGACGGCTAAATGCCCTACGACGCTCTTCTTGTAATAATTGAAATTGCTCTGAAGGAGCGGGTTTAGGAGTAGGTTTAAGAGTAAGTTTAGGAGCTGGTTTAGAAGCTGGTTTAGGAGCTGATTTAGGAGATGATTTAGTAGCAGGTTGAGAGGAATCAGTTTTGTGATAGGTATGATCTTCAGGTGTACTAAGTGGTGGGGTAGGAGGCAATGGTGATAGTGGGATAATAGGTGTGCTAAGACGATGAACAATGGTTTCAACGGAAGGGGTATTAGGATGGTGGTGAACTGGCTTCTGCGGTGGCGGCATAGTAGTTGATGGTGGTGCGGAGTCCTTTGAAGGCGAAGGCGGTTAAAAAATACTACGAAGTCTAGAAGTGTTGGTTGGCGGAAGAATAGCTCCAGAAGTTGAAGGTTGAGATGCAAGTCGATTCTTGTAGCAATCAGGAAGGTTTTTGAGGCGAAGAGTTTTCTTAGGTGCAGGAACAGCCGTAGTAGAAATAGAAGTCGAAGTAGAAGTTAAAGTAGAAGTTGTAGTTGGCAGAGATAACATGGTTGTGGCTCCAAGTTCGCAGCGTAACGTCTGTAATCAGAATGAAATGTTAGCCGCAGTCGGTGCGTCTTTTATAACAATATGCAAATGAGAGGGGTAGCAGCTGGCCGAGACTGATTATTGACCTGGGAGGTGGGGGAAAAGGGGAAAGAGAAGGTATTTATTTAAAATAATTCGCATAACTTTTGACTAAAATAAGATAACCAAATTCTTCTTTTACCAAAATGTTTGTCTTACATAGACCTTTTCAATGATGTATCGCTTGTCCAAATCCGTCAATCCATTATCAAGTTATAGCCATTTTAATTTTTCAGGTCATGACCGGTCGTTCACCCGTAGTGGGGGAAGGAGTGGGGGTAGGAGTGGGGGAAGGGGGGGGGGGAATCGACTCCATTTTTTCGGGGGGGGGAGGGGGGGGAGGGGGGGGAGGGGGGGGAATCGACTCCATTTTTTCGGGGGGGGGGTCATTGACCCTTCCGAAAGTGGGTCAAGGTCATTCAAGATTTATAATGATCCAAGGTGATGGGAACAGTAATACTGTTCCCACCACCCTGTTTGCCTAGCGGTTCCCACTCCCAACCCACTAGTTACGTTCTGCAAGGGAGGTCCCTGGGCCGTCCGCATCAAAGCGTAACGTCCCGTCCGCATCAAAGCGTAACCATTAATTTCAGGGAAACTGGAACAGCAGGGAGGCCCTGGTCCGTCCGCATCAAAGCGTAACGTCCCGTCCGCATCAAAGCGTAACCATTAATTTCAGGGAAACTGGAACAGCTAATGCAGAAACGCAACTCTAACACCCACCCAAACTAATCCCACCCATCATATTCCTAAACAAAATGCAAAAAACCTAGTCCGCAATTTGCGGATGTCCCACCCCTTCTAAGTGAAGTTCAACTGAACTTCTGAATTTACAGTTAATCTACCCCCTAACATCTAGCTGAAAGGCAAAACAACAACATAAATTATTAATATCAACACTTAAAACTAACAACACATCATTATTAAAAACCAAATAATTCAACACAACCAAATACCATCATTATTCTTAAAATTAATACACCTTAATGCTAAACACCTCTTAAAATTAATACACCTTAATGCTAAACCCAACTTATAACTAACATCGCAATGCGCAAATTATTTCTTAAATTAAATACAACTTAAAACTAAACACACACACACACACACACACATACTACATTGCATTAAAAAACGCAACGTAGTAGAAGAAGTTCAAATATATAGGCCTACTATATATTTCAAACCTCTTGCTGAGTCGCCAACAACCTTTCGCTATGAAAGTTTGTTGACGACTGACGCTAAGATCAGGCTCGTATTGCTCCTCGGATTCTCGAGTAGTGGGGGAAGTTGTTTCACTCCAGTACAGTGTTCAATCCAGTCCAGTTCGCAGCAGTGTAAAAGGAAGGCAAAGGAGTGGGGAGCGGCGCATGCGCAACAACACAAAACCAAGGTTTGAGGTTAGAATTATCCATGTGCAGTAGCGCTAAAGTGAGTAATACAGGACTAGGCGCATGCGCATAGCATGGACTGATTCCGGTCCGGAGAACTCGTTGTATGCGCAGCAGGTTTGAGGTTAGAATTATCCATGGCAGCTGCCATGTTTGGTCTGGTTTCACCACATAGAGTCAGCAACCGGTGGTGACCGGTCATTGGCCTAGAAGGAGTAGGGAAAGGTGGTGACCGGCCATTGACCCAGAGGAGTAGGGGAAGGAGTGGGGGAAGGGGGGGGGCTCCATTTTTTCGGGGGGGGGGAGGGGGGGGGAGGGGGGGGAGGGGGGGGGGGTCATTGACCTTTCCGGTCGGTCATTGACCCCAAGGAGTAGGGATAGACACAGAACCCTACTTCTCTTACTACTCAGGTGAAAGTCGGTCAACCAGTCATTTGCTTGCCATCTGCCGCCATCTGGCTGGAGTTATTGCCTCTATAAAGGTGGGTAGTTTATCGCGCTACAAACATTCATTGCCTCGCATCCGCTCGGTCATCATCTCTCGTTAGTTTTATGTTATGACTACTTCACTTACTAGGTTTGAGGTTAGAATTATCCATGGAATAGCCTTCGTAAATTCTAACCTATAAAATTACTACTCTGGCGTTCTGTTTCAATTTCTTTTACACTTCATTTTATATCTCAGTCTTCTTTTAACTTCTGAACTTAACACATCGGTTATAATGACTGCACAATGTTTAAAATTAAAGCTTTTGCGAACACAACACATATTACAAAGTACTTCTAAACCTTCAATTTCAAAGTGTAGAACTAATTTAAATAGAGTTAGGAAGAAGTACAGTTTTAACCCATTATACTCTTCAAAGACTTCGCAGGTTAATGTTGATGATAGTGTTATTTACAACATTTTGCATTCTATGTTACAATTCAACAACTTTGAACTTGTTACACCTATCGACTGTGTTCAACAAGTTTTTTTATTTTACCCCTACTATTCCTCATATAAGCGCTGTCACCACAATTCCTACTTCATGCTCCTCTATTCTCTTCAGCTGAGCTAAGATTTGAGGTTAGAATTATCCATGGCGGCCGCCATGTCTAGTTCAATTTTACCACATAGTGTCGGCAACCGGTTATTGGTCTAAAGGAGTGGGGGAAGGGGTGGTGGGGGGAAGTTGCCGTTTTATAAGCCCTCTCCCTAGGCGGCATTTCTCATTCGATCGCCAACTTTCATACGATAAACACCTCTCCCATGGCACGAATCAATTATCCCGCTATCACCAACTACTTCAACTTAAAACTATTTCTAGTAATAGTTGGATAGAATTTTTTAAAACTTACTCTGGATGACCTTGACATATTTTCCAGATTCCAATTATAAGTTTGAATTTCAATTTTGAACTAACTCTTAATTTTTGTTCAACTGTTAGAGTTTCGTTAACACCAACGAATTTCAATTTTGAACTAACTTTTAATTTTATGCGCAAATTCACTTCACCCTAACGCCAACACTATCGCCATCTCCACCCCGACCTATATGGCATAAAATATAACTACAACATCTCATATATACACTCTAACCCCCACCGGAAGCTATGTGACATAGCAGCTGGCGCCAGCTGCTCGAGCAGCTGCTCGGGCAGCTGGCACGACTTCCGGTCCAGAAGTAACCAAAACACACTACTGGCTACTATGAACTGTGGGGCTACTATGAACAAAAAGTAAAAAAATGTTTTTACTTGACATAATGCCCATTAAATGTGTCATATCATCCTTGTAATATACATTTTCTGGTTCCTTGGTTCTTATACTTTCAGAATATATCATTAAATAAAGTATAATTTAATATACAAAAATTAAAAAAAATTGATACTGTACATTATTACATAGGACATAATACGTTTATTTACCTTTAAACAATATTACATGCATTTGGTTTCGTCAACTTAGATGGGAAAAAATCCTAAATAAATACAGGATTTAGGCTACAAAAAATAAATTCAACCATAAATGCAATATTGCTACCAATAAATGTAATTGAATCAAATATTATTACAATAGGAGCTTGTGATAGAACAATGTTAACATGTTGTCGGCCTAATATCGCTTTATTATCGTGGAACTAATTTAATTGCATTTAACGCCTAAACAATCAGGTTTTATACTATTATTTATTTTTGTTTTATTTTATTTTAAAAATTAATATGTCTATGAATATATTATAGGTATCGAAGTTCTACTTGGAGTGTCTTCTTCCTAAAATTGTTGACAGCAGGATCACAAGAGGCCTGAAAGCTAGAGATGCTCCCTACATCATCGATGCAAAAGAGAAGAAAGCAAAAAATAAAAATAAAAAAAATAGTGGAAATAAGGCCGAATAAAATGTTAAATATTATAATCTATAAAATTTTGCAAACGTTTTCATTAACATTTCCTATGTTTTATTAATGTTTCAAAGATTAAAATATGTTTTACATCGAAATATAATATATTTGGTACCTTGGTTTTAGGCCTTTTGTTCTTGTAGAGAATTGTAAAAGGCTACAACCAAGTTAAATATATAATTGACGTTCTTGTCAGTGGGCAATCACAAGAAATATAACAAGTGTGTCTATTATTTTTCAACTCTTACGTGTTCCCAATATGCATTGAGGTTTAGGCCTAAATTTATGACATTTTAATTTTCAACATGCAACGACATCATTAACTTATTTTTTTTATTGTATTTTAGTTATAATCTAATTACGCAAAAACTACTTTAAACATTTTGAATTTTTAAAATCACCCAACATTAATCAATTAGAATATATTTCTACTGTTAAATTCTGCATTCAATGCATATAGGCCTACATAAAAAATAAGTTGTACAATCCTGTCACAGCATAGGATCGTGTAAAAACACAATCGCGCGATCCCCGATGCCGCCTACCTGCTGCTACAGTGCCGTGGCCGTAGCCGTAGCCCGAGCCGCGATTGGCTGAGTAACGTGGACAACCGAGAGGAGGGGTGGGAGAGAGGAACAGGGGGAGGGGCTCTCTCTTTGCATCTGTGTGCCAGTGTGCGTGACCGCTGCACCATTGTGGCCCTAGCGGAGTCTAGCGGCGAACTCTGGAACTACCGATTCTCACCGCGAGACTTGCCTCGCGGCCAAACTGCCTTAATAAATAGAGATTAAAACTTTTATTTTTCTGACATTATAGATTGTGTATTACAGCAGTCGTCATGACTTTATAAGTCTCTCAACTAACTATTTAACAACCCAATTATAAAATTTTTATTCTATGTGACAATAAACTGGTATAAATAATAATACTCCTAGAGAGATTTATAAAATAAATTTAACGTGCAAGAGTGGTCGAAACATAAAGAATAACAAGATATATTAATAAATAAATGAGCTCTGACGTTTTGTAATAACTTTTTGGATTGTATAGGCTTATCGCTGTAGTAGGAATGGACATATGTTATCCTTTTGTGTACATTTTGTTTTAGAACAAATCGACTACAGCTAGTGAATATTGAGTGGGACCACCAAACATCCAATAGGAAGACGCTGCCGCTTCAGTGGTCCCATCTCTTTGGTATTCTACTTCCGACCCCTGACGGCACACGAGATTGGGCTTGCTTACAAAAATTAGGAATAATTAGAAAAAATCCTATATTGTAAAAACGGGTTTAACCACGTTTTTTATTTATTGATTGATTTCTTTCTCTATTTAAAATTTAGTATAAAAACATCTAGACATAGTTGTGGGAAAGACGTGTTGTTTACATCCTTGAAACAAGTATTACAATAGCCTTGTGTGACTTTATGACTGTGGTTAAAGTTGCCTTCGATTACAATGATCGAAAACAATTTTTTTACTTATCTTGTAATGAAACAATTTGTTTATATACGTTTGGAATTTTCAGTCGCAACGTGTAACATTTTGCCTTTATCTAAAATAACCAATAATCGAAATACTTTTAAATTATGTATTTTCAAAGTAATAACGATTTTCTATTAAAAGCCATAAAACGTTTTTAGCGTTTTTCTTTTTTTGCGACGGTGGATGCAGCTGCCAGTGTGAGTGGCGCGTTTATCATCGTAATTGTGGTATATGACGTCACATCAACCCTCCAAATCAACTTATAGAATATTCAACGATACGGATAACAGTCAGGGGATGTGGAGGTAGATCCGGACGTTAACACTAAAAATTATCGTTCTTAAAAATCAGTAAACATGGGGGATTTACTATACCAAAATGGTAGTTAAAATATTTAGTACTTTTTAACCGTTTTGATTAATTACACCTTAAGATAAGGCCCAAATGTGAAATATAAACATTTAAAGCGTTGCTTTGGGATTTGCAAAAAGGATCGAAATTAGTTCTAGCGTTTTTAAACTGTAAACTCCTCTGGCTATTTGTCTTTTACGCAATAACCACCCACATTCTTGCCCATCGGAAACGTGGTTCGAATTCTAAGAGCCTTCATTACAATATTACTAAGAAAACATAGCCTAAAAACTTTTTTCAGTGATCGTATAAACTGACATATTTGTTTTAAATTTACTTTTACAAAACTACAGAAGTTTTTAGTATATTTGTGGCAAATCTAGTGATTGTGTAGCAACTCATGTTGATTGATATATCTTTTGATAAATGTGTGATCAGTTGTTTTCCACTGTTGATTGCTGCATCTATAAAAATGTATTTTCTTCTTTCCCTGGTGTAAAACTAATTAATAGACTATTTGATGTAATGTTTCGTTAAAATAAATATTTTTTCCATTGAAAATGGAAATGAGATGATAAAAAGATGAAGACATGCATGATGAAGACAGTCTCCCAGATTTGTATGTTTGATGTTCTACATCAGCGGTACTCCATCATCTCCTGGCTCATATCTTTACACCCCCGGGGCGCCGGGACCGGGGAGGTTCTTATAAATGTTCAAGGAGGGGTGAAATGACAAAAAATATAGAGATCAATTTTTTCTATGTTTAAATTGTACAGATATTGTTGTTTTGAAAATCTTTTAAAAAATAAGTAAACTCATTTTGATGATGTATTGAAACAAATTCATACATATAGTACGCCTAAGTCTACTTTTATTAATTTGGAGAGTCACCAAACATACTCAGTGCAATTAAAAGAGGATTCCAAATGCGTTAATTAAAATGAAAGAGGAAAAAAATTAAGAATTGAATTTTTAATTTGAATTTACAACAAAATACCGGGGAGGCCGAGCAGTTGCTGGCTGAACCTGTAAACTTGTAAGGCCAGCTTGTTCGCTTCGCTCACTCGCAAAATCCAGAGGGTGGTAAATTAAGTCAATAAGATATAACATTTTAGTTTCAACGACAATTTGAAAATGTAATATGTTGGTTTATTTATACAGTTATCACCTGATTTGGTACAATTTAGTAGTTATGGCAAATCTCCGTAAGGATAACATGGAAACTTGGAACGGTTGTAGAATAGAAACCGGATTTTCCCCCACCATGGGATCAGTTCCAATAGCCTTTAATACCTTTAATACCTTTATTGAAATGGCGACCTAACTCAATAGGTAGTTTAAAGCCAAGTATGAATGAGGGATGAGTGTAGTATGATTGTGGCGCGATCTTGTAGTCTTGTTACTGACTAAGGCCAACATTCTCCTTAGAAAGGACTGTTAATTCATAGCCCAACAGCCAATGGTATCCAGGGACCTACAGTTCAACAATAGATTTGTCGTGTTCGAAACCTCTAAATTCAACTAAATAAATTCTTGGATTTATATATTAAATTGAATCATGTAATTTGGTTTTATTTTAAAACGAGAGCCAGATGAATGCAATGAGTGAAGAAGATCTTTTAATAACTATCTACATTTGCAGTAATATTATAAAATCGTGAGTGGCAATGACTATATAAAAAAAAAATAAATAAATAAAAAAAACCCCACTAGGTGCGTTATAAATATTACAAATTATTACAAATTGACAGTTGATTTTTACTTTTTAATTTAAATAGTAAAGAACTATAAAATCTAATGTTAACATCTTGTGATCTTTGCTAATGATTTCGCTAAAATATTATTAGTTAATATTAAATCTTCTAAAAACTTTACTAGCACAGTACGCTGGTAATCCACAATTATCTACACTATTTTTATTTTATGATTAGGGGCTTTTACCTCCCATAAGTCACTTGTTGTTTGTATAAATTTAATTAGTGAAAAAGTAAAACATTTTACCTTTGCTTAAAGTTTTCAATTATATAAATACTTTCACATAAAATTGATCAAAATAATATTGTCTTCTATTATGTTTGACATTTCAAATCCACAAAAACTCGTCTCCAGCCTTGACTGTTTTATATATGATTTTAAGGTCAATGAACAGTCTCACTAATTAGCGTTCGCAGAAATGGCATTCATTGATTTAAAAATGTAAAATTATCACATTGGTTTACAAAAATCTAAATATCAATTTTTGTACTTCTGTTTTTGTATGATCTGTTAAATAAATATCTCAACTTAACGAAGGAAGCTCAATTTCTTATGATCAAATATCATGACACATATAAAACTTAATCCTACTAATGATAAATATAGAAAAAAACTATTTTAACATTAAAAACCCCCCTTAACACACAACTCGGGGGTGGAATATCTCCGGGAGTCGCGATGTGCCGACAGCTATAAAGATATGAACCAGGAAATTACGTGGAGCGAGGCATATCAGACATTACCATCTGGATAAATAGCGCGCGTTTTGATTGCAACAAACTTAATTATATGTGGTTAATTCGGTATTTTTAATTATATTTTAAAAGTTATATAATGTAAAAATAATCAAATATAAAACTTATAAAACAAATAGTATGAAATATTTTAGAAAAATTTACTTCAAATAAATAAGTTTGGTTTTGGAAAGGTAATACAATTGATTATAAAAATTTCATTAAAATCTCCAAAACTTATAAACTTACAAACCTAAGAAATTAAGTGTTAATTCCCATTGATGTTTGTCTCTTTATATTATCAGTTGATGAAACAATATTAAAATCGATTATGGTTTAATTACTGGCTGGGTAGCTGAGTGGTTATAGTGCCCGCCTTTGAATCCAAAGGTTGCCGGTTCGATCCTGAGAAAAGTTAGTAGCCTTTTAAAGGTTCGATTCCGGACCCAGGTGCCATTTGTCATTGGGCTATTAATTAATGATGCTTTTAACAACTGGCCGATGTTAGATAGTAACAAGACTGGGGTTTGGACCGTTCCCCGTCAAAACGTTAAAAATGCCACTGGCGTAGACAAACACAAAAAAAACACAAAAATTTGAATAATTATTCTTATGGTAAGTAGTTGAACTTCCATAATAAACTTTATTGTTTTTCCTTATGGATCTTATGTGGTTTTAGCAGACAGGTTTACGATCATTGGAAATTTCTCAGGGGAAATCAGCTTGGAACCTTTCTCTTAATCAATTGTTAAACTCACTTTCAGAAGGAATCGAGAAATGTTTCATTTTTTTTTTTTAATAAATGATTTGAGAATATTATTAGTTGAAAACAAGCCATTTTTCTTGACAGATCGTTATTTATAAAAAAATATGTAATGGAATGTCCTACTTTTGCATAATAATATTGTAGGTACTGTTCTATTTAATGGACAGCCACTCATGGTTTATAAAAGCCCTGAGTAAATGCGCTTGTAAAATTTTTAAGTCTAGATAGTTTTACAATGATGCATTTCAGAAATAATTATAATTTTTAATTTGAAACGTACATCTTTCTTGGAAAATACTTAGTAAACGTGACTTTAAAGCCTACAGTACGCAAGCCATTTCTGTATTTTGTCAGATAAGAACAATGTTAAATTTGAAACATTACTGTGAGTTTGTTTTTCGTCTGACAATTACAAAGTTCATGTAATTTCAAGTGTTACCTCAGTGTCTTTCATTTGACGTGATTGAATATTAATTTTTTTAAACTATCCACTCAAAATAAAAAACAATGCATATTATCGCCATTTTAAACCATGTTAAACCATTTTTAGGTTTATTAAAAATACTATCCACGTCACAAGAACCGCCATACCATTATTGTGAACATATTCAAGTTTTATGCGAATCCGATGCAAGACTATTGAGATAAAAGTGTTTCAAAGACACCTATTAGTAACATTGTTCTTATGGGACTAATAATCAAGATGGCGGAGGTACTGGAGACTCTTAAGGTTTAGACGTGAGAGTTTTTCACTCTCAGTGAGTTTCGTACTCTCAGGAGGTACTCGGAGAGTTGTTTACACAACCAGAAATTTTTCCAATATAGTTTACCCAGAGAGTTTTCTGCGAGTACTATCAACTACTGTCTGAGATTTTATGAGAGTAACTAACTAACTCTCCGAGAGTGAGAAACTCTCACGTGTAAACCCACCCTTAAATATCTTGGCTTTCTAAAGGCTAATGGACATACAAATCCTCTTTTTTCTAATTTTGATAATGGTTGTTAGGATGGTTTCAAAACAAATAGGTTATATTTTCAAATTTGTTTGTATGGGTATATGCATTATTTACATATTTTATATATTATCAGTGGTGAGCCATCACTTAACAGTCCGCCAGAGTTTAAGTCTAAGCCTAAGGGGTGATCCCAGCACGAAAACGTTGTCATCCTACCTAAGCCTCTTAGGTTTACAGTTAGTTGGGGGTTCGGCTCCTTATATAGCTCTCCTGTGGTGCACCGAAACCAGTACTGGAAGAGGCAGTTTAAGTTATACCATAAACATTTATACAAACACGTTCATGCAACACAATTTTATGTATTTTAAATTGGAAAGTGTGGTCCAAACATTCTGTTCAATTTTAGTTTACCTAGATATTGTATCATCATTAAAAAAAAAATCACTTATTCAGGTTAATTTTAGTTATATTCATTGATAAATCCGCTCAATTATTCATTCTAAATTATTTGAAATTTTTTTAGTTTTTTTTTATATTATTATTTTAATAATTTCAGTTGAACATGTAACACGGAATTTCACACGGACAAGACATTTTATGTAATCTGTTTCTCAACCAAACTTAATATAAGATTCTCATATCGCATTATTTAAAATAAGAAAGATTTATTTCTAGCCTTGTTTTTATGCAAGTTCGTCAATATATATTTATTCAAGACAGTTTTGATTGCTTTTAAAGAGCAATCAATTTCACTGAGGTCTAGGTATATCTCAAGAATTCAAAACGAGTCCAACCACTTTTTATTCACAGAA
The DNA here is from genome assembly GCA_030545055.2 of Neoaliturus tenellus. Classification (NCBI taxonomy): domain Eukaryota; kingdom Metazoa; phylum Arthropoda; class Insecta; order Hemiptera; family Cicadellidae; genus Neoaliturus; species Neoaliturus tenellus. Next base: position 334,651,482 of record CM061531.1, on the reverse strand, counting down.
AATCTTACAAAGAACCTGTCATTAAATATATGTTTTTAGATTGTTGCGGTTTTCTGGGATAAATATATAGGCTAAAACATAGGATGGGAAGTTTTGCAAAATATAACAATATTTTTCATTATACACGTCAATAGATTCTAAACTATTAACATAAATCAAATGTTAGAGAGGGATCTTTTCGAGTCGATCAGTCAAGTTCTGTAGAGGTTCACAGCCACTCGAGCAATCTAGGTAAATGTTGAACCTGCGGGGCAAAGTTGGCCAAGGGGAAGGGCTCCGATGTCCGGCTCATTTCACATCAATACAAAACAGCTGGACCTCTCGTGGCGTTTGCATAAGCGAATCATCTCTCCCCGGCGTTCACCTTGTGCTCAGCCCTTTACTGTTCATCCTACAATAACATGGTTGAAATATTCATCAATATTTGTAAGCGAAAACTCAATTTTAATTTTCAAATTTATAGTACATTACGTTTATTTACAATAATGGTAAAAGTAAAAACATTTAACGTGATAGTATATTTTGTTACAAGCACCGAAATGGTGTTTTGCCGGCCTCGAGATCGTGTTTCAAGTTATAGACGAAAGTAGTGAAGAAAGCACAACTTTACCTCAGTTTTGGCATGATTTTATAGGGGGATTTCCTATTGGGTATTTTTTTGGACACAGATTTAAAATTTTGATACCGAGATTTGATATGTGCTAATGTTTATGTATAGTTATATTATATTTTTATATATTTGTGTATAGGTTTTTGATATTTAACATGGGGTTACTTTTCAGGTATTTTTTTGGACACAGATTCAAAATTTTGATTCTAAGGCTTTTTTCTTGTAAACTAAGCTTCCTAGAGGAAAATGTCAAGAATAAAAATATTAAATTTGACTCTTTATCTACGACTTTCCTGCTGACAAAACTTGTCTGAACAATAAATAAAAAATTTCCTCACAGACCAACTTTTTTATGTCAAAAATCAATTTTTATATTTTTATTTATTATTTATGCTATGTTAATATTAAAATTAAAAGTAAATATTTTATGCCGTAATGGCCACCATATAGTCTAGTATAATACCTGAAAATATTATAATTTTACTTCTACTCTAACTATATTTATTTATAGTGTTAATGAAATGTGACACTAAATCTTGCGCTGGCCGCCTGTACACTGCGCCAGTCCCATGCGCCTCTTCCAGTTGTCTGTTGTATGCCTATGTATATTATTGGTGTTATGGTTAGTAAAGTTATAATTTTGTTGAACTGTCTATTGATTAAGTAGTATAATAGTGTTATAGATATGTTTAAAATTTTGTTTAATTGTTTATTGCCTAAGAAGTTTATTATTGGGTATGGGTATTATGGCTATGAGTATGGTATTATTATATTGGGTATGGCTATTATTTAATATGTTTAAAGTTATGTTAATTGTTTATATTGGTGTTGTCTTATGTATTGCTTGTGTAATTGGATAGTTATAAAAATCTTGTTTGATTATTTATTTCAATTTCCTTCATCGTGGATATTGTTTGAAATGTTCCCTTTAAGTTGTAATGGTTTATTTGTATTTAGCCTTTATTGTATGATTTAAAGAAACTGTAGGGGTTTGCTTGGGATTTAATAATTGTTTTGTGGTTATTCTACTGAATGTTTATAATAATACTTTAAGTTAGCTTACTTTATTTTTGATAAATTACTAAATATTGAGTTATTGGTGTAGTTAATATAGCTCTTTGGCTTTTTTATATTTGAGCATGTTGTTTTACTTGTTAAGGATTGTTACCCTTCTTATGTTTTATACATGTTTAATATAAATGACTGTGTTTTATTAGTGTTAAATATTTGTTTATTATAGTTATTTTACCTAGCTAATGTATTATTAATAGGTGTTATAGGTTAAATGTATGTTTACAAGAGTTAATATTTAGTTAATTTGTATTATTTTATTGTTATTTATACCATATACTGCTTATAAGTAAAATATAAGGGCGATAATGACTAATTTACATATGCTATTAGGGTTAAATACTTGGTAAATTTATGAAATTAAATGTATGCTTGAAATGCCATTTCACTAGTTGTATTTAAATTGTCTTGATGATTGTTTTGTTAGTTAAACTTAATATGTGGCATAGTTATTATAGTTGTTGCCCTAGGTTTATAATTAACTATTTAGGGTTTCATTTTAACTTTAACTTGCATTTTGCTTATTATAGATTTCTATGCTTTAAATATTTTGTTATGTGAGTGTAACAAGTACAGCTTAGTGGCTATGTAATTTCACTGGTTATTTGTATATAATATATGTTTATTTGCCTTATTAGGTTTGTTGTGACTGTTATTTATTATAGTTGTTGTACTTGTCCCATGTTTTTGTTGAATAAATTGCAAATAATTATGAATTTAGGTTTATTAGGCATGAGTTTTAGTGATATTTTACTTGTTAGAGGCTTATAATTATATGTTTTAAATATTTAAGAAGTTTAGTATTAAATTTTAGTTGATATTTACAATATAGTTAGCATATTTATTGTTTATGGCAAAATTGTCTGGGCAGTAAAGCATATTCTGGAAAATTGAGAGTATTTATTAATATTTAACTAAGTTGTTCTCCTATGACATGTATTATTATTTGTGTATTTATAAGATAGTTATGTTGTTTAGGAATTATATTGGTTGTATTTCTCTATGTACTGAGTTTGTTAGGGTATAATGATGGTCTATTGTATATTATTATGACTATATGTGTGCTTGTTGTTACTTTACTATATTGTTTATAGGTGTTTGGCTATACAATTTAACTAGGAGTTAATTATGCACATGTCATTGGTCTTGGTATTTTTATTATGTATGTTGTTGGTTTACTTGTCTTATATATTGGCTCGTAATAAAAGATCTGTTAAATATTGTTAAATATTTGGTTGTTATTGTAATAATTATGTACTGGTTATTGCCTATGATTTGTATCCAGTTGAGGTAAATATTTATACATCTTGTGCCTTGATATTTTTGTCTGAGTTAGTTAAGTTGTTGATGTTAAATACTAAGTAACTTTATTTGCTCTATTAATATAAATGGTGATATACTAATAATGTTTGTTATATTATAGAGTATTGGGAGGTATGTGTTAAACATTTTTACTGGTTGAGTTATTGAGTTATTGACTATTATGAATGCTATTGGTTATTGCTCTGACTGTCCTGTGTGTTGTTTGTAGTGTTAATTAACTATAAAATTTAACTACTTGTGTAAAATGTGCCATGACTTGATATTTTTACTTTTAAAGATATTTGATGTTAATACTTATTTATATTTATACATACTATTTATAATAGTAGGCCTATATTTTAATCTTATTTAGTATAGGATATTAATATTTTGCTTACTGTAGATTATAAAGCTTACATTTTGAATTAGTTGAGTTATTAAGTTATTGGTAACTGTGTTTTCCCTACATTTGACTATATTTTAGTTATATTGTGTCTGTTATAAATTAATATGCCAGTTTAAAATATGTTTATTAAGCCTGTGTTTTACTAAATATTTAGTTATGCCACTGAGATTGGCTATAGAGTTTTACTAAATGTGCTAAGTTTTTATATATTAGTATGCTATGTATTGATTAACATAAATTAATTTTAAATATAAACCAGTCATTTGACTTTTTGTTGTTAATAATAATTGTGTTTTGGTTTTAGTTTGGGAGTTTAAAGAATATGTTTGAAAAAAAATATTATTAAAACTTATTAATTATTTACTGCTAATTTTATATGAAACTTGAAGTAAGTTTAAGTAAATAGTTGACTACATTTGACAACTTTGCTTGCCTTATAGCTTATTATTGAAATTTATAGGTTTAAATGTTAAATTAAACATTATTATTAAGTAAATTTTGTATAATTAATGTTTTATAGTGATTTATTAAATATTTATGGCTATATAAACATGACACTTAGTGAATAAACTCTTTAAATTTATGTGTTACTTAAGTAAATTTTAGTGTTAGTGGGTATGGTATAAAAATGTGTAATGAATTATGGATTTTATTACTATATATATGTTTATTTATTACCATTAGAGTTTGCACATGTTAAGGTCAAATGTTAATGGTCCTATAAGATGTTAAGTAAATAGTTAAGGATGTTGACTATAGTTATGGTCAACGATTTTGTCTTGTCAAATTATATTTGCTAATTTTAACATTAAAATAATGTAATGTGATTTTAGTGGTTAGTAATATAATTTCTGATTATCACCTTCTAATTTTGTGTCAATATTGCACTTTAATGTATTTGATATAATAATATTATATTTTACTGTTTTATGTTGAATATTAGTTTAGTGATATAAAAATGTTGTTTGAGTCATTGTGTCTGCTATAGTTTAATAATGTATTAGTTAAATTGAGATATGTTGTAAAAGACTCTGTAACTAAATGTGTTAATGATGTTAATATATATAGATAATATATGGTTAGGTAAGGTTAGGCTAGGTTAGACTAGGTTATGTTAGGTTAAAGTAGAAGCTTGGTTAAACCAAGGCATGTCTTATGTTAATTGTCACTGATGTTTATGTGAATAAAGTGTGAAATATCAATTTTATGATTGTATGTGTTAATTAATTGCTATTATGGCTTGCTTATGTTTTTATTAATTTTCAATGTTCTAGTAGGATTTGAAGTAAATTTATTTAGTTGTAGGTGTAAATGTTGACTAGAAACTACGATTTTGTCTTATAACTACTTTTGGCAACTTGTAGCAATAAAATTGTTATGTATGTATAATTATTGTTAAGTATTACAGATTCTGACTGTCGTCAACTAATTTATAGAGTTAATGTTGGATTTAATGTTTATTAAAATGGTGAGAAGGCGAATGCAAGGTCTAGCTTCTGCTAAACAGAGGAGGCTTTGCAGAGTGTGAGGGGGAAGTTGTGTTTGTGAGGTTAAAAATGAGGTAAGGGTTAGGTTTATATGGTTAAAAAATGAGCATGGTTATGTAATATTAAACATGTAAACACCACTTCTGCTAAAGCAGAAGCATGTTTAATAACACAGGCTTAATAAACATATTTTAAACTGGCATATTAATTTATAACAGACACAATATAACTAAAATATAGTCAAATGTAGGGAAAACACAGTTACCAATAACTTAATAACTCAACTAATTCAAAATGTAAGCTTTATAATCTACAGTAAGCAAAATATTAATATCCTATACTAAATAACATTAAAATATAGGCCTACTATTATAAATAGTATGTATAACTATAAATAAGTATTAACATCAAATATCTTTAAAAGTAAAAATATCAAGTCATGGCACATTTTACACAAGGAGTTAAATTTTATAGTTAATTAACACTACAAACAACACACAGGACAGTCAGAGCAATAACCAATAGCATTCATAATAGTCAATAACTCAATAACTCAACCAGTAAAAATGTTTAACACATACCTCCCAATACTCTATAATATAACAAACATTATTAGTATATCACCATTTATATTAATAGAGCAAATAAAGTTACTTAGTATTTAACATCAACAACTTAACTAACTCAGACAAAAATATCAAGGCACAAGATGTATAAATATTTACCTCAACTGGATACAAATCATAGGCAATAACCAGTACATAATTATTACAATAACAACCAAATATTTAACAATATTTAACAGATCTTTTATTACGAGCCAATATATAAGACAAGTAAACCAACAACATACATAATAAAAATACCAAGACCAATGACATGTGCATAATTAACTCCTAGTTAAATTGTATAGCCAAACACCTATAAACAATATAGTAAAGTAACAACAAGCACACATATAGTCATAATAATATACAATAGACCATCATTATACCCTAACAAACTCAGTACATAGAGAAATACAACCAATATAATTCCTAAACAACATAACTATCTTATAAATACACAAATAATAATACATGTCATAGGAGAACAACTTAGTTAAATATTAATAAATACTCTCAATTTTCCAGAATATGCTTTACTGCCCAGACAATTTTGCCATAAACAATAAATATGCTAACTATATTGTAAATATCAACTAAAATTTAATACTAAACTTCTTAAATATTTAAAACATATAATTATAAGCCTCTAACAAGTAAAATATCACTAAAACTCATGCCTAATAAACCTAAATTCATAATTATTTGCAATTTATTCAACAAAAACATGGGACAAGTACAACAACTATAATAAATAACAGTCACAACAAACCTAATAAGGCAAATAAACATATATTATATACAAATAACCAGTGAAATTACATAGCCACTAAGCTGTACTTGTTACACTCACATAACAAAATATTTAAAGCATAGAAATCTATAATAAGCAAAATGCAAGTTAAAGTTAAAATGAAACCCTAAATAGTTAATTATAAACCTAGGGCAACAACTATAATAACTATGCCACATATTAAGTTTAACTAACAAAACAATCATCAAGACAATTTAAATACAACTAGTGAAATGGCATTTCAAGCATACATTTAATTTCATAAATTTACCAAGTATTTAACCCTAATAGCATATGTAAATTAGTCATTATCGCCCTTATATTTTACTTATAAGCAGTATATGGTATAAATAACAATAAAATAATACAAATTAACTAAATATTAACTCTTGTAAACATACATTTAACCTATAACACCTATTAATAATACATTAGCTAGGTAAAATAACTATAATAAACAAATATTTAACACTAATAAAACACAGTCATTTATATTAAACATGTATAAAACATAAGAAGGGTAACAATCCTTAACAAGTAAAACAACATGCTCAAATATAAAAAAGCCAAAGAGCTATATTAACTACACCAATAACTCAATATTTAGTAATTTATCAAAAATAAAGTAAGCTAACTTAAAGTATTATTATAAACATTCAGTAGAATAACCACAAAACAATTATTAAATCCCAAGCAAACCCCTACAGTTTCTTTAAATCATACAATAAAGGCTAAATACAAATAAACCATTACAACTTAAAGGGAACATTTCAAACAATATCCACGATGAAGGAAATTGAAATAAATAATCAAACAAGATTTTTATAACTATCCAATTACACAAGCAATACATAAGACAACACCAATATAAACAATTAACATAACTTTAAACATATTAAATAATAGCCATACCCAATATAATAATACCATACTCATAGCCATAATACCCATACCCAATAATAAACTTCTTAGGCAATAAACAATTAAACAAAATTTTAAACATATCTATAACACTATTATACTACTTAATCAATAGACAGTTCAACAAAATTATAACTTTACTAACCATAACACCAATAATATACATAGGCATACAACAGACAACTGGAAGAGGCGCATGGGACTGGCGCAGTGTACAGGCGGCCAGCGCAAGATTTAGTGTCACATTTCATTAACACTATAAATAAATATAGTTAGAGTTGAAGTAAAATTATAATATTTTCAGGTATTATACTAGACTATATGGTGGCCATTACGGCATAAAATATTTACTTTAATTTTAATATTAACATAGCATAAATAATAAATAAAAATATAAAAATTGATTTTTGACATAAAAAAGTTGGTCTGTGAGGAAATTTTTTATTTATTGTTCAGACAAGTTTTGTCAGCAGGAAAGTCGTAGATAAAGAGTCAAATTTAATATTTTTATTCTTGACATTTTCCTCTAGGATGCTTAGTTTACAAGAAAAAAGCCTTAGAATCAAAATTTTGAATCTGTGTCCAAAAAAATACCTGAAAAGTAACCCCATGTTAAATATCAAAAACCTATACACAAATATATAAAAATATAATATAACTATACATAAACATTAGCACATATCAAATCTCGGTATCAAAATTTTAAATCTGTGTCCAAAAAAATACCCAATAGGAAATCCCCCTATAAAATCATGCCAAAACTGAGGTAAAGTTGTGCTTTCTTCACTACTGACGAAGTCGAGAATGCAATAAGTCTACTGACTCGTTATTACAAGATAAAAAACCGTCAAATAAAATATTGCAACTAAAATCGAAAAGATGTAACAAAAAATAAGTTAAAAATTATGGGTCTCAGATCAGCTCTATGTAGATAATTCATTTATACGATATGTTTTAATAAATTAAATTATAATTTTTTTACCCTGTAACTTTATAGGTACGTTCTTTGAACTGTATTAATTTGGAAGACATAAATTCAGGGAAAATTGCATTTCTATCACCTACATTTAAGCAAATTAAGCACGATGTTAGCAGACTAAACCAACTGTAAGGCCTAATCAAATTTAAAGCAAAGAAATTTAAAAATATTTTGCCTGAGATCAATTAAATATATAAAGAGGACGTTATAATTATAATCTCTGCTCGAGCCGGGAACTAATTATTTTAAGATGATCCGACGGAAGTTTCAGACATAAGGCTCCCACCATGGCATTAGGGCCACGGCACTTCCTGGTAACACTTTAAGCCACAACACTCGGGGTGTAATCTAATCAATCCCACCCCCTGTAGCCACACGCACCTGCGTTGGGGGATGTAACTCTCTACCTGCCTCTGGAATCAAATGCAACAGAGAACTGAAAAATAAATCGAAAAGTGTAGTAAAATTAGTCGGGTAAAATAGTATACTTTTTGGACAGTCAGAAACAATGCAATGCAATTTCTAGAGATATAAAACTTAAAAAGTTACATTCTGAGACAGTAAATAAATTACTAAATTAACTATCGGTAACAGGAATTTTCAGCATAGGTACAAACATTCTAAGAATACAAATCATGGATAACTATTTGAAATAGTGATTGTCAGATACTTTGTAACAATGTTTTTAAAAGATTCTCTACACAACATTTTTTTTATTCAATGTCAGCTAAATTCCATTGCTGGGGAATTTATAAAACAAATAAACTAGTGTATACAATTTTACTTGTGGCCGGAAAGTTCAAAGTCATTGTAAGTTAATGTTTCAGATGTATGAAGTTTAGATAAATGGATTAAAGTTTGTTTTAAGGATTATTTTCATGAAATGATTCAACAATTTCATGAACACTAAGGTGGGTGGCAACATTCCATTTTCCTTTCCATTAACGCTGCGTCACATTTCCCAATATTATAGTCAGTCAGATGGTAGGCTAATATGTCAATTAGTATCTAATCACAATTATGCCAACAATGCACCACTAATTATGACAGTTGCGGTAGTTCTTGGAACATTAATGTAGTCTCAGAACGAGGTATTATGCTGTATGTGGTGTTAAATCTCTATAGCTGATGTTCAAATTAGTCGCAAAGTTTATTCCTTTTGATAAATATCTTAAGTATTACTTAACTGTTAAGAATATAACTTAATTGTGTCTTTGGGTGTCTTGCTAGCCTAACGCTTAGTATCTTGGACTACATTGCAAGAGGTCACGGGTTCGATCATCGGAACTGACTTTGAAGGGTTCTGACCGCTTGCCCTAAAAGCGTTTTATAATGTGTGCATCTTAAGTTATTCATTTAGATTACGAATTCTGTTTTAACCTATACATCTATAAAATCCAATTTTGAGATTAAAAGGAAATAAAATATCTTGAAATCATAATAGCTTAAGAACCAAAGAGATGAATGAAAAGTGACTTATAAACGAAGAAACAAACATCTTTAATTTTTATTTTGAAATACAGTAGCCTAGTGCAAACTGGCTAGAAAAATAAAGTATTATTTTATCGACAGCTATAAAACGGACTAAAAATAAAAGACACTCCTTAAAAATGTATCCAATAAGGAAATATTAAACACTTTACAATGTTCCATAGGAAATATTATTATGTAACTAAGCTAATTCAATAAATTATCAAAATATAATTTTTTTATGTTGTAATTTTGTAAACCTTTATTATTAATATCATAATAAACGAGAGAATCAGTTACGTGAAAGCGGTCCACATGTCATGGATTTATTGCGATGTGATCATCTGCGCTCTTACAAAGGCTTATATTGTCAATGCGGGTTTTTCATGAGGTTTTTGTGTTTTATCGAACGTTTCGTTCATCATGTTTTACAATCCGTTATTTTTACATTCTGTATCGTTAATAATGATAAATTCATTGCAGTCGACAGTAACAATTGCATTACAAATTTCAAAGTTCAATGCAGCAATGCATTATTTACATGTTAATAAATTTTCCTTTTCCCACTCAAATCACAGATTTTATTTTTTTAAATTTAAAGTTTTATACAGATATTGTAAATGTGTACGATTTAAAGCCTTAGGAATAACTTACATGTATTTGATTACTCTGATTGTTATTTTTATTTTAAATAATTATCAGGCAGTATTGGAATTGTCATTAGAACTCTCCCATTTAGTATACTTCTCTTTAGAACGTGATAAGGTTTAAATTTTGTTGAACGCAAATACAAAAATAATTTTTTCAGTACTAGTTGACGTAAAATTTTAGTAACGTATAACTTTAACAATTAAGGTATGAATTGAGTATTTTTTTGCAAAGCAAACAATGTTAATGTAAAAGTTGTGATTTTTACTTATAATATATATTTTAGCTAATATATCCCTCCTACTGCGTTCGTTTAATGTTCTTTGTAATACTGTTTGTAATGACTGGAAAGGTGGCGTCGTCCTGTAATCCAACTACTTGGAGGTCAGGAATTGTGGATAGTTATAAGCGATGGCTTGTGGATGCGATATTCCCTAGTGGGGATTATGTCCACACTAACGAATCCATAAAAACCATCTTCATATTTAGACCGATTCGTATATTATAAGGTCGAAATTGTGGTTCGGATCCCACGTTAAACTGTTAGTCCCTAGATACCATTGGCTGTTGGATTCATATTCAGGTTAAATACCCACTATGTGAGGTCCCTGTCTCAAAATAGTAATATAGTGGTCTTACACTATTGTAAAGATGAACAAGAGGAAATGAACACATTGTGTACTTAAACACCTCACAAGTTGTTCGAAGCGCTAAGTTATGAGTTTTATATGATGATCCAAAGAATCATGTGAATCATGCTTAAACTTTTTTTATTTTGGAAATAATATTAAAAGGGGATTATCGTAACTTTGTGTAAGAAAATCAATATCAGGGCTCATATAAAATTCTTCCTATGTACGTTTTACTTCCCGAGTTTTGACGGATAGCTTTCTGGTAAATACGAAGAACCTAACTATTTAAAATAAATTAAACTATGATGTTATCTTAGGATTTTATATAAATAATTTTTATTAAAAATAAATAACTAAAACTGGCCAAATTCCTTGTAAAATTATAGCGGGGTGTTTATGGAATAAAGCCGACTGTGGGAACTAATGTTTTCATTCATCACAACAACTAACTGATAAGAGAGAAATCAATTGATAAGCAACAGAGGAAGTCTTCAGATCGCAATAAACTCATTATAATGAGATTAGTAAACCAAACATTTAGAAAATATCTGTTTTCTATCTAAATATGTTTTAAGGTTTTTTGTTATATACGGGTGTCTCAATCTATTTTCTATGTGTTGGGTTTACTAATAGAATTATATTGACCGAAAAGTGCATCATCCAGTGGTTCTGGCTTATAACACTTATTGCAAAATTATCAATATGTCTTTAAAAAGTTTGCGACACGATACGTTTCTTTTAAAATTATTTAAATTATCAAACTAAAATACCGCTTATGTATAAATAATTATGTTCATTCACAAAATAACATATAAAATGTATTAGTAAGTCTATTATATGAGATAAAATTTGCTTTTTTAAAAACTCTAACTTGAAACTAATCTGTTTGTCCATTAAAATCAAATACAATAATATTTGTTCTTATCGATAATTTATTCATTCACAAGTTAAATGTATCCGTTTGAAATAATAAAACAATTTTTAGCCGATAAAAAGCAAAAATATCGACATAAATTAATAATGTTCTGCCAATGGAAAATAAAGACACGCCATAAAGTCACCGCATTGGCAATATAACCCTTTATACCACCACAGTTAATCACTTTTGCAATAAATCCCAGCATATTGAATACGTCGATACAATCTATTTTTTACATGCTCATAAAAGTCTCAAATAAACCAACCAAAGTTTACCTTTTATTTTTAACGAAATGTAATTTTTTAATAGTATTTTTATTTATTTTAGTAAATTAAGTATTTTTTCCATGATTAGTTGTTATACATTGAATAAAATTCACAAATATTTATTATAAACTGTAAATAACAGACTTTTATTAAATTTTGATTTGAGCTCTACATTAAATGTTTAAGGAAAATACGATGAAAATAAAAATGTATTCTTTAGCAGAAAAGAGTTACTGCCCTTACGACTGTAAACTATTTTCGTTTTGTAACTTTTACCTCTTATTACATTGCTATTACATTTTAAAATGTCTTTTGATTAGCATGTGATATAAAACATTTTGAAAAAATCACTTAAATAACTATTCATGACAAATTATAAAAACATATTATGTTATTTATTTTGAAAATGTTACCATTTTTTACTTATTTCTTGTAGTAAAAATATTTTTTCACCATAAGTGGAAAATAGTTATTTCTTTTCTTTCACATGGGATATTAATTTATATGTCAAAAGTGTAATATAAAACTTTAATTACAATACAACTCATGAAATCTATTTTAGTGAAAACAAAATAATATTTTATTGCTTTAAACATTAGTTTGATGGGTCAATACATCCTCACTTCTCTCTGGTTTTGCAATAAAATTTTAGATTATAAATATATAAAGAAGCACGAATGTTTCTTTGCCTCCTTTATCTCAGATTAGGTGCATAGAAGGAGAAATCCGCTCATACCTTTGGAAAGATAAAGTCCTTTAGATGAGCAGAATCACATTATAATTCACATCAGCCCCCAGGGCTAAGCCCTGCAGTTTTCAGAGTTTACCTTTTAATCTTATATAAGAAGGGTACACTAGGTGGTGTTGGTATAATTGATTAAATCATTACACAAAGCTTTAATATTAAAAGCTATCAAAACAGGACAAAATTAAATGTTTGAGTTAAAAAATATATTTTAAACTGATTGGGTTTGATTCAACTGAATATTAAGTCAAGTTTCGATCAGGCGGCAATCTCTAGATTAAATTATAAGGCTCATGTAGCCTTTAACGTTCATTTATTTCTACCGTAAGATTGAAAGAGGTTTGAATTTAATACTTAAACGGCTGTTGATAGATAAAAAATAGCATGATAAAAAACGTAAAAAGTTAAGTTTAGTTGGAGCATTCAAACTACTAAAATACTGCAATGTCAATACAATCAGAATGTTCCGATGTATTACATCGCATGGACATATTATTTAATTAACATCCGAAATTTGAACAACTATCGCTCACCCTTGTGCCCCATGGAGAAGTTCAGATTTTGATGGAATGAGCTGCCACATTCGTGGAATGCTTCTTTGTTGCAGTTTTGCCGTCAGCCATAAAGATACCAGACAGGAAATTACGAGGGGGAGCTGTTGTATTATTATCTACCTCAGATTTTATAAGAAAAAGATAAAGATGTGGCGCCTTAAAATTGTTTCGTTAAAGTTTACAAGATAAATTTTCATTTTAACTTATACTTGTTTTCTACCTAATAAAATTATATATTTTCCTGATAAGTAAAAAAAAGTAACAATTAAAATATTTTAAAACAAAATTAAAATAAATATAAGTTAATAGATTAGTTATATTACGTATTGTTAAAATTATATTGAAAATCTTAAGTAACTATCTCTTACTTGTAGTGATAACTGTTTGGATATTTTAGTTAGTTAATTGCAATTTTTATACTATCCAAATCGGCATACCAATTCATTCCGTTCATAGTTTACAAAATAAACAAATTATAATCAAAGTCATCACATTTTATTTCAAATTTATCACATTAATTCATGTATTTAATATGTCCATTGCAGAAACAAGGAGTTTTATTATTATTTAGGGATCATAATATATATTGAAAATTCATCATCGTTTTTATGGTCTCATATTGACAAGGAGGTTAGGTCTTAATGATCTTAACAAATGCCCCTTATCCTCTTATTTTACATGGAATCAAAGAAATCTCTGATGGTTAATTACACATATTACCAAATACTTTTATCGCATAATCTAAGTATTTAAAGTACTGATGTCGTTAAAAACAGTAAAAGAATTAAACAGATTAAAAAATTACAAATAAATACTTTGTGGTGAGCACTGATCCAACCACAACAAATCTGCTACACGTGGATAGCTTGGATTAAGACCGTGGTTCACACTAATAATGCATCGAGGAAAACATGATATCACTGCGGTTTTTACATCTACAATTTCAAATATAATTTTTACATGTAGGTTTTTTTATCGGTGTAGGCTATACCCCTGATTATCGGTAAATATCCGTTTTATTTTCGGGGTATTAGTTTATATGTGCTTGTTAAATGGAAAAGAATATTTATTTATAAATGTTTGAATATAAATATTATTGGATTAACGATTATTGAATACACATAACAAATTATTGTAACTTTTAAAAACTTTCAACTAAATTATTTACTATATTTTAAGCTTCACTTTTATAATTCTATAAAGTGGATAGGGTAAGGAGATGTAAGGGTGATGTTACGTCAAAGAAAACATAATAGAATTTGCTTTGTTTGAGCTTTTTATAATGTTATGTTTTAAAAGAGAAATATTCTTGTAATAAGATTTATTAATGTTATTTGCATTAATAAGAATACTAATTTATTTTAACTATTTTTTTTTTTTACTTTCTATGTTTTTAAATATTTTAATGTTTCAATTATCAAGATCAACATAATCTTGTATGATCTTATAAATGGCTTGATTATTATTAACCTGAAAAGGTTTTATTACCTTTATTTATTAATTATTTAATCAATAGAAAAGAAACAAGGCCTCATAAGTGGTGAAGGGTGGCCTGTAAGTTAATTGTTGATCTGGCTCAACTAAAGGCAAAACGATTTTACACTGTTAATATCATGATCAAAATATTACTTTAGTATCAGGCCTACTAAAGTACTATTTGATGCAGATTACATGCTGTCTTTGAATATAAATGAATATATAAATGCACATAAAACTCTATATTAGTTAAATTGCAATTTGTACATTTATTCAATATTATAATTTATTGTGAATATAATATAATAAATTTACATTACTAATCTAAATTTACATTTTTAACAGGAACAGTTTATTTATTATATTCGTTAAAATTTGGCAAGAATATTTTTTTAACCAAAATCTAATCCTAGTTAAATTTGTTCGTTATAGAGTGAACAAGGTGCCTTTTGTTTTGAAAGTTATGTATAAAAATTTAGCTTGTTTGGTAATCGGTCAAGGGGAAGATTCTCCAGATTCCGAATCATTTGCCACGAATACAAAGCAGCTGGACCTCTGCATTATGCATCTCTCCGCCTTCAAATGTTTGATTTGTTCAACTTGAACTCTTGAACAAAGCGGTCTAGTTTTGTATTGCATGTTATATGAGACCTT
This sequence comes from Neoaliturus tenellus, assembly GCA_030545055.2. Lineage (NCBI taxonomy): Eukaryota > Metazoa > Arthropoda > Insecta > Hemiptera > Cicadellidae > Neoaliturus > Neoaliturus tenellus. Next base: position 334,635,944 of record CM061531.1, on the reverse strand, counting down.
GGACAATCGTATAAATCTGTACTCTCAAAATATTTTAAATTATATAAAGATCCTTCATGATAAATCATGGTGGTTTGAAAAAAAACTGCTTTATTTACTAAAAAATGTCCTTCAGTCTACTCTGAAACAAGAGCCAGAGTATGACAATGAGTGAAGACGAACTAATAACGTAAACCAATATCATGGCAATGTTGACCTTTGGGTTTGTTATTTTATTAGAAAACATGTGAGGGGCTCCAGCGCCCCTATTCATTAATTTCTGTTTCGTATAAATATTACGAGCTACTTCATTATTTATAATAAATTATAAAAGGAATGGTTTTGGCAATCAATAATGTACTGTTGGGAGATGACTTGTTGGCCAGCTAGGGAAAAAGGGATTGAGGGGAGGTTACCCCCACCTCAGTGATTTCTAGATCTCCTATTGGTTAATTTTTAATGTCTTATTTTATTTCAATGCTATTTAACAGCTGATAGTGGTGGGGGTATTCCCCTTACCAACAGCCAACAAGTCATCTCCCAACAATACATTTGAAACATTTCATCATAAAAATTGAAATATCTTATCACTTTATATTACGTACCGAAGCACGGGTATACTAGGATCTAATAATTATTGTTTTGATTTTAAATTGAAGTTTATAAAGCGCTTTTCGCTCCAAAATCCCCAGTATATTAACATTACTAATTGAAGTGAAAAAAAACTGAGTTTATAGTATTCGTAACAAGTAATGACGTTGGCTTTCAGTATTTTGTTACAGATTTAAGATATTGTTTTAAACATGTTATTCAATGCTTAACGCAAAGTCGATATTTTAAGAGCAATCAATGAACCCATGAATTCAGACTGTTAACGTTATGGTAACATGTTCATGGAGGTAGGCTTTACAGCCTGTATAACTTTACGTGTTTTGAAGCTTTATTTTCAATTTTTCAAGATGCATATTTGTCCCTCGAAATTATATGGAGTGCTCTGTGCAATAATGACACTTTAATTCACTATCGCATAATAATTCCAGGTAAAATTACAACGCCTCTTTGTTTATTTCTGTTTTAGCGAATTTCCCATAGGGAATAAGCTATTACCGTAGGTCTCATGGTAAGACCTAAGCCCGGGACCATGTTACTTTTTCGTTTTGAGGTGCCCAGAGACCAAAAATAAGTCATTAAAATTTATATATATATATATATATATATATATATATATATATATATATATGTATATATATATGTGTCCCTAGACACGATAACTCTCGTAAAAATGGTCCGATCGACACCAAATTTGGTAGAGATGTGTAATCCTACGTTTATTCGGATGAGTTCGAAAACCAGATATATCGACCTACCGGAAGGGGTAGTTTTGGGGGGTTTTGTACCCCAAAAATGGGTTTTTTGCATTTTTCATATGTAAATTTTAAAAATTTTAAATTTTTATTTTGACCATTGGATTTAGCTAAAAAAAAACACACAATTTAGTATTTTGAAGCTTTGCTCTATCTCCATTGGTTACCGAGATATTACAAAGTCTAAAGACAGTAGATTGTCTTTTGGGGCTCCAATGTTAATCTTATGCAGAATAAGGATGTGTTAATATTTCACTTATTAACCAATATTTTCGGATGAAACTTGGTATTTAGCTTCATTTGATTGAGATTCATCCATTTAAGGTAAAAAATCTTGGTTTTTGTACTTATCATGGCAGCAAACCTGCATACTCTTTTCCCATGTTAATCATATGGAAAATAGGCAAACTCTTTTATTTATGGACAGATATTGATGAAACTTACTATACGGCTTTATATGGTCGAAATAAATTTTTTCTATGCTAAAAACCTACTTTTAGTGTCCCCCACGGCAGCATACCTGTATACTCTTTCCCTATATTTATCTTAAGGAGAATAGACATTTATTTCCCTATTTATGAGCACGTGATGAAATTGTGTTTACAAGTTTAGCTGGTCAAAATTAATATTACTAATTTGGAAATTCGCTGAGTACGCAGGTCTGCTGCGACGGGGGGTATTTACATTCGCTTCAGTTATTATGGCACGGCGCTTTTTAACTGTTTCAATACTACCTTTTCCTTATCACAACATATATAATGAAAAACTTCATGAAATATTTTAAATTTGTTGTACGTATATACAGTTTGTACATCTTACGTGAACTCCAGGAAACGCTAATAATTTTGTGGACCATTACACAAACAAAAAAAAATTAAACATTAAAAATAATACTGTGTTAAAACCCAAAAATATTTTTTTTATTTGAACTCATTAAAATAAAAATATTTTAAAATTTTTAACTAAGTGCAAGGAAAAAATTGATTAATGTGGGAATGTAACCTTTTTTAGAAAAACTTTAGTAAGTAACTTATTGACAACCAAGTAGACTACCATATAATTATAGAGCTTACGTTGCCATACATATTAAAAAGCTTATATGGCAGGGAATTTTACGGCGTAGTTTTCTGTTTGTCACACATCAACTCAATCACAGAAATCAATCGACTTAGACTTCCTGGTTTAATTCTAAAGATGTTCACTTAAATTGAAGAACTTAGATCTCCTTCTCTTAAACCGTTAAACCAATCCAATTTACACCAATTTACCAATTTACACCGTGAAGTGTTCTCTTAACAAAATTCAACTATCGTTGATGCAACAGAAACATGAATATTTTAGACAAATATTTTTTTCATTTAAAAAGTTTAAATCAGACAATGGAAATCAAGCATCCAATAAAACGCTATTTATGCTTCAGTGGCGTTTCAGTCTCTTTGTTATTCTGTTCTCGACTGTTTCTCGTTAGTCAATAGCTGGCTTTTATTAACAAATGTTCCACATAAATTTCAAGCCTATATTTTAAACGTACTTAAAATATGGTCATGCCCAAATAAGGGGTTGTATTATGACACTAAATAAAAAATCTTTTATCTGAATATGATTTTTCCAAACAAAACATAAGCATTTCAGAGTCCTTGAAAAATAATCAAGAAAACATTAGATTGGTTCTTAAACACCTAACTTTAATAATTATAAGATTCATTTCTAAAGAGTTGGCTAAATGTCACTACTTTATTTGAAATGTTTCACTTATTAATTAAGTATTTTCATTTAACTTTTTCATATATTCTCCTGCTAAAAACTACTACATAGTAAGGAAGCTTAAAAATATTTGAACCGCTTATTTATTTTTTCATTCTATACTTTCTTTGTGAGTTTTTACAAATATTACCGAATAAACATGCTAGTTATAGTTAACCATTTTGGTTGCATATCAAACCACATTATTCAATCATTTAAATAGATTGAATGTTAAACTGTATTTCTATATTTTCCGTGATTGCCTCTAAAGCCTACTGATGTTAAATATTTCTCAATTAAACATGTCTACGCTTTAGAAACATCTACCTAGCCTAAACGTTTGTGTTATAAACTCGAGTGAAAGAGGTTACAAGTTACTTCTAGTGCTTTAATTCCTACTCCAGTATGTGTTAAAAATACTGGTTAAAAAAACTGTATTATTTTGTTATAACTTACTTATGTATAATCTTAACAAAATTTTAGTTTGTTTTATTTGTTTTTGTTTTTATGGCAATATCTTTCAGTGATTATACTAGATAATACAATCACTAATTATACCAGAGATCAAATTAGTCCCCAGCCCCTTCTTAATTTTAAATTGCTAATAAAATAAATTTCGAATCCAACCTTCACCTTAAAATATGGTTGCTAGGGGTAATTTTTTTATTCAAATAGCAACTCATATTTCATTTTAGAGATATATTTAAAAAATAATAATATGAATGCCTCAAATCGGTTAACAAGTTTTATATGATCGGTTTGAAAACTGCATTTGATAAAAAATTCAATTACAATCATACTAGATATCGCCCAATGGTAGAAATTAGTGCGCATTGTTTAGTTAATCAGGACCGAAGTGATTTGAAAATATATTAATCTCCCTGTTTTGCTACCATCCTTTGGCCGAAATAGGGAATTTAAAAAAGAAGTTATTAAAACAGCCATAAATGGCTTCAATCAATCACCCTTCTTCCATAATATTGACATTAAACTTTTGAAATCCTGTTAGTAGTAGCATTGACTATGTACACTAACGTTAATGTACATGGTCAATAGTAGTAGACAAGGGGTCCGGTGTGAATCATAATGCTATTCTTCTCATTTGCCTTTATAACTGTATGCGTGATTTCCCCTACAATGCGCTCAAGTTGAGGTAAGTAATAATGTTTGACTATCAATATATAGATTGATAAAACTTTAAAACGTAATAGCTTTAGTAACATTGAACTATTAGAGTTTTTTTTTTTTTTTAATTGACAAAAATCTCTTGGAACATGAAAACTTTTGAAATATGTCGATTTTTTAAAAGACTTTTTTCTTCTAGGGTCACCCCCAAAAGTCGTTAAAAATATGTCCAGCCATATTATATGCTATTTTGAAGGTTTTCATCTTTGAGATATTTTGATTTAGAAGAAGTTATTGCATTTCAAATTTGTACAAAAAATGCTTCATATTACCAAAGTAATGATTATCTAAGATAGATTGAATTTTTACATCCGTCAAAAAAATAATTAAGAAAGTCATCCAATGTATTCAAGGCTTTATATAAACTATAGGCCTGTCAGAGTTCCTTAGGTCGACACCTCTTACAGTTTTTTAACAATTCATATAAATTTATTAACTGTTTTTCAAGTGATTTAAAATACCTTCATGCATAGTTTATAATATGAACATAAAAAGTAGCTTAATACTGTATTAATAAGTACACAGATTCAACTCAATCCGGCAGCTGAGTTGATTGCGGTACAGTGACGAGACTTGTAACCAGATAGTGATGAACAGCGGTGCATACTCTCTGTTGTTCGATCTCTTGTAAATCAGACTTCAGATCACATTTGTAAAAATATTTTTAACAACATTTTTTTATTTTGTCTGAAAAAAATTTCTTAAAAAAATAATAGACCATATACACACATGATTATATCTGATAAACCATGTAAAAACATGTTTTTTCACAAACTTCCAGCGAAATTGCCCTGGAAAACTTTTTTTCAAGAGACAGTGTCTACAAAAAAGGAACTGCATCCTCTCTTGGCTTAACTTTAATTCTAAACTTATTTTTAAAAGTTTTGCTGAGTTATTATAGTTGAAAATCTATTGTAAAATACTACCAGAAGGTAACATATTGTATTTTTATCTATTGATAATATTGTTTTGGTTTAAAACTAACCTGTGAGGATTAGGTGTGAACCAGGGACGGAAAACAGTGTTAAGACTTAGAGTGTTTTTGTAGAAGGATTAAGTCCAGAGAAAGGGTTTGCTGTAGAAATACGTGAATACAACAGAATCACATATCAATTTTTAATCTGTATAATTATTTTTATCTTCGGTTATTAAAAAAAAAAATCTTTTAAGCACCTAATACGCCGAAAACTGATATAAAATTTCACATCCTTACAATATAAAATTTTAGGGAGTATAATTATATTATGTTGTTATTTAAGAATTTTTTTAAAAAGTCTTGATATTATTTATTTAATGAAATTGTCAATAACTCCTTAAAAACACCAAGTGTTTTTTTAATAAGTGGGGTTACTAAAACTAGTGAAATATAAAAATAAATAGTACGGTGTTTTAAAGTTTATTATTCATGGGGTCACAAGTCACTTGATTTTTCAACTATGCCTAAGAGGTAAAATGTTTCAGAACAAGAGGTTTTAAATGGGTTTATAAATATAACACTATACAATAAAGCTACTATTAAATTACCTAAGTAAATGTCATTTTATCGAAAATCTATAGTAAGTGGTAGTTTTACAAAAGTAGTGAGTAAAGAGTTAGCATTCATTAATATATATATAGTAAGATATTTTTTTATTTAATTTTATGTCGTATATTATGGGCATAAAATTAAATAAAAAACAATCTACATTTGTCTCCAAAGTTTTTACGAGATCACTGATAGGTGCTTTTATGCACACTGATAAGAAGTGTGTCATGTCGTTTACTAAAACACTTTTAAATGATCTATTTCTAGCACATTTTTACGGGTATAATATTTCCTAATGACCCATACTGTCCAACGCCTGTAGTAAGTTCCAAAAACATATCAATATATCGGTGAACAAAGCTTTAATCATCATTCAAAATGTATGTCACAGGAAGGGACCCGTTTCAAGTATTTCAGCATTCTACGTTACATTTGTAAGTTTATACATATAATTAATATAACGTTTAATCTAATTCTTGTTTGTGGTTCTCTGTTGGTGAGTGTGAGTTATGTTTTATGAAGCTATTGTTGGCATTTTCCATCACTGATTATTAAATATTTCATAGAGATTTGGCATTTGAGAATAGATTGCTTCTTCAGATGGAATAAATGAATAGAACATATCATTGTTGTAAACATGGCAGTTAAGTCTCGTTATAGCTGTAACTGAAAATAGTTATTAAGTGAGAGATACTCTGTATAAAATATACTGAAATCGTTAGCTGTTCACGTCGAAATAAAATTATTAATGAAACGTAAGGTAGCAAAATCGGGTATAACAAAATCAGCTAACCGCATTACAAGAGGCGAAAAATTTTTCTCAATGCCTTTACACTAACATAATGAGCAATATACTCTAAACATAGTAAAGCCTAAACATTTGAACAATTGAACCTCATGTAAGTCAAGTAATCTTTTGTAAAGGAGAACCAGAAGGACGACCGGAGCTTCAGCGTCGGAATGACATCAGTGCTGCAGTCTAGCGGCTAATCCCCGCAACCAAAACGTTGTCAGCCCCAATCCTCTTACGACTCCTGAGCCGCTCAGTTCCTTAGACATTCCCTCGATGAGATTTTGAGTTAGGATTATCTTCTTCCATTAGATTTATCATTAATCGGAAAATATTTAACAATTTGGGGGACCATAATTGAAAATTTGTACTGGTCTCTAAAACGATGTTATGTAAGGAAGCAAAACGGTATTAATAATTGGTTTTCCTTTTAAATACTACTATAGATCGCCCACTGATCGAAATTCGACCAAATATTTAGTTCATCTTAAGCCAATTAGTTTTAGCATGTTTTATAAAGTGAAAATAATCTGTTCCTCCTCATTTGGTAGCATTTGTTATTACAACAGTTGTCGACTTGTCTAATGATTCAATCAATTATCCTTCGCCCTTAAGATTAACATTGAAACTTTGAAAACCTGTAGGGCGGAGCTCTGGGGGCCGATCCGAATTATAATGCGATTCTGCTCAACTTCAGCACAATACATTTCTAACTGTATGCACGGATTTCCCTTACGATGCCCACAAGCTGAGAAAAAAGGAGGAAAAGAAACATTCTTGTCTATTAATATATAGACTAGGGCTCGCCCTCTGGTCGAAATTTGACCAAAAACTCAGTTCATCTTGAGCATATTTGATTTAAAATGTTCATAACTGCAACACCTGTTCTTCTCGAGTTGCTATAATTTGTTATCAGCTATCTAATGATTTAGTAATCAATTAATTATCTTTCTCCTATAAAATTAACATTGAAACTTAGAAAGCCTGTAGGGAGGAGCCCTGAGGGCTGATGGAATGATGGGATTCTGCTCATCTACAGGACACTACCCTTCTAACGGTATTGTCCCTAAGGTGTGCACAAGCTGGGAAAAAAGGAGGAAAAGAAACATATTTGTCAATTAATATGTAGATGGATATTTAATGTAGATTAATACACAACATGAAATTTTCAGAAAATTATAAATTAAAATGAATTCCTTACCAAGCAAGTTGCCTTTAAAAGGAAGCTAGTAAAAAATCAAATGTTGTGACGCGTTACATTAACCAAGCGACATTTCCTTTCCAAGTAGCAACACAGCAGTTTAGTCTCTAAGTTGAGTAATAAGACTTAAATTCTTGTATAAATCAAATCCTACTTGTAAAAAGTTACTAACCATTTCCATGGTTAAATTAGTTAATTCAATATAGTATAAAATTAGTAATTATTATACCAAAAAAATATTTATTTCAGTCCATTTCTTCAAGCTAGAACAAATAATTATTTAAACGGTTTTTATTTTATCTTAGTATAATTTTATAATTATCTGGTTTGGTAGCTGAGTGGTTATTATAGTGCTCTCCATTGAATCCAGTTGCCAGTTGCATCCTGAAAAAGTTAATAGAAATTTCAAAAGAGAAAATGTTTTGAAAAAATATTCATTATGGGCCTCTCTGCTATTAATTTGACATTTGGTTATTAAATAATGATTTTGTTTAACAACAGGTCTACGTTATATAATTGACTATATACACTGACGCTAGGCTTAGGAAGACCGGGGTTTGAATCGTTCCCTGTCAAAACTCTAGTGCCACAATCATTGAAATATACAAATAAACAACAATTTTAAAGTAAATTTCCATGAATAATAATATTATTTCAGTGTTTTCTTATGAAACGATTTTTTTTTTGTTTTCAACAAGAATCAAAGTAGGATTAAATCAGGATGACAAGTTTTAATCTGAAATTTAATTGTGAAATAACCTTCTACATTTAGTATTCTGTTACAGATGTCCTTTGCTAATTTATATTTTTATTTTTATTTACAAATAATCTGTCATATAAAATATTAAATACTACTTTTCTGAAACCGTATTTGGGAATCAAATTTAAATACTACATGTCATAGTTTAAATTGTCCAATTTTAATCTATGAAAAAAGACTATGATTTAATACTATTTTCTTTAATTGATTCACATCTGTAAGAAAAGTTTAATTGATTATAGATACATTTGATACATTTCAAACAGCCCCATTTAATTACCCTAACAAAAGTTATTGGATTGGCAAGCATACCCTACCGTAACCTCGTTATAACCAAATTAAAAATCAACCATTGGTTAACCCCAATCCAGTCTCTTTTGCATGGAAATTAGATTTGTTGAGTTAACAAGGAACCCACTGATAAAATTATGGCGGTTTCAACCACAACTACCTTTAATCAGACACTTCATAACTTGCCTTTATATGTAAGCACATCTTAAGAATATTGCCATCCTTGTCGTTTAGATGAATACACCAACAACGTGTTTGCTTATGGCAGTTTTCCTTTAGATTTTTATAATTTTAAAGCTAAAAACACTAATCTACATTTGAAACTTCATAGTGATTATTAAATAAAATTAATTATCTTTGAATACAGCTTGGCTCTTAAATTGATTGTAAATTCCCCTGCCCAGGCCAAGTGGATCCCTCAATTTATGGATTTTAACAATTATTACCCAGAACGTAGAACAAATATTAAGCTCCCTTTATGCCTAAGTGTAGCTGGATCGGAAGTCAAATCATATTAACAACCTTTGTGACTACAAGTACGTACAAGATGGGTATCAAATGTCCCTCCCCGCTTTTTTACAAATGACATCGATAATAAACTTAACACATGTAAATTTGGAATCTATTTTTTTAAGGCTTATGTAAGAACTTCCACATAAAGATCTTTAGGTAAAAACTTAATAATCCATTAAATTTACTCATATAATATTCTTTTGCATTTAGAAAAATTACCTTCATACACGACCTCAAATAGTGGCCTCGATAACTTATGTGCCAGGTTGTTTGAAGCACTACATACATTAAAATATGAAAATATTGAACCCAGTCGGAATCGGCTAAATCAGGTGAATCTAATACTGACGTGTTTTCTAATCACGTCCTAATAAATGTATATTAAGTCCTGATCAGACAACATCGGTACTGATCGGACATTAAGTATGATGATCAGATTAGAATATATCCGGATTAAACTATGTTTGTGCTGCTCAGACATAAAGTAATGATCAGAATATATCATATCCCAATCTTATCAAAATATTTTATTACTGATCAGATAAAGATCAAGATGTATTTGTTCCTGATCAGGATATATCAGACTATGTAGGTACCGTTCAGATATCTGGTTTACTTATCAGATCCTAAGGCTACATTGGTCGAGACATAGGATGATGATCAGGATAAGTCATGTCCGGATAAGTGTTATGTCCAGATCATTTTATATCAAGTTCTGGTTCCACTTTTCAGTAAACTTTCCACATCTAAATCAAATACAGATGTAAAATTTTAATATCTCTGGTTTATATTTTTACTTTGTTTTAGAGTACATACCAAAGATTTCAGATTGTCTTTGGACTTAGGTCGGTCCATTTGGAATTGTAAAAGTCTTGGGTGTGTCGTAGTTCATGGAATAGTTCTTAACCCTAACATGGATATTTAACATTTCATTTGTCTTTATCATTTCCGTTATAAAAATACTGGATATTTTAACCTTTATACAGTTAATTTGAAGCTCTATATGAAGCTCTATAGAACAAAGCAATATTTATTTTATTTGACAAATTTTTGTAATAAGAAAATTATCACTTATTATCGTTATCATTAGTGTCAATAATATTGTTTCAAAAGCAATTAATGTATTATTAAAAGCTAAATAATATTTATTCAAATGAATTTTAACGTCGATGGGAAGTGTTTTGTAATATAATACGTTAATATAGCACGTATTTATCCTAAATGTGGCTTATCTAATTCAACCAATAATTTGAGTCATAATTACTTGATGACCGCTTAATTAATTTTTGTTGATGAGCAGTTCTCTTAATTGGAATGAAAACATATTAATTATTGGAAATTCATTTGCTATTTATCAGTCATTTTCATATTGTTATTCATAATGAAAATAAAATTTCTACGTTATTAACATATATTGACGGAATGAATCAGGCTACATGACTGTGTTCAGTTTGTTCCTTACGATATAACTAGAACCCAAGTTTTTTTTTTTTTTTTTTTTTTGACCAACAGCATGCAGTGCCTGAATACATAAAGCTTTTTCAATATCTACCATAAGGGTGTTTTATGCAAAAATGAATTCAATTCCGATCTAATGAAGATGAGCAAAGTTGTATCAGGTAAACATACATAAAGTTGTGGTTATTTACAATAAAACATTATTCGAGTTCGGTAAACAATAATTCTAAACTTAAATCAAAGTACTTAAAATTCTACAATTTATCTAATAAATGGATTAAAAAATAATGTAAATAGTAATTAATAATGGTTTTATTAATTACGAGGTGGCCGTGCACAAATTGCGCATTTTATGATTCTGTATGCGTGAAACTCACCTACAGTACGTGAATGTTGATTATGAAGTGACATAGATCTATTTTTGTTTACTATCTGGCTTTTAAAATTCATCTGAAGGTAATCAGCTGTTAAATTACAATTCACATTAAAGAACTTGCAATAAAAGCTGCTCAACATTTTAAAGCGCCCACTAGAAATAAATCAAAGGCGAGGAGGGTGAAACCCGAAGCAATATGACCTTTTTAATTACGATTCGTTACTGCAGTATATCCTAAGCTTTAAAATTACATCTCAATCTTAAAAATCGGTTCAGTAGGTCGAGAGAAAAAGGTACATAACAGACGAAACCCTTATAGAAATAAGAAGATGGATTAAACTATCTCTTTCTTATCTTGTTCTTAATAATTACTGAACAAATTGAAAGTGCTAAATCAAGCTCAGTTGCCTAGTTAAAAGATTAGTGGTCCCCTGGCCCGGTAACAGCATAGTATGATGAGCTCTTCCTCCCCCGGTACAATGGAGGCTGTTTAAACTTACATCGGTGCTGCCTTCTAGCGGATAATCCTGGGAACCAAGCGTTGTCAGTCCCTATCCGCTTACTGCCTTATCCCCACGGCTCCTCATACGCTCGAGCTATATGATTTGTGATAAGAATCGTCTTATCATCAAGCCTCATTATCTGAGATTAGTTTTTATTCAACGACCCATCTACTTTACTAACTCTATTTTGCTTGACCCTCGACTAAAGTATATGACTAGCAGATAGTGTTGTATTGTTTCAAAACCTAAAACGTCACATTAAATACCAATAATCCACCCACATATTGATTTGCGTTTTCAATAAAGCTGAATTCGTACGATTCTTATATCTTTGTAAAGCACCAAAGTAAAAATTAAATCCGCAGCAGTTAAGTAACAATCCAATTGGAGTTCTCCTTTTCAACGTTCTCTTCAACCCCCTTCACCAGACAAATACTTTCCATCTTAAAATACTAAAATAGAAGACTGTTAAGAAGAATATTTAACAAGGTTTAGATGATCTTTAACAATGGACATTTTCTTTGCGATACCTGTCTCTGTTTTCCATTATGGTTGCTCTCGTGGGTATTTCTGAGTTAAATTGAGTGTAAACTAAGTTTGGAATAAAATTAATATTAAGTAAACCGAGCCATACCCCCTCAACCCCCCTTTATAACCAACATAATATTTTTTAACGACTAATAAATTGAATCCTGGAACATTTTTGGTAAACTTAATATACAAGTAAAACGATAAATAGTAGGGCCTACCGGGGAACCGAGCAATTGTTTAGTAAACTTATAAAACTTGGAAGACGAGTTAGTTTGCTTTGCTCAGTAGTTGTTAGGTCAAAGGGTCATACACACTGCTTAAAAACTAACAAAGCTCAGGTGGAAAGATTGTTATTCAATTTGTGCCAAGAAAATTTTTGAAAATCTAAAATGGGAACTTTAAGGGCTGTAGGCGGAAACCGGATTTTGACAGTCATGGGACCAGATTTAATATGTGAATCGAGGAGTTGATTCCTCTTGGCCTCTTGGTTTTTTAGGACGGAAAGAAACTTTGTCCGTACAGATAGTTGTTGCTTTAGAATATAGTATTACACCTATACTTGTGAAGTATAATGGTGTTGTTTATATTTCTTAGCTTAAAGGACATCAACAATCATATTTCCTTACTATAGGTTTTTACTGCTCATGTACGTGTTTGCTAATTATATGATGGTTTACTTGTGGGAACAAAAAGGTACCACTGTATTGATAAGAGTGAACAGATTCAACCCAATCCGGCAGTTGAGTTGATTGTGGTTTACGGACGAGAATTGTAATCACATAGAGCGAGGAGCAGCGGTGCATGGGAATCTCTGTCGTTCGATCGTTTCCAATCTGATTACAATTCAAACATTCAGACACAGAGATTGGTTATTTGTATGTGGTTAAAAAATTCCTATACTATGATACGAGAAGTGCCTGTGGCAAAGTATTTTCTGCCGATCTCGAAATCTAGCTGGTAGATTTTGGTTAAACTTTGGCATTTAAGAGTGTTTTGTCAAAAAAGTTTTAAAAAAACCTCAACCTTTGAAAACATATTATTTTGTGTAAAATTAAGTTTAAACAAAGTAATTATAATATTCGCGGAAATAACAACGCAAGTAAATCTCTACTAATATTATAAATGTGAATGTCCGTGTGTTGTTACACCTTCAAGCGAAAACTACTCAACTGATCATTATGAAACTTTTGTACACATATTCTTGGAGGTTCCTATCAGAAGTAACATAAGATATTTTTTGTTAAAATATTTTTTTACGAAAGATAAAATGTATTGTAAACATATCTCAAAATCAATTTTATTATTTAGGCCTATTTATTTGCTGCTAAGCAACAAATTCATTAAAAAATTCCAATTATAGGTATTTCAGTGATTTCTAACATATAGCGTGATGGCGAGTGATCTAAACGATCTAAACCTGATGGCGGGTGAGAGAGACGGCGCGGCGAGTGAGTGGAGTGTTGGTGAGTGTTGTTACGCTCCTTTCACACATCACGGTTTTGCCCGTACGATTAAAAATCGCACGACGGACATTCCAATAGAATCTTATGAGACCTTTCACACAGGCACGGCGATGGTTTTTAACCGGCTGCCATTACTTGTACGGTTTACTTGGACGGTTTTTAATCGTGCGGTTTTTCCCGCACGGCTAAAAACGTGATGTGTGAAAGGAGCGTTTCGCTCCTCACACATCACGGTTTTGCCCGTACGATTAAAAATCGCACGGCGGACATTCCAATAGAATCTTATGAAACCTTTCACACAGGCACGGCGATGGCTTTTAACCAGCTGACAATACTTGTATGGTGTGAGGACGGTTTTTAAATCGTGCGGTTTTTTCCCGCACGGCTAAAAACGTGATACGCGAGCGAAACCGAGGGAAAAAGCTAACAAAGAATAAAAGCAACAACAGCTGCCAAAAGGTAAACAAAAATAAAAGAACTCCACTTATAAGCAATATTTTTTAAACAGCTGTTGACTGTGAAAAGGTATTGGTTGTAAACTTTATACCCTAATTTCCATAATACTATAACAAAGGCGAATCAAAATCAACGAGCAAGGGTCAGTCAACCCAATACACTTCATTGATATCAGGAATAAGATATTTTACTCTTTCAATGGTATTGGATTACTAAATTGACCGAATTGTTGTTAAAATACTAGGTTGTAAAATATTCTTTCTTCTTTCACTTACTGAAGCGAATTCACCCATAGCGAATAAGCTGGTAGCATTCATGTCAATATGTAAGCCAGAGACCAAGTTATTTTTTCGTTTTTAGGTACCCAGAAACTAAAGACACCGTTCGTTCAAATTCATATATATGTATATGGCCTCTACGCTAGTATACTAGCCATTATCTAATATTCCGAAATATTTAAAAGAGAAAAATATGACAGTGAAATATCTAAATACTGTTTTACCTACTCATTTCACCTACTTTCCAAAAGGAGGAGAAAAATAAAACTGTATAACTTGACTTCTCTTTTATGTTATATTGATGAAAATGCGAGTTCCTTATACAAAACAAAGCAGCTGTGCTGTAATTTATCTTAAACCCAGGACTGTGGAGAACATATGAAAAAAGATGTCTATTACATTACAGCAGTTTTCCCCAGTCCTGTCTTAAACCTATCTTTGAGAATTATTTAAAAATAGCTATTAAAAATCGTCAGCCAGCTGTCGCAAACAAAATCAACCAGCTGTTACAAATAACATCCATAAATTGAACATAAACAGAACAACAATTACGAGTGCAACTAATTTCACTTCATTTTGAAAATAGGATAGACCGCAGTTGTATTCTTAGCTCAGTATACAATATAGCTTTTTCACAAAAGAGTTTTTGAATAATACAATAATGGCGGTTAGTGCAGCGCATGGTTGTGCGATAGTCTTTGTCATACTTTGTATGGGAGCGTCCAACACTGAAGGAGGAACATTTCCTTTGTGCGGCGATCCTCCGACTGATATTGATTTTAAAGAGGTAATTTCAGTAGACACAAACTAAAATTAAGTGGGGTTAAAGGATAGAGCGATTATTTTGCCAGCGCTTTCCAAGTGGCCGTTGCGGAACTACCTAATACGATTCGCATTTTTGCAAAACCATTCAGAGGTCTAACGGGTCAAAATTTCATCGTGCATTTTGTGTCTTTATATAACGTTCGATAAAAGTGGGAGCTAGGGGTTATAAATAAAAGATAAAGACTTGGTCGATTTGATACCCTTTTCTTATATTTTGAATCCATTCCAAGCTATTAGGGTCTAAATATGATCTAGCCCCAAATCTTTATATTTTATTCAAAACCACTAACACCACTAAATGGGAGCAGGCGAAGCACTGCGTGACGTTCTGAGATTAACCCTTTAATCCTTAATCCCTTTAATCTTTAATCCTTTAATCTGAGATTAATCCTTTAACCCCTTCTCAAGGCTAGTGAACATTTTCAGATATTTTACCTTTAGTAACCTAGTTTCAGCCTAGTTTGTCTTGAATGCAAATAAATATAGAAATTTCTTGAAACCAATGATACATCTTAGGCCTACACAATTTTATTCTCTTGTAGTGATTTGATATATATATCTATATACGAACAAAGACCATAATTGGGCGAAAAAACACAATGTTATTCTCATGTTATTCTCACGTAAACATGTTTGCCTTGCCAAACATAGTGTGGCAGAGAAACCTGTAAAAACCTAGGATGATTTCGAAAGGTTGGAAAGCCATATTATTCATCCCCTTAATTCCCCTTCATTTATGTTGAAGTATTATATTCCGAATAATTTGATTTTAATTTTATCACATTTTCAGATGGCGACGCATCAATGGTGGGTCTTAACATTGGTGGAACACAATACACTCAAGGAACCGCCGAAATTTCTAGGAAAATCAAGAAGTGGACTCAAAGTTTGCCCGACAGTTCACTTCACTCGGAAAGCTGAACGCGAAGTAAGAATTACTGTTTATTCTTAATATTTGTACAGTCTATCTGGAATATATTGAATCCTACAGTGTGAGCATCTGTCAGGCAGTGATCAGGTGTCAGGCATCTCTTTGGCCTGACAGTCAACTTTAACTACAATTCAATAAGTAACTAGTTCGATTCTGGAATGCCTATATGGGTTTATAGCAAACTTTCACCAAAATAGGGTTTTGATACCCACTTTTATTACAAAATGACCCTGTTAAGAATTCAGCAGAACTTAAGTGGCCCATGTCATCTATGTGCCTCATTGGTAAGTATAAAGACAGTATTTTTTTATAGTCATTGATAGCTATTTGCTGTTATTGGACTTTCAGGCCAAGGCTTCATTCAGGTGGGATAGTAATAGTTTGATTGAGTGACCTAAGTAGTTTATTTCTCTCAGTCAATATATACAAAGGTTTTATCGCGGGTTTTAATATTGCCTTGGTAAGCTAACTAAAGATGTTTTAAAATTTTACTAACTTGCAAACGGCCCTAGTCTGTTTATAATCGTGATGAACTATCAGGACGCTGACTATTTCACTAATGATACTCCAACTTTCCGTTGAGCTGGACTGTTGAAAATGTGATATCGGTTTACTGATTCTTAAGATGAAAATCGAAAAACGAAACATTTTCAAATAAATCTATTTATATATTAATACGCAAGCATGTTTCATTTCCTCCTTTTTTCTCAGCTCGTGTACATCGTAGGAGAAATCCGCGCATACCGTTAGAAAGGTATAGTCCTGTAGATGAGCAGAATCACATTCTAATTCACATCGGACAAAAGGGCTACGCCCCACAGGCTTTCAAAGTTTCAATGTTAATCTTATGGAGGAAGGAGAATTGATTGAATCATTACACAGCTGTTGTAAAAATAACTGCTAGAAAAACAGGAAGAATAGATGTTTGAATTATAAAATGTTTTTAAACTTCTTGGGTCAAGATCAACTGAAATTTTGATCGAATTTCGATCAGGAGGCGATCTCTAGTACTTATTTAATACGCTAAGGCTTTTGGGTTCAGATAACTCTACTACAATTCTCAACCCATTTTCAAGTTTTTGATGTCGTTGAATAGGGCTTGGTCTGTTTAGTTGTTTTTGAAAAACATTTATGAGAATCTGATTTTAAAGTGCTGTCCATTAATCTATATCTATAAAAGGCAAAGCTCCCACTCACTCACTCACTCACTGACTCACTCATCACTAATTCTCCAACTTCCCGACTAGCGACAGGACTGAAATTTGGTATACTCATTCTTTAGGCTTAAAATAGGAAAGTCTGACTATTTTCATATTAATATTCACAAAGGGCTACGCCCTAGATGTCCTCAAAGTTACCATGTTATTCTTATGGTGCAACATTTTTGTATTCTAACATATGATTATGGAAATTGAATTAGGTTTGTTTATATCTGCCACATGATGATTCATGCAAGAAAATGCTTATAAGCATAGAAGTAACCAGGTGTGAGATATAATGTTTATTTATGTTTGACATTGTCAAGATTACAGTGATGTACCCTACTATTACTTTTAGTGTGGTGTACTTTGGTTGTATTAAGTGTTGTATACTTTATTTCGTATTTTATTACTATATACTTTTTTACTGTTCATAGGTACTAACAAACAGTTTTGCAAATATAGTTTTTGAAGCACTTAAGAGCTCCGCCACACTGGATTTAAAAACTACTTTAGCGCATTCGCGGGGTTGAAATTTTTGACATGGGCGTTCCTCTTTGCTCATGGGTGCTCACTAAGAAACTGTTTTACCATTATAGTTTTCGAAATTGTTTAGGGCCCTACCTCAAAGAAGCTGACAATTACTGTATAGCCTACGTGTTGAAATTTGACAAGGACGATTCTCTTAGCTCATAGGCAATATCTATCTCATCTAAGAAACGTTCTGCAAATATCGTTTTGAAGCCCTTTAGGTCTCCGCCCCACTGGACTTTCAAATTACTCTAGGGCCCATGGGGTTGAAATATGATGGAGGATTTCCTTTGCTAGGGCTCTACCCCCCTGGATTACATTAGGGCCTTCGCGTTGTTGGGATTTGACATGGACATTCCTCTTTGCTCATGGGTGCTTACTAAGAAACGGTTTTGCAAATATACCGTAGTTTTCGAAGTTCTTTAGTTCTCTGCCCAACAGGAATTCAAAAACATTTTAGGGTCCCCAGGGTTGAAATTTGACATGGACGTTCCTCTTATCTCATAGGAAGGATGCTCACTAAGAAAAGGTTTTTCAAATATATATTTTGAAATTCTTTAGGGCTCCGTCCCACAAGTCTTGAAAATTACTCTGGGCCCGCGGGGTTGAAAGTTGACATAGACGTTCCTCTTTTTTTCTTAGTTGCTCACTAAAAAACAATTTATCAAATTTACTTTAGGGCTCCACACCATACATGCTAAGGGATTAAAACCTAACGTGGATGCTCCATTTTGCAAATAGGTGCTCACTTAGAAATGGGTTTACAAATACAGTTTTAGAAGTTCTTTAGGGCTCTGCCCCATAGAACTTCAAAATTAATCCAGGGCTTCCCCCCACAAATCCTCAAAATTACCATTAATCCTACGGTGTGGAAATTTAACGTTTATGTTCCGTTTTGCTTTTAGGTATTTACTAAGAAACAGTTTTAGATATATCGTTTTTATGTTCTTTAGGGCTCAGCCCTACATGATTTTAAAATGACTGTAGGGCCTACGGGGTTGAAATTTGACATGGTTGTTCTTTTTTGCTCAATGGTTCTCATTAAGAAAATGTTTTGCAAAATTCCCTCAGAGCTCAACACACAGTACTTTGTTATTTCAATGTCATTCTTAAGGAAAAATATTTTGTTGCTCTTTTAAAGATTTTATTACCTAAAAAATAAATTCAATTACGGGCGAAGCCGTGACGGGAAACAGCTAGTGTCTTACTAAATTCGGCTCAAAGAACCACTATGCGAAATGTCAACAACTGAATCATAGATAATTATTGAAGTGGGTGAGCAGTGAGAATGGGCAATAAGGGTTACAGACTATCGAGACACTCGCATGCAAAGAACTCACTTTTAGCAAAGAACTCATTTTTGTTCACAATCACAAAGTAAAACTTAAAAGTAAATAAAAACATTCAACAATTTGAACAGCTGAATATAGCTGCATACAACAAGGGTATCAAATTGGGCTGTGACTGACGTTATTCGTTATAGTGGTCTATTAATTTTTCCTTTCCTTTTTACAGATGGAAATGTACTGGCAAGAACATAATGGCGATCTAAGGTTTCGTTTCCAAATTACCAACTTAAATAGGCCTGGCGAATGGATGTCTAAGGGACAAAAAGGTAATTTCTTACACTTATTAGGTAGCAGCAAATAGGTCGGTGTTATATATTTTATGTTAATTTTATTTCATTCCCTGTACAATGTTTTAATAACCAAACTATCATATGTAAAATGTAAACAAAGGAGAGAGGAGTTTTCAGAATTGTTGTTGATAACACATTTTCATACAATAAAATAATTTATGTTTTACTGAGATTAAGTGTTTTACATTGAACTACAATAATGGCGACGACTCAACGAGAAATCAACCAAGCACTTCTGTTATATTTACAGCAAAACTTAGGAAAAGAACCCAAGAAAGGACCGCCTATACAAAAATTGGAACCTTAGGGTAGGTTTACATGTGAGAGTTTTTCACTCTCAGAGAGTTTCGTACTCTCAGCAGGTACTCGCAGAGGTGTTTACACAACCAGCGAATTTTCCAAGATGGTTAATCCCAGACAGTTTTCTGCGAGTACACAACAGCTGTCTTAGATTTTCATGAGAGTAACTAACTACTCTCCGAGAGTGAAAAACTCTCACGTGTAAACCCACCCTAGGGTAGGTTTACATGTGAGAGTTTTTCACTCTCAGAGAGTTTCGTACTCTCAGCAGGTACTCGCAGAGGTGTTTACACAACCAGCGAATTTTCCAAGATGGTTAATCCCAGACAGTTTTCTGCGAGTACACAACAGCTGTCTTAGATTTTCATGAGAGTAACTAACTACTCTCCGAGAGTGAAAAACTCTCACGTGTAAACCCACCCTTACGATGAGGGAAATGAAACATTTACAACATACACTTTGAGACTGACCAATTACCTAGAATTACATCGGTTGACTGATGAGGCTACACGAGTACAAGTCCTCATAAGCTGTCTAAACCCCAAACATTTTCAACTATTGACTGACTTATGTGCTCCTGAATTACCTACAAGTAAATCCTTTGAAGATCTGATGAACTTACTCAAAGACTACCTTTCACCTACACCCAACGAAGTGGCCGAGCAACATAGGTTCTACACAAGAACTCAACTGCCAGAAGAATCAATTTCAACTTACATGAAGGAACTCCGTGGAATGACATTGCATTGCAATTTTTCGTGTGCGAACTGTAAGGCAAATACCATAGAGACTCATTTACGTACACAGTTCATCAGATGGCTAAGAAACCATGAAATTCGCGAAAGGCTTTTGCAAGAAACGTCGTTGACAATGAAAAAAGCATATGAAATCGCATTAGCCATGGAAGCATCAAGAAAAGGAAGCAATGAAATTTCCTTGCCTGTTCCTAGTATCAATAAAGTGTCCAGTTCAAGTATTGGTTTACGGAAGACTACAAATGAATCAGTAACAATAGAAAATTTAAAAGGAAAATGTTTCAGATGTGGGAAGGCAAATCATAAGGCAAATGATTGTAACATGAAGGCCGTAACTTGTTTTCTGTGCAATAACAAGGGCCATATTGCTGCTGTTTGTCTAAAGTCAAACCAGAAGAACAGGAAAAAAGGATTCCAAAAGCAAATGGTGTCAGAGGAAAACGATTGCTCAAATGAAAATGAAGAAGTTGAATACGAGGCAATGAATATCATTGACGAATTGGAGCTACATTCAATTAAATCTAAGTTGAATGAAAAATACATTTTGGAACCTTCACTCGATGGGGTACCTTGCGTGATGGAGTACGACACAGGGGCTGCAGTGTCTTCAATGTCATTACGTCAGTTCAAACAGTTTTTTCCTAATAAAACGATTAAGGAAGAAACGAATATAAGGCTGAAGACGTATTCAGGAGAATATATTGAGCTGTGCGGCACTAGTGAAGTAGAAGTTAAACTGGGTAACAAAAGGATGACAGGGCGTATCTTCGTGGTGAAAAACAATAAATAAATACAATCGGAAGCGATTTTCAGCAAAAACAGATAGAGTGTGCTGAAAAAGACATTTTCAGTAAATATGAATCTCTGTTCACAAATGAAGTAGGAATTGCACCTGATATGAGAGTCAAGCTCTCACTCCTTACGGATTCAAGACCCATATTCGTTAAACACCAAATACCACCTGTCGCCCTGAAAACCAAAATTGAAGAGGAATTACATGTGCTAGAAGAAAAAGGTATCATCACAAAGATTGTCAACACGGAATGGGGAACGCCCATAGTACCAATCTTGAAAGGGGACGGATCAGTGAGGATCTGCGCGGATTATAAAGTAACGGTAAATCCTCAATTACAGAGCGACCACTATCCAATTCCACGTATAGACGAGATATTTGACAAGTTAAATGGTGGTCAATACTTCACAACATTAGATTTACACAAAGCGTATCTTCATCTACAAATGGATGATGAAAGTGCCAAGATGCAAGCAATAAGCACTCATATAGGGGTTTTCAAAGTAAACAGGCTTATGTTTGGAATAAAAACAGCACCAAACATTTGGCAACGCTACATGGACTCTGTCATATCCGGACTGGAAGGAACTGCTGTTTTCTTTGATGATATTATAACACAGGGAAGGACCATGGAGGAAACAAAGTTACGAACAATGAAGGTGGTGGACCGTTTAAAGGAAAACAACCTACACATTAACAAGGGAAAGAGTAAGTTTTTCAAGGACTCTGTAACTTACCTTGGCTACAAAATAGATGGAAAGGGCTTACACAAATGTGAAGATAAGATAGAAGCAGTCCTTAAGTGTCAAGTACCATCAAACATCACTGAATTAAAACAATTCATTGGACTAATAAACTATTATCATTGATTTATACCTGACCTAGCCACAAGGTTGCATCCACTGTACGAACTTCTAAACAAAAGGAACTCATTTAAATGGTCTACAGAATGTAACAAGGTTTTTCAAGAAATCAAGAACGAAATAACAACTGACAGAGTACTTACAACATTTTCGCCGGATCTACCGTTGCTACTGGCTACAGATGCCTCACCTCATGGATTGTCAGCCGTTTTATCACATAAAATGCCAGATGGAACAGAACGTCCAATAGCATTTGCGTCAAGAACATTGAGTAAAGCAGAACGAAACTACAGCCACATCATCAAGGAAGCAACAGCAATTTACTGGGGGGTACACAAGTTTTTTTACTACTGTTATGGACGCAAATTCACTTTGATCACTGATAATAAACCTCTATCTTCAATATTCCACCCATCCAAATGCTTACCTCCATTAACAGCCACAAGGATGTTACATTATGCTGTCTTTTTGTCTGGTTTTGACTACACGATCCAACACCGAAAAGGCACTGACCATGTCAACATGGATTACCTTTCTAGATTCCCTATCAGGAAGGACTATGATGAGTCGATAGATGACTCTTATTCTGACAAGTATCTTTTACAAGTCCAATTGAATTCCCTCCCAGTCACAGCAAAGCAAGTAAGAAAGGAAACCCTCGAGGATCCAGAACTTAAGCTGGTCTATGATGCACTACAAACGTCCTCGTACATTACAAAACCCGAGCAGTACAAAGGGATGGAAGGAGAATTGACTATTGAGAATGGCTGCTTATTTAGAGGAGTACGAGTCATCATCCCAATCACCCTGAGGGCAACAGTACTTAGAGAACTACACGAAGCTCATACGGGAATTACTAAAATGAAGGAATTAGCAAGACAGTATTGTTGGTGGCCGTCCATAAATGCCGATATTGAGAAATACGTTAACTCATGTAGGTCGTGCGCTCTGATCAAAAATGATCCTCCAAAGTACCACGAACTTTGGGAAAAATCTAACATTCCCTGGGAACGAGTCCAGATTGACTATGCCGGACCATACAAAGGAACATACTTTTTCATAGCTGTTGATTCCTACACAAAATGGCTAGAAGTTCTAGAAACCAAAACCATGACAAGCTTTAACACAATCAAAATCTTAAAGGAAATGTTTGCTCGGTTTGGTATCCCAAGAGTTATCGTTAGCGACAATTGTTCGACGTTCACATCAAATGATTTCAAGTCTTTCATGGAATGTAATGGTGTTGACCATAAACTCACGGCACCCTACCACCCTGCATCAAATGGTCAAGGAGAACGTTATGTACAGACACTCAAAAGGAAAATAACTGCGATGGCTGAAGAGTCTGGGGATCTTCACACAAACCTCTGTCGATTTCTATTGCAGAACCGAAAGGTTATCAACATTAGTACGGGTAGAAGCCCTGCAGAGATGATGTTCAAAAGAAATATACGTACCAGACTTGACTTGCTAAAGGAGAGGCAGATACCAGACACCCAGACAATAGGTACATTGAGACATTTTGACACTGGTGATAGAGTTCAAATCAGGGATTATAGAAGAGGTCAACAAAAGTGGAGATTTGGGACTGTGATGGCACGATTAGGAACGTGTCATTACGAAGTTGAAGTTGATGGCTTAAAAGTCAAGTGCCACGTAGATCAAATGCAGCCTACTTCAGTCCAACTTGTTCATCCTAGAACAACAACGACTTGAGCGAGAAATGAAACACTTATCCAGGGAAGATTGTTATATATTTTATGTTAATTTTATTTCATTCCCTGTACAATGTTTTAATAACCAAACTATCATATGTAAAATGTAAACAAAGGAGAGAGGAGTTTTCAAAATTGTTGTTGATAACACATTTTCATACAATAAAATAATTTATGTTTTACTGAGATTAAGTGTTTTACATTGAACTACAATAGTCAGTATATAGGCTTGATACGTAATTTATAGACCATAGAATGAAACAAAATAATAATCCTACAGTATCAGGTGATATAGGCCTAACAAATATCTCATAATCCGAATATCGAATTGACCGAGCCTTGCTCGTTGGTTTTAATCCAATTTTGCTATAGTATTATCTAAATCTATATCTATTTATATGTTTATAACTGTAAAGTAAGAAACACCTTTGGACAGTTCGTCTGGGACTTCAACTGGGCCGATTTAAAGGGATATTAATTGTTAAAAGTCATATTGTTTGCCCCGGAACTGCGATTTGACATTATGAGAATAATAATTCACTTCCGTCTGCAGTTCCAACTTGTAGTTTTTACAGCTACATATGTTTCAGCAATTCTGCCACTATCAAGCTGTACAGGAACAATAAATTAATCCGCTTCAAGAGCTTCGTTAGATGATTTAAAATACACACATTTCACAACACCAGACACATACACAGTAACGAACGAAAAACTGATAGGCCTATCTACATAACCCGACATTGCCATGGTTCTGTTCCTGCTCGTGACCATAATGGCAGAATTGCCGAAACATATGTAGCTGTAAAAACTACAAGTTGGAGCTGCAGACGGAGGTAAATTATTAATCTCATAGTATGGTATATTTGTATCAAAACCAACGTTATCAATCCTGTTATATTAGGTTTTATTTGTACTTCGAAAATATTTACGTTAAATTGATCAAATATGAAAAATAAAATTTTCTTATAGAGATTTAACGTAGGGAAAACTGTAAACATTTCAATCCTATGGACAGTTCGTCTGAAACTGAGACATCTACTGGACCGATTTACATGCAGTTTGTACCAAATAAAAGCTTACCTCTTCCATATCAGAAGGTTTTATTTATTTTAACATTATCTCTCGTCTATATATTACCAAAATAAAAATTGAAACCCCCTTGCAATGAATTTATTTTAAAACCTTTCAATAAGTTGATTGTAAATACACAAAGTAAATATATTGTAAATGGTTAAAAGGTAAAAATGGTGTAAATAGAAGAGCAAACGCTCAAGGATTTGGTTTATCATGGCCTGTACCTAAAATCGTATATAATCAGTAGTCTTAAAAATTACATTTTATACATGTTTTACACATCTCCTTAGCGCTATACTCACCATTATTGGAGCTGTATCCGTCGAAAATCGACGGGCAACAACTCGATATTCAATTAAGTTTACACCGCCAAATTGGTGTGTATGATAAAGCAAATCTCAACCGGGCATCTCAAAATTTAAAGAGGTTGCTGTATAATGTGAAAAACCAGTGGTTTGCTGAGTATACCCAATCTCTAACTCCTACGGAAGAAATTGATTATTCACTTTGGAAAGCTACAAAAAGGTTAAAACGACCCAAAACTCCGATATCACCTATTTTGAAGCCTGATGGAAGCTGGGCCAAGAGTAATGTTGAAAAATCTAACGTTTTTGCGGAATACTTTTCACATGTTTTCAAATCATACGCTGCCGTTATAAACAACGATGAAGAAATACAAGAATCTTTGGATGCTCCTCTGCAGCTTGACCTTCCGATACCAAAGTTCAAACCATCTTCAGTGCGTTCGGTGATATACACCTCCCTAAGTCCCCACAAATCTCCTGTCTATGACTCAATTACAGGTAAATTACTTAAGGAACCACCAAAGAAAGGAATAATCATGATAAATTTTTATTTAATTCAATGTTGAGAATAGAACATGTCCCAGCTCAATTTAAAAGAGCCCAGTTGATTGTCACTCCAAAACCAGGGAAACCGACCATACAATTGACCTCTTACAGGCCTATCAGTCTTTTGCCTGTCACATCTAAAGTTTTTTAAAAGCTTTTCCTTATTAGGCTACAAACAATGATTGACGAGGCCGTTGTGATGCCTAGCCACCAATTTGGTTTTAGAAGGAAACATGGTACAGTCGAACAAGTCCACAGAGTTGTTGGTACAATACGGCAGTGCTTGGAAAATAAATCGTATTGTTCAGCCGCATTTCTGGACGTGAGCCAGGCATTCGATAAGGTGTGGAATCCTGGCTTGTTATATAAAATTAAACTGTTTTTACCAAATTCTATATTCCCCATTTTGAAGTCTTGGATCACAGACAGGACATTTCAAGTTAAATATCAAGACATCCATACTGATCTGCATCCTATATAGTCTGGAGTTCCCCAGGGCAGTGTGCTTGGACCTTTCTTGTACATCCTCTACTTTTCTGACCTCCCAGAAAGTGCTTCTTCTGAAATTGCTACTTTTGCAAACGATACTGCAATACTGTCCGTTCATCAAGACCCAGCTCAAGCTTCAATCAATTTACAACACAGTTTAGATACAATCATAAATTGGTTTCAGACATGGAGATTAAAACTTAGTGAAATTAAATCAGTTCACATGACCTTCACTTTAAATCTAAATTCTTGCCCTCCAGTAACTATAAATAACATACAACTTTCTGACGTTTCAGAAGTCAAATATTTAGGCATTCGTATGGACATGGAGTAAATTAACTTGGAAAACCCACATTTGGTATAAAAGACAACAACTTAATTTGAAAACTAATAGAATTAATTGGCTCATAGGATCAAAATCAAAACTTAATTTGGAAAATAAATTGCTACTATATAAAACTATTTTTAAACCAATCTGGACATATAGTGTACAGCTTTGGGGTTCTGCGAGTGTCTCCAACATTAAAATTATTCAACGATATCAATCAAAATTGTACGTAAAATCACTAACGCACCTTGGTACGTCTCCAACAGAACCTTACATGATTACTTAAACGTAGCTACGGTAAAAGAAGAAATCTCAAAATTAAGTGAAAATTATATTACAAAATTTGAAGACCAGCATCCGAATCACCTGGCGCTAAACCTGCTTGACAATACCAATTCCGTCTACAGGCTAAAAAGATCTTCAATTTTGGACCTGCCTTTTAGATTTGCAAATCGAATAAAAATTGTTGTTAACTTTTAGGTTAGCGGCTAGTTCAGGTTTCACTGTTACTTAGGCCTACTCTTTCTCGTAGATGATATTTACTTATTGTTCAACTTTGTTTAGAACAAATTGTAAAATTAAATAAGTAAAAAATAAAAATAAAAAAAATTGTGTGTATGGCTAAACCTGTCCAAAGACCCAGCTGATCTTAGACAGTAACAAAGCTACACAATTCATCACACCCATTCTACATCCTTCACAATTCCTTCAAAAGACAAAACAAAGACAAAGACTTCATTCAAATTCGTCTTAGGGTCGCTTGCCCTAGGCCAGTTTAACATTTGAACCTATAGTTGTCCAAATTTCTAGCAATAAATTAAACCATGTTTAAGTTAAACATGTTTCGGGAGTGTCTCTCAAAATACACCCTGGTAGAGTCGGCCAGCATCTTAAAAGTGATGAGGTGTATATACATTTTCACAATTGATAGCTGCTTCATACAGAATGCAAGAAGTAGTGTTCTTTCATTTATGTTTACCTTTTGTTGTCATTACGTTACCAAAATGACAACCCATAAGACTAATGTTAAAAATTACTATTATTAATTTTAATTTTAGACAAACCGGGTTTTCCTGGGTTTGAGGCTGTTTTTAAACTTATTTTTGTGCCAAAAAACTCTTAAATATGTTTAAGCAAAATCTACCCGCTATATTTAGAGATTGGTGAAAAATACATCTTGTTACCTTGTTCCCTCCATTGTAGTCCCGTAGACCCTCTTCCATGCGACATGAGACCGGTCATCTTCACAGACACTTCTTGTTTTATTGAACATCATTATATCACATTTGTAAAATTTATTACTTTAATGTAAAAAAGTGATAAGGAAATATAAGTTTTTCCTTAATACCACCTTTTAAAGCCTGAAAAGGATCAAACTGCTGGATTTCCCTCTAAATTTGTTGTCCATGTTGTCTTCAATATCAATCGCCATCCTTGAGATCCATTGCTTTAATTTTTAATATAAAGTTTTTTGCAGTTTCAAAAATAAACAATTTTTGTAATCGAAAAATGTTGAATAAAATCAATTTTACCTAATTCCTATGGCAACAGATTTTTTTTATTTAAAACTATTTTGCGCTTGAGAATGTTACATTGCGATAGTATTTTTATATACTATAATAGCTGAAGGTAAACATATTTAAACATTATAAAGGACTAACTTAAACGTTATAAACTACTGGATTATGGTGGGTTATTGGGTAGTCGATTAATGGGACCCACATTAAACAGTAACATGTTTATTTTTGTGATTTCTATAAAGATGAAAAGTTTCCAATCTTCCAAATGTAACCCATATCACCATTCGTTTAAATGACATGTATTTCGGCTAAAATGCCATGCATCTCAGCTATAATTTTTTTTTTTTTTACTTTATTTAAAATGAGGAAATGAGATAAAGTGAATGTAATTAACATTGCTTTTACCTAACCATCATTAGTCATTATTATCTTGTACGAAGGTGAAACATTATATTGACTTACTTTCACGGAAACAATTGAGGGGTGCATAATAGGCCTGCTTTTTATTTTCAACAAATAAATTACGTTTAGGAGTTAGGTGATTTTTCGTAGTTATCGTCAGCACACGACTAAGCGAGCGTCTACGAGCGTTTTAGTCGCGGAGATCCTACGTGACATAAACGCGCGCCATTTGGGTATATAAAATTGTAAATGCAAAAACGCTCGCGACAAAGTCGCTCATATGGACAGTGAAATTAGAATCCCAAGTATCCAGTTAATGCGAGTTATTGTTTAAAGGCGCAACGGAGCGACTTCGGTTTTTTCAGATATTTAAAAGGTGTATGCTATTTTTTAATATTCAATTAATATTGAAAGTAATTAGATAAATAATAACTTCACTATGTCTGCACTGCAGTGTTACTTGTTTGATAATAAACCTGTAGCTGTATTATTTGATCGTGAAAACAACCCATGGTTTAAAGCTAATGATATATCAGAGATTTTAGAATACAAAAGACCTCGAAAAGCAATAAATGATCTAGTTAAAGAAAAACATAAAAAGTTGTGTAAGGATATAATTTGAGCTAATTCGGTGCTACCCTTTAATTTTAAAAAAATACCGTATTCATAAATGAACCAGGTTTATATTCATTATTTATATTTTCTAAGATATATATAGGTATATCGTATGGCATTAATAGCCAGCCACCAACTTCAGAAAAATATAAAACATTCTCTGCAGTGCTTAGCACCTGCGTCAAAACATTTAAATACTAAACTAAAAATATAAAGTTATGATCTCTCTTTATAAAGCTAAATCCAAGGCGCTAAGCCATTGCAGCCAAGCTTCACTTGCACAATGCAGCCCAATCAATCCTTCGGGGAAAGCACTCAAAGGGCACTCATTGACTATGTGAGTCATAGTCTGGAACTCCGCTCCACAGCGGCATGACTGGTCTTCTGTCATTTCCCATTTGTATTTCCAATAAATACATCTTCCCACACCAGTGCGGAATCGATTGAGAACAGTCCACTGCTTCCTAGGAAGATCCATACCACCTACTGCCAAGGTCGGGTCAGCAATTAAAAATTGATTCCGGCCTTGGAAAGAGTCCCAGGAGGAAGTCCAGTCGGTATGGATGGTGAGTTTGTCTCCGTCAACTGGGATGCTGTCCGCAGTGGTGGTCTTCGGGACCTCAATCTGCCCATCTCCTGGGGCAGGTAATCATGGATGGGTAGCTGTGGAGCGTATACGATCTTATTATATTCAATAGTAAGTGCCTCCCTTCGTCTTATTTCAGGTGGAGCGATATTACACAGCACCGGGAGCTAGGGTACAGGTGTTGCCATGAGTGTACCACTTATGGCTCTCATAGTCCTGTTCAGTTGGATGTCGATCTCTCTGACATGCACACTGTTCAGCCACACGGGAGCACAGTACTCTGCGTTTGAGTAAACCAGGAACAAAGCAGTGGTTCGCAGAACTTGTGCATTAGCTCCCCATGTGGAGCCAGCAAGGTGATGGACAATGTTAGTCCTAGATATCACCTTGGCTGCTGTCTTTTGTAGGTGGCTTTTGAATGTGAGAGACCGATCTAAAGTGACTCCCAGGTACTGTGGGATATCATTGTGCTTTATCTCAACACCGTCAAATACGATTTTAAGCTTTTGGTGGGCTATTCTATTGTTCAAGTGAAAGCAAGATACCTCGGTTTTAGTTGGGTTTGGATTTAGCTTCCAGGCCTTAAAGTATTCACCGAAGGTCTTGAGGTCATTTGTTAGTACTTCCTCAGCATGTCGGAATATCTGGTGCTGGTAAGCCAGTGCAATATCATCCGCATAGGCAAACTTTAAGGAGCAAGTGTCAGGCATGTCGGCGGTATACACATTAAACAGCAGTGGGGCAAGCACTGATCCCTGTGGCAGACCATCTTTTAGTTGCCCTAAAGTACTTTCCTTGCGTCCCAAATATACTTTAATCATCCTATTGGAGAGCATCGAGTTGAGGAGACGCAATAGGAGTAGTGGGGAATGGGGGCTTCTGGGCCAGTTCAAGGTCACCCGAGCGATGACGTCATCGATGACGTCATCGAGGTCAATGACCTCATCGATGACGTCATCGATTGCAACATTGATGACGTCATCACCAATGACGTCACATCCATGACGTCACACCCATGACGTCACAGAAATGACGTGCTGATGACGTCATCACCCCTTACGTCACCAAGATGACGTCATTGATGTCACAAAAGGTCAAGGTCACGCTGAAACCTAAAATTTTTCGGCACTTTTGCCGTTTCTCGCACTACGCTCCGAACATCAGTCACAGTTACCATGACCTTGACGACTTGGAGCGAATTTGCGATGAGAAACAGCAAAAGTGCCAAGGAAATTTGAAGTTTGCAACGTTATTCTGCCTAAACCGTCATGTGACACCGCTCGGGTGACCTCGAACTGGCCCAGAAGCCCCCATTCGACTATTACTGCAACCGCGATGCGCACCCTACGACAGACACCGAGCGACTGACTGTCCGGCTCCGCGCACTCTAGGTATATGGGAAGTGGTGGGGGAAATTTCGATGACCTCGGGAAACTTGAAAATGTCAAGCCGGGTAGCACCGCTTCGGTGCTACCTTAAAGTTACATGATAAAGTGTGATGACCTTGAGTTAAAACATAGAAATACTACAAGTTGATACCGTCCCAGAGTTAAAGTTTGATGACCTTGAGTGAAAACACAGAAATACTACAAGTCGATCCCATCCAGCGTTAAAGTGTGGTGACCTTGAGTCAAAACACAGAAATACTACAAGTCGATCCCACCCCAGAGTTTAAGTGTGACGACCTTGAGTCAAAACACTGAAATACTATAAGTCGAAATCATCCCAGAGTTAAAGTGTGTTGACCTTGAGTCAAAACACAGAAATACTACAAGTCGATATCGTCCCAGAGTTAAAGTGTATTGACCTAGATTCAAAACTTGTAAAAATACTTACATATAGAGAGTTAGAGAACAGCGAGACGCACCGCATGGAAGCTGGAGACATACTGGCGGAGCGGTGTTGTGCAGCCTAGGGACTCAGTTGTGGTGGGGGTATAGCCAACACTTAGAGTAGAAGTGTTGTGGGTGACCTTGACCCACTAACCCCCCCCCTCCCCCTCCCCCACCCCCTCCCCCACCCCCTCCCCCACCCCCTCCCCCACCCCCTCCCCCACCCCCTCCCCCACCCCCTCCCCCCCCACCCAATCCCCCACCCCCTCCCCCCCCGAACTTTTTTTTTCGGAAAAATTTTTGACCTTGACCAAAAAGTTTTTTGCTCCGGACGAGAAGTGACCCCCCCCTCCCCCACCCCACCCCCACCCCCACCCCCACCCCCTCCCCCACCCCCACCCCTGACATCCTAGGCGTGGCAGCCCCGGTAGGGATATAAGGCGGCCCTGCCACAGCCGGCTCGCAGTCCGCTCCCGCGCGTTGAACGTGAACGATCGGGACGGACCGCCATAGGCCTCACTAAACACTGAATGGCGCCTTCACTGTTTAGCGAAGTCTACTCTAACTTTAAGACTTGTATTAGTTCTAAGATATTGTGCTTGCGTTTGGGTATTGGGAATTGTTTTATATGAGAGTGTTTCACTTGTACCCTATGTCTCCTGTGTGTCTTTTATCCTGTGTGTCTTGTTTGTCATATGTGTTTAATGTGTATGTGCTTGTTCCAGCATTGACTATGTTGAGCTCAATTATGTGTTGTAAGTGTGTTATATTTATCTAAAGTGTATACGCTTGTTGTAGCATTCACCCCTTGAGCTTTTTCAATGCTCATAAAGTAAATTGTAAAGACAGGGAACGGGAGTAGGCCCCCGTGTAAAGCCACTTTTTATAATTGTTAGGCTCCTCTCATGCATGCTTCAATGCGGCTGAGAAATTGGAGTTGGTCCGTTTGTACGCTTATACGGGGGTAATGAGCCGATGGCCTCTGCACTCGGACTGAGGACGTAAGCCACTAGGGTGTCCTCAGTTAGTTTCCCTTCTGGAAACTCAAAATTATGTAAATGAAACTTTGTTAGCTATTTGTGTTTTTTGTCCCCAAGGCCCCTGAACATTCGTGGTTCGCCATGGATGTACGGGGGCCGAAATTCTTTAATGTTTGTATGGCCTTGACCTAGTAAGAACTTATACAAATTTACTGCATTGCTGAACTTAAATATTAAAGATAGGGAATGGGAGTAGGCCCCCGTGTAAAAAAGTATTTTGTATTCCAACGTTAATACACTCCTTCATGCATGCTTCAATGCGGCTGTGAAATGGGAGTTGGTCCGTTTGTACGCTTATACGGGGGTAATGAGCCGATGGCCTCTGCACTCGGACCGGGGACATAAGCCACTAGGGCTGTCCTCAACCTCTTTCAAAATTATGTAAATGACTTTTTGTTAGCTATTGGAAAAGTTATTTGTTAGCAATGCAGTACATGCTTAAGTCTTGCGTGGTGAAGGTTAGACAACATTGGATGTTGCCTGTTGTCATAGTTGGGTCTCTTTGGAGGCTACAGCGATGACAACCCAAGTGCCCCACACCCCCATAGGGGGGTGTGGGGCTTATTTTTTTAAAAGTTTTGCGTGACCTTGAACTAAATATTAAATTTTTTCTTTGAATTTTAACTGGTAGGTATTACTAACACACAAGTGTGGAGTTCTCCATAGTTGTATCTTTTCGGAGACTACAGCGATGGCAACATAAGGGCTTATTTTTTTAAAAGCCCCCCCCCTCCCCCCCCCTCCCCCCCCCTAATATCCTAAGCGTGGTCGCCCGGTGGGGATATAAAGCGGTCAGGTTGCACGCACTTCTCATTCACGCTTCAGCTTTCGTTGGAAGTGGCTGTCCAGGAGCTCATTCTTAAGAAGACCGGTGACCAAAAATGTCTCGTCGTATACCTTATAAACCTTCGTACTATAATCTGATTGGTATTAATAGTATTACAGACAATGAGAAGAAATTGTATAAAAAATTTTGTTGTTTACTTGACAGAACGCGAAAACTACCGCCAAATACTTTCACCTACAAGCTACCCCTGATAGACAAGGATGATGTAAGCAAACTAACATCAATTCAACTGAATTTGGTGGAAGAAAAAATTCTTGTTTGTGTGAGAGAAGTGTTGCATAATGAATATTCAAAAAGATTGGCTTTTGACTTTATTAAGGAACATGCAGGACGTGAAACAAAACAGTATCCAGGATTATATTATTTATATCTTTTTGAGAATGGAGCAAGTGTAACGGTAGAAATAAGCATCAAACTAATGTAATTCTCCCAACCAAGTGTTAAACTAGGACTTGAACTTGGACTTGATTGAGGTTTTGTAGAACAGAGCGGGGGATAGATCACTTTGCGGCAATGGACTAGCATGCTGCTTAGTGGTTTATCCTCCGCTCAAAGGGTATCTTTACGTGACCTTGACCCACATAAACTTGCTCAAAAAGACATCTTTGAAAAAAACTTGTACAAAGTAGTGGATTTAGATCAAACATCATTGGTTTATCAAGCCTGTTGAAGAATATATTGAAAATGGGTGTTTAAAAGCCAAATCTACTACATGATTGATAAACCGGATGTATATGACGTCACCTTCCCCCCACCCTTCAACCTCGGGTATAAAGGGACCCGGTTGAGCGCGCTGCTCATTATTGCGTGGACATTCACCGAGTGCACACTCAAAGCCAAACTGTAAAAAAATGGCTCTTTGCGATATATATGGTGAGTTTTTCCAAGACGAAGATATTTTTGTTTTACACCGAGAATTGCATCATGAAGACGAAGATAGAAAAGAAGATATTACCATGGATGAAATAGACTTAGACTTAATTGACCGGTTTTTGGAAGAGCACCAGAAGCAGACGGACTACTGGGACAGCTATCTACAGCAAATGCAAAGAAGAAGACCTAGTGTGATCCAATTTGCTGGTGCTGGACCATCTACTGCTAGAAGACCTTTTGAAGAAGAAAATTATATGCAAGAAGAAGAAGACACTAAAGAAGAGGACACTGAAGAAGAACTGGAAGATGTGAAACAACTGTGCACCACGGCCTTGCCAGGACGAGTTGTAACACATTTCAAAATTAATAATGTGCAATTGGAACTGGAAACATTTATAACCCAGGCTAAGGAACTTGTTGGTCGAACCTTGAGGGAAGAACTACAAAAATTAAATTTTATTAAATTTGGATTGGTGTTGGAGGCTATGTTTACTAATACCGATGGTGAAAACTCACCGAGAGCATTCATTGTTAAAAACCGAACCCTTACAACCACATCTGATATCAACGAAATTCTAGAAAAATGTTTGAATGAACTGCTAATGAAACTCCAAGAACACGAAGGAAGAGGATCTGGCTGGACGTTATCATCGATCGAAGGTATGGATGTGAGGGTTCACAAGCATGGATATGGTATGAGGGGTAGCAGCTTTATCCCTCTACCAAAGGTGATCCAAGATACTAAATCATGTATCAATGTGAAAAATGAGGATAATGAATGTTTTCGGTATGCAATGTTAGCAAAATATGTGGAAGACCATCCCTGTAGACCTAGCGTAGCATATGAAACTGTTCAACACCGCTATAACTTCCAAGGTATGTCATATCCTGTTAGTCTTAATGATGTTGCTAAATTTGAAAGAAAAAACCCAGGAGTTTCAGTTAATGTGTTTGGTTTAGACGAATCAAATAATGTATACCCGTTACGAGTTACAAAGACTGAACGTCAAAATCATACAGATTTGCTGCTATTGACCAAAGGTGAAATATCACATTATGTTTACATCAAGAACTTTGAAACTTTGGTTGGACGACAAGTGACTAAAAAGAAAATCAGAGTAACAGTGTGTAAGAGATGCTTTTGTTTCACAAATAAAGACTTGAGACGTGGAAGATCGGAGTGGTTGATGGAACATCAAAGACTTTGTAATGACAACTATGAAGTGAAGATTAGTCTGCCACCGCCATCTCGTGCGTTCATCCAATTTAACAAAACAGTTCACCAATATCGGATTCCAGTAGCCGTCTACGCAGATTTCGAATCCACGTTAGTACCACAGGAGCTCCCGAATGGTGAAGTGACTAGAAGAACCAAATATCAATTGCATCAACCTAACAGTTTTTGCTTATTGGTGAAATCCACTTTGCCTGAAGAACAGTTGCAAGACTATGGGTTAACATCCACTCCAATACTCTACCGTGGGGAAGAAGCCGCTAAGTATTTTGTAGACCAGTTGTATGACATTGCTGAAAAGGTGCAACGCTTATTTGGTAATGTTTTACCTATGGAACCTTTGAACCAAAATCAACAAGAAGAATACAATTCAGCAACAAGATGTTATTTATGCAAGAAGAGCTTTAGAGAAGAAAATCAAAAAGTAAGAGATCATGATCATCTAACAGGGTTATACAGAGGAGCTGCTTGTAATTCATGCAATATAAATTACAAACTACCAAACTTTATCCCTGTCGTGTTACACAATCTTAGCGGCTATGACTCCCACTTCATTATCCCAGAGTTAGGACGAGATGATGGAAAAATTGAAGTATTAGCTGAAACATTGGAGAAGTACATCAGTTTCTCAAAAACAGTAGGTAAAATTAAACTTCGCTTCGTAGACTCTTATAGATTTATGTCATCTAGTTTGAGCAAATTGTCTGAGAACCTAAGAAGAGAAGACTTAAAAGAAACCAGCAAAATTGTATCTGAAGATAAATTGGACTTAGTAATGCGTAAAGGAGTGTTCCCCTATGATTACATAACTTCTGCAGAAAAATTTGAAGAAACCAGTCTGCCACCGATTGAAGCCTTCAATAGCAAGTTAAATGAAAGTGCAATCACCGTTGAAGACTACAATCATGCTTGTAATGTTTGGAACCAACTAAACATTCAAACCTTAGGGGAATATTCTGACTTTTACATAAAATTGGACGTAACTCTGCTGTGCGATGTGATGGAAGAATTTCGAAACACCTGCTTCTCCGCCTATGGACTGGACCCTCTGCACTCGTACACATCTCCAGGATTAGCATGGCAAGCTATGCTAAAGTCAACCAACTGTCGATTGGAACTTCTAACAGATATTGATATGGTGCTCATGATAGAATCTGGTGTACGAGGCGGTTTGACACAAGCTGTAACACGTCATGTCAAAGCTAACAACAAGTACATCCCAGGATTCGACGAGGGACAACCATCACTCTACCTTGGCTACTTTGACGCAAACAACCTTTATGGTTGGGCAATGTCAAATCCGCTTCCTTACGCTGACTTCAAATGGATCGACCCGGCCACCATCGACGACATCTCACAGATCCCAAAAAATGGTCAAAAAGGTTATATTTTGGACTGTGATTTTGAATATCCAGAGCACCTTCATGACCATCACTACGACTTGCCTCTCTTAGCCAAGACTGAAGTTTCACCAACAGGAAGATGGCCAAAATTGATGATGACCTTGGAGAATAAAGATCGGTATGTGGCTCACTACTGGGTAGTTCAACAAGCTCTTGAATTGGGTCTACGTTTAGTAAGAATTCATAGAGCAATTGAATTCACCCAGTCTTGTTGGTTGAAACCATATATTGATTCCAACACTACAAGAAGAGCAGCAGCAACATCAGCATTTGAAAAGGACTTTTACAAATTGATGAACAACGCCATCTTTGGGAAGACCTTAGAAAACAAAAGAAAACACAAGATTGTAAAATTAGTAAGTGATCCTAGGAAGTTGGAAAAATTAGTGCAAAAACCAAATTTTGGAACATCCATGATTATAAACGAAGATCTAGTCGCCGTTAGTATGAAGAAAACAACAATAGTAATGGATCGTCCGTTATACATTGGAATGTCGATTTTGGATATAAGTAAAACTCTGATGTATGATTTCCATTACAACAAAATGGTTAAACACTACGGAAGAGACAACATTGGAGTTGCATACATGGATACCGACGCGTTCATCTACTGGATAAAGACTTTGGACATGTATGAAGATCTAAGGAGTTTCCCATACAAAAACGACTTTGACTTCTCTGACTATCCAAAGAACCATCCAAATTATAATGAAAAGAATAAAAAAGTAATTGGAAAATTTAAAGATGAAGCAAATGGAATGCCTTTGGAGGAAATAGTTGCGCTGATGTCCAAATTATATTCCTTCAAGATGTATATGGAAAATGACATACCGACAGTGAAGAAAGCTAAAGGAGTCAAAACATCATACTTAAAGAAACATGTGACATTTGACCATTACAAGACCTGCTTGTTTGAAGATTCTACAATGTCTGCAACGTTCAACACTATCAGAAGCTTTAAACATGAGGTCTACAGTGTCACTGAAGTTAAAAGAGCACTATCAGCTCAAGATGATAAAAGGCATATTATGCCGGATAAAATCCATACTCTTCCTTTCGGCCACTACTCTTTAAACCCTATCAACTAGTAACCTATTCTTCGTCCTTCTACAACTTCGACCTTATTCCTTTCTCCTTCCGTAAAAAAAATGGGGAACACGGCAAATCAAACGCCGTGTTCCCCATTTTTTTACACAAGTTTGGATGACCTTGACCTATATAAATGATGTGAATATTTAAGACAACATTCATTGTGATTATACATGTGATACATGAAACATTCAAACCTGCAATATGAAGGACTTGAAGCAAGAAATTGTCAACGAACTTCATAAACCTGCAAGAAGAAAGTTTCCACGAAGAAATACAGTGATAAAAGGAATAAATGATTTATATCAAGCGGATTTAATCGAAATGATTCCTTACAGTAAACAAAATAGAGGATTTAAATACATATTGACTATTATTAATTGTTTTTCAAAAATGGCAGATGCTTTACCACTAAAAGATAAAAGTGGCAAAAGTGTTACAAAAGCAATGGAAACAGCTATACAAAGAGACAAACATACTATAAAACATTTACAAACTGATGATGGAAAAGAATATTTTAATAAGGAATTTGCAAATTTAATGAAAAAACACCACATTAACCATTACTCAACCAATTCAGAGGTAAAAGCATCAATAATTGAAAGATTTAACAGAACTTTAAAAGGTGCGATGTATAAGATGTTTTCCAACAGAGGATCACACGTATGGATTGATATGTTACCAAAACTTATAAGCGATTACAATAACAAGTTTCATAGAACTATCGGTATGAAACCAAGCCAAGTGCCTAATAAAAATGAAAAACTTGTATTAAAACGTATAAAAATGAATACTAAACCAAAAGTTGAAAAACTAAAGCCTAAAAGGTTTAATGTTGGCGAT
Source organism: Neoaliturus tenellus (assembly GCA_030545055.2). Taxonomy (NCBI): domain Eukaryota; kingdom Metazoa; phylum Arthropoda; class Insecta; order Hemiptera; family Cicadellidae; genus Neoaliturus; species Neoaliturus tenellus. The sequence goes on along the minus strand of CM061531.1, from coordinate 334,596,951 downwards.
AAAGTGCGAATAAGCAAATACAAAGGTGTATTCAGTAAAAGATATCTTCCGAACTGGACAAATGAGGTATTTACCGTATTTAAGGTGCAACCTACAGTACCAGAAACTTACATTTTAAAAGATAATAAAGGACAATTGCTTGAAGGAGGGTTTTATGGACATGAAATGTTAAAATCAACAGTAGGTGATGTATATTTAGTCGAAAAGGTGTTGCAACGAAAAAAGGATAAGGTTCAAGTACGATGGTTAGGATTTAATAAAACGGAAGATTCTTGGATACCTAAAAAGGATCTAATATAATGATAGAGCATCATTTTGGGTTGAACCATTACAAAGGATGGAGATAATACCGCAAAAAAACAATTTTACTATTAATAATATAGTTGAACTCACAGTGGATGGTTCTCAATTCAATACTGGGAAACACGGTGTTTTGTTACCAAACACGGTGCGTTGTCTGGTTACCGGTCCTTCCAATTGTGGAAAAACAAATGTAGTATTCAATTTGATTACAAACCCTAAAGGATTACGTTTTAATAATTTATATGTATTTTCAAAGTCACTACAACAACCAAAATATCAGTTATTGGAACAAATACTCAATAATGTGCCTGAAGTTAAATATTTTTAATTCAACGCGAGCGAGAGTGTCATGCAACCGCAAGAGGCTAAACCATTCTCAGTATTCATATTTGACGATGTATCTTGTGAAAATCAAAATACAATAAGAAATTACTTCGCCATGGGTCGACATAACAACATAGATAGCATTTATATTGGTCAAACTTACAGCAAAATACCGAAACAGCTCATTAGAGACAATGCAAACATGTTAATTGTATTTAAACAGGATGAAACCAACCTAAAACACATATATTATGACCATGTAAGTGCGGATATGCCATTTGAACGATTTAAAGAGTTGTGTGGAAAGGCTTGGGCTGAAAAGTATGGGTTTTTAACAATTATGAAGGAACAACCGCTAAACAATGGTCGATACAGGATAGGATTTGATAAATTTATACTAATACACTGATCATGATGTAAAACATTCATTGTTGTACAACACGTCTTGCTACAAACATGGTTAACCAAGAAAAGTTAATAATGGAAATAAAATCACTTAGTGATTCTATTCGAGATAAAAACAGAGCATTAAAATTAGGTATTAGCGAAAGGGAGAAATTTCTTGAATCTACTTTTAAACCTATTACTGAACCCTTGAAACAATTAAACAAAAAATTTGCTAAACCCGTTTTGGAAGGAGATGCAATTGCACCTATTACAAAGTTTGAAAGAGAAAATGTAAAATCAGAAGATTTTAGTGATGAAGACCTGGAATCCTCTACATATAGTGGTTTTACCGGTGGAGAACCTGAAAGAGAGCTAGAATCACCAGACTATAGTGGTATAAGAGAATTATATGAAGTAAAAGCTAAAAGAGGACATGAAGATGTATCAACTGCTAGTGAAGAGGAAAAAGAAGAAGAAGCAAAGGAAGGTCCGTCAAACATAAGCTTGTTGGGTGAAAACATTCATAACAAAGGTCCTTTAGGAAGGAAATACATGATAAAAATGTTAGCTGGAATAAATCCTAATAAAAACTACCATAGTTATGGAGTAAGATTAACAGAAGAAGGTTTAATGGTTGGTAATAGCCCGGTAAACATTGATGAAGATGATAATATTATTGTTGGTAATCAAAGATATAAGGGCACAAGAGGATTATTTGAATTATTATTTGAAAAAAAGCCTTTAGAATTGTTAGTTAAAGAAGAAGACATGGAAGCATATAAACAGATTTTGGAACACACCAATGCATACAGGAGGAAGTATTTAGCTGACCAACCAGTTTTTAGATCTAGGTCTTTAAAATATAGAGAATTTGTATCCAAGTTAATACCAACAACGAGAAGACAGCCAATGCCGATAATGCCAAGAAAACCTGTAAAACGAAGGTTTGTGTCATCCATTTTGGATATAAGTGCTCCAGAACCAAGAAAAAGAAACAAATCTGTTACAGGTACAGGTTTAATGAAGAAACTATATAACACAAATGTGATTTATTACAATAATATCAATAAATTGGTGGATAGAATGAAACTAATACATGAAGCTAAAGAAGCGGGTCATACTGGATTGGAAAACGAATGGGTGGCTTTAGTGGATGAACTCCGAAACCGTGGGGTAATCTCATAAAAATGCGTTACTCCCTAGATTACTATTCAGTTGCACCATGAGTGTCGACAAGTTCGGACGTTACTCCTCGGATGGGTTATATTACGCAAATAATTTAAAAAGAGGTGCTGGTTTACCACAAACACCTGATGGGGATTATGATATAACTAATAAAAGGTTAAAAAACATAAAAGATCCCACAGATGAAAACGATGCAATAAATTTAAAAGTATTAAAAGAAAAGATATCACCAACATTAAGACTACAGAAAAACACATATGACGCAGGTAATCATAGAATTGTCAATGTTGGTAAGCCAAATCAAAACGCTGATGCAATAAACAAAGGTTATTTATCATCAGAATTAAAAAATACGTTAAAATTCAATGGAAAAACGTATACCGCTGAAAATAAACGTTATCCAACGTAGATGACCCTAAAGATGCAAAAGACAGCGTAAATAGACGCTATTTACATTCATTAATACCTGAAAAGACAAAAGATGGTTTTTCTTTTTATAAATTTGTTATTAACGATATAGGTTATCCGAAAAATGAAAATGATGCTGTAAATTTAAAATATATAAAAGATCATTGTATTACACGTGATGTAGGAGTTATTGATTGTCTAGGTAATTGTTTAGCGAATGTTAAAGATGGTTCGGCACCATCAGATGGTGCAACAGTGGGTCAAATGAAGGAAACTTTAAAGCAAGAAACATCTGGATTTGTAAAACAGGATCAAGTAGTATCACGGTCGGGTGATGTGTTTGTACAAGGAAATGAAAAGTTTATTTTACTTGAACAAAAAAATAATGTTTGGGATTGCAAAGACATGAAATTATCAAATGCGCAATTAGCTACAGATGCTCATGATGTTCCGATTTTATCACAAGTTTTACATACTAATCCAAACAATTATCATAGAAGTTGGTTGGGTACAAATAGAAGAATAATTAACATATTTCCAGGTATCGATGATTACGATTGTGTTGTAGTAAAACAATCTTTAATATTAGACAAACCAGGAGGTAGTACTTTCAATGCGAAAAATAAGAAAATAGGTAATTTGGCACAAGGAACAGATCCAAAGGATGCTGCAACTGTAGGACAAACATTACAATATGATAGTGCAAATCAAGAGTTTATTTATAATACCAAAAGATTTAAATTAATGGATGTAAATGATTATCAAAATATATTAATTGCAGATCCAAATTCATTTAGCGGATTTAGAAAATTGTCTGGTGAGGAATTTATTCATAAAAATCATGTATTTAGAAATGAAGCAGACAGATCATTAATTAGTGCAGATTTAAAATATTTTAAATGTCCTGGGAATGATGCAAATGTAACTGATGAAGACTAAGAATTTGTATAAAAACTGATATGGGTTAGAAATCGGGACTAATATTATAAAAATGGGTTACACTCTAGAATGTTATTCAGTTGCACCATGAGTGTTGACAAGTTCGGACGGTATTCATCGGATGGATTATATTACTTTAATACTTTAAAAAGAGGTGTTGGATTACCACAAACACCTGATGGAGATTATGATATTAGTAATAAACGGTTAAAAAACATTAATGATCCCACAGATGAAAATGATGCAATAAATTTAAAAGTATTAAAAAAAGAGATATTACCAACACTGAAATTAGACAAAAACACATATAACGCGGGTAACCATAGAATTTCCAACGTTGGTAAGCCAAATCAAAACGCTGATGCAATAAACAGAGGTTATTTATCATCGGAATTAAAGAATACGTTAAAATTTAATGGAAAAACGTATAATGCTGAAAATCGGCGTATATCCAACGTAGCAGACCCTGTAGATGAAAAAGACAGCATAAATAGACGCTATTTACATTCTATAATACCTGAAAAGACAAAAGATGGGTTTTCTTTTTATAAATTTGTTATTAACGATATAGGTTATCCAAAAAATGAAAATGATGCTGTAAATTTAAAATACATCAAAGATCATTGTATTACACGTGATGTAGGAGTTATTGACTGTCTTGGTAATTGTTTAGCGAATGTAAAAGATGGTTTTGCACCATCAGAAGGACGGATGCACCCATGGTGCAACGGTGGGTCAAGTGAAGGAAACTTTAAAACAAGAAACCTCCGGTTTTGTGAAACAAAACCAAGTAGTAACACGTCAAGGAGATGTATTTGTACAAGGAAATAAAAAGTTTACTTTACTTGAAGAAAACAATTATGTTTGGGATGGTAAAGGAAAGTTATTGACAAATTTAGGTATTGGTGAAAAGCCTGGTGATGCTGTTACTTATGAACAGATAATACAATTAGAGCCAACTGGAAAAAAATGGTGGAATTGTGATAACAAACGATTAACAAATGTCGCAGACCCTGATTATGCCGATAACGCTGTAACTGTTAATTTTCTTGTTAAAGTAATAGGTAATTTATTATTTGATATGCATAATTATATTGTAGCAGGACAACATAAACCTATTGACGAAAAAATGAGAAATACATGGATTAAACAAGAAATTCTTTATAAATATTTTTTTAATTATAACACACAAAAGTTTAGATCATCAGATTGGGGTACTTTTGATATTTAATTAAATAACACCATATATTACATCATTTATGTGCAACCTGTCATAGAGGTAACACATGGGTTACGCTTTTCGAATATAAAAGACAATCATGGCGTTTCATTACACCAGTCCATATCGAGACACTATACGGAAAGGAGGCGGTATCACGTCCACAGCGGTTTCTCTGTTAAGTAAAGCTTTAAATCGTATTCCAGTAGGATCTATCGTAAACAGAGCAATAGACGCTTTACCATACGAATTTCACATACCGGGAGGTTATCAGTATTGCGGACCAGGAACTAAATTGCAAAAACGACTGGAAAGAGGTGATCCAGGCATAAATAAGTTAGATCAGGCTTGTAAAGAACACGATATCGCATATTCCACATTTACCGATTCAAAAAATAGGTCAATTGCTGATAAAAAGCTAGCAAATATAGCTTGGCAACGAGTAAAGTCTAGTGACGCTAGTATTGCGGAAAAAGCAGCAGCTTTAGCGGTAACAGCAGGTATGAAGGCTAAAACAGCGGTAGGAGGTGGAAAAAGGAGGGGTAGGAATAAAAAAGGATCAACCATGAAGAAACATGGTGGTAATATTAGACTAAAAAGACGTTCTACTAAGAAAAATAATAAAAAACCAACAATATGGTCAATGGTAAAAAACGGGGCAGACCTATACCTAAGACCCTGTATCGTGCATATTAAATAAAAGAAATCAATTAGTTATACCACATAAAGCGTTGACTAATGTTGAATTATCCAGATATATTTCCTGTTTAAAAATACCATTTTTTCGCGGAGTATTCATGAAGGACAGTTTACCAAAGAAAATATGGAAAAATGAGACTGGAATCGTAAATTTGGATAATACTGAAGGGTCCGGCACCCATTGGGTGTGTTATAAGAAACTGAATAGCAATGTATATTATTTTGATAGTTTTTGAAATTTGCCACCACCTAAAGAACTTGAACATTACTTTAAATCTGCTAAAAACATATATTACAACTATAAAAGAGAACAACCTGATAATACTTCAATATGCGGTCATTTATGTTTGGAATTCCTAGCTAAAAGTATCAGTCACTATTGAGATGTCTTCCTATACGGTATCATTAACAGGAAAATCGTCCACTTTACGAAGTATCCTTTTTCCAGCGTTACGCTTGCAAAAAGGAAGATTTTGGGAGGCAGCACTGTTAGATTTTACAACTTACAACTCTATTCCCAATGTTACGGAAGGTAAAAATAACTTATTGCATTATTATAAAGGAAAAGATGCCAGTGGTAAGTTTACAGACTTAGAAGAGTGCAGTTTACCCACAGGTTCTTATGAAATTGATCATATTAATGAATTTTTGCAAAATAAAATGGGAAAAGACAATATATCGCTAAAAGGTAATAACAATACAATGAAAGCTGAGCTTACTTCAAAATATTATATAGATTTCACTAAGCCAAACTCAATTGGTGATTTATTAGGATTTCCCAAAGATGGAGCAATTTTAGAACCAAATAAAACACATTCCGGTAAAAAAAACTGTAACAATATTAAAGGTCAATAGTATAGACATAACTTGTAACATTATACAAGGAGCTTACAGAGATGGAGCAAATACCCATATAATACGTACTTTTTACCCAAGTGTACCACCTGGATTTAAAATTGTTGAAAAACCACAAAACCTGGTATATCTACCGTTGAACACCACTTTCATTTCAGACATCGTGTTGAACGTATTGGATCAAGACGGTAACTTGATAGATTTCCGAGAAGAGCCTATTACGGTTAGATTACATTTAAAATCGACACTTTAATACAAAATCATGGGTTTAACATTTAAAAGCGAACAACCTACGGGAAACCACATTAGTAGCTCTTCAGCTGTGGAGGAGTTAACACGTGAGAACATTCGTTTCTTAGAGAGAATTGGATTACAATTAACCGATTATGGATATACTGAATATAGCGCAGGGTCCAACATTCGACGAAACCCTATGGGAAAAAGAATATCACACCCACAACCCTTACACTTCATCAAAATTAAACAATAACGATGAAATTCGTATTCCCATACAAAATCAAGACATTTACACACTACCATGTGAAAGTTACTTGTATATTGAAGGAAAAGTTACTAAAAAGGATGGTACTACTACTGGTACAACAGTTCCATTTATAAATAATCCTATGGCTTTCCTGTTTGATGAAATTAGATATGAAATATCAGGTGTAACAGTTGATTCCACTAAAAAAGTAGGTATTGCAACAACTTTAAAGGGATTAACATCTATATCACCTAATGAAACCAATTTAATACAACCTGCAGGATGGGTTTTACCTGCAAAAGACACAATCACTCCAGATACAAATGGAAATTTTGATTTTCATATTCCATTACGTTTGTTGCTTGGTTTTGCAGAAGATTATAGAAAGATTATATTAAATGTTAAACAAGAATTAGTTTTGTTGAGATCTTCTAACGATAAAGATATTATTAAAGCTCCAGATGGTACAACAGATGCAACTTTAGAATGGAAATTAACATTAGACAAAGTTGTATGGAGAGTTCCGCATGTTAAATTAGCTGATGAGCATAGAATGCTACTATTAAGAAAGTTAAAGGCTGATCGTGATATTGTAATTCCTTTTAGAAGTTGGGAATTTCATGAACATCCCAGCTTGCCAGCTACGGATCGTCACACTTGGACTGTTAAAACATCTAATTATGTGGAACGAGCCAGGTATATTATATTTGGTTTACAAACAGGCAGAAGAGACACCATCACCAAACATGCAGGCCAATTTGATCATTGCAACTTGAAAAATATTAAGGTTTATTTAAATTCACAATTTTTTCCATACGATAATTTAAATGTGTCATTCGCTAATAAAAAGTACAGCATATTGTACGATATGTATGCAAGATTCCAAAGTTCATATTACGGTAAAACAAATGCACCTTTACTATCACCAGAAAATTACTTAGATGGTTACCCGATAGTTGTAATCGATTGTTCTAAACAGAATGAATCGGTAAAATCATCAAGTGTGGATATAAAAATAGAAATGGAATTCAACGCGGCTATACCAGCTAATACAACTGCATACTGTTTAATTCTACATGATAAAATCGTAACATACACACCTTTAACTGGAATTGTTAAAAATGTATTGTAAAAAACCGGTTTTGTTACATTCCAATGCATTCCGCGAGTATAAAAGCAGAGCGTTTAGGTCGCTCCTCATCAGTTTGTTGCCTGTTCTTGTATGGGTAGCATCTTATTCAATATGGCTTCTCCTAGTGGTACACAAGAAAATGTAGTTGATATTGAGAAGGAGATATCCGACTTTTTAGATCTTCAAGGTCAACCGGAGGGAGATGAACACAACGCTTGCGGACAACTCCACGCCAGTAATGATGCTGAGGAAAAAGGTAAAGGAAGAAAGAATGCACAGAAGAAGAAAAGGGATATTGAAGATAATATTTCTCCTAACATATTGAGTGAGGTATTCTTGCGAATATTTTATCCAATCTCATCCAGTTTGGACAAAAGTGTTTTAATCGGTGTTATGAAATCAACGGATTATTCACCTACTGTAATTTTAACTCATGGACCCAAAATGATTTTGTTCACCGATAGTGCTTGGGAATCTTTTATGAAGCACTTGCATCTGCTAGAATGCTATTTAACTAGTAACATGTATGGAAGAAAGACAAGAGTAGGACTTTTGGATTCAAATGTGGAAATTGATATTATAAAGAATCGTGGTGACCATCAGTTGCGGTTTAGAGACACAACAAGACATGATAACAAGATTCAACTTAATCGAGAAGAGTTTTTTATTCTAACCTGTGCAACTGAACCAATAACAAGATACTTGAGACAACTAGTGTTTTCAAGTTCTATTATTAAAGATTATTTGGAAGACACTTTGGACAAACAACCGGACGCAACTATATTGTACGGACCTGTGGATACTTCTATATTTAATAGAGTTCCTCATGAAGTACAAATGTGGAGACAATTGGAAAAATACGCTCAACTACATAAGAAATCAGTAAAACAGGAAGAAGGGGAAGAAGGAGGAGAAGAATCAAGTGTTAGTGATGAAAATGAAAACAAGGAGAATGTAAAGATGGAAACTTAGATGACAATGGTTGGTTTTTAAAACAATATCAAACGCTTTGTGGGGTTAGGCCTACCGGGGACGGTGCCCACGTTAAATATACACCAACGCGCCAACAACTGTACGGCCTGGTATAAAAGTCGTACCTACCGTGGTGTGGAAATCAGTTGATCTTTGGACTTCGTCATGAGCAGACGAGTGGCCTTCGCAATGGACAAGGAAGAAGAACAAGTAAAGTCCAAACCTGGTATAATTGAGTTCCAAGCGTTTCGGGGTAATGACGATAGATTTATCATAAAAGAACTTGTGTTTTTTGACATCAATACAAGTGTTCCATATACATTTTTGTTCAAACCACCATGTTCTTATTCATCATTAACTAGCAAAGCCGCTACTACCAACAGGTGGATTTCAAAATATTTCCATCATATCGATTGGTATGATGGTTTTGCAAGTTACACAGACTTGTATCACATCATGCATCAGTTTTCAAACAGGTTTACCAATATTTATACAAAAGGACTGGAAAAGAAGAAATGGATCGAAGAATTTACTCATGTTCTGGTCAATGATGTGGACTTGGATAATAACTACAAGTATACGATGGAAAATGTTTGTATTTGTACTAAAAGTCCAGAACATGAAAAAGATGGACATTGCGCTTTAAAAAACGCCTATAAACTCGCATCTTACCTTCAAAGTGTGGAAGTGGGGAGTGGTGGGGGTGATGGGGGTTATATAAGTGAGGAGCAGACCGGGACCTGGCATGAGTATTACTCGAGATTCCGAGACGACAACATCTCCCAGCAAGAAGACGAAGAAGACGATCTATAACTCGACCATGGCATCTCACCAGTTCCTGCAAACTTTGGTTGAGCAGTTCAATGCTCACTCCAAATCTACCATACTACCTTTCAAGAAGTGTTCCGAACTTAAGGATGAGAAGCACTACATTATCCACACCATGAAGAAGATGGAGACTACAGTTGGAGAGGCTATCTGCTGCAGTCTTAGCGAGGCACCGTTCACTCCGGGGGATGAGCCCAAGTTCCAAGTCTACCTGCCGAAACGATTCGTCCATCTCCTCCAGAACGAGGATCTGCGTTCCATCCAACCCGGCTGTCTCTACCTGGTTTCCCACGGTTGCACGGGTAGCAATTCCACCGAGTTGACCATCCACATCACCGACAAGCAGCAGTGTTAAGTTTAAGTTTTACTGTTGTACATATGTTATTGTAATGTTTTATAAATAAACCATAAAAAGACAAAAAAATACAAAAGACAAAAGAAATGCAACATATCAATATGTGAGGTTTGTCACATATTGATATGTTGCATTTTTTTTTTAACTTCGCGGGTGACCTTGACCTTTTTGACCTTTGCATTTCACAGTTACCCCCACCACCAAGCTAAAGGTCAAACCTGCTTCGATGCAAACATCCCCACCACTTTTTTCATAGTACCCCCAAGCGCTGTGCCTCAGCTTCATTTCAACTCCGACGGTCAACCGTACAACATCAAGGTGGCGCGAGGCTACCGTATAAATGTGCAAGTCTACGCTTGCAATATATGCAATCTCCGACACCCAAAAGAAGAGTCTGAACATTACTCTTCTCCAGCGACTTCATCACCGGCGTCCATGAAGACTGAAGCGAGCCAGACTTTGGATTATTTCAGCTGACTAGCAGTTGTCTTTCTTCTTCTTACCATTGTAGAATATGTTTATTTCTTTATTATATTAAAGATGTAAAAGAGAAAAAACACCTATCTTGTTACTGACATATGTGCTCAGTAACAAGATAGGATTTTTTAAAACACAATTTGGATGACCTTGAAACTTCCCCCACCACTTTTTCCCACTTTTTTATAGTACCCCCAAGCGCTGTGCCTCAGCTTCATTTCACCTCCAACGGTCAACCGTACAACATCAAGATGTCTCTCAATGTAAGTTGTGCTAGTTACGAGGAGGTAACCATTAAGACTCAGCAGGAGCTGAACGATTTGTACAAGGAGTCCGAAGAGGAGGTTGTCAACAAAACCGATGATCAACAATTGTGGGACTCCTCTATTACAGAAAAGGAATTACATGCAGCCGTCGAAGCTGTCGAGGAAAAGGAAAAGAACCTCAGGCAGCTCTGGTTGGCTCAGATGGATATTTGCGGATCTGTGCCGCGTGATGATTTTGAACTTCAATGTCAGATGGCGATTACCCAGCAACTAGAAGAAGCCGAAAAGGAGCTAAAGAGTGGAGGTACTATCCGGGCGGAGGTGAAAACTGAGAAACATGAAGAATATAACGAATATGATGATTAAACGTACTGTTGATCCCAATCCTTTTAGTTTAAGTGGTTATGTTATAAGTAAATAGACAAAGTTTCCTTTTTTTTTAAACTCCATTTGGATGACCTTGAAATTTCCCCCACTACTCTGTAATACCAGCATTGCTCGCTGCAACAAGCATCATTCCTCCTCCAACAACCATGGTGGACACACCTGCTTGCAATGCCATGTCTTCCACCGAAGATGTACCCACTACGAATTGGAAATTGACAATCGACAACGTGCATTATTTAGAAACCATCTGCGATTGGATGAAGTCTATTCTCCTCGACAACCCGGGAATAAAGCTCAAGGTCACTTTAGATTATGATTGGTCTGAAGTTATACTGCAGCAAGACGATCAACAAACACCGGAGTATTTGTCAAATTTACCATTGTCAACCATATATCCTACAAATGAGGTGGAAAGGGAAGAAGAGGAGCATGGGCTTTAGAGTTTCTTATTTTTTAAAACCCAATTTGGATGACCTTGAGATTCCCCCCACCACTTCCCATATACCTAGAGTGCGCAGGGCCAGACAGTCAGTCGCTCGGTGTCCATCGTAGGGTGCACATCACGGTTGCTACTCCAATTCCTGACAATTTGGGGTAGTTCAAGGTCACAACACTTCTACAACTTTGAGGTCATCACACTTTAACTCTGGGTCGGGATCAACTTGTAGTATTTCTGTGTTTTCACTCAAGGTCATCACACTTTAACTCTGGGACGGTATCAACTTGTAGTATTTCTATGTTTTAACTCAAGGTCATCACACTTTATCATGTAACTTTAAGGTAGCACCGAAACGGTGCTACCCGGCTTGACATTTTCAAGTTTCCCAAGGTCATCGCAATTTCCCCCACCACTTCCCATATACCTAGAGTGCGCGGAGCCGGACAGTCAGTCGCTCGGTGTCTGTCGTAGGGTGCGCATCGCGGTTGCAGTAATGGTCGAATGGGGGCTTCTGGGCCAGTTCGAGGTCACCCGAGCGGTGTCACATGACGGTTTAGGCAGAATAACGTTGCAAACTTCAGATTTCCTCGGCACTTTTGCTGTTTCTCATCGCAAATTCGCTCCAAGTCGTCAAGGTCATGGTAACTGTGACTGATATTCGGAGCGTAGTGCGAGAAACGGCAAAAGTGCCGAAAAATTTTAGGTTTCAGCGTGACCTTGACCTTTTGTGACATCAATGACGTCATCTTGGTGACGTAAGGGGTGATGACGTCATCAGCACGTCATTTCTGTGACGTCATGGGTGTGACGTCATGGATGTGACGTCATTGGTGATGACGTCATCAATGTTGCAATCGATGACGTCATCGATGAGGTCATTGACCTCGATAACGTCATCGATGACGTCATCGCTCGGGTGACCTTGAACTGGCCCAGAAGCCCCCATTCCCCACTACTAATAGGAAAGGGCAAGGAATCAGGTTATAAAATTTAACGAGAAGGCCTTTTCTCCAGACAGTGACATAAGCTGCAGTAAGATCTAAGAAAGCAACAGAGGTTTTCAGTTTTCGCTCAAACCCATTTTCGATGATTGATTTTCTAAGATGAAATTAGCTAAACGCTTTCAAGATTGGGTGTTCGAAGATATCCTACCATCAATTTTCAAGTATGGAGAGTATAAAATTAAAAGAGGAAACCTTAAGTTGACTCACTCCTTACATAAAGCGTTGGCAAATAATGAAAAATTAATTGAAACGTTAATCTATCAAATACCTGAGGTTGCTGTTGTACCTGACGATATGGATTTAAAACATATCTTTTGTGCATTGGAAAAAGACACATACTATGAAAAGTATGGAGTAATTGAGTACAAGTGCATTTGTACAGAAAGAAGACGATATAAAAGAGCATTGACGTGAGCTAAGAAAGATGGTTTGGTACCAATTTTTACAAGATATCCTGTACCAAACAGTATAAATTTAATAAATAAAGCTAAGAAGGTTATGCATGATTATGGTATGCATTATGAATCTTCTTTAAATAACATATTGGCCCCTCATAATTTTGTAAACATTCTTAAAATTGTTCTTAATGAATAAACTGTATGAATGTATGCGTGAATGTGAGACTTATTAGATTGAGAAGTTAAGGTATTTACTTTAGCTACTCCTTCGGAAAGTCTGGTGTGAGTGAAGGTCACTGGCGCGGTTGATTAAAAAACCCGTAAATCGTGTGTGCATGTGTGCATGTGTGGAAATGATGTACACCCACCTCCTCGTGGTATTTTTTTGGGTAACGCTAAGAGGTGTACAACTAGTATCTTGTAAACCACATAAATTATTATTTTTTTTTTATTTTGATTTTTTAAATATATATATTTATAGCTATTTATAGAAATAACTTTTATAAGCACATTTTTTGTATTGGTTATTTTATGTTATTCAATTGTTATCAATTTATTGTCTGTTATTCATCATCTTGGTCTATTTATTATTGTAAGTTATTTTTGTCTTTTAGTAGCATTATATTGAGAAATTAAGTTATTTATTATTAGTGATTAATGGACTCTCGACTGAATCAAACTGTAATTGTTTTGTAAACGTTTATAATATGGTTTACAATATTAATGCTATCTCTTAAATGGGTTTTTTATGACTGTAATGTAGCATCTTACAATTTAATCAACAAATAAATCAATTATACCGGCGTAAAAAATTAGGATCTGTAATATCCAAATCTCTCAAATAATATAAATTGAAGGAACACTGAAACTACAAGAACAAGGTAGAGATTTAATTGTCAGTTTGAATCAAAACAAAACTTTAAATGTGTAGCCTAATATTTGCCAACATACTTTTTTAACGTTCCGATTAACGACATTTATTTATCCTATAACTTTGCCTGCTGTAGATGTTTTAACTAAATACCCTGGTCTCAGCAAACCTGCATGTCTAGCGAATTTTCCAATGACTGTTTGTTACTGACCCAAGAAATGTTCGCGTTGATATAGACAAAACATCACAATTTATAATCGTAGATGCTGGATAAATAAATAAATGTTTTTACATACTTGCAGCTATTAGAATGATATAGGAAAAATAGTATCCAGAGTCAATGAATAATATTTGAATACGGTTCTTTATGTCTCAAAACTCTTAACCGAAACATTTGTTTCTGCAGGAACTCTATTGGACAACGATAAATTCTCAGGTACTGTCCAAGTTATGCAGGTGGAAAAGACAAACTGTGTTCTCACGTTCTGCTGCCCTGATGAGAAGCACTACAGCATCATACTGAGTCGCGAGCATTATCTCCCGACTGAAAAGGTGATTGTGTGTTTTTTATTTTTTTATTATTAGTTTTTTATTTTTAATAGTAGTTTTTCCGACAAGATGTTAAGTCTATAATTTTAAATTTGGAATTAAGAAGTCAATTTTACATTTCATCACCTATCTAAGTATGCTGTTAAGTGTAATCCTAAAAAAAACCTTGTGTGAATTGAGGAATTCTCCAAAGTGTTGGTAACTTGTTTGAACGATTATTTATTACAATTTGGGTTTAAAAGACCAAATATGTAGAATACATTGTCGCCTCTTTTAAAGTTTGGCTTTCAAACTTTTTATTTAGGGAACTAGAAATAATGGTTTCCCAAAATAGCAGTCCGCCTAAAATGAACAGTCCCCATGAGTATTAAAGATGATTTGTCAATAATAATCGAAGACATGTCATTTTATGCATACACAGCCTAAATGGATGCATGTATCAAATTTCTATCACAACCAACAATGAAAATATCATCTATACCTGAGTTAGTCAATTACAAATTCTGCAAGGATTAGAAACTACAGAGTTATTATACTACTTCAACCCACAACGTCGGTAGTTTGTAGTCTTGACTTTGTCTGTTACTGTAATGGTTTAATGACAGTAACATTTTTATTTATTTATGTATTCATCACATAAACTTCAACAGCAAATGAAGTTGTCATATATAACACGTTGTAAAGTCATTTGGCTGACCTCTATGACGATTTCCCTTCCTTCAAAATAAAATTCATGTTCAAGACAGCGGGTGGTGATGAATGCTTTGGACATGGAAACCCCTACCTGGAACATGAGTTGACAGTCGGTTGGTTGGCCGTTTAGAGGGCAGAGCGGACCGTTGTCCAGTACACGGGGTTGAGACATCGGATTGGTCAAACGGCCGTCTGATGTCCCGTCTCTCACCCTTCCTCTTCCTTCAATAATCCTATACTTCCGGGGCCTTGCGCAAGATGCCCATTAGAGGCAAACGTGCTTAACGGTTCAACCGGGGTCTCCTTGTCCACCAATAACGACATAACCTGCTTAAACTTCAGCTTACGAATAGTGCAAAATAATTTTAGCTGTGAACAACAAGGTTACAGTATTTAACTCAGTTTAATTCAGTAAGTGTCTATGTAATTTCCGCCATTTTATTCACAAACCTCTCTCCGTGTCCTTGGTAACCATCCTACACTTAACCCTCGTTTCTTTGGTCAGTTTATCCATTCTGATCAATGCCACCTATGAAAAATCACAGATTATACTCGTAAAACACCTGATTTTTTAACCTACTTTGATTTGATGGTCTCTGGTAAAGCTCTTGAGACTTCAGTCGCGGCCACGAAAACAGGCGGGTGAATAATTTTGCAACGTCGCCAAATTTCCAGTGGTTATTAATTTAATCAAATGTTTTATATTTATGTCAATGTTTTTATCTGTTTTATTATATGATACTTGTTTTGATAATTTTTATAGAATGCACATTCAACATACGGTCTAGGCAACGCTGGATGATCAGTGTTGCCAGTTTATGCATCAACATACGCAATTTTCGATAATCTCTTTCATCTTTTGGTTCAATGTGACAACATCGCGTTTTCAGTCACCCGCCTGATTTCGTGGCCGCTACTGTAGTTACCATAGTAACGTCGGATATATGTGGGTAAAATGTCAAATATAACAGAGGTCACCAAGAAGAAAGGACTGGTTACCAAGAAAAGTGGTGGTAATCGTTGGTAAAATGGTGGCAATCAAAATTTAACAAATTTCAATATCTTAGTAGCATGGCTGGGACTGTTTCAGATGAAACAGATAAAGAGCCTATTTCATGATGACATGAAATTGAACGTGACGGATGTGGACGTCTACTGCTGGAACGTAGACTGCGAAGGCTGCCTCACCCTCGCCTACCTCCCCACCGTACTGCTGGCGATGGTCGTGTCCCTCAACAACTGGATCACAATAAACTAGTTGAATATTCCATTAATTTAAATTGTATTTTTGGTTATGTTAAGTTCTACATACGTTCAATATTTTGTGATTAAATCACTTTTTATGTCCCTTTAAAGATTGCGTTGCATGATGTATTAACAACATTGTATGAATTCAAATGTAATAATTTGCATAAGCATAGTATTTTCAATAAAATAAAATGTTTATTGACAACTGAAGATTGTTTCTGTGCTTAGAAAAAATACTAGATTGCGGCTCTATTAATTTTGTTTTTATTTATACATGCCAACGGACATGTCAGTAGATTATTATTATTATCGTATGGCTTTTAGTGGAGGGACATCAGCAATTAACTGATGGTTAGTTCTCCTCACCTGAAAAAACTGCTTTTTTTGCTTTCTATGCAGGTGGACCAACCGGTGGGGCATACGGGAGACATGCGGAGCAAAACTATGACGTCATTGAATTAGTTCCTTGAGTTGTCGCTACGAACGGTCTAGCGCTCAAATACGCTTGATTTCGGAGTTGTCGTCTGCAACAACTGAATAATATTGTTTACACTAACCTCTATAGAATTGGACTAGTGGCTCATAGGGGCAAAAGCCCCTAATCATGAAATTAAAATGGCATGAACCATAGCGGATCACCAATTCTTCACTATGAAACTTTCTAGAAAATTTTATTTTAATTTATTTCAACAATACCGTTTGAACAGGCTATTGGCCCCGAAAGCTCTTTTTACAATACTGTAGTCTACTATTAGGCCACCTGTCTGTAAATGCTTCATTCTGTCTGTTGTTAAACTTATATCGATCTATGAAAAATATGTTTTGCAAGAAATTAAGTCCCTTTAAGCTATGACGGCTTTTTAAAATATAACATAGAAAATCGGCAATGAGAAAAAAACATGACCGATGTTCAGCACCCATTTCAAAGTCAATTAACTTTCAATACTTTGTATCATACCCATTTCATTGTCTTGTTTGTCCTAAAATTGAATTGATTTTAGCTCCTGTCAGATTTTTTATTTATTTCTTCACCAAATTTAAACACAGCCGCTCAAAATAGATCATCTTCACTCAATGTTAATATTCGTCCTTAAAAACCAAAATTAATGATTTTGTGTAAACAAAGCCGATTTTTTCAAAATCACTATACATGGAGAATCTCTTAGGAGAACCTTTCAGAAGATAATCTTTCTTAAATATCTTTCTTAATATCTAGCTTTCCCGTTTTGTCATAAAGTTTTTGACCTGCTATATTTTTCCCTAGTATGTAGGCAACCGACTTTTAAGTTAACTCTCTCCTATAACTCTACAATCTATGAAATGACCAAAAGGTTTCTGAGAAAATTCAGGTAACAGAATACCAACCTTTAGTTGACTGATATACTTTAAGTTTCAATTAATGTATCATCGTCACTCAATATGATCATTTGACACTTTTCGTCAATGAAGTAAACCAAAACCTGTTTTAATGTAAATAAGGTAGGCGTTTCTCAAACCAAAATTCATCGCCCATTGCAGTCCCATCACGATCAGAATTTATTTTATAATTTGCATACAGGCTTAGTTTTTACAATTTAAATTATTAAAACATAACAGTAAAAAACCTCAGTCCATTTTTAATAGTTTGTAATGTTGGTAACGCTCCTAGTATAAAAAGTTTAGGTACTGAAAGCCTCAAAACGTCTAATTATAGTATTACCACTCTAGATATATTATGTCATTTGGTTATTAATATTTATTCACTCAATAGGCCTATTATCATCTGTCCCTCATTTTAAAATAAAATCATAGGCCTAACATAAGTTTTAATGTACACAAAGCAGACGGTTTTCGAATCCCCGAGCTCTTCTTATGGAGGACGTTTTACTCTATTTCTTATTTCCTTTATGGATACGCTGATAATTTTCCCTCATGCATGGGACTGAGACCTTTGAGACCCCTGCCACCTTCCTGTGAGTTGCAAAATGCTCTCAGTTTTACACAAAAAATTCCCTCACAGAGTTATATATATATAGATTGCTTCTCTTTTGGGGTGAATTATTTTATCATCTTCACTCAATGTTATCATCTGTGTCTCGTTTTAAAATTAAATCATAACACATGTTTTAATGTACACAAAACAGACGTTTTTCAAATCCCCATGCTATTCTTATGGAGGACGTTTTACGTGATCTCTCATTTCCTGTTAACATTATGGACATGCCGATAGTTTTCCCTCGTGTACGGATCCGAGCCCTTCAATTTGAAATCCCTCCCATCTTTCTGCGATTTGTATAACGCTCACAATTTTGCTCAAGAAATTCGGCTTACAGAATTATATCTATAGATGATGAATGGAAATCAATTATTCTATCATGGTCCTCTTTTTAAAGAGAATTTGAAAACTCTTTTACAAAATAAAATATGTTTGTTTTTGTTATAGGTATTTTTGTTTCGTTTTTATCAGGCCTATAGCTTACATAAACTTGGGCCTGCCTTAGTTTTGATAGAAAAGATTCAAAGCGTTCAACATTTTAGGCCTAGCTAGGCTATATTTTTGGTTAGTACGCTATGAAACGTAATTTTATGCAACTAAGTTTAACTGCCTTGTCTCAACAGTTAGCCCATTTCTTAATTCCCCATATACGAATCCTTGTCGGATTCAGTAAGATGTATTTACAGTACCGGTAGTAAAGTTTAAATTTGATCAAATTTTGTGGAACCAAACTTTAGGTGCAAGGATACTGTATTTCTGATCTTAAACTTGAATACCGATATATTTATTTGTAAATATAATGCTTTTAAGATTTTTAGGCTAAAGGTTTTACTTATTTATTCATCTTTATTCGATACGGTAACTAAAAGTTTCAATAGCACTGTCGTGGCCATCTTCATCAGAGTTTGGTTAAATCTCTGAAATATTTATAAACAATATAATTGAAGATGTCTACAGTGTCATCAATTGTTAGTCATTGAATGAAAAAATAAATAAATCCACTTAAACCAAAATACTGTACCTTTCAACTTGTCAACGTTGTTTTCGACAATATAGCAATCTAGCCTTTAATAATCCTAAAAAAACTAAAAGCATTATATTTACAAATAAATATACCGGTATTCAATTTTAAGATCAGTACAATATCCTTATGTTAGTACATAATTCTTAATAATTTTAGATTGGCACTCTTAAAAGTAGTGTTAAGTTAACTTGGGTGTGTGATAGATTGGTGTAGGATCCTGCAATCCAAACCTTGCACCTAAAGTTTGGTTCCACAAAATTTGATCAAATTTCAACTTTACTACCGGTACTGTAACTACATCTTACTGAATCCGTCAAGGATTCGTTCATGGGAGATTTAACTGTTGAGACAAGACAGTTAAACTTACTTGTTTAAAATTACGTTTCATAGCCTACTAACCAAAAATATAGCCTAGCTAGGCCTAAAATGTTGAACGCGTTGAATCTTTTCTATCAAAACTGAAGCAGGCCCAAGTTTATGTAAGCTAGGCCTGATAAAAACAAAACAAAAAATACCCATAACAAAAATAAACATCAAGAGTTTTCAAATTCTCTTTAAAAAGAGGACCATGATAGAATAATTAACTTCCATTCATCATCTTATTCTATAGAGGTTAGTGTAAACAATATTATTCAGTGTTGTAGTGAGTGTTGTAGTGAGTGTTGTAGTGAGTGTTGTAGTGAGTGTTGTAGTGAGTGTTGGGTAGCTGGGTGTTGGGTAGCTGAGTGTTGCCGGTTCGATCCAGAGAAAAGTCAGTAGCTTTTAAAAGGTTTGATTCCGGACCCAGTTGCCATTTATCATTGGGCTATTAATTAATTATGCTTTCTAATAACTGGTCGATGTTAGATAGTAACAAAACTGGGGATTGGACTGTTCCCGGCCAAAACATTAAAAATGCCACTGGCGTAGATTCACAAAAAAAAAACACTTTACCCTCGTGCCCTTGCTTACCAGTTTTAGCTATTCTGATACGTCTCAACAAAGCTTAAAAAATTATAGTTTATACTATTAAAAATATGTTTATTTGTCCTTTGTCTTTAAAAGCACTTTTATTTAATGATCCGTGAGCAGACGATTGAATTTGGCTACCATGCAAACGTCGGATAGGTGTGGGTAAAATTAATTGCAAATAACATATTGGAAAGTGTAAACAAAGGACGTGTTACCATTGACTTTGTACACTACGTGAGTAGACTTCTCATAGCATAGGCGTGTGTGAAGCATATTGACGGTGGTGCGATCTCGTGCGGCATCCATCGAAGTACACGTATCATATGATAGATAAATTAGTATTTACCACTCTTCTAAACCAAGGATGAAACATTTTATAACTGAAAGTTATGTTTATGTTTTGGTAAAATGTTTTGGCAGCACTGTAAAGTCAGCTGAATAATAACAACATTGATGGCAACGACTCTGGTGCGGCGTCCACCGATATTCCAAATTTTTGCCTCAAACTAAATGCATTGGATGAGAGGTCTATTCACGTTAGTGTACATAGTCAATGGTGTTACCGTCCTGCAAACGGCAGAAATCGTAGATAAAATAACAACAATGAACAG
Source organism: Neoaliturus tenellus (assembly GCA_030545055.2). Lineage (NCBI taxonomy): Eukaryota > Metazoa > Arthropoda > Insecta > Hemiptera > Cicadellidae > Neoaliturus > Neoaliturus tenellus. The sequence continues at coordinate 334,575,968 of CM061531.1, read as the reverse complement.
GGCGCAAACCTCTCTATGTTTGTAACTCTCTGTATTATCTACTGTAACCTCGTTGCTTTTGCTCTGAATAACATATATATTATTTTTAGTAAAATTGTAAAATTAAACAGTAAAGTATACATTACACGCTTTTCAAGTATGAATGCCTTTTGTTTAATACTTATGTCTTAATTTTTTACAAATATTCAAACAAAATTTCTTGATTTCGAGTAACAAGTACACTAGCTAAACTAATATTCCGAAATATTTGAAAGAGAAAAATATGACAGTGAAATATCTAAATACTGTTTTATCTACTCATTTCACCTACTTTCCAAAAGGAGGAGAAAAATAAAACTGTATAACTTGACTTCTCTTTTATGTTATATTGATGAAAATGCGAGTTCCTTATACAAACAAAGCAGCTGTGCTGTAATTTATCTTAAACCTATCGTTGAGAATTATTTAAAAATAGCTATTAAAAATCGTCAGCCAGCTGTCGCAAACAAAATCAACCAGCTGTTACAAATAACATCCATAAATTGATTATAAATAGAACAACAATTACGAGTGCAACTAATTTCACTTCATTTTGAAAATAGAATAGACTGCAGTTGTATTCTTAGCTCAGTATACAATATAGCTTTTTCACAAAAGAGTTTTTGAATAATACAATAATGGCGGTTAATGCAGCGTATGATTGTGCGATAGTCTTTGTCATACTTTGTATGGGAGCGTCCAACACTGAAGGAGGAACATTTCCTTTGTGCGGCGATCCTCCGACTGATATTGATTTGAAAGAGGTAATTTCAGTAGACACAAACTAAAATTAAGTGGGGTTAAAGGATAGAGCGATTTTTTTGCCAGCGCTGTCCAAGTGGCCGTTGCGGAACTACCTAATACGATTCGCATTTTTGCAAAACCATTCAGAGGTCTAACGGGTCAAAATTTCATCGTGCATTTTGTGTCTTTATATAACGTTATATGAAAGTGGGAGCTAGGGGTTATAAATGAAAGATAAAGACTTGGTCGATTTGATACCCTTTTCTTATATGTTGAATCCATTCCAAGCTATTAGGGTCTAAATATGATCTAGCCCCAAATCTTTATATTTTATTCAAAACCACTAACACCACTAAATGGGAGCAGGCGAAGCACTGCATGACGTTCTGAGATTAACCCTTTAATCCTTAATCCCTTTAATCTTTAATCCTTTAATCTGAGATTAATAATTTAACCCCTTCTCAAGACTAGTGAACATTTTTGAGATATTTTACCTTTAGTAACCTACTTTCAGCCTAGTTTGTCTTGAATGCAAATAAATATAGAAATTTCTTGAAACCAATGATACATCTTAGGCCTACACAATTTTATTCTCTTGTAGTGCTTTGATATATATATCTATATACAAACAAAGACCATAATTGGGCGAAAAAACACAATGTTATTCTCATGTTATTCTCACGTAAACATGTTTGCCTTGCCAAACATAGTGTCGCAGAGCAACCTGTAAAAACCTAGTATGATTTTGATAGGTTGGAAAGCCATATTATTCATCCCCTTAATTTCCCTTCATTTATGTTGAAGTATTATATTCCAAATAATTTGATTTTAATTTTATCACATTTTCAGATGGCGACGCATCACTGGTGGGTCTTAACATTGGTGGAACACAATACACTCAAGGAACCGCCGAAATTTCTAGGAAAATCAAGAAGTGGACTCAAAGTTTGCCCGACAGTTCACTTCACTCGGAAAGCTGAACGCGAAGTAAGAATTACTGTTTATTCTTAATATTTGTACAGTCTATCTGGAATATATTGAACCCTACAGTGTGAGCATCTGTCAGGCAGTGATCAGGTGTCAGGCATCTCTTTGGCCTGACAGTCAACTTTAACTACAATTCAATAAGTAACTGGTTCGATTCTAGAATGCCTATACGGGTTTATAGCAAATTTTCACCAAAATAGGGTTTTGATACCTATTTTTATTACAAAATGACCCTGTTAAGAATTCAGGAGAACTTAAGTGGCACATGTCATCTATATGCCTAATTGGTAAGACTAAAGACAGTATTTTTTCATCATTAGTGATAGCTATTTGCTGTTATTGGACTTTCAGGCTAAGGCTTCAGGTGGGATAGTAATAGTTTGATCGAGTGACCTAAGTAGTTTATTTCTCTCAGTCAATATATATTCAAGGGTTTTATTACGGATTTTAATATTTCTTTGGTAGGCTAACTAAAGATGTGCAAAAAAATTTACTAAACTTGCAAATGACCTGGTCTGTTCATAATCGTGATGAACTGTCATAACACTTACTATCTCACTAATAATTCTCCAACTTTTCCATTGAGCTGTAGTGTTGAAAATTTGATACCGGTTTACTGATTCTTAAGGCAAAAATGGAAAAGCGAAACATTTTCAAATAAAACTATACTTATTTAATACGCTAAGGCTTTTGGGTTAAGATAACTCTACTACAATTCTCAACCCATTTTTAAGTTTTTTATGTCGTTGAATAGGACTTAGTCTGTGTATTCAAACTTATTATGGACATGTTTAAGGTTAAAACTATTTTTACTGAGTCCGGTGTATAATAGTGCAATAGCTTTTTCCCCATAAAATGGACTACTGTATTTTAATAAAGGAGAGATTATTGGTAAATTACTGATTTGAAAACTCAAAAATGTTTCGACAAGATTAGGTAATATTTTATTGGAAAATCCAAACGTATAATCATACTACAACTTGAGATGAAATAGAGTAATTGTGCAAAGAGGTGATGAATTGGAACTTTTTTTGAGACAAAATCACCATTTTGATTTTTAGGGGCCTTTGCCCCTACAATCCCCTAGTCATAGATAATTATTGAAGTGGTTGAAAAGTGAGAATGAGCAATAAGGGTTACAGACTATCGAGACACTCGCATGCAAAGAAATCACTTTTAGCACAGAACTCATTTTTGTTCACAATCACAAAGTAAAACTGAAAAGTAAAAAAAAAATCAACAAATTGAACAGCTGTATATAGCTGCATACAACAAGGGTATCAAATGGGGCTGTGACTGACGTTATTTGTTATAGTGGTCTATAGTAGATATAATACAGGGGTTCTGGAACACTCGTAGTTTTTTTTTTTTTTTTTTTTACCACTTTCAGCTTAAAATTGACTGGTTTTGCTTAACCAGTCAATTTGAAGCTGAAGGCGGTCAAAAAAACTACGAGTGTTCCAGAACCCCTGCATTATATCTACTGTCTATTAATTTTTCCTTTCCTTTTTACAGATGGAAATGTACTGGCAAGAACATGATGGCGATTTAAGGTTTCATTTCCAAATTGCCAATTCAAATAGGCCTGGCGAATGGATGTCTAAGGGAAAAGAAGAAGGTAATTTCTTACATTTATTAGGTAGCAGCAAATAGGTCAGTATATTAGGCTTGATACGTAATTTATAGACCATAGAATGAAACAAATAATAATCCTACAGTATCAGGTGATATAGGCCTAACAAATATCTCATAATCCGAGTATCGAATTGACCGAGCCTTGCTAGTTGGTTTTAATCCAATTTTGCTATAGTATTATCTTAATCTATATCTATTTATCTTATACTCTAAAACAAGCTCCGTTTGTACGGGCAAAGTTTTTTTTCGCTCCAAGGATTTTTTATTTTTTTGCGCTAGATCACTTCAAAGTTTCCATGTTATTCTTATGGAGATTTTATTAATTGAACAAAAATCAGCTGATAGCTATAGATATAAACCAATGAGTCATATCTATAAAGGAAAAGTATACCAAAGTGCATCACCCTTTGGCCTAGCGAGTGAGCGAAGCGAACGAGCTCGTCTTCAAAATGGAAGAGGGCGAGTGAGCGGAGCGAATGAACTTTGTGTGAGAACGAAAGTAATAATTTTACCGAGCTTAAGCTCGGTCCCCCTGGTACTATGTTTAAAACTGTAAGGTAAGAAACACCTTCGTCTGGGACTTCAACTGGGCCGATTTAATGGGATATTTGTTAAAATTCATATTGTTTGCCCCGGAACTGAGATTTGACATATTATGAGAATAATAATTTACTTCCGTCTGCAGTTCCAACTTGTAGTTTTTACAGCTACATATGTTTCAGCAATTCTGCCACTATCAAGATTTGTACAGAAGCAATAAATTAATCCGCTTCAAGAGCTTCGTTAGATGATTTATAATACACACATTTCACAACACACGACACATACACAGTAACGAACGAAAAACTGATAGGCCTATCTACATAACCCGACATGGTTCTGTTCCTGCTCGTGACCATAATGGCAGAATTGCCGAAACATATGTACGAGCTGTAAAAATCTGTAATAGTATTGTATTGTATGTATAGCTGTATTGTAGCTGTAAAAACTACAAGTTGGAACTGCAGACGGAGGTAAATTGTTAATCTCATAATATGGGATATTTGCACCAAAACCAACGTTATCAATCCTGTTTTATTAGGTTTTATTTGTATTTCGAAAATATTTACGTTAAATTGATCATATATGAAAAATAAACTTTTCTATATAGAGATTTAACGAAGCTAAAACTGTAAACTTTTGAATCCTATGGACAGTTCGTCTGAGACTGAGACTTCCACTGGACCGATTTACATGCAGTTTGTACCAAATAAAAGCTTACCTCTTCCATATCGGCAGGTTTTATTTATTTTAACATTATCTCTCGTCTTTATATTACCAAAATCAAAATTGAAAACCCCTTGCAATGAATTTATTTTAATACCTCTCAATAAGCTGATTGTAAATACACAAAGTAAATACATGGTAAATGGTAAAAAGGTAAAAATGGAGTAAATAGAAGAGCAAACGCTCAAGGATTTGGTTTATTATTGCCTGTACCTAAAATCGTATATAATCAGTAGTTTTAAAAATTACATTTTATACATGTTTTACACATCTCCTTAGCGCTATACTCACCATTATTGGAGCTGTATCCGTCGAAAATCGACGGGCAACAACTTGATATTCAATTAAGTTTACACCGCCAAATTGGTGTGTATGATAAGTAAATCTCAACCGGGCATCTCAAAATTTAAAGAGGTTGCTGTATAATGTGAAAAACCAGTGGTTTGCTGAGTATACCCAATCTTTAACTCCTACGGAAGCCATGGATTATTCACTTTGGAAAGCTACAAAAAGGTTAAAACGACCCAAAACACCGATATTACCTATTTTGAAGCCTGATGGAAGCTGGGCCAAGAGTAAAGTTAACAAAATCTTTGTTTTAACATTAAAGGTGATTTGGAAACTTCTAATTGAGCTTTGATGTAATATTTATATAAAGTTTTGCTTTAGGTTTTAAACAACACTTTCTATAGTATTGCTTAAAGGTCAAATTATCAATTATGATTTTATATGCGTGAATTCTTAACAAAACTTTAGTTTTAACCTCAAACGTGATTTTGAAACTTCTAATTGGGTATAGCCCATTTAAATGTTGCTACTTAAAGGTAGCACTCTTTTGGTGCTACATTTAGCGTGCTATTTTTATATCTAAAATTTTGCTTTAGGTTTTGGAACAACACTTTTGAGTATTGCTTTAAGATCAAACCACCACATATGTTTAGATATATATATGTGTAAATTCTTAACAAAAGTTTAGTTTTAACCTTGAACGTGATTTGGAAACTTATAACTGTGCATAACCCATTTAAAAGTTGCTACTTAAGGGTAGCACCGTTTTGGTGCTACTTTTTCTGTACTATTTTTATATGTAAAATATTTCTTTAGGTTTTTAAACAACACTTTTAAGTATTGCTTTAAGGTCAAACTATCAAATATGTTTTTTATCTACGTGAATTCTTAACAAAACTTTAGTTTTAACTTTCATGATGATATAGTAATTTCTATTTTTGCTAGATATTGTACCACCATTTTGGTGCTACCTTTAATGTACTATTTAAAAATGTTTTTTTATGTATAAATCTTTACATAATTAGTTCTGTATTTACTTTTATTATTGTCTGGAACACTTGTGATGTGTTTTAGTCAAGCAAGCGTCGTTTTAAAAAAACATAGGCCTAATAAATGTTAGCACATATATGTAGAGCTAATTTTTTAAGTTTAATTAACTAAATAAAAATAAATGTGGTATTAATGTAAGACTAGTAAACGTGTTGCTCGAAATCGAGCAATTTATTTTAATGCAATACAAATGTTACTTTTATCTCTAAATCATTGACGTCCGACCAATCCAATATTGTGAATATCTGCAATCACCAAAACTTCACTTATTTACAGCTGATTATTAACAGATGTTTAAAATGCTTTATTCAATCCCAATGTTATTTAAACGGGAAATTTTGAGATTTCAATGGTGCATAACGCCGTTATTTTCCGTCAGATTCTCACCAGTTTTTGGCGGAAACAACTACAGACCAAGCCCTATCCAACGACACCAAAAACTTGAAAATCGGTTGAAAATTGTAGGAGGAGTTCTCAAGACAAAAAAACCCTTAGCGGATTAAATAAGTACTAGAGATCGCCTCCTGATCGAAATTCGATCAAAATTTCAGTTGATCTGGACCCAAGAAGCTTAAAAACATTTTAGAACCAAAACATCTGTTCTTCCTAATTTTCTAGCAGTTGTTTTACAACAGCTGTCTTATGATTCATCCAATTATCCTTTCTCCATAAGATTAACATTGGAACTTGGAAAGCCTGTGGGGCGTAGCCCTGGAGTCCGATGTGAATTAGAATGGGATTCTGCTCATCTACAAGACTATACCTTTCTAACGGTATGCTCGGATTTCTCCTACCATGTACACGAGCTGAGAAAAAAGGAGGAAATGAAACATGCTTGCGTATTAATATATAGATAGATGTGTTAATAATCAGCTTAGATACATTCTACAGAAAACTGTCATCAAATTGAAAATGTATCATATTACTGCTTATGTGCAGTAATTTTCCTTCATTTTGTAAGCGCAGTTGCGCTTCACCATTTATAAAAGTGTTTTGTTGAGCGTGCCCCTTATTATAGACGAACATTCGCAAGAAATTGTTAAAATTTAACATACAATATTGTGTATGCGCAGTAGTACTCGTCTAATGCTCATGCGTAGAAGGTTTACCATCACTCTTCGTTGAGTATATAAGCAGCTCGGGTAATAACGTTTTTCACCGTTTGGCAAACTTTTGCCTAGTGAACTTCTTATTCACAACATCGGTTTTTCCAGACATTTAAAAGGTGTATGCTATTTTTTAATATTCAATTAATATTGAAAGTAATTAGATAAATAAATAACTTCACTATATCTGCACTGCAGTGTTACTTGTTTGATAATAAACCTGTAGCTTTAGTATTTGATCGTGAAAACAACCTATGGTTTAAGGCTAATGATATATCAGAGATTTTAGAATACAAAAGACCTTGAAAAGCAATAAATGATCTAGTTAAAAAAAAATACATAAAATGTTGTGTAAGGATATAATTGGAACTAGTTTGGTGCTACCCTATAATTTTCAAAAAAGTACCGTATTCATAAATGAACCAGGTTTATATTCCTTATTTATATTGTCTAAGATGAAATTAGCTAAACGCTTTCAAGATTGAGTGATCTAAGATATCCTACCATCAATTTGCAAGTATGGAGAGTATAAAATTAAAAGAGAAAACCTTAAGTTGACTCACTCCTTAACATAAAGCGTTGGCAAATAATGAAAAACTAATTGAAACGTTAATCGATCAAATACCTGAGGTTGCTGTTGTACCTGATGATATGGATTTAAAACATATATTTTGTGTATTGGAAAAAGACACATACTATGAAAAGTATGGAGTAATTGAGTACAAGTGCATTCGTACAGAAAGGAGACGGTATAAAAGAGCATTGAAGTGAGCTAAGAAAGATGGTTTTGTACCAATTTTTACAAGATATCGTGTACCAAACAGTATAAATATAATAAATAAAGCTAAGGAGGCTATGCAAGGTTATGGTATGCATTATGAATCTTCTTTAAATAACATATTGACGCCTCATAATTTTGTAAATATTGTTAAAATTGTTCTTAATGAATAAACTGTATGAATGTATGCGTGAATGTGAAACTTATTAGATTGAGAAGTTAAGGTATTTACTTTAGCTAATGCTTCGGAAAGTCTGGTGTGAGTGAAGGTCACTGGCGCGGTTGATTAAAAGACCCGTAAACCATGTGTGTGTATTTGTGCATGTGTGGAAAATGATGTACACATACCTCCTCGTGGTGTTTTCTGGGTAACGCTAAGAGGTGTACAACTAGTATCTTGTAAACCACATAAACTTTTATTTTTTATTTTGATTTTTTAATATATATTTATAGCTATTTATATAAATAACTTCTATTTAAGAGTAATTTTTAACTCGCAGTTTAAATTAAACAAATTTAAAGCATTTTAAATACATACTATTTATAATTGTTGTAGCAAAACATCTCATGCTTAAGTAATAATAATAGGTTAAATAGATGTAATGTATGTATATGAGATATACAAATATGAGTCTTATAATTAACGAAGCTAGAAAGAAGAAATGAAGATAGCACCAAATTAGTGTTACCTTACAAAATAGTAAAACCAAAAATGCAATAAACTCTTAATTTGTACAACAAATTAAAGGTAACAACCAAGCAGTGTAAATGAATATAAAGGAAAAAGGCTTGAAGCTAAAACTACAATAAACTCTTATTTTAAGACCTATATTAAGGTGGCACCTAATTAGCTTCATATATTTGAAATTGAAAAGGGGTTTTATCTCTATACTACACTTAACCTGTTTTTACTTGATAGTTATAGGTTAATATTAGAATTAGAATATTGCACCCTCGTGAGATGTGGGCCATTACGGATTTGCGAGAGGTTCTGAAGACCTATTCCGCTCCGTGTCAGAGGACACACCACGTTTTCGGCTGTCCGCGGGCAACGACGGTACGAGCCACGGCCCCCGTTGGGGCACGCGCACTTGCTTCAAGCTACACAAGCACTCGTTGTTTATCGGTAACAACTGTAAACGATCTGTGAATATTCCCACAGACAGGTATCCAATGCCTGACCGCACAATTTCACACCCCCCCGGCCGCTACAGCCAAAGAGGATGCTATGCCATTACTGGCCCCAGAGAATTATGGCGCGTTAAGCAGCCGCACTCTGGCGCGAAGAGACAAAGGACTATCGGGCAGACAGGCATTACACCCAGCGCCATCCCACCAGACCACTGGACCACCAGACCACTACGAGTCCGACCGCAATCTTGAGGCACACTCATTGCTGAGCGCGGGCAAGCCCCAAACCCATAGTACCAGTACCTGATTAACTACATCCTGGTGTGTAGCCCACCCCAAGGGGCAGTTCTCATTGTAAGCCGTAATTATAGCCACACTTACTTTCATCCCATGAGCAGTGATGTCTCATCATCGCTGATGCTCGGCTTTCGAGAACCGGAGTTCCCCTATGGACCCGTACATCCGTTCGCCGGGGGCCGAGGCCCCCGTGTATCACCCCCACACTGCGTCTCCGCTGGACGCAGGTGGGCGTGGTCGCCATCCTGGCCTTCACCAAGCCCTGCAAGCAGGACAAGATGGTAGGCTTAGGCGTTCCCAATTCACCTTTGCCAGCCCCAGGCAAGCCTGGAGCCGACGGCTACTTCCCCGGCCGAGAGGTAAATGGTGACCCTAGGGCCCCCACCACTTCCCGACCCAGGTGGGCGAGAGGTGCCGTGACTGCGCCCATATGCAGGGTGGCAAATCCCACTGGGCCGTCTGGCTTGTATCCAAAACGCCTTGTGTCCTTCGCTAGGTTGCTATCCTCACTGGACTGGCTGGATGTCTAGGTGAGCCGAGGTTTTACCCATTTGCTACACCCTTAACAATGTGCTACCTTGAACCCTTCGTGCCGATCGACGCCTAGGTGCGGGGCCCAGACGGATCAGGCGGGTTGTTTTCTGCATAGCTGTTCGGTCAGAGCGGCCTAGTGACCCGACCAACTGTGGTAGGCCGGGCCCGGCACAGAACTGACTCGAGTGCTGCTTGGTCCGTGTCCGTGGTGTGCTCGGGGGCTCGTATCATGAGCTTGTCCGTCACTAGCTATCACCCGGTCCGTGTGTCATGTCCTATATGGGGCGCTCCGGGGCCCGCCATGGGTTGTCCCATCACTCGCCATCCCCATCTCATTGTGTCCTGCAGTGGAACAAAATTTAGTTACTCAGTCTCCCTGGATTCAGGGCCGGTTGTCGCATTACCCTCACGCCCACGGGCACATGGGCACTACACCACAAGGCCCACGGATCACCACCAGAAAAGTGATCCTAAGAGTTTATCGCGACTCTTGAAAGATCTGTGAAGCGCACAGACACGCTTCTCATCCGTCCAGCAGACCCACCAACTTCGTATGATTGGGCACCGTGAATTGTGTTGCACCCATTACGAGGCCGTTTCGCCGGGCAGACACGGCACCCTAACTACGTGCTACGACCTTGTCGCACACCAGGCACTCGTGAGCACTCTGGCTTGGTGGGAGAGCACTTGTGCTCCTCATTGATTGATCCATGGTGTGCAGAATATACCCAAAGCACTACACAACTGAATATACCCAATGCACTACACAACTGGCGCACACCACAGACTGCGCGGCACTACACCACACCAGAGAAGAGAGACGCACGAAGGCAAGCCTCACTCTGGAGAGAAGTCTCCCCTCCCATTGATTGATCCACCAATCCATTACAGATCCCAGGACGTGTCCCTATCACCAATGCATTACACAACTGGTACACGCAGCAGACTGTGTGGCACTACACCAACACCAGAAACGAGAGACGCACGAAGGCACTCCTCAATCTGGAGAGAGGGGGGTAGAGAGACTCCCGGGCTCCGGCTGCAACGACCGTATCCCGGGTTGACCTTTCACTCCCAGGTGGCCCAAGGCAAGCCCTGAGCCCCCGGTACCGGGACGGACACTACATCCGCCGTGGCTGGACACTACATCCAACCGCGCCTTCCGGTATACGCCTAAAAGTTTAGTACTCCTTGTCGGCCGACACTTCACCCACTCACAGCATAGGAGTGCACACTGTCGCTCCAGACAGATACTAGGCTTTCGAGAATAAATTCTCCTATGGACCCCTACATCCGTTCGCCGAGGGAACCCTAGCTGATCGCACTAGGGTGCACCTCGTATAACACCCCCTCCTTACAGGATGAGGGTGGTCACCATCACGGCCCACGACTAGGTCGCAAGCTTAGGCGGACCCATTTCGCTATCAGCCGCCAAACGTCTGACCACTACTTCCTGGATTAAGGCATGAGGCAGCCAGCAAGCCAGCCACGCCAAACCCCGGCCCAGGGTAGGTTCTTGCGTGTACTGCCATAACTCGGGACTGACCTGCCAACCCCCCGGATACCCCCCCACAAGCGAGAGAGCCCCAGGTCACTAGGAGGGCAGAGTCCCCAGACAGCACACAAAAGAGTAGATACGATGGGTCTGTGTCCAGAGCTTACCGAGGCACCCACTTTCCGAAGAGAGCAGGATACGACGGATCTGTGCCCGTTGGACTCACCAAGGCACCCACTCCCCCTTGCCAGAGCTCCCGTTTGCGAGATGCCCCAAGAGCACCGCGGCAAGGTGAGAGTTGACTTGAAGGAGAGAGGCTATACAGTACGCATCATCCAACCTTACTCAGGGTATAGGTTAATATAGAAAATATCAAAACTAATTTTTTTTACAAATAATGGAGAAAACCGGGGATAAACACTTGTGTTTAAGATACAAATGCTGGTATCACCGAATCAGTGCTACCTTTAAATAAAAAAAAGCCTTATATATGTAAGAAATGAAAAAAATATACTTCAAAATAACGTCTTAATACACCGATTTTGAACCATAAAAATGTATAATATGTAATAATGAAGTTAAAAAATACAATATATACTTCTTGTTGTAAGACCTTTATTTAGGTAGTACTAAATCAGAGCTACCATTAAGTTAATAAAATGGCTACTTACATTTAATCATAAAATTCCTTTTATTTATTTAATTTTAATTTTACCGATATTTTTACTCCACAGATAATGCTAAAACGACTAAATCTGAAACTTGTCCATATAGAATCCCATTATATTTCATAGATACAACTTATCTATCATTTTCTCATTCATTTTAATTTTGATATAAGATAATAAAAGCTCAAAACCTAATACTTATTTTCAAGATTAAATTAAGGCAGCACAAAAAATCGGTGCTATCTTGAAATAATTATAGGAATTGAAATATATTATTGTATTATTTATACTAAATTTACTTTAATATTTATTTTTTTTATTTATTTTTTTATTTATTATTACGTTCTTATTTTATTTTATTATTTTTTAGTTAATTTTTTTAACTCTTGCTCTGAGCCTTGGGACTAAAAATCTCAAGACTAAACTGCAGGCTTGATTTGGACCTTCACCTGATGTGTTACTAATGTGAACTAAGAAGATAAATATGTAGATTTATCAGACATTTTTGAACAGGGTCAAAGAAAACATCAATGTATATGTAATTACGATACCTATTTATAGGGTTTCTGCCAATGATATCCAATCATCTCATCCATTAAACTTTTGAAAAGATTTCTTTAACAAACATAAGGAAAGCTCAGGCACCATGTTATTTTCAGATGTTGATTAGCAGGATTTGGGACGATAGCGATCTCTTATGGACTTTGCCTTGCCCGTAACAACTCGCCCACCTCCTTCTTCTCTATCCTTCGTTACTCTCGAACAAATTAAGGTTATAATTCTTAAGACGGAGACTGCATGGCCCTTCTCAGAACGTCATGCTGGGCTCCACCTGCTCCCATTTTGTGCCTTTATTTTAAATCCGATAAAGGTGAGAGGATTTTTAAATAAAAGATAAAGAATTGGGCTACCATATTTGATTCTCTTTTTGATTTTTTAATATTTTAAATCCATATTAAGCTATAAAATGGTTCAAAGTTGATAAACTTTATATAAATATTACACCATCATAGCTTATGGATTCAAAATATTAAGAAACCAAAAACCAAATCAATTAGCCCCTGTCTTTATATTTAATTTAAAACCCCTGTTATTTTTATCGGACTAAAAGGCGCCAAATGGGAGCAGTGAAGATCAGCACTATGAGTTTTTTGATCCGCGAGACCCAAGATATTGACATCATCTACCGGCAGCGCCATTGATTAAACTGTTGAGCGCGCAGAATATATATGAACGTAGTCAATGAATAGCATGTATTAATTAAAAGGCCTTCTTTACTTTCTGGGGCTCCTCCGTCAAAATCATCTACCTGAGTGTTGGGTCTCACACACGCTGAAGTGCAGCAGTGTTTCTTTAGCCCCAATGTTTAAGATTAAATCCAATAGAGTCTTTTCTTTGGAATTGTTTCTCGCCCTCAGTATGGTTGTGACCAATGCAAACGTATTCTGGTAGTTATTTCTGCAACGGCGACTTGACTAAGCAGGCAAAATAATCGCTTTATCTATTTAGCCCCCTCTTAATACAATGGCAAAACTGTTCAATACATATGGGAAAGCTTTAGATTTATTAAAGCTTCCTGTAAAGTTTAGTAAATTAATTGCATGAACTCTTGGTTTCTGTTTAATTGTTGCACATTTTTTGTATTGGTTATTTTATGTTTTTTCAATTGTTATCAATTCATTGTCTGTTATTCATTAACTTGGTCTATTTATTATTGTAAGTTATTTTTGTCTTTTAGTGGCATTATATTGAGAAATTAAGTTATTTATTATTAGTGATCAATGCACTCTCTACTTCATCAAACTGCAATTGTTTTGTAAATTTTTATAAAATGGTTTATAATATTAATGCCTACCTCTTGAATGGTCTTTATGACTGTAATGTAGCATCGTACAATTTAATCAACAAATAAATCAATTATCACGGCGTGAAAAAATTAGTATCAGTAATATCCAAATCAGTCAAATATAAATTGAAGGAACACTGAAACTACAAGAACATGGTAGAGATTTAACTGTCGGTTTGAATCAAAACAAAACTTTAAATGCGTAGCCTAATATTTGCCAACATAGTTTTTTTAACGTTCCGATTAACGACATTTATTTTTCCTATAACTTTGCCTGCTGTAGATGTTTTGACTAAATACCCTGGTAGCAGCAAACCTGCATGTCTAGCGAATTTTCCACTGACTGTTTGTTACTGACCAGAGAAATGTTCGTTGATATAGACAAAAATATCACAATCCATAATCGTAGATGCTGGATAAATAAATAAATGTTTTTACATGCTTGTAGCTATTAGGATGACATAGGAAAAAATAGTGTCAAGAGTCAATGAATAATATTTCAATACGGTTCTTTATGTCTCAAAACTCTTAACCGAGACATTTGTTTCTGCAGGAACTCTATTGGAAAACGATCAATTCTCAGGTGCTGTCCAAGTAATGCAGGTGGAAAAGACACACTGTGTGCTCACGTTCTGCTGCCCTGATGAGAAGCACTACAGCATCGTTCTGAGTCGCAAGCAGTATCTTCATGCTGAGAAGGTGATTGTTTTTTTATTGTTTTATTTTATTTATTCATTTTTAATAGTAGTTTTTTCAACAAGATGTTAAGTCTACAATTTTAAATTTGGAATTAAGAAGTCATGTTTACATTTCATCACCTATCTAAGTATGCTGTTAAGTGTAATCCAAAAAAAAACCTTGTGTGAATTGAGGAATGCTCCAAAGTGTTGGTAATTTGTTTGAACGATTATTTATTACAATTTGGGTTTGAAAGACCAAAAACATTGTCGCCTCTTTTAAAGCCTGTCTTTCAAACTTTTAACTCAGGGAACCATAATTAATGATTCCCCAAAATAGCAGTTCGCCTAAAATCAACCCCCATGCGTATTAAAGCTGATTTATCAACTTGTCAATAATAATAATAATAATAGTCGAAGACATATCATTTTGTGCATACACAACCTAAATGCATGCATGTATCAAATTTCTATCACAACCATCAATGAAAATATCACATATACCTCACTTAGTCAATTACAAATGCTGCAATTTATAAAGGACAGAGTTATTTTACTACTTCAACCCACATAAACTTCGACAGCAAACGAAGTTGTTAAGCAAAGCAACACTTTGGTAAGTCTTTTGGCTGACCATTATGACGATTTCCCTTCCTTAATAGTAAAATTCATGTTCAAGACAGCGGGTGGTGAGGAATGCATTGGGCATGGCAACCCCTAGCTGGAACATGAGTTGACAGTCGGTCGGTTGGTTGGTTGGCCGTTTAGAGGGCAGAGCGGACCGTTATCCAGTACACTGGCGTTCAGTACACTCTGAATACTCAAACGGCCGTCTGATGTCCCATATCTCACCCTTCCTCTTCCTTCAATATCCCATACTTCCGGGGGCTTGCGCAAAATTCCCATTAGAGGAAGACGTGCTCAACGGTTCAACCGGGGTCTCCTTGTCCACCAATAACAACATAACCCACATTAACTTCTGCTTACGAATAGTACAAAATAATTTTAGCTGTTAACAACAAGGTTACAGTATTTAACTCAGTTTAATTCAGATTCTATGTAATTTCCGCCATTTTATTCACAAACCTCTCCCCGTGTCCTTGGTAACCATCCTACACTTAACCCTCGTTTCTTTGGTCAGTTTATCCATTCTGATCAATACCACCTATGAAAAATCACAGATTACGCTTGAAAACGCCTAGTTTTTGTTTGTTTTAAAACTTCTTTGATTTGATGGTCTCTGGTAAAGCTCTTGAGTCTAGTTACCATAGTAACATCGGATATATGTGGGTAAAATGTCAAATATAACAGAGGTTGCCAAGAAGAAAGGACTGGTTACCAAGAAAAGCGGTGGTAATCGTTGGTAAAATGGCGGCAACCAAAATTTAACAAATTTCAATATCTTAGTAGCATGGCCGGGACTGTTTCAGATGAAACAGATAAAGAGCCTATTTCATGATGACATGAAATTGAACGTGACAGATGTGGACGTCTACTGCTGGAACGCAGACTGCGAAGGCTGCCTCACCCTCGCCCACCTCCCCACCGTCCTGCTGGCGATGGCCATGTCCCTCAACAACTGGATCACACCAAACTAGTTGAATATTCCATTAATTTATATTTAATTTTTTTATAAGTTCTACGTTCAATAGTTTTGTGGTGAAATCACTTTATACGTTGCTTTAAAGATTGTTTTGCATATTGTATCGACGGAATTTAAGAATTAGCATAAGCATAGTAGTTTGATTCAAATGAAATGTTTATTAATAAACGAAGATTGTTTCTTTGCTCAGAAAAATCATAGATTGCGGCTCTATTTATTATTTTTTTATTTTTTATTTATAAGTGGCAGGGAACATGGCATAGTATATTTTGTCACTAGTCCGGAAAGTGACCGTTATCGGTGCAAGCAGGCCCGGATTAGGCCTAACACTTTTTGACGCCCTAGGCCAAAGGTCACAATTACGCCCCCCCCCCCAGAAAAAAACAAAACCGATTAATGGGGTTATTTCAATTCTACTTACTTTGGTTGTTGTATAAACCCACAGAACTATTTAACGATGTGATGATCAACAGTTTCGTCACTTCAATCCGTGGACGTAATCCTTTTGCATAATTTAATGTATCATTTTACCACCATATTAATTTTAGATATTAAATTCAATGTTATAAAATTGTAAAACCGAAGTAAATTTAAATCCAGGGCAAAGGAACAAGGTCATGGGAAGGGGAGGGGGGTTTACTGTCAATTAGGGGGAATGTTTACCGCTGATCTGGGGTGCTCTTCACCGCTGATCATACGATCACAGGCGCTATTTGCGATTGGGGGCGCTCTTTACAGTCGATCAGGGGCGCTCTTCACCACATGTCGGGGGCGTGATTCAACCCTGATCAAGGGTGCTATTTACCGTTGATGGCGATATTTACCGTGTCAGTCGGGGGTGATGCTCTTGGCCACTAATCAGACACTCTTTACGGCATATCAGGAGCGCTCGTCCCTGCCACGAAGCAGCCCCTCGGATCTCGGCGCCTTAGGGGGTCTCCTAGTTCACCTAAATATATCATTCTTCTTTCTCTTTTGCCGAATATTCTATTTACTCTTGTTATTGAAGAATTTAATAAAAAACTGTGAAAACCAGAACTAAATTATATTTGCGGTTAAATATTTTTGACTAAAACGTAGAATAAAAAAAGGCCCGTTTAACGCCCTCCCCCCCCCCACCCCCGACTAACGCCCTACGCCATGGCCTAGGTTGGCCTAGTGGATAATCCGGGCCTGGGTGCAAGATCGAGTTTCAAGTATGAGGCGAAGCCGAGTACTTGAATTCGATCGAACACCAATATACCACTTTCGGACGAGTTACGAACAGTACTTTTCATCATACCATACCACCTTTAATTAATAAATTTACATTTTTGATAAAAATTAAGAAAATCTAACCTATATACCCCCTCTTACATTGTTATTTGTTTATCTTGTATTTAAACTATTTACAGCTGTTATTAAAAATAAAAATAAATTAACTTGTTTAGTGTCCCGAAAACCACTGTTTCACGGTCTATAGTAAGATGCACGAAAATAGTCCGATGGAAAATTTAACAGCTGTGTCCCCCCTCACCCCCTCTCGCCCTGCAATGTTGTCATTTGTGGTTATGTTTACCATGTGTTATACAGTAAAAAAACGTGTTTTAGAATAAATCTGGCAACAATGCATCGACTCTCATCGGACTATTTTCGTGAATCCTACTATAGTCCCAAAACACCACCAAAATTATTCGCGGTCTTTGTTTACCAGCACGTTTATCCAACCCACCGGGAATCAACTAGTTTCGATCACAGCTGTACATTCCAAAAACAACTTTTATCGCAATGGTATGATGAAAAATTATTTATAATGTGACAATACAAAAATGTTTTATGTTGCAAGAATACATAAACAGTTAAACTAACCATAGTCCGTTCTTAGCGAATAAATAGCAGACTAAGATGCTCAAATAAATAATAAGTACAAACAGTAAAAACAATCTACACATCAACATGAAATTTCAAACTTAGCAAATAACAATCCATATAATATAGAATACTAATTACAAGCCATATAGCAAACAGAAGTACATATTTTAAATTAACTAAATATAATAAACTCCATGAAGTATTAGGCATGTCAGATAAACTACCTATAGATATACTTTGTTTAAACTTCATTGTTGGTGATGGTGAATTTTATGTTATTGTTTATTAAATTATTATGGACATTTTAAATGTGCAAAAACTTCAAGAGCTGATTCTACCAAGACCAACTATGAAAATAAGCAGAAATGGATATTTATAAACATATGTCTTAAAATAATTAGTTTATCCACTAGCCTCCATTTGGTTTTTTAATCTTTTTATTTCCATAACAGATTGATATATTTTCTCAAAAGAATTATTTGAGATAGGCAGAGCATAACTCAGTACGGTCACGGTCCCATTAGGCCCCGACTATACGGGCGACTTTGTCGCCGCGACTTAGTCGCCGCGACTTAGTCACTGACGCCTATTTCCCGCAGTACTCAATGAGGGGCGGGGGCAGATCAGACAGTGTTACCAACACTGCAAATACCGCGCACGGAAGGGACACTCGGGCAATGCTAGCTGACACTAGCAATGATAGTGTTGGTAACACTGTCTGAACTGCCCCCGCCCCTCATTGAGTACTGAGGGAAATAGACGTCAGTGACTTAGTCGCGGTGACAAAGTCGCCCGTATAGTCGGGGCCTTAGTAACTCTACGCGCCCCACCCCGGGCAACCACCCCACTCCAGCTCAATTCATTTTCACTTATGGGTGACTGCAGTTTTTTTTTCCTTCTAATTATGTTGCTCTTGGAGTTCATTTTTTCCTGGAGAAAGGAAATCGGCCATTACAACCGCTTTTTTGTACTCAGCCTTGATGACATCGTATGGATTTTTTCGTATTTTTTAATCGTATGGACATGGTAGTGGATTTTTTCCTTTTTTGAGGGTTGTGATTCAACAAGGGCAGACAAAGGGGTCTCTTTTAGTGATGTGTCTGAAAATGTTGGAATGAACCCAACCATCAGAGATGTCATCGCATGCAAATATTGAGTTTGTCTTATCAACTAAAACAACCTTGGAACAGGTTTTACACAATTCCCCGTGACTTTTCAGAAAGGTTGGCACTCTACGAGAGTTTCCATGAAGAGCATTTCGAGGGGTTCGCATTTTGGAAGGTTGAAAGTTTTATTTCCTGATCTGTAAGAATGTGATTCGTAGACTAGAGGGCTGCCAAGTGGTGACTTAGGGCCAGAAAAATTACTCTTGATTTCTTACCTTGAGTGAATTGATACATGAAAATTTTACATTATCCGTTGCAGGTAATTTAGGTTATAAGTTAGGTTGAAATTGTTAGAAGAAAAGGCTAATGTGAAGTGGTGAAAAATTGGATGACTCAACTTGGCGGGATAGTCAAGATAACGCAGATCTTCTTCCTGTAGTATCGGAGAATATTCTGCTCTGAGTTCTCTTATATTTTCCAATTTGCGCATGAGTTTTTTTTCTATGCGAGACTCTATTATAATTTAACTTTTTAAAGTAAAAGATTTCTCGGAGGAATGAATTTAATTAGTTAAACTGCAAAAAATATGAAAGGCCAGAACCTGACAATAATTTTATTATTGTCTCCATTTGGCAGTGCTGCTAACCACCCTAATAACGTTCTCTCGCACGCAGCATACATATGTTTTACAGAGTTAATAAACTTTGTTACACTGCGCTGCAGTTGTTGAAACTGCAAACAACCGACCAACCAGCTGATACGACACGACACAAACTGAAACAGCTGACGACGACGACGACGACGACAAAACCAGACGATACAAGCGTTGCCAGTGTAGTCTGCACTGCAGTAATTATTTAGTTTTAAATTTAGTGCACACTGTATTATACATTTTTTATATTTAACTACGAAGACATAAAATGTGTATTGAGAAATTAAAACTCTCTATTTAGATGTAAAATTTTCTTAAACTTTAAAATGACCACATAGTTGGGGCAGTAAGTAGGTTATAATACATTTGGAAATTTTTAAGGTTAGGTGTGTTAACATAGTTTCATAATAATTGGTAAATTATTTCGAAACCAGCCTAATTCTTGGCATTTTGTAAAATTTACCAAGATAAAGATTCTGTGCTCAATTTGGAGTTTCTTTCTGTGATAGTTTTTAGAATGAAATATAGGCTTAGTAGCATCACTATGAAATATACTTAAACTTCGAAAGCCCATTTTCATTGTTTAGGGCCTAGCCTATATCTTCTTTAAGATAATATGTATCCATCCATAAAATCGATATCAAGGACTTATTATAAAAATGTGAAAGTGTGGATGTGCCTCACCATAAGTTTTATGATAATTTTCACTCTTATTTTATTCAATAGACAATCTTATTATGGTTCTAAAGTGTACAACGATCAGTTAAGGTTTCCAGCATCTCTAAATATAGGTAAGTTACACTACCTTACATAGTTACCTTTTATTTTCTTAGTTGAATTTTAGTTGAATTCAAGCAATGATTACTGTAGCAATTTGCTAAGTACAGTACTTAGTTTCTCTTCTTCTGTTCTTCATAAGTTAAACCTGCCAAAAGCCGTCCGCCGCCAAACTTCGGTCACAACAACCTAAAAATTATGTTTTTAAGCTTACAGGGGGGGATTTAGGCTTGTATTACACTGAGTCACAGAGGGGGATGAGGGGGTCAAAATTAGGAAAAAACCTTTTTACGTACCGTAATACAATGGAAGCTCTCTTAACCGACATCTGATCAACCATCAGTTGTATTAACCGACCGTTTTCCATGAATATAACAACTTCCGAGATTCGAGCCGAGGTTGCAATAATAATCTAAAAATAACTCATGTAAGTTATCTAGAGGTTGATCATACCTTTTGGTAGCAAGTCAGATTCAGTCACCTACTCTCATTATTTCACTCCTCAGACTGTTTTTAATGTGTTTGATAAATTTGTTTTTCTAAAGCTTTGTATGACAGTCTGTTGACTTTACTGTTGATTGCCCTTTCAACCATTTTTTAAGATTTTTCACTTGTTTTATTGATTTTTACACCTATTTTTGGTTTTATTCGGTTTAACCAACTTTTTTTGTTATCCGACTTTAGTCGGGTCCCGCAGTGGTCGATTAAGAGAGCTTCTAAACTGCGAATGTGGACGACCCCTAAGTAACAAACATTTGGTCAGTTTACCTTCATGAGTATATTTAACCATCAATACTAGGCCTAGTGAAAAGCCCTCAATTCCAGCCACCTCGGGACCGGACCACCAGCCGGACTTGGAAATTGCAGAATTAACCGAAACAGAGACCTGTTAGGGCCTTATGTGTTCCAACAATGAACTATTAGGGTGTATTTAACAATGAAGGGTCTCGTACTTGCCCAATCAATACTGGGTACCGGTATGCTGATGACACCAATGTTGTAACATCTGTGGAAAATTATGAATAGGTTCTAAAAAAATCTAAAAATAATAAGAAAATGGTTGAAAACTGGCTTTTTGCAAATAATCTGTTTTAAATGAAGATAAAACTACTACAGTAATTCTTAGTCTTAGAGGCAGTGAGATGAGAGTCTCTCAAGTGGTGCATCTTAGATTTCTGGGGTTCACTTTAGACCCAAAACTGAACCGGCATCCACATATTATTGGCGTTCAAAAAAGTTGTGCTCCCAGTATTTTTGCTCTAAGGAGACTGAGAGGTTAATTGGATTTGGATGGGTTAAGGCAGGCATATTTTAGCCTCTTTCAGTCTCACGTTAGTTATGGCTTGATTGTGTGGGGCTGCTCACCACATACTGCTAAGAGTATTTTCAAAATTCAAAAAAGAGCGATTAGAATTATTGCTGGAACAGCAAAATGTGTTAATTGTAAACCCATCTTTATTAAATTATTATTTTTAAATCTATGCACTTTACATTAATTTTTACATCCTTCTTTAAATGGAAAAATCAGAATGTGGAGAGCAGTCCATACACACGGTCTAGAAACAATATATTCCAAAGACCAGATTAAATAAGACTGAAAGTTGTCCAATTATAAGTGCTTGTAAATTTTACAACAAGATTCCTGAGGAAATACGTTGCTTGGATAGCAGACTGTTCAGAAAAAACTCTTGAACATTTTTTTTTACAAATAATCCCTTTTATAATAAGTATGAATTCTTAAATACAAATTGAAATGTTGGCCTATTTGAGTTTAAAAGGTAAAAATTCTATATTTTAGCATAAGTTATGAATATTTTAGAACAAATATGACGTGCCAATGTATTTTATGTAAATATTCAAGGCAAGTAAAGAGTTCTGAGTTCTATCGACTTTGAAACAATCATGATTTGCTCGCTAAGACGTAATAACGCTGAAATGACGATCGGACAATAGACGCAAGCAGTCACTAGCGATGAAACTGCGTTTAATGGACAATATTACTGATATTCTGCCAAAGAAGGCCCTAATTTATAAATGGGACCGTAACGGTGGCAGATTCCGACTACTATAGTGACCTGACTTCCATGTTACATCGGGCCGTGAATCACCAAAAAAAAAAAAAAATAAATAAATAAATAACGATCAAAAATAGAACACTAACACAATGTTTTAGAAGACATCCAATAATGAATAGCCTGGAAAATGCGCAATGGAAATGATATTTTAGTGATAGCTATTATATGGAACAAGTTTAGTATTGTCTATTTTGGACATCGCGGTGGGAAACGACCGCGGATGAATATTTTATCTCCGGCAGACCGCGGCCGGATCATCCAGTGGCCGAACCATCCGAGGCCGGACTACAGGGCTTCTACCGTATATCAAGTTTTAACCATGATATGAATGATTAAAAAAACATGTGTTTTTAAAAGTCTATCTATTACTGATATGGTCAGATATAGTACAATAATTAATTGATAATGTATTGCATTATGGTACTGTCTGTACGAGCCTTCTTTTTATACAGTACTGTAAAATGAGCTATTTAAATTATTTAGTGCATTGCAATGCTTTGTTTATTTATTCATTTTTTAACTTTGTTTCAACTTTTTTGTGAATTTAAATTATTTTAATTTTGATATTATGATCATAACAATTTTGTAAAAAGTAAGTTTTAATATCACAGTTTTACCATTATGGGCCTAGTGCAGTTGACTCTCGATTTTCTGCTTCCGGCTAATCAAAACTGTATTTATTTACATTAGCGGCTAATCCTGATGTAGGTTTGACAAAAGAGGGGAAAAATGATTTTCTAATGTAAGTTGTATTTTGATGATTGGGGGGGGGGGGGGGGGATGTTGGCTGTTTGCGACTTTTTGTTAATGTTGGCAAATAATATTTTTGCAATCCTCATGGGTATTTTTTGATTAAAAGAAAATCATACGAAATGTTTTTGTCTGGAATTTAACTAATCTCCCCACTGGGGACCCACGGTCGGCTAATAACAACATTCAGTGGTGATACCTAGCCGCCCTTGCATATGTCATTTAGGAAACTTGAATAGCGAGAAACGTGACCACCAAACAAAAGTAATAGGCTAGGTGAAACCTAACGACATCCCAATGGAAATAAGATAATTTAATAAAAATTGGCCCTACACTATAGGCCGGTTAAACAGCGGTGGCGGCTGAGGGATTAGGAAGGCCGGGGAGGCCTCTCTTCTCCTCGCCAACCCTCGGTCGGCCGCTCCGGGCCTGGGCCATGAGTCACCCACTGGGCAAGAGGTGCGATTAGTACAACTTTCGTTACTTCAAAATATATAGTCATCTAAATGCCATTTTTGAAACCTTCATAAAATTACAAGAAAATTAAGCCCAAGAACGATGTTAATACGGCAGTTGTAAATAGTTTAACTCTTAAGTTAATTTTGAACCTGGAATACTCAATGTTATCGTATTAACATCATTCTTGGGCTTGATTTTCTTGTAATTTTATAAAGGTTTCAAAAATGGCATTTAGATGACAATATATTTCGAAGTAAGGAAAGTTGTACTAATCGCACCTCTTGCCCAGTGGGTGACTCATGGCCTAGGCCCGGAGCGGCCGACCAAGGGTTGGCAAGGAGAAGGGAGGCCTCCCCGGCCGTCCTAATCCCTCAGCCGCCACCGCTGTTTAACCGGACTATAATAACTACAATCATAACTTCAGAAAGTAGCATTCAAATGCTTAGTTTGAATAGTTATCTACTAAGAAATTAAAAAGTATGGTTTTCAAAAGAGAATCGTTATATTTTACCACGTTCAATCTACAGAACTTACATGCTCATTAGGGTCCCAGAAGTTTGCATTGACCTCTTTGAGGCAATTGATGTCTTGAAATTTATGTCCATTTTTATGGAACACATAAAAATAATAAAGTAAAATACAAGCTAATCGCATATAAATAAATGGCAACACAGTTCTTTTACTTAGCATAAGTGGCTTATTGAAATATTTTCTTTCAATAATAAACTGTTACTGTCTTAATCACTTTTAATGACAGCTTTATAAGAATTAAAAAAAGGTCCGCCAACCTCTTAAAAAAAAGTATATTTTATATATAGGCCTAAAGATACTACAGTAGACTCCCTCTTAACCGGCCACCTTTTAACCGGTCTCCGCTTTAACCGGCTTCCCTCGGACAAAAACAACATCTTTATAACCGTCCATTTTTTATCTCAACATCGCTTTAACCGGCCATGTTTCGCCAGAAACGTTGTTTTCTTATTTACTGAATCATTCAATTCAATATTATATCATATAGACGTTCTCAAACTATTTAAAATGTACTGTCCTGACGGAAGTGTATGCTACCATAAGTGATCGAATGCTTTTGGATCTGCTATCCAGTACACAAAACTAAGGAAATACATTATTATTAGTTTATTTTAGTCGTGGATTTCATGAGTGTCGGATGTTAGCTGTAAATTATATAGAGTAATACATTTAGAGTTGTTTTTTTTTTTTTTTTTCAAAGCCATATAAAATTTTAGGTTGGCATAATTTTAATGTACATCAGTTTAACCGGCCAAATCACTATCCGGCCATGGCCTGGTCCCGAAGTGGCCGGTTAGGAGGGAGTCTACTGTACATAAAAAATTCAATATACAATTTAATATAAAAAATCAATATTATTGAAAGTACAGTCGGCTATCTCTCTATAATCATCAAACATTTAATTAGGCCTCATATAAAATAAGAGTAGGTACTTTATCTATCTCATAAGGATAATTATTTATTGAGTACGGTATCATTGCAGTTGATTTGATAATTGTGCTAAAAGTTGTGTTTACACCAGAGTTGAGGACTAAAAGTTGCCAAATTCTACTGGTATCTCTATTTGGCTAAAGTTGACAACTTTTGGTTGTTTACTCTGATGTTAGCACACCTTAAGATGGATGAGGTACCGTTTTTCCTTTTTTGTCATATAAGTGTCTTTCGTAAAGTTTGATTAATTAGGCCTATGGGATTTAACACTAAGGGCAACTAAGTTGTATACAAATATAAATTTTAGTTGTTTTTTATAAATGAGTTACTTTTTGGTATTACATTTCATATCAAAATTTTTATCAAATGTCTGTCATTTAAAACTAGTTTTATTAATCACATTGCGTTTTAATATTCTGATAATTTTTAATTAGAACTATGAAGTTTTGTGTCAGCAGATAGTCATCAAGCAAAGCTCAGCAATAAAGAGGACTTTTAATGACCTAACTGATAGCAGCAGCAATTTACATTGACAAACTATCTGAATCACTTTAGTTTAGTTGAAGACGTAGATGTTGTAAAAAACCTTCTTTTATCTCAGTACAGTCTTGTCAGGCAGCGTATTATAAGAGTAAAACAACCTAGGCCTGAACCACAGTAAATACCAAACTAACTTTTAACTTATACCACACATAAATAAAAGATAAAAATGATAGCCCTTATTAGAAAATACCTCAACCCCCCCACTTCACCCCAAATTATGTTTTCTTTTTTATATATGATTTACTACTACTGATGATATTATTTGTTGGTCATGTTTAATGTCTTGAGAGCCGAAGAAACATATTTTACAAGGAAACAGTTCAAGGGCCGATTTACACTTAAAGATGGTTTTGTTGAAATAATAGCTTAAAAGTGAATATATTAATAACTAGGGGATTGTAGGGGCAAAGGCCCCTAAAAATCAAAATTGTTGTCTCCAAAAGAATAAGTTTCAATTCATCACCTCCTTGCACAATTACTCTATTTCATCTCAAGTTGCAGTATGATTATCCGTTTGGATTATCTAATAAAATATTACTTAATCTTGAAGAAACATTTTTGAGTTATCAAATCAATAATTTACCGATAATCTCTCCTTAATTAAAATACAGTAGTCTATTTTATGGGAAAAAAAGCTATTGCACTATTATACAACCGGACTCGGTAAAAATTATTTTAACCTTAAACATGCCCATAATAAGTTTGAATACTCAAGTAAATAAAATAGTTCAATCCAAAGTTAGCCCTTTAATACTGTATACTCCTTCACCCTGGACAACTATGCCACCCATTCCCCCACACTCGCCGTGTCCCCCAGGCCTCCCCGAGTCCCCGTTCAACTTTCGGGTCCAGTGTTTCCTGTATCTCCAACACCCCTAGGACCCGAGTAACCCTCATGCTCCCGGACCTTGTGCCCCCATGTTCCTTATCCCCCCATTCTCCCATGATGCCCGCAGTTTTTCAACATGGTCCCCGTGGTCTCTATGTTCCTCATTCCTCTCCTGTGCCCCCTATTCCCAACCAGCTTTCGTGCCACTGACATCTCTAGTGTCCCTTGTGCTCATATATGCCCGTGCCTCCATGCTCACCATTTCACCCCGTGCCCGCTATGTCACTCATGACTCAATCTTGGCCCCAATGCCCCCTAACCCCCAATGCCACCTAAACCCCTCGTGCACCCCATACCCCTGCACCCACGGTGATCTGTGCCCACATGCCCACCCTTCTTCCCCGTGGTCCCGATGCCCTCTATGTCCCCCATGCCTCCCGCGTGCCACCCAATACCCATTTAACCCTCTTGCCACCGACGTCCCTGGTGCCCCTTGTACCACCACACCCCGCCTCCACATGCCCCCGTGCCCCCTATGGCGCCCATGATGCCACCCTAGAGTGCCTATGCCGCCGCACTCTCGGTTCCTCCATGCTCCTCTGCCCTCATGCATCCTCCACATGCCCCCCTCGTGCCCTCTATGCCTGCATATCTCGAACATCCTGTGCTCCCCATGGTCCCGTATCGCCATCCCCGCCGTCCTTCCCGTACCGTCCTGTGCCCTCCGCAGTGCCCCCTATTTCCCCCGTGCCACCGACGTCCTTGTGCTATGATTGTAGTCTATTTTGTTCCATTCGGTTAATTAAGTATAACATTGATTGATAAACTGTGTTGTCTGTTTTAGCATACTATTATTTACACGAAAAACTCCCCGTCTTTCTGGATTAATGGGCTTTTGTTGTTGTCCCTACGAACTACTTAAAAAAATAAGCTGAGAAGGGATCAAACAAAAACAAAATAATTCTCATTCGGAGGTTATCCAATGTTAGTAGTTTACATAATATGATTCAGTCGGAAATAAACAAACACTCAATAAAACTCTCAACTCTATCTACTCTAAATAGAAAATATATAAAGCATTAATGTAATAACTAAACAAAATTCACTGATTAAAGACAATATATCTTCAACAATTATATCAATCATGAAACGTCTAATCCACTTTTACTCGTGGTATTTCAGCATATACAAAATCATTCTACTCCTGTCTCCTTAAAGACATAGATGGGGTCACGAAGAAGACATCCGTTGTGAATCAGTAATTTGCCCATGACTATCAGTGTTCTTTTTTTTATAGTGTATTGCTAATGTTTAAAGTTATAATTGTATGGTTATCTTAACTCAAAATATGTGCTCAATAAACAGCTGAGTTTATGATAAAAAATATTTAACATCTGCTTAATTAATTACACGTGCAGATCTAAAAATCTTCTTCCCATTAGATTAACATTGGAACTTCAAGGTCCAATGGGGCAAAGCCCAGGTAACTTCTGGTAATTCTGGTATTTTTCCTTGCGTCCTTGGCCCTCAAGCTTTAAAATGAGCCATCATACGTAACCCTACCTTTCTTCTAACTCGAGATATTTCGTGGGGACCGATTCGCTTACGGAATTATATATATAGATTTTGAAATCATTAATTTACTACTGAAAATTTCCCAGGTAATTTTCTGACTGGAGAGAACCTAGCTGCAGATGACCCACAGGTTGTCAAGAGATTAGCAAGCAATTTCCTTGTGCCTCCACCTGAAGTTAGAGCTAAACATTTGTATCTTCTTGAAAACCCAAGACTTAAAGATACCTCAATGGGGCAAGCAGAACAAATCAGAAAAGTCTTACATAACAAGGTAGGTACGTTGTCTAAATGCAACCAGATTGGTGATAGGCTAAAATACACCTCAAAATTTCAAGAAGCAAAAATTAATCCATCCTGACTTGATTACAAAAGTATTTAGACTACAGTAACTCAACGTAATTTTACAAACACTGATATGATGAGTGAGAACTTTCTTATAGATATTTAATGACCCTGCATGTCATATGGCACTCCGCCGATTTGATGATGGTTGCTGTCTAGCTTAATCAGAGCATGACTGAAATCGTAAACCGTGCAAGGTCACATTAGTCATACCTTAGAGACTCGTTGGAATTGGACATGGGTAATTTGAAATTCTCTTTAGGATACCTCCTAATTTGTTATCCATTGTATAGCTCCTGTCCTAGTCCACACGTATATTTTATCATGAAAAATATTTTCATTGGTAACTA
This sequence comes from Neoaliturus tenellus, assembly GCA_030545055.2. Taxonomy (NCBI): domain Eukaryota; kingdom Metazoa; phylum Arthropoda; class Insecta; order Hemiptera; family Cicadellidae; genus Neoaliturus; species Neoaliturus tenellus. The sequence continues at coordinate 334,547,075 of CM061531.1, read as the reverse complement.
GTTTTATTTTTTTCATAGCATATATGTATCTAAAATTTGAGTCTCCAAAATTGCAACTATTGAAGAACGTTAAGTGTTAGGTTTTTCTGCTTGCAACCATCTGGCAACCAGTCACTGTCAGTCAAAATGTTGAAATAAAAATCTTTGTAACCACAAAAATTATAATTTTTGAAATTAATATTATTCAGCAATTGTATTTATATACCGTAATTAATTTTCTTCCAGAAAAATGGTTTTTTCATCGAGTGTGGAGCGCTGGATGGTGAGACGAGGTCCAACACTCTGTATATGGAGAGGTTCCTCGATTGGACCGGGCTGCTGATAGAAGCCGATCCTCTCAACTTTGCTCAGATGGTCCGCAAAAATCGGCGAGCTTGGCTCTCTCCCACGTGCCTCAGCAAGACTTCCCACCCTCAAGTGGTCAGTCATTGCGTAGTTATAACTGTATTATCATAGGCGTGTCAAACGGTGGTGCCGCGGTACCACCACTAGATTGAGATTTGGTCTATGTAAAATGTGATTGTAACGTAGTAGGAACTGGGAAACACCATATTATATTTGACCCTATACCGTATTTCAAAACTAATTCATATTAAATTTTCCTTTTATTTAGTAATTAATCAAACATAATTTGTTAAACTGCCTTAAATTTTAAAACAAGTTGCCGCAAATACTGTATATGTAAAATTAGCCATCAGCTCACAGCTACATGGCTCATTAGGTAGGATCAGTCTGGTTTTTGTGTTCAGTGTGTAAACATGTCAGTTCAGCTCTTGTGAACAGGGCCGCCGAGAGAATTTTTGGGCAGAGTTCCGGAGCGATCTGGTTTTATGATGGATAAATGGTTGGTAAAAAAAGCAAAGCCTGTCGAGGATTTGATTCAAAGGCGCAACAAGAAAGACATAATTTTCTAATATCATGTATTTGCGTAAGTAAAAAATTCCATAAACAAAATGATGTTGAAAGGCCAAGTAATATGTAAGGTGTACCTTATTAAAAAAAAAGCGATGCTAGGTGTCAATTTATTCCAAAATTGTTTGAATTTGCTCACATCATCGGCCACATCCACATTCGCACACCTGACAGATTCCAGGAGCTAACAACAATTTCTTATCGCTCCATACTTCCAGCGCTTCTTTCCACTGTTCACTCCATTTTTAATAGATTTATTTTAGTTTGTGCCACAATATTATCAGTTTCTATCAGGCTTTGTTGAAAAAACGTATTAAGTTTATGATTCTATTAAAATAAATTATGATTGGTTGTTACTGCAACCAAATGTATGAATATGACTTAAATTTATTTAAGGCCAGCAATATAAATACATTAATGACAGTTTAAACGGTGTGAAACTTATAGTAGTTTTGTATGATGATCTCGCAAACCATAGTAACTGGAAAACCCTGTGTTATCTATTTTTGCGTTATGGTTACAAATATCTTATTTAAGATATCTAATCTTATTTTAATACTTGGGATTAATTTTGAAGAGGATTTCATGTGAATTACGAATATCTCAATTTCAAAACGAAAACTTTATACAATGTGGATTTACTTGTAGTTTTTAAAGGAGAGGGTAAACCAAATTGCCGACTTCAGACTCATAAATTATTTAGCTTACAAACATAAGCTATCTTCTGTAATTAAATTGAGCGGATGCTAGATAAATTACAGTATCTCCTTATTAAAATTTTTTATAATATTCCAGCGAACAAGGAATGGAAATAGAGAGGCCAGCTGAGCGCAGCCGTGAAGCCATGTGGACAGCAGCTAGGCCCACAAAAGGAATGGGGAACGGTGATTCACACTAGGAAATGATTCACAAAATAAAAATAAAAATCAGCTATTTGTCTTATTTAGCGCGAGTTGCCCACAAAAGGAGTGGCTGAAACACCTATAATGTTAGTTGGATATGAGTGGCCCCTCTATTTCTATTCTGCGCTTGCTGTAATATTCAGATTAAAAATTAATATTCTATATATCTATGATAGACGAATAAACGGGATTGATCGGAAATCATCGAGATCAATCCCGATTCGTACACAACTAGCTGTTTTCTCTCATTGTGCTTGAATGAAGAGTAATTTCCTCTCTTCAAAACAACGAATCCATTTCACATAAAAAAATACACATGCCATACATACTTACATACATGTATATAATTTTTAAAGATTCATTTATTCTCAGTTGGCACCACCACTACTGAAGTTCTGGACACACCTATGTGTATTATTTGTAAAAGAATGGCAGGACATTTTCCTTAAAGACAAAGTGGTGAACTGGCCAAACCTAAACTGGTACTTAAGTGTGTGGCAGGAGCCCTCAAATTTACGCAAAATTAAATGTAGGATGAGAAGTGTTAGTGATGTAATCACAGTTCCTCAAACCATTATACTTGTAAGGGTCATTGTGGTTTGAAAGTTCATCTATATACTCCCTTAAATAAAGTTGTAATTTGACCAGTAGTCATTGTTGAGCTGGTTGGTTATAGTCTATGCTTACTTTCCTGCTCTACTATTGATAATACAAAACTGTTCTTTTGTTTTTGGAGTTTACTTTTGACACTGAAAAATATAACCTTGCCTACCCAAACATATTTTTTAAATGTGCATGATAAAATTATGGGCCAAAATGTGTGCTAGTAAGTCTCATGTCAATTTCAAGTGAAATCATTCAAGATAGAAGATTTTCAAATTAAACTTATTACACCAAGAATGATTCCATGGCAATTTTACCCTCTACAACTTTTTTATGTTTACAAAATAAATCACTACAAAAACTGAATATATATTTCTTTTGTGTTTGCAGGTCTCGTTTAAACAGGATTTCAACGTAGGTAGGATATCAGACAACAGAGTAGGAGAGGAGCATCCAGGCCATGTCGATGTACAGTGCTTTCCTTTCTACTCTTATCTTCTAGCCATGAACATCTCCCATGTGGATTACTTCAGTCTAGATGTCGAAGGGGACGAACTCAACGTTCTCAAAACAATTCCATGGGACAAAGTAGATATTGATGTAAGTTTGAATATGTATTATTTGAACACACAATGCAATCTTTGATTTAATTATATATGCCAATACAATACAATACACACAATATATTGTATATAGTGTGTATTGTATTGTTATTTTTTTATAATTCTATTTTTAGACTGCTCTACAAGTTCGAACATGTGCGATTTTGATGTATCCCACCCCCTTCATCCTTAAAAAAGAGTGTACTTTCAAAAAATCGAATTTATTTCAAAAAATTGATCTATTTAAATATTTTTCGTTTACTATTATAGGACATAGATGCCTCAAATTTAGTATAAATTATGACTTTATTTAGGTTTTACTATAGGAGCAGCCATAGGCCAATTTCAATCTAAAATTAGTTCTAAAAAACTGTGAAAACACGAAATTATTAACATTTTTCTTGTATAGTATTTAAAATTAATTTTAATGTGGTAAATGCATTTTGAAAATTTTGATTTCATTCAAAAAATTGCCCAATTTTAATATATTTTACTAAAATTTATTTTATTAATATTCTATTTGGTATTTTTATAAAATTTTTAAACCCCCCCCCCCCATTAACAATCCTTGTGTATAGTAGGAATTTTTTAAGGAGAGGTGTCTTCCCCGTTACACCGTTTGTTTAATTCGTTTTGAATGGAATTTTTTTATTGCATTCTAGGATATTGTTCTTCTCTTAGCTCCAACTTTCAAATGGGTGGTATGAATTCATGACAACCCCAGGTGGGTAGAGGGGCGGAATCCCAGTACTTAAGACTTTTGGATTCATTGACGAATTCGGGGCAACCCCCTAAGGGGGCATGGGGCAGAGCCCCCATCGAGCCGTAGGCAAGTTGTATTGTTATACAATACACACTTGTCCATTAAAACTAATGTGGCCGTTGGCCAGTCCAGATGTTGAAACATTTGGTTGAACCAAAGCCACCCAAGAGTCATTGATTTTACCATTGAGAAGACCAGTTATGGTCAGAATCATTTAATAAAAGGTGAAGTACTTAAAGAAGAACCTGGAATTCAAGCTTTCATGTTGTGAAGAGTAATTCTTGAGTTGTGACTGTCAAGAAAACTGATTTACAGGGGGTTGGTGCAAGATGTCTCACATATGAGTTGGAGGTTGTGAATAGGGGTGTAGGAATAGTGATTTTTGGTTTAAAATAGAATTGAATAGTTATTTACTATCCCGAATATCAAATAGTTTCAAACCGAATAGTAACAGTAACGTTGAAATTTATTTTTAACAAATCATTTATTTTAACTGAGATTGACAATGAAATTTAGGTATATGTAGTATTTAAAATATGAGCGTTTCACAAACAAACTGTATTTCACATTATTCGGTCAAAATTAAGTGTTTTACTGTTTTTATTTGGTTTTGGTACTTGTTTCTAGTCCAGAGCAACAATGGTAACTTTTAAGCAAAATGTTTAGCTTATGATGAAAGTACAGGTGTAAAGAAGTGCAATAACACACTACTGTGGATACAAAAAACTTTTTAGGCATATTGGTTTTTTTTAATACCAGCAATGATTGGTTTATAAATACGTTTTTAGATTTTAGGATCAATAGTGTACTTATTTTTTCCAATATGCTATTCAAATGAAGAAGTTTTGATAAATACTGGTAAATCTTATACTCTAAAACAAGCTCCGTTTGTACGGGCAAAGTTTTTTTTTTTTTTCGCCCCAAGGATTTTTGATTTTTTTTATTGAATAGCCTATGGGGGTTTTGGCCACCAAAACCCCCAAGAAATTGATTGGAGCTGGTCCCATAGCTGGGAAAAATCCGGTTTTTGCGCTAGAGCACTTCAAAGATCCCATGTTATCCTTATGAAGATTTTTATATTGAACAAAAATCAGCTGATAACTGTAGATAAAATAAACCATGTGTTACATCTTTAACCTGTGGTTTAGGAAAATTACCAAATTCTGGCGAGTGAGCGAAGTGAAGGAGCTTTGTTTGAGAAAATAAACGGTATCAGTTAACTGACACATACTTTCTCCCAACAATATAAAAAAGATGTTAAAAGCTTCAAACATTAATGTCTTGATGACTCAGTCGGATAGCTACCAGCTGAGCAGCGCACGTTTGACCCTACGCGCATCTGTGACTTTTAACAACGTACTGCGTTTACCGCTAAACAAAAAATTGAATTTTCTCCGCAACCACTTGACGTAGAGCAATAATTTAAAATACTGGATTATTTAGTTTTTTGAGCTTGATTTAATGGTGATAAGTAAAATTTATTTCAAGACAACATATATTTTGAAAATCCAAAAAATTGATTTTTGAAACACTTTTTACTCCATAACTTTTGAACGCAGATTTTCCTGGAGATTCGGGTGGTGTTATTTTATTCACCATTTTAAGCTTAATAAACCACAAAATTTTAATCAAAATCGTTAGAGCCGTTTTTGAGAAATTGTGATTTTTGACGATTTTTGAGGGTTTTTGGGGGTAAACTACCCTTAAAAATCAAAAATTCAAAAAAAATGAAAAAAACGCCTGGAATTATCGTGGGTTTGGACCTACATACCAAATTTCACCAAAATCGGACTATTGGGGCATTCTCTAGCTCTGTTTACATCCTGACACACATACACACACACACACACATATACGCGCATATAAGTCGCAACGAGATCCATGTAAAAATCCAGCGGAATGAGATCCACTAGAAGGAGTGGTTTTTTTAATAAAATAAGTGACACTTTTCTTCCCTGTAGTTTGTACAATACGCCAGTCTCGTCAGATTTGTTATAGCTTCAAATTTAACCATACGTTTTTTGCGGTCAAAGTGAGATCCGGTATGTAAGGTCACAGTGAGGTCCATTTTGACCTTGGCTATACACACTTTAACTACCACGGTCACACTGAGATCCGTCTGCAACTCCCCGATTATTGTTCGACCGTCTCGCTGGTGTTTACACACACTCTATCTGGTTGCGGTCGAAGTGAGATCCTTTACGGTTTGCATGCGTAATTTAATATACTGTAAGAACAAATTGATACATTATGGTATTTTAGTTTTGCAGATTAATAGTATAGTGATTACGCAGCTCTGTTAAGAAATATAAGTCATATTGCTTGGTGTGCCGTATCGTATAGTGTACTAAACGTTTAATCTATATTTATAAAGTAGAATGCGTGTATGTATTTGTCCCGAATGGGTGCGAAAACGACTCGATTAAACGGTTGTCCAGCAATACTTATTTAACCTAAAAGAAAGTTCGGCCTATTCTACTGTAATTGTTTCCTACGCTTTAGTACTCTGAGTCAGTGGCCTTGCAAGTTCCAATGTTTTTTATCTACAAAATATTTTTATAGAACTGTATAAAAACAAATTTAATAATAAGTTGAAACTTTAACATGTATACAAAAGAATGTTGTGAATGAACAGTAACTGGTAACATACAAGTAGTTTGAATCATACTCTAGTACCAGGTTAACCGAGCCTTGCTTGTTGGTTTTAATTTAGTTTTGATATAGTGTCACGGTATAGTCGGGGGGCAAACTGTATTCCGTGGGATTTTTTGTGAAGGGAAGGTGTGACTATGTGGAATCTCTTTATTATATGTCACATAATAGTGTAGTACCGGGTGTTTACCTTCAAATTGGGGTGGGTTGTTTTTATGAGGTCGTAAATCCAAGATGGCTGCCATATGTGATATCTATTCATTAAATTAATAATAACTCTTTCAAGAGTAAAATAATCGAATTTCAGTTTACACCATTGAATTTAGCTTGAAAAAACAAACAATTTGGTATTTGAATCATTGCTCTATATCCATTGGTTACCGAGATATTGAAAGCGTAAAACATAGAACATTGTCCCCCATGTTATCCTTATGGGAAATAAGTAAAACTCTATAACTCGCTTATTTCTCAACACATCTTAATAAAACTTGGTATGTGGCATCATCTAGTTGAGATCTACTTGATTATGGCCTAAAATCCCCAATTTTTACATTTGCGTGGTAGCAAACCTGCATACTTATTTCCCATGTTATTCTTATGGAGAATATTTTTACATGCTTATTTATGAACATACAACAACAAAACTTGATGTGAGGCTCCATTTTAATTATTTGTTGAAGCATTTGAAATTCCCTAAATATGCAGGTCTGCTGCAACGGGGGTCTTAAAGTTATAAAAAAATCTTACAGATTATAGTTGGAAAATAAAATAAAATAAGCTAGGCATTTTTTGTGAAATTTGTGTTTTTTTATTATTGATATTATGAAAAAGTACTTGATGGATTTTGATTTTTTTTTAGACAATTGCATGAACTTCATTTATTTAGGTAGATTCATTATAATATCTCCAATACCAGTAGTGTCAAATTGTTGGTGCTGGCTCAGTTCAAGGTCACCTGAGGGATGACGTCATCGAGGTCAATGACCTCACCGATGACGTCATCGATGACGTCATCGATTGCGTCATCGATGACGTCATCACCAATGACGTCATTTCTATGACGTCACACCCATGACGTCACAGAAATGACGTGCTGATGACGTCATCACCCCTTACGTCATCAAAATGACGTCACCGACGCCACTGAGGTCAAGGTCACGCCGAAACTTAAAATTTTTTGGCACTTTTGCCGTTTCTCGCACTACGCTCCGAGTTTCAGTCAGAGTCCCCGCGACCTTGACCACTTGGAGCGAATTTTCGACGAGAAACGGCAAAAGTGCCAAGTTAAACTCGAGTTTCTGACATGACCCTGCCTAAATGGGCAATCGGTTATCCCTCAGGTGACCTTGAACCAGCACAACACCAACAATTTGATATTACTGTGACCTTGAAAACCTAACAACGGAGCGCCGACACCGATGCGCACCCCACGACAGTCACCGAGCGACTGACTGTCAGGCTCTGTGTACTCTAGGTATATGGGGAAGTGGAGGGGGAAATCTCAAGGTCATCCAAATGAAGTTTTAAAAAAGTTGAAGAGTAGAAAGACTACTCTTGTGCTTCCTGGGCGACCTCATCAACCTCTAATGGATCTGTAAACCAATCCGATCTGTAGCGGCAGGAGTCCAGAAAACAGGTGCACCATCCATCAGGTTGTCCGTAGCATTTCCGACAATTGGTAAGATTGGAGAAGTGAAATTTAATACACCGCTGCGGACAACAAGTATAAAAGTATTTGGATTTGTAGATTTTGAAAGTTTGTAGTACCGGCGGTGGCAGCTGTTGGTTCTTGCATCTACACCTGCAACATCCGAAGCATTCACATTGCCGGCAGGCCAGCCCATCCACTTGCCACTTTGGTAAGAGGAAACACTTATCCTCACAGCAATAGGTTGTCCCCGTCTCTTCCTCCCAACGCTCCTTTGCACAATATGTGACGCCTTGTATCTCCAAACACCTATGCTCGCAACATGAGATGCGCTTACTTTCCATAGTTGATGTTGCTTTGACGAGGGAGCACGATGAAGTGATGCTGTGGTCAGTGGGAATGGGGTTTATATAAACTAAGGTGAGTGGAGGGGGAAAAGTCAAGGTCATCCAAATGGAGTTTTAAAAAAGAAAAGAGTAGAAAGACTACTCTTGTGTATCTATAGCGATTTCATTGATAGTGAGTGCTTCTGTATGCCAAGTTGATCTGTACTGACAGGCTCCTAAATAATGTTTGCAAAAACCTGCAAAATGATTGTTGCACAATTTGCAGCCAGTTAGCTGTTTTAATGTGAATTCAATGCAACGTTCAGGGCAACAAGTGTACTTATGCCCTCTCATCTGGTACACATGGAATGTCTTCAACTCCGGTTTCGGCTTCTTCCAAGACTTGCACTTACACATGCATTGACCAAAAGCTTCACATTTTCTACACGCCAGGCCATCCGCAACATCAATGTCATTCGGCCATGAAAAACATTTCCGTTCGCAACAGTAGTTGAGTTGACTCTCCATGTTGCTGTGGTGAAGGTGCGCGATGAAATGATGCTGCAGTCATTGAGAGTGCACCTTAAATAAACTCAGTGGAGGGGGAAAGGTCAAGGCCATCCAAACGGAGTTTTAAAAAAGATAACTAGTCGTCCTCCTCCTCCTCCTCATCCGTTGTACTTAGAGAGCTGTCAGACGAAGAGCCCCGTGCAGGTGCTCCCCAGATGAAAAACAAATCAATTTTAAAACGAAGACCAGGATCTTGCATCATCAATTCCTTTAATTTGTCACATACTAAGTCGACCTTGTGTAAGGTGTCAACAACAAGCTTCCAATTCGTTGGTTCAATATAACTTGTAGTAGAGTCTGCCTCGCTGATAACCACATCCTCCGGCCGTATTGGAGTGTAAAGATGTGTAAAGTTCTTTGGCTGTAGCTGAGGTTCAGGCTGGCTGGAAGTGGAAGGTTGAGTGTGGACCCCTGTCGCATCGAAATCCATAGTCATTCTACATTCAATGTTGGGGTTTTCGTTTAATACATACACCAATTTCTCATGCAACATATCCACTTCTGCCGAGTCTTGCAGATGAACATTCCAGGAAAATGGCCATTCTTCATCCGTAGTGGAGTCAACTCGAGAAAGAGTGCTGTCCGCCATGATAGCTAAGCAAGGAATGATGTGAGCTACAGACTGTGGTAACAGTATTGAAAAGTAGAGGGGGTAAACCAAAAGTACGTGGAGGGGGTATTTTCAAGGTCATTTAATTTGGGTTTTAAAAAAAAGGAAATAGTGGAGGGGGAATTCTCAAGGTCATCCAATTTAGGTTTTAAAAAAAAGGAATGAAGCTTACTCCTCTTCAGCCTCGTTGTCCCCTGCATCTTCATCAGCCTCATCTTCATCGACGTCAGACTCGCCGTAAGGATAGATCGGGGACATGGGCGAATATTGTGGAGATTGTTGACCGTTGTTGTCGTCCCCTTGCATTCTAACTTGGGACCAATCATAATTTAAATTCATTTGTATTATGATCCCAGGGTTGTCCCGCAGTATTTCCTTCATACGTTCGCAAATTGACTCCAAATAGTGTACACTATCGATCGACAGTGTCCAACCCGTACTTGTACCGACATCAGTAGTGGAGTCAGCTTGGCTGATGGTGTTGTTGTCTGCCATGGTTGCTTGTCGGACAAGGAATGACGGTTGATGTGATGCTCATGCAGGAACATGGTGAAGTGGTGGGGGGTGTGGTGGAGTAGTGGGGGAATTTTCAAGGTCATCCAAACGGAGTTTTAAAAAAAAGGAAAACTTACAAAGTAACATTGAAACTTTCCAATTGATGGTGGCGAGCGTTTTCTTCTGCAACCTTGCCGACACATGTGACTATGCCGTACAGTATGAAAAGTACAACCATAATAAGGCCGAACAATAAAAGATAGCCGTTGACTATCATGATATTTTCTGAGTGGATCTGTTTTCTTCTTATCGCCCTCTCCTGCATCCTCTTCTCCAACTCGTGGACGAAGTCACAACATGCGTGAGGACATCTTTCATCTGTTGGTAGGTTTGCCATTGTTGATGTTGTCGGTGTGGCTGTTGAAGATGGAATGAGGTTTCCAATTGCGATGTGCCATGTACACCAATAGTCAAGTGGTGGGGGTAACGAAGCAGTGGAGGGGGAAGTTTCAAGGTCATCCAAATTGTGTTTTAAAAAAACCTATCTTGTTACTGAGCTTATATGTCAGTAACAAGATAGGTGTTTTTGCTCTTTTACTTCTTTAATATAATGAAAAAATATACATATTCTACAATGGTTAGGACAAGAAATACAACTGCTAGTCAGCTGAAGTAGTCCAAGTTGTCTGGCTCGGTCTTCATGGACGCTGGTGAGGAAGCCGTCGAGGAGTGTCCAGGCTCTTCCTTTGACTGCCGGGTGTTCCGTATATTGCAAGCGTAAACTTGCACATTTATACGGTAGCCTCGTGCCACCATCAGCTGCAACTCCTTGTATAAGTCGTTTAGCTCCTGCTGAGTCTTGATGCTCACCTCCTCGTAACTTGAGCAACTAACGTTCAGAGACATCTTGATGTTGCTAGGTTGGCTGCTGGAGTAGAAATGAAGCCGAGGCACAGCGCTTGGAGGTACATGAAAAAGTGGTGGGGGTAATAGTGGTGGGGGTATAGAAAATCCAATTAAACAGTTCTAAACTTTTTCCATCGATACAATGGAATGGAACAAATAGCGCAGGTGTCCTTGTAATTTTCAAATCGAAACAGTGGCGCTAGAAATCCGAATTGTTTTATACCACCATCCTGTACGAATCGCCGAAGGTCTCTGACGGCGGCCTCGCCACAAGGCCTACAAAACTTTTCCCCGTCGTGGAACTTATACCAGGAGTATTCCGAATACCCTGTATTTTCCCTCCTGTAGCGTTTGACATCTTCTTTTATTGTTAGTGGGATATTGTCTTGTAAACATGTTGAGAACAAGTCCTTGTGAGTTATAACTCGTTGTATGCAAAGCTCGTACAAGGTGCTCATCGTTTGCTAGTTGGCAACAGACTGACCGTTTTTCGCATCCAAGCAGGTTTTAATCCTAGTGCGGTAGTGGGGGTAATTACAGTAGTGGGGGTAATTGTGAAATGCAAAGGTCAAAGGTCAAGGTCACCCGCGAAGTTTAAAAAAAAATGCAACATATCAATACGTGAAGTCTGTCACATATTGATATGTTGCATTTTTGTTTTTTTTTTTTTTTTTTTTTTTTTGTCTTTTATGATTCGTTTATTTATAAAACATTACAACAACAACATATGTACAACATTAAAACTTAAATCTAACACTGCTGCTTGTCAGCGATGTGGATGGTCAACTCTGTAGAATTGCTACCCGTGCAGCCGTGGGACACCAGGTATAGACACCCGGGTTGAATAGAGCGAAGATCCTCGTTTTGTAGAAGATGGACGAATCTCTTGGGCAGGTACACCTGGAACTTTGGTTCATCCCCCGGAGTAAACGGTGCCTCGCTTAGACTGCAGCAGATGGCCTCCCCAACTGTAGTCTCCATCTTCTTCATAGCATGGATTATGTAGTGCTTCTCGTCTTTTAGTTCCGAGCACTTCTTTACAGGTAATATTGTTGACTTGGAGTGAGCATTGAACTGCTCGACCAAAGTCTGAAGGAACTGGTGAGATGCCATGGTCAGGTTACAGATCGTCTTCTTGCTCGGAGATGTTGTCGTCTCGGAATCTCGAGTAATACTCATGCCAGGTCCCTGTCTGCTCCCCACTTATATACTCTCCGTTACCCCCACCACTCCCCAATTCCCCACTTTGAAGGTAAGAGGCGAGTTTATAGGCATTTTTCAAAGCGCAATGTCTATCTTTATCATGTTCTGGGCTTTTTGTACAAATACATATGGTTTCCAGCATGTATTGATAATTCTTATCCAATTCCACATCATTAACCGGAACATGAGTAAATCCTTCGATCCATCTTTTCTTTTCCAGCCCCTTTGTGTAAATATTGGTAAACTTGTCTGAAAAGTGATGCATAATGTGATACAAGTCCGTGTAACTTGTAAAACCATCATACCAATCGATATGATGGAAGTGTTTTGAAATCCATCTGTTGGTAGTAGCGGCTTTACTAGTTAAAGACGAATAAGAACATGGTGGTTTAAATAAAAACGAATAAGGAACACTTGTATTCATGTCCAAAAACACAAGTTCTTTTATAATGAATCTATCATCATTACCACGAAACGCTTGAAACTCAATAATACCAGGCTTGGACTTTACTTGTTGTTCTTCTCCCTTGTCCATTTTGAAGGTCACACGTCTGCTCATTACGAAGTCAGGAGGTCAACTGATTTCCACACCACGGTAGGTACTACTTTTATACCAGGCCGTACAGTTGTTGGCGCGTTGGTGTATATTTAACGTGGGCACCGTCCCCAATAGGCCTAACCCCACAAAATGTTGGTTATTGTTTTAAAAACTAACCATTGTCATTTAAGTTTCCATCTTTATATTTTCCTTATTTTCATTTTCATCACTAACACTTGATTCTTCTCCTCCATCTTCCTCTTCTTCCTGTTTTACTGATTTCTTATGTAGTTGAGCGTACTTTTCCAATTGTCTCCACATCTGTACTTCATGAGGAACTCTATTAAATATAGAAGTATCCACAGGTCCGTATAATATAGGTGCGTCCGGTTGTTTGTCCAAAGTGTCTTCCAGATAATCTTTAATAATCGAACTTGAAAACACCAGTTGTCTCAAGTATCTTGTTATAGGTTCAGTAGCACAAGTTAAAATGAAAAACTCCTCTCGATTAAGTTGAATTTTGTTATCATGTCTTGTTGTGTCTCTAAACCGTAGCTGATGATCACCACGTTGTTTAATGATATCAGTTTCCACATTTGAATCCAAAAGTCCTACTCTTGTCTTTCTTCCAAACATGTTACTACTTAAATAGCATTCTAGTAGATGCAAATGTTTCATAAACGATTCCCAAGCACTGTCCGTAAACAAAATCATTTTGGGTCCATGAGTTAAAATTACAGTAGGGGAATAATCTGTAGATTTCATAACACCGATTAAAACACTTTTATCCAAACTGGAAGAGATTGGGTAAAATATTCGCAAAAATACCTCACTCAATATGTTTGGAGAAATATTATCTTCAATATCCCTTTTTCTCTTTTGTATAGTCTTTCTTCTTTTACCTTTTTCTTCAACATTATTACTGGCGTGAAGTTGTCCGCAAACGTTTTGTTCACCTCCTTCCTGGTGACCTTGAGGATCTAAAAACTCAGATATCTCCTTCTCAATATCTACCACATTTTCAGGTGTACCACTAGGAGAAGCCATATTGAATACGATGCTACCCATACAACAGTAGGCAACAAACTGATGAGGAGCGGTCTGTACGCTTTGCTTTTATACTCGCGGAATGAAACAAAACCGGTTCTTACAATACATTTTTAACAATTCCAGTTAAAGGTGTGTATGTTACGATTTTATCATGTAGAATTAAACAGTATGCAGTTGTATTAGCCGGTATAGCATCGTTGAATTCCATTTCTATTTTTATATCCACACTTGAAGACTTTACTGATTCATTTTGTTTAGAACAATCGATTACAACTATTGGGTAGGCATCGAAATATTTGTCAGGTGGTAATAAAGGTGTATTTGTTTTACCGTAATATGAACTTTGGAATCTCGCGTACATATCGTACAATATACTGTATTTCTTCTTAGTGAATGACACATTTAAATTGTCGTATGGAAAGAATTGTGAATTTAAATAAACTTTAATATTTTTCAAGTCACAATGATCAAATTGTCCTGCATGTTTAGTAATGGCGTCTCTTCTACCTGTTTGTAAACCAAATATAATATACCTGGCTCGTTCTACATAATTCGATGTTTTAACAGTCCAAGTGTGTCGATCCGTAGTAGGTAAACTGGGATGCTCATGAAATTCCCAACTTCTAAATGGAATAACAATATCACGATCGGCTTTTAATTTTCTTAAAAGTAGCATTCTATGCTCGTCAGCCAATTTAACATGTGGAACTCTCCATACAATTTTGTCTAATTTTAATTTCCATTCTAAAGTCGCATCTGTAGTAGCATCTGCAGCTTTAATAATGTCTTTATCGTTAGAAGATCTCAACAAAACTAATTCTTGTTTAACGTTTAATATTATTTTCCTATAATCTTCAGCAAAACCAAGCAGCAAACGTAATGGAATATGAAAATCAAAATATCCATTTGGATTTGGAGTGATCGTGTCAATCGTAGGTAATACCCATCCGGCAGGTTTAAGTAAATTGGTTTCATTGGGTGTTATAGATGTTAATCCTTTTAAAGTTGTCGTAATACCTACTTTTTTAGTGGAATCAACTGTTACACCTGATATTTCATATCTAATTTCATCAAATAGGAAAGCCATAGGATTATTTATAAATGGAACTGTTGTACCAACAGTAGTACCGTCCTTTTTAGTAACTTGTCCTTCAATATACAAGTAACTTTCACATGGTAGTGTGTAAATGTCTTGATTTTGTATGGGAATACGAATTTCATCGTTATTGTTTAATTTCGATGAAGTGTAAGGGTTGTGGGTGTGATATTCTTTTTCCCATAGGGTTTCGTCGAATGTTGGACCCTGCGCTATATCCAGTATATCCATACTCGGTTAATTTTAATCCAATTCTCTCTAAGAAACGAATGTTCTCGCGTGTTAACTCCTCCACAGCTGAAGAGCTACTAATGCGGTTTCCCGTAGGTTGTTCGCTTTTAAATGTTAAACCCATGGTTTTGTATTAAAGTGTCGATTTTAAATGTAATCTAATCGTAATAGGCTCTTCTCTGAAGTCTACCAAGTTACCGTCTTGATCCAATACGCTCAACACGATGTCTGAAATGAAAGTGGTGTTCAACGGTAGATATACCAGGTTTTGTGGCTTTTCAACAATTTTAAATCCAGGTGGTACACTTGGGTAAAAAGTATGTATGATGTGGGTGTTAGCCCCATCCCTGTAAGCACCTTGTATAATGTTACAAGTTATGTCTATACTATTGACTTTTAATATTGTTACTGTTTTCTTACTGGAATGTGTTACATCTGGTTCTAAAACAGGCTCATCGTTGGAAAATCCTAATAAATCACCAATTGAGTTTGGTTGAGTGAAATCTATATAATATTTGGAAGTAATTTCAGCTTTCATCGTATTATTATTACCTTTTAATGTTATATTGTCTTTTCCCATTTTAGTTTGCAAAAATTCATTTATATGATCAATTTCATAAGAACCTGTGGGTAACCTGCACTCTTGTAAGTCTGTAAATTTTCCACTGGCATCCTTTCCCTTATAATAATGCAATACGTTATTTTTACCTTCCGTAACATTGGGGATAGAGTTGTAAGTTGTAAAATCCAATAGTGCCGCCTCCCAAAACCTTCCTTTTTGCAAGCGTAACGCTGGAAAAAGGATACTTCGTAAAGTGGACGATTTTCCTGTTAATGATACCGTATAGGAAGACATCTCAATAGTGACTGATACTTTTAGCTAGAAATTCCAAACATAAATGGCCGCATATTGAAGTATTATCAGGTTGTTCTCTTTTATAGTTATAATATATGTTTTTAGCAGATTTAAAGTAATTTTGAAGTTCTTTTGGTGGTGGCAAATTACCGAAACTATCAAAATAATATACATTGTTATTTAGTTTCTTATAACAAACCCAATGGGTGCCAGGCCCTTCAGTATTATCCAAATTTACAATTCCAGTCTCATTTTGCCACATTTTCTTTGGTAAACTGTCTTTCATAAACACACCGCGGAAAAATGGTATTTTTAAACAGGAAATATATTTAAATAATTCAATATTGGTTAATGCTTTATGTGGTATGACCAATTGATTTCTTTCATTTAATATGCACGATAAGGTCTTAGGTAAAGACCTGCCCCGTTTTTTACCATTGACCACACGGTGGGCTTCTTCCTGCCTTTTCTTGTAGATCGTCGTCTTCTTTTTATATTTCCTCCATGTTTTCTTGTGGTTGACCTCCTTTTTACTCTCCTTCTCCTCCTTCTTCCACCTCCTACTGCTGTTTTAGCCTTCATACCTGCTGTTACTGCTAAAGCTGCTGCTTTTTCTGCTATGCTAGCGTCACTTGATTTTACTCGTTGCCAAGCTATGTCCGCAAGCTTTTTGTCAGCTCTTGATCTATTTTTTGAATCGGCAAACGTGGAATATGCGATATCGTGTTCTTTACAAGCCTGATCTAACTTATTTATGCCAGGATCGCCTCTTTCCAGTCGTTTTTTCAATTTAGTTCCTGGTCCGCAATACTGATAACCTCCCGGTATATGAAATTCGTATGGTAATGCGTCTATTGCTCTATTTACTATGGATCCTACTGGAATTCGTTTTAAAGCTTTACTTAACAGAGAAACCGCTGTAGATGTGATCCCACTTCCTTTCCTCGCAATGTCCCGATTTGGACTGATATACCGAAATGTCATTAATGTCTTTTATAATTGCAATTCGCAACATATGTGTTTCCTCTATGAGGAGTTAAACATAAATGAAGTTGTTTGTTAAGATATTCAAGTTATATATCAAAAGTACCCCAATTAGCAATGTTAGAAGTTCTAAATTTCATAGTTTTAGGGTTATAAAAGTATTTATTAACAATTTCCTGTTTTATCCATCTTCCTCTCAAGTTTTCATCAAGCGAAGTATATGTTTTATCTGCAATATAATTGTGCATATCAAATAATAAATTACCTATTACTTTTACAAGGAAATTAACAGTTACAGCATTATCCACATGTTCAGGGTCTTTAAGGTCTGTTATACGTTTATTATTACAAGTATACACTTTGCTATCCATTTGTGATAATGTGATAGCCTGTCCTACAGTTGCAGCATCATTTGCTTCTCTTCCTTGCGCCATGTTTGTTAATTTTTTATTACTACATATAAAAAACGCATGGTAATTATTTGGATCTAGATGTACTGTTTGTCCTAAGGCAGCCGCGTCTCTATCTGCATGACCCCATGACACATTTGATAACCTTCCATGCCTGCAATCCCAATAAGCGTTTTTGTATGTCAATAAATGAAATTTTTCATTACCTTGAATAAAGTCATCCCCTTGCTTTGATAATACTTCATCTCGTTTTGCAAATCCAGTTGTTTCTTGTTTTAAAGTCTCTCGTCCGAGTGCAGAGGCCGCCGCAACCTTTTGCATGCCAGCGTACAAACGGACATGCTCCCAAATGCCATCCGCAACCTTTTGCATGCCTGGCAGGAGCCTACCGATAATTAAAATAGGCTTTACACGGGGGCCTACTCCCGTAACCTATCTTTAATATTTTTCATTTAAAATGCATTGAATTTTTACAAGTCTTTGTAGGTCAAGGCCACACGGACATTAAAAAATTTCGGCCCCCGTACATCCATGGCGAACCACGAATGTTCGGGGGCCTTGGGGACTAAAAACACAAATAGCTAACAAAGATTCATTTACATAATTTTGAGTTTCCAGAAGGGAAACATACTGAGGACACCCTAATGGCTTACGTCCTCGGTCCGAGTGCAGAGGCCGCCACAACCTTTTGCTTGCCAGCTTACAAACGGACATGCTCCCCAAATGCCATCCGCAACCTTTTGCATGCCTGGCAAGGAGCCTACCAATTATTAAAAGTGGCTTTACACGGGGGCCTACTCCCGTTCCCTGACTTTACAATTTACTTTGAGCATTGAAAAAGCTCAAGGGGGGATTGCTAAAACAAGCGTATACACTTTAGAAACATATAACACACTTACAACACACAATTGAGCTCAACGTAGTCAATGCTGGAACAAGCACATACACATTAAACACATATAACAAACAAGACACAAAGGATAAAAGACACAGGAGACATAGGGTACAAGTAAAACACTCTCATATAAAACAATTCGCAATACCCAAACGCAAGCGCAATATCTTACAACTAATACAAGTCTTAAAGTTAGAGTAGACTTCGCTAAACACTGAAGGCGCCATTCAATGTTTAGTGATGCCTATGGCGGTCCGTCCCGGTCGTTCACGTTCAACGCGCGGGAGCGGACTGCGAGCCGGCTCTGGCCGGACCCCCTTATATCCCCACCGGGGCTGCCACGCCCAGGATATCAGGGGTGGGGGAGGGGGTGGGGGTGGGGGTGGGGGGGGGTTCGCACTTTTTGCGGGGGGGGGGGGTCGCACTTTTTGCGGGGGGGGGGTTCGCACTTTTTGCGGGGGGGGGGGGGTGTCAGGTAAGTTAAGTGGGTCAAGGTCACCCACAACACTTGTACTCTAAGTGTTGGCTATACCCCCACCACAACTGGGTCCCTAGGCTGCACAACACCGCTTCGCCAGTATGTCTCCGGCTTCCATGCGGTGCGTCTCGCTGTTCTCTAGCTCTCTATATGTAAGTAATTTTACAAGTTCTGAATGTAGGTCACTACACTTTAACTCTGGGACGATATGACTTGTAGTATTTCAGTGTTTTGACTCAAGGTCATCACACTTTAACTCTAGCACATCGGTTATCGTACCAGAGGTGCTCAATAACCTAACTTGTAATGTTTAGGGTGGCGTTTGCACGCCACGTGGTATCGCCATGAGTGTCCGGTCCAGGTTTTAAGTTAAATTAATTTTACTGTAATCTTTTCCATTTCCGCTTCGTTTTGCCAAAGTATAAGGTGTCGCTTAATAAAGTGGTATTTCTCTAAAGTTATAGGAGATTGCAAGGATACAATTAGTTTATTTAGGAGACTCTTCATCTTGGAGTTTAACACAATTTCCACTTTGACTTTGCTTCCTCGGCTCTCACAGCCTAAGCTGTACAGGATTGTTTCTTCTAGTGCCAACAAATTCTGGCAGGCTGTCTCACGTCTCGTGCAACCAACTGTATGCTAAAATTTGTAGTTGGCCAACACAATTTGATAGGTGTGTTTCTATGTATTAAAAGAATATCGCACAGTCAAACGGCAATGCATGGCGTTCTGCATTCGTAAAAATTTTGTTTTGTGTTTTAGTTGTATATATATGTTCATGGAAAAAGATGATTTAAAGAAAGTCATTTGTAAAATGAAATTTCTCTGTTCACGTTTTTGTACAGCATCGCCCAATCAGGTTTCATGGCCAGGCTGGATTTAAGATGGTGCAGTCAAAGATTTGTTTCAGCAATGTCAGATTCTATGTCAGCGATTCAATGTCAAACACGGACAGCATAGGAAAAACATGTGACACAAACTTACTTACATAAAATTTTTAAGATAATTAATTTTTTTAGCCTATACATTACGTAGATCTTTTGATTTAACATTCTCAAGTATGGTTCCTTAAGACAAACATATATTTTACATTTATAAACATTCCTTATTAG
Organism: Neoaliturus tenellus; assembly: GCA_030545055.2. Taxonomy (NCBI): domain Eukaryota; kingdom Metazoa; phylum Arthropoda; class Insecta; order Hemiptera; family Cicadellidae; genus Neoaliturus; species Neoaliturus tenellus. Next base: position 334,527,233 of record CM061531.1, on the reverse strand, counting down.
TAATACATAGAATGTAAAGAGTCAACTTTCGACCAATCCTGCCGTCATGCCGAACTAGGCTAGTCCCAAGGAGATAATAAAAGATTGAAAATAACTACATTCCATTGCTGGGTTTCAACACTTTCAACAGACACTCTGCATCGTGTGCTAGAGTAGACGGAGAATATACAGTAACTACGATCTATTATCGTGTAATAGAAGTTTATGTCAAACAAGGAAGTACTATGAACGACAATTAATTAACAAACTTAAAGAAATTTGATATGTTTAACCATACTAGGGATCGCCCACTAGTCAAAATTCGATCCAAAACTCAGTTAATCTATAGATAATTAGATTTAAAATGTTTTACAACTGAAACGCCTGTTCTTCCTGATTTGCTAGCATTTTTTATTACAACATCTGTCTAATGATTAAATATCATCCTTCCATAAGATTAACGTTGAACATTTTAAAGCCTGTAGGGCAGAGCCCTAATTGAAGCTCGCTACTAAATTTCAAACAATATAAGTTTTTTTTTATAACTTATCTGCAATCAATAATACATAAATCCATTTCTATTTAAGATATTTTTAATGTTTTGGTCTTCAAAAAATTCTTGAAATCTTGGCTTTTTTGAGATATTGATCGTTAGATATTGATCGTTGGCTTTTTTTTCAAATTTGTAATTGAATTTAAGATAAACTTTCCCATTATAGTTATATTATGCTATATTTTTTTGGTCTAAGAACCATCTCTAGGAATACCACCTTTCATATGAGCCATTAAATATAAAAATCAGGCGAAATTGAAGCTCGCTACTGCATTCTAAACAACATAATTTGTAATTTTTTACTACTCATCTGCAATTGATGATTCATAACTCCATTTCTGTTTTAGATATTTTATATGTTTTGGTCCTATCATACCAATTATGATGGTTCTGTTGACATGCTCCATAATCTCTTATTTGGACTTTGTATAACAAATATATGGCAAACACCAGACACAGATGTTCCACCTTATTATTCAAAATGTGCCATTGTAGCACAAAAAATTATCACCGTGATGAAATTTATAAAAGGATTTTATATCGAATTCCAAGTCCAACAAAAACGTACACCAGTGTAAATTCACTCTTAGTCTATCAGAGGATGACAGTAAGGTGTTACCATTTCCCACGGAATTCCTGAACAGCTTTGAGATGACCGGTTACCATCGCATAAATTAATCTTAAAAGAAGGTACCGTAATCATTCTGCTAAGAAATTTGAGCTATAGAGCAGGTCTCCTAAATGGTACAAGGCTAATTATTGTAAAGAAAATGTTCGAAAATATTTTAGACTTAGAAATAATAATGGTAAAAATATTGGACAACGAGTACTGCTATCCCGCATTGATCTCTCGAACTCAGATTCTACAGTCCCATTTTAGCATAGACAGTTCCCTATAATCCCTATAAAGGTCGCTTTTTGTTTAACAATAAACAAAAAACAGGGACAAACGATAGATAGAGTGGGAGTATTATTTCCGGAACCTGTTTTCAGCCACGGCCAGTTTTACGTCGCCTTATCAAGAGGAAAATCATTTGATATACCGTAAAAGTATAAATAAAACCAAAAGGACGACGTACAGCTAATGTTGTTTGTAAAGAAATGTTGTAAAAGGTAGACGATATATTATTGCATTTATATTCCATTTATATTTGTTTTACTATTTGTATCCAATGTCAATGCTGCGGAGCATAACGGGTTTTCTAGTATATAGACGAAGATAATTCCTAAAAAATAATAAAAGGTCAATTTTTTGTGTATTGGGAAAGCCATCAGTATCATGGCAGAGGGCTTAAATTTAGTCTCGTTTTCGGCTGTTATCAATCATTGTAAAAATATAATATAAGGAAATCACACAAATATTAATATTTTTAAGGTGGTTGGAGTCAAATCAACATGGTCTAATCCTAATTGACTTTTTTCTCGTTTAGGCCAAGAGTTATGGAGTTTTGTGTGTTGTATTCCGTTCTTTAAATGGACAGTTTTGGGAAATCATTAATTTAAGATCATTTAAAATAACTTTCCTTCATTTTGAACTATCGGTTGTCCCTCAATAGTATAAATTATATTTCTCTCGCACATTAAATTTATTTTCCCGTGCAGATTTGCCAAGATAAATTATGAACCGTAAACAAAATGTATTTGTTAAAAAATACCTGGTTTTTAATAATATACGAGAAATAATAATATCTCTTACATTTCTCTTTAGGTATTAAATAGATTTAATATTATTGTTATTTTCTTAAAATAACCACACAACAAATTAATGCAACTGAAACCAATGATTTGTTTTCTAATACTAATTAAAGCAGACATAATTCTGTTAAAATACATATCTAAGATTCACTGAAGACCTTCATGACTTCTTCCTTGTTTCAATCTATAGGCCGACTAAGACTTTTGCTTTATTTACGGACTAGCTGTTGCCCGTCACGGCTTCGCCCGTGTTGAATTTGTTTTTTAATCTCTTTTACGACCTACGAAATCTTCTTCTTTAAAATATACATTAAGATTAATATATTGAAATAGCATAAGCGGGGCACCTATGAGCAAAGAGGAACGATCATGTTAAATATTAACCCCTCAGGCCATAGAGTAATTTTTGGAGCCCTAAAGGGTTTCAAAAACTATAATTCCAAAACCGTTTCTTGGTGACTTCCTATGAGCAAAGAGGGACATCCATTTCAAATATTAACCTCATAGGTCATAGAATAATTTTAAGTCCAGTGGGTTGGATGGAGCCCTAAAGGACATTCCACGTCAAATTTTCACCCCGTAGGATCTATGGTGACTTAAAGGTTCTGTGGAGTGGAGCCCTAAAGGAAATTTGCAAAATCGTTTCCTAGTAAATGCCCATGAGTAAAGAGTAACGTCCATGTCAATTTCCAACCCCGTAGGCCGTAGAGTAATTTTCAAGTCCAGTGGGGCGGAGCCCTAAAGGGTGTCAAAAATTATATTTCCAAAACAATTTCTTAGTGACTTCCTATGAGCAAAGAGGTACATCCATGTCAAATTTCAACCCCGTAGGCTCTCTAGTAGTTTATAAGTCCTTAGGGAGTTAAAAAAACTATATTTTCAAATCCGTTTCTTGGTACCTTTGAGTAAAGAGAAATGTCCTCGTCAAATTTTTTCCCGTAGGATCTATGGTAAACCTAAAGGTTCTGTGGGGCGGAGCCCAAAAAAAATTCGCAAAATCGTTTCTTAGTGAATGCCCTTGACCATAGAGGAACATCAATGGCAAATTTAACCCAATAGGCCATAGAGTAATTTTTAAGACCAGTGGGGTGGAGCCCTAAAGGACTTCAAAAACTATATTTCCAAAACAATTTCTTAGTGACTTCCTATGAGCAAAGAGGTACATCCATGTCAAATTTCAACCCCGTAGGCTCTCTAGTAGTTTATAATTCCTGAGGGGCGGAGCCCTTAAGGAGTTAAAAAACCATATATTCAAATCCGTTTCTTGGTACCTTTGAGTAAAGAGAAATGTCCTCGTCAAATTTTTTCCCGTAGGATCTATGGTAAACCTAAAGGTTCTGTGGGGCGGAGCCCAAAAAAAAAAATTCGCAAAATCGTTTCTTAGTGAATGCCCATGACCATAGAGGAACAGCAATGGCAAATTTAACCCAATAGGCCATAGAGTAATTTTTAAGACCAGTGGGGTGGAGCCCTAAAGGACTTCAAAAACTATATTTCCAAAAACGTATTGGTTCAATTTATATACACTAATACATGAAGCAAATCACACCCCATTATCTTAAAAATTTATTTTCATTATCATATCTTTACAATATTTGTATTTTAACTCACATGTCATTGTTTATAACATTCTTTATTCTTGTTTTGAATATACCTCCATCTCATCTCTCTTTTCAAGGTCTTAATTTCTTTTTAATAGTTTACCTCAGGTCCTTCGAGGATTTTTATTATTTTCTCTCCAGTATCTAGTATTTTAGTGAATACCTATGAACAAAGATGACCGTCTATGCAAAAAAATTAACCCTGTAGGCTCTATAGTAATTTTGAGGATATTTGGGGCAGAGCCCTGAAGAAAATGTGTAAACAACTTTTTATTGAGCACCTATGACCAAAGAGATTCCAAATTTCAACCCCGCAGGCCCTATAGTTTATAGATTCGTTGTTTCTTTTAATTCGTATTGTAATTGGCATTAATTGTAACATTATATTGAAATTTCGAAGACATGTGGTTTGGAGCCCTGAAGGGATTTTTGTGAAAGCGTTTGAGCACCTATGAGCAAAGAGGAGTCCATGCCAAAATTCAACCCTGTAGGCCCCAAAAGTAATTTTTTGTCCCGTGGGGCGAAGCCCTAAAGATGCTTTACAAAAGCGATTCTTAGTGAGCACCTATGGGCAAAGTGTATCTTCCATTTCAAATTTAAACCCCTTAGATCATCTGGCTTTTCATACTCTAGATTCATATTGGCCATAAGAATAACATTAGACCAAAATTGAAATCGTATGTGGCAGAGCCCTGATAAATTTGGCAAAACACTTTCGTAGTGAGCACGTACATATGAGCAGAGAGGAACGTCCACGTCAAATTTCATCATCATAGATCCTATAGTTTTTCAGATTCGTTGTTTCCTAGATTCAAACTAAAAATTAGCTAGGAATAACATTAGATAGAAATTTTGAAGTCCTATGTGGCGGAGCCCTGATGGAATTTTGCAAAACCGTTTCTTAGTGAGCATCTATGATCAAAGAAGAACGCCCATGCCAAATTTTAACATCGTAGGTCCTATAGTTTTTCAGATTCGTTGGTGGCCTTGATTTGTATAAAATATTGGACAAAAGAATAATTAATTTTAAATGGAAATTTTGAAGTCCTGTGGGGTAGAGACCTGAAAGAATTTTGTAAAACCGTTTCTTAGTGAACATTTTTTAACACAGAGGAAAGTCCATGGCTAATTTCAACCCCCTATACCCTATGGCTGTAAAGATTCGATGATAGGCCTACTGAGTGAGTGGTATTTGACAAAGTAGAATAAACCGAACCTAACCTATACTCTAACTCTAAACATTTATACACCAGTTAAATTGTTTACAAAAATAAAAATATTGTCATATGGTTATGTCATCCTTTAAATCTATCATTTCGCTAACAGCTGATAGCTTTGAATCTTCAACAGATAATTACATCAAATATTTGAAGAGATCAGCTGGACCTGATAAATAGAAGACACGTGCTATTTTTGTCTAGTGTATTTCTTTAAAAACAGTTAGTAATTTTCTTTTTAAGATTGAGTGTTAAGTGTAAAATGTAGCTTTGATATACCCGGAACGTTTTTGTGAACATTTTTGGACTATAGTTTTTGTTTTACTCGTTATTTTTTTTAATTCATCTCACCGCTAGCTTGGGATTTTGTTCCGTTGCCATGGGAACGCCAAATAACCAAACTACTTCTAATTCTGACAACAACCACCAGATGGACCACGAATCGCACGATGAACGCCAACCAAATGTAAGTGACTTAAATAATCAATGGACCACCGTTGTATCACCAAGAAAACGAACCAACAGTGATAACTCTATACCTTCTCGTCCTAACAAACTAGCCCACAAAAATTCTAAAACCTCTCCTGCGTTGCTAACTTCAAATAGGTTTCAACCTCTTGCAAACTCGAGTGATTCTGAATCAAACCAAACTAGGAAACAAAGAGTGCCCCCCCATAATTCTCCAAACAAATGTTCAATACCTTGAACTTTGCAAATTATTGTCCCAATTGGTTGGTATCGACCAGTTTAGGTGTTCTTCGACCTTGAAAAATGTTACCATTCACCCTTTTTCTCCCGAAGCTTATAGGAAAATTGTTCACTTCTTGAGGGAAAACAAAGCCGAATTTCATACTTTTCAACTTCCTGAAGAAAAAGTATTTCGTGTAGTTATTCGAGGACTTCACAGCTCTATTGACCCAGATGCTATCAAAGATGAATTAATTGCCAAACGATTTTCAGTTCAAAGCGTAACTAATGTTTTGTCTAGGGACAAAACTTGCTTGCCTCTATTCTTTGTTGATCTAGATCAATCCCAAGCAAACGATACTATTTTCGAACTATCTACACTCCTCCATTCAAAAATTCAAGTTGAAGAACCAAGACCTAAACGGCAGATCGTGCAGTGCATGCGTTGCCAACAGCTGGGACATACCAAAAAATACTGCAATCGCCCTCCAAAATGTGTTAAATGTGCTAAAGACCATGAATCCACAGCCTGCACGAAGCCGAATAACACACCGGCAACTTGCGCGCTATGCGGGGACAGTCACCCTGCTAATTATAGAGGTTGTATTGTTCACAGGGAACTGCAAAACCGGCGATCCCCTAGATCTAGACCTTCGAAGGAAGGAAATCATGTTCCCCAACCTCAATCACCTCCTGACCTTTCTCCATCATCATTCCCACAACTTCCGAAACATAAACTCCATTCTCATCCCTTCAGCACAAGTGACCATCCTGTGACCTTGTCTCATAACTTAACTGATGAACATAACTACGCTAAGCGTCTTCAAAACTCAAATACCAATGCTACTTTAAACCAAGAAGACATCATTTCTCACTTCACATCAATCCTCACGGAATTTAAAGCGCTCTTCACTCCTCTATTAACCATGATGACTCAGCTTATGCAAGTCCTCATCAATAAACATGACAAATAATATATCAAATATTTTTCTTACAGTACTGCTTTGGAATGCAAATGGTTTACATCAACATGCTCAAGAGTTGGAGTTACTTTTACACGAAAAACGCATCGATGTTGCTTTAATAAGTGAAACACATTTTACAAATAATACGAGATTTTTCATGCCAGGGTATAACATTTACAGGACTGACCGGCCTGATAACAGGGCGTATGGTGGAGCTGCGGTGCTTTTCAAGAATAACATTAAACACTTTGTTCACCCATCAGTTAATCCAACAAACTCCCTTCAATCAGCATCAACAACCTTAGTCTTTAATAACATTGACATAACATTTTCAGCGGTTTACTGTCCTCCAAGGTTTGCAATAAATTCAAATGAATTTTCAGAGTTATTTTCTAACTTGGGTACGCATTTTATTTGCGGTGGCGATTTCAATGCCAAACATATACAATGGGGCTCAAGACTTAACAATCCCAGGGGTCGTCAGCTTCTCCAATCGGTGTTATCTAACAATCTTGATATTCATTCACCTGGCACTCCCACATACTGGCCTACTGCCGCAAATAAAATACCCGATTTACTTGACATTTTTATTTCAAAAGGAGTAAATCAATTTCACAAAACCGTACACTGTCTCGACAATTCTCCTTCCGATCATTCTCAAATTCTTCTGCACATATCTGTGGCACCCTTAGAAAAAGAGGTAAAACCCTCATTAACATCTGGAATTATGGACTGGGAATCTTTCCGACACAAACTCGATTCAACTCTAAATTTGAATCTCTTTTTGAAAACAGGTGACGACCTCGAAGCAGCTGTTGATCATCTGACGAAATCTATCCAACAAGCCGCTTGGACTTCTTTAACTCCCAAGCCTCTCAAGAAACGATCTGGCCCTTCCTACCCTCAATATATTTGTGAACTAATAAGGAACAAGCGGATAGCCAGGCGGATATGGCATCAGAGCAGACTACCGTCCGATAAGACCACCCTCAATAGATATAATAATCAATTAAAAAATGCTATAAAAGACTTCAAAGTTTCAGCTTTTGAAAGGAAATTGACAAATCTTACCCCTAAAGACGGTTCTTTGTGGAAAACTACAAAACAAATCTTACACTACATACCTACAACATCCCCGATTAAACGTCCTAATAATTCTTGGGCAAAATCGGATAAGGAGAAAGCTGACGTTTTTGCAGACCACCATTCTGGAATTTTCAGTCCACACGAAGAACAGAACCTGGCTTTTTCAACTGAAATAGAAAATTCTATTACCTCCCCTTTACCTATGTCCCTGCCACCTCCCCGAATTACAGCTACTGATGTTAAAAAGGCCATTTGCAAACTACCCCTGCGGAAATCACCAGGATATGATTTAATCACAAGTGAAGTTTTACGTGAAGTCCCCTCCTCTTGTATTACTTTATTAACACAGATCTTTAATGCCATAATTCGAACGACTCACTACCCTATACAATGGAAACTGTCCCAAATTATCTTGATTCAAAAACCTGAAAAACCTGCTCACGAAGTTTCATCTTATAGGCCGATTAGCTTACTTCCTGTCATTTCTAAATTATTCGAAAAATTATTTTTGTCTCGGTTGCAAAGTATTGTTGAAGAAAGCAATGTTCTACCAAATCATCAATTCGGCTTTCGATCCAGGCATTCGACTATTCAGCAACTTCATAGGGTGGTCGATACAATTGCGTCCGGCCTTGAAAATAAAAAGTACACAAGTGCTGTGTTTTTAGACGTAAGCGCCGCCTTTGATAAAGTGTGGTACCCTGGCCTGTTATCAAAATTAAAAGCTTTTCTTCCATCCACCTACTATTTAATACTCAGGTCGTATCTACAAGATCGATTCTTTACTGTTAAACAAGGACTGGAGTACTCTGGCTGTAAACCTATCTCTGCTGGCGTTCCTCAGGGGTCATTGTTATCCCCTCTTCTCTACAGTATTTATACAGCTGACTTCCCTGAAACTCCCAATACCAAGATAGCCACTTATGCAGACGACACCGCTATCCTCAGCACTTCAGAAGATCCAACTGAAGCAAGTAGCCACCTACAAAACCATATTAATGTTTTAAGTACCTGGTTAAAAAATTGGCGAATGAAAGTTAATGCGTCAAAATCTTCACATGTCACCTTCACTCTAAAACGGGGCCTGTGCCCACCGGTTTATATAAACAACACTAGAATCCCTCAAAGTACAGACACACGTTATCTTGGACTCTACCTGGACGAAAAATTAACTTGGAAAACCCACATCACAAAAAAGAGAACTGCTCTAAATGCAAGATCTAAACAACTATATCGGCTGCTTCATCAAAATTCAAAATTGCCTCTTAAATCAAAATTACTTTTGTACAAGACCCTATTAAAACCAATATGGACATATGGCATTGAGGTTTATGGCACAGCGAAATTTACAAATATGAAGAAAATCCAAATTTTTCAGTCAAAAATACTACGTTTAATATCTGGGGCTCCCTACTATGTAAGCAACAAGACTTTGCATAATGATTTCAATTTTAAATTTGTACATGAAGTAGCAAAAGAACTCTATTTTAAATTTTTCCTCAAACTTGATGGACATGAAAATCCCCTGATACAAGACCTTTTCACCTTAACATTGCCAGGCATCCGTCGAAGGAGGCTGAAACGGAATTGGAGTCGGGACTTTCTAGTTTGAATCCCTAATATTGAAGAGGACTACCCCTAACATCTACAATAATAAGGAGGAAGACTTCTGAGCCTACTCCTTCATGTTTTATGTTTCATGTTATTGTTCTTTTTATGTTATTAGCGAATTTGCTCGTTGTATTTTGTTTTGTACAGTTGCAAATATAAAATTAAAGACAAAAAAAAAATATATATATATTTGAAGTCGTGTGGGGCGGAGCCCTGCAGGATTTTTGTAAAACCGTTTCTTAGTGAGCACCTATAGGCAAAGAGGAAGATCCATTCCAAATTTAAACCCTGCAGGTCCTATAGTTTTGGAGATTCGTTGTTGCTTTGATTCGTATTGAAAATCCCCCATAAGAATAACATTGTAACGAAATTTTCAAGTCGTGTGGGGCGGAGCCCTGACGGAATTTTGCAAAACCATTTCTTAGTGAGCGTTTTTGAGCAAAGATGAACGTACATGCCAAGTTTTAACCCTCTAGGCCTTATAGTTTTGGAGATACTCTGATACGTGAGTGAGTGGTATTTGGCAAATATATAGTAGATTTTTTTTAAGTCTTAACTTTTATCTACATTTTGAGATAACAGCCCTTAGATGAAATAGTATAAAGATAAATTTGACCTCTGAAACTAATCTTAGAGTACACTGATTCTGAAGGTTTTATAAAGGACAAGTGAATAGATTTAATCCAGATTCCTCCAGAGGGTTCTGCCCCAACATGTCTTCAAAGTTACCATGTTTAACTTATGGAATCAAAATTATTGAGTTGGGACACTTATTATTTCTATTCTAAATATTATTGCTGGATAAATTTTAAGCCCTATCATATAGTTGAAACATGAACGTTTTAATTACATTTTTCAACAAATAAAACGTATCTGAATATCTTTGGGCGTCATTTTGACGAACTATAGAGAAGGTACCTAGTCCTTGTCCACTAATAAAACCTTATTGGATGATTCCATTAATAAAATTAATTAGTCAATTGATGAAAATGAAATAAAACTATTACATGTAATTTAGGTAAAGAGAAGGAAAAGTAGCTATTGATAAAAAGAATATTTATATATATGATGGAATTAATATATGTAGTCCTACTGTATATAGGCTATATATAGTATATACTGTAATTTAAGTTTAAAGCCAAGATAAAAATTTAGATGAGGCATTTAGTAATCAGAAAGTTACATTCATAAAAAAAAATTAACTTAGTGGGCTTAATATGAGTAAAAAGTAAATCAAGACTTTGGTAAAATGGAGGCAGCCGAGTGAACCCACCAGGCTGACTCCGACCACCGCCGCCGCTCCACTGCGCCGTTAAAACCGGATCTCAGTGTGACCGTAAAATAGTAAATGTGTGTATCCATGCACACGGCCACAGTGAGATCCGTTTGTAAAAAATCGGATCTCATTGTGACCGAAAAATAGTAAATGTGTGTATCCATGCACACGGTCACAGTGAGATCCGTTTGTGTATAGTCGACGCTAGCGCGACGTGGTGTCATTTCATGAAAGCTTATACACACGCACACTATAGAAAAATCCATCAAAGTGAGGTCCGATTGCTATCGGCTTGTTTCGAGCTGTTCCGGCTATTTCCGTGATCCTGACGACCTCAGGAGGACGAATCACAGGCTTTGGCGCAACGAGATCCGGGGGGGTGGATCTCACTGCGCAAACGGATCTCACTGTGCCGGTGTGCATCCATATGCCGGATCTCACTCCGGCTTATTTGTCAGAACACACACACACACACACACACACACACACACAGACATCACTCCGAAAACCACTTTTTTGGACTCAGGGGGAACCAAAATGGATAAATCCACCAACAACTCAAATTCGAAAATTTTGACGAAAACAATACTTTCTCCATATACTATGGTATAGAGGGAGAAAGTAAAAAGGAATAATTATACCGAGCATAAGCTCGGTCTCCCTGGTACTAAAAATATAATTTAGATATGTACTTGTAGCCTAAACTAAAAGTTAAGGTGTGCGTTTCCCAACAACAGTGATCAAAACTATGCAAAAAGAGACCCGTAGGCCTATTCTGATTTTATTTGGTAACCAACTATTCATGGGTAAATTTAACCATATTCCCAGAATCCAAGCTATGTGGATAAAACTCCTAAAAGTTTTACTTGAGGTTTAGCAGCCAACTTATATTTCCTAAAATCACAACACAATCACAGTAATTTACTTACGACAAGAAAAAAAACTAAACATTACCGCCAAACTGCCGAGAAGTCAAACAAGTCACAGCTTATCAGATCAAATAAACGCGAGCGTCAGTTTAATTTTCGATCCGTCCTAACTTGGCTATGATAAAGCGACAGCGTCCTAACACAGAGTATGATAAAGTTTTGATTCACGATATTGCCTATCCACAGTTGGATTATAACATGAGCCAAGTAGTATCAATTTTTAGTCAATCTTAATATTTAGATCGACTATACAACTTTGTAGCTATCAAAAGGTAGCTTTACCAAAGATTATGTAAACCCTTCTGTACACGAAAAAAGTGCAATCATTTTATTTTGAGTAGGCCCTATTGCACAACTGGTCGACGCGTGGCAACAGTGGAAACTCAGAACTACTGTTATTCGTGCGTCTTTGTCAATATACGTGTTAATATTTGTGGATCTACTCATTGCATTTGAATAATATTTCTGCTTTATACACTATGCTAATTTGTTTTCAAATTAACGTTTGTTTTGAAAATTACAACTACTCGTCAAGCATCATTAGCGTTTTCGGGTAACTGATGAGCTATTCGAACAGTTTGAAATTTCGAATCAAATTGAATATCGCAATATTCGATTAAAAATTATTCTAAGTTTGAATATTCGCACACTCCTAGTTGTGAAATAAAAAAATGTTTTTAGTGAATTTCCCTATACTGATAACTTTTGATAGGGACCTCCGATTTAAATGAAATTTGGTATGAAGGTCTAGGACCAGATCTATTTTCATGAGTTCATGAACCAGCATTATCGGGTTATGGGTACAAGGTTTTATAGGGTTTCAATTGGGTCAAAAATGGTTTTTCGGCATTTTTCAACCTAAATTTACAAAATTCAACATTTTAAACTGAAACCCCTTAAAAGAGCTTGAAAAAAAAAAACCAATTTACCATTTTGAATTTTGACTTAGCTTCACAGGTTACGAAGAAATAAAAAATAGGTTTTCCATGTAATTCTTATTAACAAAACCTTGTATCTCACATATTTATTGACATAACTTAATCAAATTAGGTATGTACATTCGCTAGGTAGGGTTTAATTTTTATTTACTTACAGCACCCATATGGTGTCAAACCTACCTACTCACCCCCACGGGGTTATGTAGAAAATGAAAAATTACAAAATTTGGTACAATTTAGTAGGCCTATGTACGTGCACTGGAAAAGGATTTTCCAAAATATACTAACAGTACCCCCATGGCAGCAAACCTACATCCTCAATCCTCTTGTGTTTATGGGGGAAGTTAAAAAAACTGAATCCTGCTTGAAATTCGCTGAGTACGCAGGTCTGCTGCGACGGGGATATTAAAAAAATGTATATAATTGATCAGGGATGCTTAAATAAGAAGCTTTTGAAAGAGTTATGTTTATATCAAGTAAATCCTATCAGTATATTTAGTTTTAATACTGTTGTAAATAGATGTTTTTTTTTCAGAATTTAATCTAAATGATTATCATTTAATTTTCTTTGCATTAAAAGTGCTACAAAACTACTCTTAGCAAATTGAGTTGTAGGCCTAATTTATTTTCTCTGATGAATCTTAAACTACTAAATAAGTTAACTAATTTACCAAGGTGTAAAACTGGCCTCACTATAACCAACTGTATACTTTTCTCGTTTTATATTAGTGGTTTAAAGTATAATACGTTTTACTACAGACTCTATCTGTGGAGTTTGTTCACGTGGACGATGGGAAAGATTCGCTCAGAGAGTTCATGACGTCCAAAGGATATGTTGTCGCTGCGGAGGTCACTCACCCTGACTGGTTAGCCAACGACTTTATTTTTGTAAAAAAATCTCTTAGGCCGTAAGTAGTTTGCTATAGTACTGTATATACCAATCAAGGGGATATTGCTTTTTTTAGAAAATGGTTATTATTAGCGTAAAAGATGAAGCTTTACTAATGATGGTTTTTTTACTATAAAATATTTGTGGTTATCAGTTTATATACCGGTGCTTGTTATATTTGGTAACTTAGTATTTTTTTATTTTTTTTAAATTTTTATATGTCTCTTGTTACGATGGTTGTTATTGTTTGAATTGTATTCAAACAAATTAGTTTTTCATGCGCAAATTTAGTTTGTAGAGTACTTACTAGTCATTTTAGGTATAATTAGCCAAGCTAATTTATTGTTAATTGAATTAACTTACCATAAACTATTCCAAAAATGACATAGTTTCAATTTAATTGATGTTTCCGGGTTATTTTTTAATTGTAATGGATTTTTACAATGTGATATGGTATAAGCCATTTCTCGGGCTGTGAGTTTGAATGTGTCTATACAGTAGGTAATATGGTTTTACCCGGTGTTTCCTATTGCTAGGGTCCATGTGAACGGCACAAGTTAATAAGCCAAACAAACTACCCCACAATTTATATCCAAGCATAATACTCATAAACTTAAGCATAATACTCATAGACAAATAATAGGTTACATATCTCATCTAACAGTTCATAATAATCACATCCACGACATGTTTCGTTGCTACCACGGAATTCTCAGGTGTCAAACACAAAAATGTTTCATCCGGAAAGGAATCGTTGGAATGTTAAAATTGACGAACACAACACAGTCACAATAAATAAATAAAACATATACGACACAGAGACAGTTACATTCTGGGTGCGCCTACCACACACACGCACATCGCACCACGACCGGAACCGAGAGTAGACCAGTCTGCTAAATACAAAAAAAAGACCAGTCTGCTCTCCGTTTCGGTTGTGGAGCGATGTGCGTATGTGTGGTAGGCCTACCAGGAATGTAACTGTCTCTGTGTCGTATATGTTTTATTTATTTATTGTGACTGTGTTGTGTTCGTCAATTTTAACATTCCAACGATTCCTTTCCGGATGAAAAGTTTTTGTGTTTGACACCTGAGGATGCCGCTGTAGCGGCGAAACATGTCGTGGATGCGATTATTATGAACAGTTAGACGAGGTATGTAACCTATTATTTGTGTAAGGTCACAGTTCAGGGGCTAAACAATGGAGTTTAATAAATAATACTCATAGCATGACAGGCAAAAGCATGTTAATATTTTTGTGTAATTTGCAATAGTATTAAACGGTATTTGGTTCTATTAAAATTTTACTGTAAAAACCGTAATGTTTTTTGGCTCACCTGTTTTTTGGCTATTTTTTACTTACAGGCTTAAAACACCCCTTAAATCATTGTCATTTCACTGTGTTTTTGACTACCAGCAAAAGGACATAGCTTTCTCCTGTCACTGACTCAACCTTCATTAGCCTATATTAAAACGTGTGTTTCTCAAATCTCTGATTGATATTGTAACATCTAAACCTCAAAAAAGCAATAAAATATTTAAATGTATCGTTAAGATTACATGAATTACTAAGATTATAAAATGACATTTTTTTGCAGCAGATCAATTAGTTGTAAATTAAGTACATTCAGTATTTGTTTAGATTTGCATACTCATGTTAACCCATACTATTATTATTTTGTATTATTTTGTATACTATATTATTATTTTGTATACTAGTTATTTTATAAAATAGAATTTTGACTAAACTTAGTTTGTATTGTTATTTAAACCATTACTTGTTTATGTTAATTGTTATGAATTTTAGATATATCACTGGTTTTCCAATACTAATACAAATAATTATAATTTATAACAATTAAAAAAACCTTGGTGACCATTGTGATTAGCATTAAGATTAACTTATCTTATTTTCACCCCGTACTTGGTGTCCAAAAGGGTTTAAAAATTAAACAATGTAGGTTTTTATGGCTGATTAAGTTTTAGCTGTGTTGTAAGTAATGACCAACCTTAACTCATAATAATCCTTAAAAATTGCCCCATTTCTTCCTAATATATATGGTATTGTTGATCATCTAGCTGTGTTATATAATTTTCAAAGAAATTATGTAAATCCTGAAATTGGTCTTGCTAAAGAGACCTTTGTATTCATTTATGGTTGAAAAGTTGGTTTTTTCTTGGTTGTTTCATATTTTATAGCATCTCATTTTCATAAGAAAGCATTATCAATTCATACTCTGTTAAGGGGTCCTCACACTATCGAACAAGCTTGACCTGATGTCAGGCCCGACGTTGGACCCAACGTCAGAGCCGACTAAGGTCTGTAGAGGAAGAAGCATAACTTCTTCCTAAGGTCAGTTGAGTAGCTTTTTTTGTGTTCCGGATATGAAGCGTCTAAACTAAAACGGAAGTCAAGTTACGTTATAATATTTACCATTACACAGCTGATTGAAAAAGAGGATGAAGCAGTCTCGCCACAGGTACGATATTTATCGTAACGACACCATATTACTCTATTTTACATTTGGATTATTAGTTAGTAGCAAACCATTAGGTAGTGACCAAATTAACGATTATCAATCAAGGTAACTATATAATCATAAATTCTGCCCTAGTTTGCTTTGAAATTCATTAGTTTAGTAATAGTTGAGACAAAAAATCTCCAACGCAAACGAGAACGATTATTGTTTCCTGCAGTGTTGGTAACACTTGCAGGAAACAAAGAGTAAAATGTTGGTTCTTTCACACTTTTTTAACCGACAAAACCTCTGTGGCGACATCCATGGATGTCGCAGAAAGTGACACCATTGCTCTTATGGGATGTAGCTTACCTGGCCCTGGCCTACAGTCATCTTGAAAGCCGACGGCTCATCCAACATGTTCAACAGCCTGTTCGATGCTCAGTCGGGTGTTTTGCGTAGCTATTGGCATAGTTTTAACCCAATTTGTCAAGTCCGACCTCGTCTCGAGCATGTTAGATAGTGTGTGGGCCTCTTTAGTTGTATACTCTTTAGTTATAAGAATATTATTGTTAATACACATTGTAAATAATTGCAAAAACCGTAAGCATTGAAAGATGATTATTGTTGTCTAGAATAATTGAGCACAGTCTGTGATTGTATGTATTTCCATGTTTGATTTTTTACAAGTATATACCAAATATAATAAATTGTTTTATTTTTAAAACAGTGTGTCCAAAAATGTGTAAATAATAGTAGGCAAATTGATTGAAATTATGAAAACGTCAATCCATTACTTAACTGATTCCATCTCAATCTATACATTTATTGATTATTTTATGTCTCAAAATTATAAGCTTTGGAAACTGTTCGGATTGCTTATTAACTTAATTTTCATCGTTTATTACGTCAAAAATATGAGTAGACCTAAACTGAATGCTAAATCTATTTCAAATTGATGAAATAAACAAGTTGTATAGTTTACTTTCTTATTTTAGGTATTGTAAGTACTAAAAAGGGAAAAAATAAAAAATTATTTTCCCAGAAAGAAATTTTTGTAATATTGAAATCAGGAGTAGGTAAAAGTTTAGTGACAACTTGAATTTTATAAATGTGAATTTTCCAGAATTTGTGGTGTCCAGAATTTTCAACAATGAATACATAAAACAACATTGCTTGAGTCGCCATTCAGTTCTTTGCTGGTTTTTTATTTAATCTGGGTAGGTGTATTGCTTATGCCATGCTAAGATTAGTGTACTGAATTTTGTATACAGTGATCATAGTTCACAGTGAACCTTTTGTGATCTTTCCAACGCTTCAGTTTGCGTTCACCAGGTTGTGCACACAGCAGTTTCTAATACGTAATTTTTGGCACCGTAATGGACACTTTACTATTTTATTTATATAGTAATGATACCCAAAATTTCCTTGGACGTACGACTTTACGGCTTCAGATAACACTTAATTTGTTATTGCTTTCAAAGTTTCAAACTTAATAAACAGTTGATGGTTCATTGTGAAAACATTGTGTTTAATGTAAAGGTACTACATGGATGCATTTAAAAAACTTCTTTACCTCATCTTAGCCATAGTCAAATCTCTTTTTGTACATAGAATAATAAACAGCATCAATAATAACGTTAATCAAAGTTAAAGTTTTAAGAACTAGATGAACTTATTCCAAATTTTTTGTGACAAGGTTTGTAAAGTCAGATATCTGTGGGGTTTTTTTTATGGATGGTAATAAGACAAAATTTATTGCTCAAAGAAGCCTAAATCATAATAAGTTAACTGCAACAAATCCTAATGTATGTATAATTAATTAAGCCTTATGTAAACAGAACTTTTCTCTTATTTCTGGATCAATTTAAAGTGTCAAAAACTTTGTCTCAGTTTATAGTTTTACAGTTAAGTTTTAGATTTTAGATATTTCATTTTGATGAGCACGGACAGTTCTTAAAGTTATTTTTTCTACTATAAGACCATGGGGAATAGTTTTCAATGAATTGCAAACTAAATCAGCTGTTGATGAAAACCATGAAACCTATTATAACAGAAATACTCATGTTGAAAGCAAAATTGAAGCAATCAAACTACTGAACCAAATCTGATTACCAAGGCTAACTAGTCATTAATGAATGCAACAAACAAGTTTGGGTCAAAATATTGTGTCATAACATAACTCACATTATTTAAATGCATTCTTTTAAGAGTGGTGTGCGAAAAATACACATTTTTTAACACTCTGTAATCAGATTTTTGTTAAATTATACTTTAAACTTGTTCATTATTTGTTATATTTGAAACTTAAAGTTAATTGAATTTGGTTGAGTGTTTGTTGACACAATGAAATGGTGCATTAAATAATTTTTTTGTATATATTTGGTTTTACTTTATTTACTTTGCCCTAATTCAATCTTAAAAAGTTTACATCTTGCATCTCTTCCAAAGTCGCCGGAAATTTGGTGTGGCGCCTTGGTTTACGACAACAAGCATGGCTCTGGCAGTAAAGTCTTGGTTGTACTGTCCCTGGGAGTTGGTAGAGGGCATTTCCCACTTGACAACTCTAGCATTGAAATTACCGCCAACAACAATATGCCCAGTCAAGCAGTCTGCTCAAAATGATCAATCTTGTCACTTAAGTCTTGGAATGCCTCGTTTGGGGGTGAGGTAGCAACCATAAAAGTTACATCGCTACACCTGACTCAGACAAAACGAAGTCGATGTCCATGTCTCTGCACGCACTTCTGGCTTGTTAGACAGTAAGCAAGCGGCAGTATAGCCGCATTTACACTATACAACTTGTTCTATAACTTTTGTTGTGCAACATGTTTTATATAACTTTTGTTTTTAAAACTTGACCTTGTTGTTTTTTAAAACTTTTGTTGTTAAACATTTCATCTTAAGCGCTAAACTTCAGTCTTACGCCTAAACATGTTTAACAAAAGGCCACAGTCACCATGAGTGCTTGCGACGATGATGTGGTGTTGGCTGTTGCCACATGTGTTGTGATTTGCTGTGCTAGAAGGAAAAGAGTAAAACGTCGCTTTTAGGTACGTCCTTCGCTTCAAGCTAGGAGTAAGCACAGTGGCATTGAAATGTTACAAGATTTAGAACAGGATGACCAAGATTTGTTGGCAGGGGAATTGAGGACTGATGGTAGCTTCAAGAACTTTTTAAGGATGACAAGTGCGGACTTTGAGTTCTTGATACTTCTTATAGGAGAACGAATCGAGAAGAAGTGAGCATCGTTCAGAGACGCTATTCCAGTTAAAGAAAGACTTAACCCTAAGATTTTTGGCTACCGGTGACCGGTTACAAAAGTTTGCAGTATTTGTTTAAGTTTTCTTCAGCGAGTATATGTAACCTTATACAGGATGTTTGCTCCGCCTTGATTGAAGCTTTACAAGACTTCATTAAGGTGAGTACAACCATTGTGGTAAAATAAAAAAATCATTGAAACGGCTGCACTTCTTCTGCTGCGATATTCTCAAGTTGAAGTTATTAAAAAGGGTAAAGGGTTACCAAAGTTACCAAAACCATACTCATAATTTTAAATTTGGTTGAAATGAAAATAACCAAATGAAATAACCAATAACTTATTGCCTAATTCAGCCAGTGGCGGATTTACCACTAGGCCAACTAGGCCCTGGCCTAGGGCCGCGGGCTACAGGGGGGCCGCACGGAGTCCCAAATATACAGAGTATATATTTTTAAGGATGTACTTGCATAGTAAAGATGAACATCAGCTTTGAGCCCTGATTTTTTAGTTAGCAGACTAATTTAGTTATATATATCGTATGGCTCATTCAGCCAGCCACCATGGTTTAAGAATAATAAAATAAATTCTGCGGTACAGAGCACCTGAGTCAGTATAAGTAAAAATCTAAACACTAAAATAAAAATAAAATTAGATCTCTCTTTATATAGCTAAATCCAGGGCGCTAAGCCATTGCAGCCCAGCTTCACTTGAGCTATGCAGACCGGCCAATCCTTCGGGGAAGGCACTCAGTGGACACTCTTCGACTATGTGTTCCATAGTTTGATACTCTGCTCCGCAGTCGCATGACTGGTCTTGTGTCATTCCCCATTTGTGCTTCCAATAATTACATCTTCCCACTCCAGTGCGGAAACGATTGAGTATAGTCCACTGCTTCCGAGGAAGATTCATACCACCTACCGCTACGGTCGGGTCATCTATCAAGAAGTGGTTCCGACCTTGAAAAGCGTCCCAGGAGGAAGTCCAGTTTGTATGGATGGTGAAGTTCGAGTCCATCAACTGGGAGGCTGTTCGTAGAGGTGGTTTTCGGGACCTCAATCGGCCCGCATTCTGGGGTAGGTAATCATAGATGGGCAGCTGTGGAGCAGATAAGATCTTTGTGTATTCCCTAATGAGTGCATCCCTTCGTCTTATTTCAGGAGGAGCGATATTACACAGCACCGGGAGCCAGGGTACAGGAGTTGCCATGAGTGTACCACTAATGGCTCTCATGGTCCTGTTTAGCTGGACGTCGATCTCTCTAACGTGCACACTATTTAACCACACGGGAGCACAGTACTCAGCAGTTGAATATACCAATGATAGAGCAGTTGTTCGCAGAACTTGTGCGTTAGCTCCCCATGTGGAGCCAGCAAGGTGATGGACAATGTTAGTCCTGGTTCTCACCTTAGCTGCCGTTTTTTGTAAGTGGCTTTTAAACGTGAGAGACCGATCTAAAGTGACTCCCAGATACTGTGGGTGGTCATTATGTTTCAACTCAACACCGTTGAATACGATTTTAAGCTTTTGGTTGGCCAGTCTATTATTCAAGTGGAAGCAAGCAACCTCAGTTTTTGTTGGGTTTGGATTTAGCTTCCAGGCTTCAAAATATTCACCGAGGGTCGTGAGGTCATTTGTTAGTGTTTCCTCAGCTTGTCGAAAATGCTGGTGTTGATATGCCAATGCAATATCATCTGCATATATAAACTTTAAGGACCGAGTTACAGGAATGTCGGCAGTATACACATTAAAGAGCAGTGGGGCGAGCACTGACCCTTGTGGCAGGCCATCCTTTAGTTGCCTAAACGTACTTTCTCTGTGTCCCAGATATACTTTTATCATCCTATTGGAGAGCATTGAGTTGAGGAGACGCAACAAGAAAGGGCAAGGAATAAGGTCGTAAAATTTAACTAGGAGGCCTTTTCTCCAGACAGTGTCATATGCTGCAGTCAGATCTAAAAAAGCCACAGAGGTTTTCAGTCTTCGCTCAAACCCATCCCCAATGAAAGAAGTCAGAGCTAAAACCTGGTCACAACAGTTGCGACCAGGCCTAAATCCAGCTTGTTCGACAGGGATGCTGGCATTGAGAATAGGGAGGATTCTGTTATAAATCAACCTCTCTAGCAGCTTATAACAAACACTTAAAAGAGCTATAGGCCGATAACTTTCAGGCAGTTTTGGATCCTTTCCGGGCTTCAGGATAGCTATGATCTTGGATTTTCTAAATATCCCAGGCATGTCGCCGGTTTTCAGGGTGGTGTTAAAAACTTCCAGAAGCCACTGTCTGGCCTTGTTACCCGAGTGTTTTATAAACTCCGGGAAAATGTCATCCAAACCTGCTGCTTTGCCAATTGGCATCGCATCAATCGCCACTTCCAGCTCGTCGTAAGTGAAGGGTCTAGAGACTTCCAAGGGTGCTTGCCGACTCTCCTTTATCTCATTAAGCTTGAAATTAATTTTTCTGTCTGCAGACGTACGCACAGGTTTTGAAAGTACGGAGAGGCGTTTTGCAATTTCACGAGGGCTAGGCTGTGAGGCATCGTCTTTTTTACTTGATTTACCAGTGGAGAGATTCCTGAGCAGAGACCAAGCTTTCCGACTACTTTTGGTGAAGTTCAGGTTCTCAACAGTTTTCACCCACTTCTCTCTCCTGGAGTTGTCGAGAGAGTTAAGGAGTTGGTCAGCTACATCTCTGTCAGCAGTGTCTGTAAACTCACTGTAAAGATCTTCGCACTCTCTGCTCCATCCTGGTATGTATTCTTTTCTAAAACCTCTTGGGATTGTCGCCTTAGAGGAAGACAGGACAAGGCGAGTGAACCGATCATAGTTTTTTATTTTAGAGGGGATGAACCTGATGCCGCTATCAAGCCTTGATGAGAAGGCCTCCCACTCAGCTTTATTAAAGTTCCACCTAGGCCGAGGGAAAGATCTTACGAGAGGAATTTGCATTCCTACTGATATTATTACAGGCCTGTGCTGAGAGTGGGGGAATGCACCAAGGACCATCCTGGAAATAGGCACGGGTGTTGCTGATGGTTCACGGGAGCAAAAGCACAAGTCTGGAGAGTACCCACGACGCCATCGGGCTGAATGGAAGGTGTGTGGGTCCTTGGCATTATATACCAGGAAAAGGTTGTTATTTTCAGCCCAGCTTGAAAGACGAGTGCCGTTGTCATCATCGGACGAGTATCCCCACTGGGTATGATGACTGTTGAAGTCACCTACATATACCACAGGATGTTCAAAAGTTGGGAGAACTGTGTCTGACCACTGGGTGTTTGGTGGTTTGTATACATTTACAATAGTAGTCGCAGACACCTTAACAGCAACAACAAATGTGTTGTTATCACAACTTTTGTGAGAGACTGATACATCGTCTATGTCCTGTCTAACGTACGTCGCCACTCCGTAGACCCTGTGACCTATTTCTTCCACAAGCTTATATCCTGGGATGTTGCCCCTCGCACTGTTTTCTAAGTCTTCTGCATGTGTTTCTTGCAGTGCGAGGACATCGACCTCATTTTCCAGCAGCACCTTGCTGAGGCAGTCACTTTTAGATTTGCTCAGACCCTCTACGTTAAAATGACAAACATTTAAAATACAGCCTAAATTTCTAAATTGGCCCTGGAAAGGGCCGTTTGGAATTTGTCTGGCAGCTGGTATCGCTGAGAGATCACTGTGTGTGACAGTTCAGCTGCCAAAGTTGTTGTTCGTTTAGCACCACCCGGGGAGTACGTGCAACTTTAATGGAATGCTGCGGACGCGAACAACATCACCCCCCACTAATTTAGTTGAAAACCCGTAAATTCACAACACAGAGACTTTGGTGAAGTCATTGTGGCGTCTGCCGTTTTCCATGCCAATTTCGGGTGATCATCAGCTACCTGTAGGTTAAGTCACATTCATATTGGTGGCAACTCTGGGTGACGACGCGGCGGCCCCTTTGGGTTTTTATTATAATTAACTGAAGTTACCTCTCTGTGTCTAAAAAGTGCACCACTTTCCAATTGATATTTTTTGGGTGCCAGTTTGCTATTGGTGAGACGCTGTCAAAATGCAAAATCTGGGTGACATTAAAACTAATGTTAGTTTAATTTAAAGATTTTCTAAAACCATTACCATTTTGTGTATCAAAATTGTATATTAAAATTTTGTGTACCATAAGTATCAAAATTCAGAAAGCAACACATTTATACCAATATAGTTATACTAGCTGTTGCCCGTCACGGCTTCGCCCGTGATTGAATTTATTTTATAGGTAATACAATCGTTTTGAAGAGCAACGAAATCTACTTCCTTGAGAATGACATTGGAACAATGAAGTAGTGTGAGTGGAGCTCTGAAGGAATTTCGCAAAACCTGTTCTTAGAGAGAAAAGGTTTCTTAAATAGAAAAGGCCCTAACCTATGACCAAATAGGAACATCTCAAATTTCAACCCCGTAGGCTCTACAGTCATATTGAAGACATGTGGGTCGGAGCCCTAAAGAACATTAAACAGTACTTTTGCAAAACTGTTTCTTAGTGAACACCTATTAGCAAACCGGAACCTTTACGTTAAATTTCAATCCGTAGGATCTATAGTAGATTTGAGAATTTGTGGGGAGGAGCCCTAAAAAAAATTTGCAAAATTGTTTCTTATTGATCACCTATGAACAAAAAGGAACGTCCATGTCAAATTTAAAACACGTTGGCCCTTGATTAATTTTGAAGTCAGGTGAGGTGGAGCCCTAAAGAACTACAAAAACTATATTTACAAAACCATTTCGTAGCGAGCACCTGTTAGCAAAACGGAAGATCCACGTTAAATTTATACCCCCTAGAATCCATGGTAATCTTGAGTTTCTATGGGGTGGAGCCCTAAACGAAATTTTTCAAAATTATTTCTTAGTAAGTAACTATGAGCAAAGAGGAACGTCCGATTCAAATTTAAACCCCGGAGGCCCAACAGTAATTTTGAAGTCCTGTGGGGCGGAGCCCTAAAGAACTTGGAAAACTGTATTTGGAAAACTGTTTCTTAGTGAGCGAGCACCCGTGAGCAGGGCCGCCCACGGGGGGGACTAATGGCGCAAGTTGCGCCATTGGAAAAAATTTTGGGGGGGAATGAGATTTTTGGGGGGGAATTGGAAAAAAGGGTTTTTAAAAATGTTATAAGTACTAATTTGCGGTAGTTAAACAATGAATCTTATGAACATGTCAATACAAATTAGGAGAGTCTTTGTCTGTCCTTTTGTTCTGGATCAAAACACGTAGGCCTCGTCAAGGCACGTTAGCCCCCCAATCTTGACTATTATTGCGCCATTGTCGGCTAGGTACTCTGTACCCCTCCCCATTGTTGACCGTTTTTCTCAATCGCCTAAAGTTTCGTCTTTTCTTAGTGGTCTAGTGTCTTTATTTTTTTTAACTTATTTTATTTTCAACGGCAAGCAGCCAATTACAAAAATATGTCTTCGTACATGTTCGATCAATATATTCCGCCGTTTCCGCGGTTCCGCGTCTCTGGCGACCACTTTTCTGTCAAAGAATCGCCATTAAGAGAACTGATATTACGAACGGCTCGGCGAGAGTAACGAAATGGGCAAAATCGACACTGGGAATTCCTAAACAACGTAGCCTCTAAGGCCGCAACGGTGTTCATATGACGGTCGTCCAATGAATGAACTTATGATTATTTCTAGCTTAAAATTTTTTTACGATAGCATGCATGGTGAGGTGCCGTGAACTTATAAACACAAACTTAAAATCAAGCCTTAAATCTAACAAAATAACGTTCATTAACAAAATCTTAGTTGTTACTAAACCAAACTATGTTTACAGTTAAGGGTGAGTCGGTGGCGTAGTGGTTAGCGCGCCGGACTTCGGGACCATGACAGCGATGTCGTGGGTTCGAATCCGCGTTCTGCCAGTGACTTTTATCAGTACCTTTCACCTTGTACTGTAGTAGCGGCTCACCCCCTTACTTTGTCTAATACGATCCACACACAGATCAAATAGTCTATGTGGACGGGGCAAAGTAAGGCAAAAAGAGGTCCGCCAACCTCTTTTACTAAAAAAAAGTTTGAGAGAAACTTTAGGTTTCTAGGTTTCATAGTTAGTGTCATTATAATAGCCTAAATTATTATTTTATATAATTTAATTTTGATTTATTGATAGAAAAACAAGCTAGCTAGCCAGCAAGTGAATGTACCGTCCAAACTGTTTTTCAGTATGATGTTTTATTGCACTAAACACGTAGGCCTATAATATATGCTGAAAAAATAGATGTCTTAAACCAATGATGAAACTTAAATTCATGCCATAAAAGAACATAGGCCTACGTATGTTCAGAAGGTAAGAACAAGCAAATACACGGTACATACAATACTAGGCCTACAAGCCCAATATCTCTATTATTTTTCAGCCTGTCTGTCTATATGTAGGCCTATGCATTTTTAATGAATCACTTATAAATTTTTATCGATTCGTGCTACGGAATTAAAACTTGGCACAACTGCTACATATTTTAATACCTGTATTTGGTTGTTTGTTGTACATAAGCCAATTATTTTTTATGTTTTTTTTTTTTTTTTTTTTTTTTTGAACTGTGATCTTAAAAAATATATAAATTGCAAGCAGACTATTTACTGAACATTAGGTAAAAATTTCACGTTTTTAAGTTTTATCGTTTTTGAGTTCTGCTCGCTTAAAGTCCATCATATGTCACTTAATTGTGGGCCACAATTTGTGGCGAACGCCACGGTCTTGACACCAGTTAAGTTACTATACTACAATTAATTACTCAACTACACGTTAAACACACTATTTGCATATAGTGATTAGCTGTGTGTGTTATTTTAACTGTAAATAACTTTTGTAAGTATTTCTGATCTATATATAAATAACAACTATAATCTAACCGCTGGAGCGAGCTCTAAACTTGGCTGAGTAAGTGTAGCTGGCTCGATGACGAGGCCGTGAACGGAAGATGCATTTGCCGCGATCATCGATAGCATAGCTGATGACTTCAAGCCAGCAGAATAGTATTCTTTCGAATGATGCGTTTTTTATGACCTTAATTCAAACGCAGGTATAAAAAACGCTTAGCAAACAAAACAGATATTATCTTAAACAAAAAGATAAATAGTGGCTTATGTATAACAAACAAGTGCCCTATACTCATACAAATCGAGACATTTCGAACTTTTACTGTTCCAAAATGGCCGTAATTTAAAATTTTAAGAGCTGAAAATTCCCAGAACTATAAAAAATAAAACTATCAATTTAAATTATAGGCCTATAACAAAAATAACAAGATTGTAACTATCAAACAAAAGACGTAGAATAATTGACTTTTTCCCAAAAAAATGTTTCTTGTGGAAATGTGCATGAATTCATAGGTAATACCCCTATATTATCTCCTTTTTTATGCAACTTATGCTTATATGCTTAGCTAAAATAAATACAGTATTTTGAAACAGGTTTCCACTTAGGGAGGGGGGGCGGTATATGTTTTTGGGGGGGAATGCGCCATAACCTTTGGGGGGGATGGGCACCCCTGCCCGTGAGCAAAGAGAAACGTCCATGTTAAATATCGACCCCGGAGGCCCAAAAGTAATTTTGAAGTAGTGTGGGGCGGAGCCCTAAAGAACTTCGAAAACTGTGTTTGCAAAACCGTTTTCTTAGCACCCATGAGCAAAGAGAAACGTCCATGTCAAATAACGACCCCGGAAGCCCTAAAGTAATTTAAAATCCTGTAGGGCGGAGTCCTAAAGAACTTCGAAAACTGTATTTGAAAACCGTTTTTTAGTGAGCACCCATGAGCAAAGAGAAACGTCCATGTCAAATATCGACCCCGGAGGCCCTAAAGTAATTCTGAAGTCCTGTGGGGCGGAGCCCTAAAAGGGATGTTTAAAGCACTTTTTTGAGCACCTAAGAAAAAAGAGATCACTCTAAATTTCAACCGTGCAGGTTTCCTAATTCGTATTTAAAATTGGCCATGCGGATAGCGTTATATTAAAATTTCGAAGGCCTGTGGGGTGGAGCCCTGAAGGAATTTTGTTAAATCATTTCTTAGTGAGCACCTAAGAGGCAAGACGAACCTGTGTTTAATGTTTCAAGTAAATACGTTTGGTAGTTCCTGAGATTTCATGATGAGTCAGTCAGTAATCACTCCCCGTCAGGTTTAGCTTGGTCGCTAAGCTCACTCGCCGCAACTATCCTCTAGTTTCTTATTACCAATCTCCCCTCAATAATTTGAATCAGAACAGCTGTTTACAAAATTAATATTCCTTAATGTTATCATATGTTCCAATACAAAAATGTTGCTTCCATAAGAATAACATGGTAACTTTGAAGACGTGTGGGGCGGAGCCCTGAAGGACTTTTCAAAAACCGTTTCTTAGTGGATGCTTACACCCTAAAAGGAACGTCCATACAAAATTTCAAGGTTCTAGGTCTAGTAGTTTAGGCTGTGCGTTGATACGTGAGTCAGTGGTATTTGACAAATATATAGTAGAAGAAGATTAACAAAGTAATCCAGATCAATAAGGACACCATTGCACAACTACAGTTTGGTAAAATTGAGTACGGATAGCCATCTTGACTATTTTGATAGCCTCCCACCAACAGCAATTTGACCAACGTAACGGACATAACATCCCTAAAATACAGCGGCACGCTTTTCACAAACGTATGAACAGAGAGTAGTGACTCCAGCTATAACATAGATCCATTGACTATAGATAGTCAATGATAAAACATAATGGACCCCATGCCCCACCCCCATTTAACAGCTGGATAATCCATTATCTTTTCAAGACGAGCTCGTTCTCAGAGATCAGAGTGTACACAAACAATTACACTTTACTGGTACCAGAGCATAGGATAAAAAATTAAAGACGATTTTAGCTTGATTTGATGACTTTAGATATACTTCAGTCGGTGAAGAGGAGGGGGGGAGGAGGGCCCCACAGAAAAGTTGGCCTAGGGCCCCAACCTTCGTAAATCCGCCACTGAATTCAGCAAATGCGCCGTGCCGTTTGTTTCGGTTTTTAAAATCATCTACCGTCGTGTCCCATAGCAATTTTCTCTCCTTGTACTGTTCGATGACCTAAAACACGTCTGCCTGGCGCCACTCCATCACAATCGGTCCACCATCGGTGGAGTGGTTACTCCACTAACTTAAAAACACTTTACCTACAAATAAAAGCACGTGTTGTAGGCGGCAGCAGGAAGCGTACTGACATGACAGAACAGCAGAAATAATGTTTGGTCAACAAGTTTGACGTTTTGAGAAGGTATCAAACATATTGTACAACAAAAGTTTATGAAACCCAAATTTCCTTTGATCTTTCCGACATGGCTCGGGAAACCTGCAACCTGTTGCAAGACACGATTTTTTGGTTTTTAAACACGTTTGTTGTACAACTTGTTTAAGAAATTTCATTGCATTCTTAAACATGTTCAAACCAATTAGTATAATTGGTTGCACAACAAAAGTTGTACAACAAGTTGTATAATGTAAATGCGGCTTAAGAAGAAAATCTGGAAACCAAATATTGGTCCCGATCTTGATATTGCTCGCTTATCAGGAGAGCGTCGACATTATGTTCTTGGGATAACTGATCAAGTCAGCCATCAGCCGCCCTGGTAATCCTGAGCTCTGCCTGAAGGTCAGTTTTTAGAGTCTCTCTTTTTTTAGAGTCTCCTACCCAAGACTCCTAGCCATTATATAAGTTTTTTAACCGACTTCGCCATATTGTGTGAAGGCTGAAGGCTCTCGAAAACCGGAAGTTTCAATCTTGAGGGCGTTCTTCAAGATAAAACCATTATTGTACTCTATTGATGAATTCTTGGAAGACAATCTAAAAACTTTTTAGGTCCAGGTTAGAGTGTAAATAGCGTGCCGCCATGCACGGTTTTAAATGTATAGTTTTAAATGTTTTTTGTATTGACTTTTGGATGTTATCCAAAGTTAATATGTTAGTATGTTTTAAACCAAATGACGCAGCCTATTCCCATCCAATGATAGGTCAACGACAAAGAAGATGGTAATAAAGGTAATAACGTTATATAAATAAACCATGAGGCTTAAGGATATAAAGAAAAGCTTTACTTCGACTTCATTGGAGAAACTACCAAATCTTTCAAGAAAAAAGTGACCCTGGCGGTTTAAGTGAAGTGTCGTATTTATTGTGCGTTATCCGCCTACTTATTGTCAATTAAGATTCAAGATTCAAAATTTCTTTATTCACATATATACAGAGTATACAAGAATGGCGTCAACATAATTTATTCATAATATATACAATAGTTATTGTACTTTACACAGACATAGGCCTATACATGTAACATGCTTGAATGTGGCTCTGGAGTGTACATCAGGGCTGCCCACAATGCAAAAAAGAAAATACTGATAGAAAACAATATTATTCAAAAAATTCATGAAGGTAGTATAATGGTTTGCCAATTAAGAATTCTTTCAGCCTTTTTTTAAACAAAGTGAAATCGATGATTGATTTTAAATCAGTAGAAAGGAAATTATAATACTTGATACCGGCATAGGAAGGTTTTTTTTTTCAAAATATTTAAGACGGTGGTGTTTCAGTGCAAAATTAGATTTATGTCTAGTATTGTAAGTATGATTTTGACCTAAAGTTTCAATTCGGTGAGCATTCTTTTTTATAAACAAAATTATTTCAAAGATATATAAACTAAATACTGTCATAAAACCCAGTTCAACAAATTTCTGCTTTACAGAATCTTTCCATTTTAGCCCCAAAATAATCCTTATTGCTTTTTTTTTTTTTGCAAAATAAGAATTTTATTTAGATTTTCATTAGTAGTACTACCATATACACCAATCCCATAAATTATATGTGATTGGATAAAAGCAAAGTAAATATTTTTTAAAGTTTACTGAAATTTGTCATTTTTTTAAGAACAAAGAGACCTGAAGATACTTTTTTAGTTACATTTAAAACATGTGAATTCCAATTTAAATATTTATCAATAGTTAAACCTAAAAATTTGGATTCATCGACATCCTCCAATAAATGTTTACTTAAGTAAATATTTAGGCGAACAGAAGCTCTACCCTGTGCAGTAGAAATGGTTATATATTTAGTTTTGGAGGGATTTAAAAGTAAGCATTTGTCGTTTAGGAATTCATCCAATATTGAAAGTTGTTCAAATGCCAGAGTTTCTATATCACCATTTGTTTTGCCAGATATTTTTATATTTATGTCATCGGCATATAACGTTGTTATAGTACCAGGAGGACCGAGCGTTGCTCGGTGAAATATTAGTAAATTTAAATATCAGAATAAACTTTATTGACATTTAATATGCAGTACATAAACAGCTGTTACATTTCTTTTTGAAGTTCTGAATGTACTTCTTGTTTATATGTTGTTAATTCGTTGCCAACATGGCAACCCATAAGCCCAATGTTAAAATTCTGTAATTTTAAACTTTAATTTTTAGCAAAATTAGATTTTCCCTGGGGGCGAGACCCATCTCAATCGTATTTTTAAGGTAAAACTAAGTTTATTCCAAAATTTGAAGGAAATCGTCGGAGCCGTTTTTGAGATAATTGTGCAAGCAAGCAAACAAGCAAACAAGCAAACATTGCTCGTATAAGAGTATAGGATTATTAAATTTGGTACATTGAGGTAAACCTTTTAGGTAACAAGAATAACAATGGTCCAAGAACAGATCCTTGAGGTACACCATATTTAATGTCCCTCAACTTGGAATTATAATTGATTAACTGATTAAATTTATTGAGATGTGTAATTTCCACAAACTGTTTTCTATTTTCAAAATAAGATTTAAACCATGAAAGGGCTCTTTTTTTTATACCTAATTTCTGTAACATAAGTAAAAGTCTAGAATGTGAAACACTGTCAAACGCCTTACTTAAGTCCATATAAATGCCGTTATTTAAGCGTTATTTATTAATGTTAAAGTGTCAATTGTTTCACTTGCATGTTATTGTTTTATTGGTATATATTATTGTAATGTTGAATTTTTCACTGTTACACATTGCCACATTTGACTCATTGTTGCTTGTTACCATATGTCGTATCTATTTATTGGGGGACTATCTATTTTGCTGACCAGAAGAAATCTTGACTGACTGGGTACTTCCGGTTATCCGATTCACTTCAAATTTGAATTTACTTGAGTGCTATACCAACTATCCTAAACAATAATAAAAAATAATCAACCCATAATTTTTACTCTAAGGGGTACTTTACTTAAAACCAACCCTGCTGACTGGGGAGAAAACTGGACTGACTGGGTACTTCCAGCTATCCAGTTCGCTTAAAATTTGGTACTTAAGTGCTACCAACTATCCAAAACAATAGCCTAATACAAAATAATCAACTTCTGATTTTTACTCTAAGGGGTACTTTAAATAAAACCAACCCTGCTGACTGGGGATAAAACTTGACTGACTGGGTACTTCCAGTTATCCTTTGAAAATATGTTTCAAGGTCATCCACAAGAAATTTAAGAATGTTTTGGAAAGATCATTATTATGCTTCTGTTGGAGGGATTGCAGTGACCTTCGGGACTTAGAAACTTTCCGAACCAATCCTTGACATGTAAACGAACAATTACGCCGATTGAATTGAAAATATGTTTCAAGGTCATCCAAATAGAATTTTAAAAATGTTTTAGAAAGAATACTATTATGCTTCTGGTGGAGGAATTGCGATGACCTTTGGGACTTAGAAACATCCCGAACGATTCCTTGATATGTAAACGAACAATTACACCGATATAATTGAAAATATGTTTCAAGGTCATCCAAATATAATTTTAAAAATGTTTTAGAGAGACTATTATTATGCTTCTGGTGAAGGGATTGAGATGACCTTGGGGACTTAGAAACATAACGAACGATTCCTTAATATATAAACGAACAATTATAAAGATTGAATTGAAAATATGTTTCAAGGTCATCCACGAGGAATTTTAAAAATGTTTTAGAAAGATCATTATTATGCTTCTTGTGGAGGGATTGCAGTGACGTTGGGGACTTAGAAACATCCCGAACGATTTCTTGATATGTAAACCAACGTATACACTGATTACTTTGAAAATATGTTTCAAGGTCATCCAAAAGGAAATTTAAAGATGTTTGAGAAAGACTACTATTATGCTTCTGGTGGAGTAATTGAGATGACCTTGGGGACTTGGAAACATAACGAACGATTCCTTGATATATAAACGAACAATTACACCGATTGAATTGAAAATATGTTTCAAGGTCATCCACAAGGAATTTTAAAAATGTTTTAGAAAGACTACTATTATGCTTCTGGTGGAGGAATTGAGATGACCTTCTGGACTTAGAAACATAACGAACGATTCCTTGGTATATAAACGATCAAATACACCGATTGAATTGAAAATATGTTTCAAGGTCATCCACGAGGAATTTTAAAAATGTTTTAAAAAGATCATTATTATGCTTCTGGTGGATGGATTGCAGTGACCTTGGGGCTTAGAAACATCCCGAACGATTCCTTGATATGTAAGCTAACGGATACGCTGATTACTTTAAAAATATGTTTCAAGATCATCCAAATTAAATTTTAAAAATATTTTAGAAAGAATACTATTATGCTTCTGGTGGAGGAATTGCGATGACCTTGGGGACTTAGAAACATCCCGAACGATTCCTTGATATGTAAACGAACAATTACACCGATATAATTGAAAATATGTTTCAAGGTCATCCAAATATAATTTTAAAAATGTTTTAGAAAGACTACTATTATGCTTCTAGTGGAGGAATTGAGATGACCTTGGGGACTTAGAAACATCCCGAACGATTCCTTGATATATAAACGAACAATTACACCGATTGAATTGAAAATATGTTTGAAGGTCATCCAAATTGAATTTTAAAAATGTTTTAGAAAGACTACTATTATGCTTCTGGTGGAGGAATTGACTACTAAAGACTACTATTATGCTTCTCGTGGAGGAATTGAGATGACCTTGGGGACTTAGAAACATAACGAACGATTCCTTGATATATAAACGAACAATTACACCGATTGAATTAATAATATGTTTCAAGGTCATCAAAATTGAATTTTAAAAATGTTTTAGAAAGACTACTATTATGCTTCTGGTGGAGGAATTGGTGGTTTAGAAAGACTAGTATTATGCTTCTGGTGGAAGAATTGAGATGACCTTGGGGACTTAGAAACATAACGAACGATTCCTTGATATATAAGAGAACAATAACACCTATTGAATTGAAAATATGTTTCAAGGTCATCCACGAGGAATTTTAAAAATGTTTTAAAAAGATCATTATTATGCTTCTGGTGGATGGATTGCAGTGACCTTGGGGCTTAGAAACATCCCGAACGATTCCTTGATATGTAAGCTAACGGATACGCTGATCACTTTAAAAATATGTTTCAAGATCATCCAAATTAAATTTTAAAAATGTTTTAGAAAGAATACTATTATGCTTCTGGTGTAGGAATTGCGATGACCTTGGGGACTTAGAAACATCCCGAACGATTCCTTGATATGTAAACGAACAATTACACCGATTGAATTGAAAATATGTTTCAAGTCCATCCACAAGGAGTTTTAAAAATGTTTTAGAAAGACTACTATTATGCTTCTGGTGGAGGAATTGAGATGACCTTCTGGACTTAGAAACATAACGAACGATTCCTTGGTATATAAACGATCAAATACACCGATTGAATTGAAAATATGTTTCAAGGTCATCCACGAGGAATTTTAAAAATGTTTTAAAAAGATCATTATTATGCTTCTGGTGGATGGATTGCAGTGACCTTGGGGCTTAGAAACATCCCGAACGATTCCTTGATATGTAAGCTAACGGATACGCTGATCACTTTAAAAATATGTTTCAAGGTCATCCAAATTAAATTTTAAAAATGTTTTAGAAAGAATACTATTATGCTTCTGGTGGAGGAATTGCGATGACCTTGGGGACTTAGAAACATTCCGAACGATTCCTTGATATGTAAACGAACAATTACACCGATATAATTGAAAATATGTTTCAAGGTCATCCAAATATAATTTTAAAAATGTTTTAGAAAGACTACTATTATGTTTCTAGTGGAGGAATTGAGATGACCTTGGGGACTTAGAAACATCCCGAACGATTCCTTGATATATAAACGAACAATTACACCGATTGAATTGAAAATATGTTTCAAGGTCATCCACGAGGAATTTTAAAAATGTTTGAAAAAGACTACTATTATGCTTCTGGTGGAGGAATTGTGATGACCTTGGGGACTTAGAAACATAACGAACGATTCCTTGATATATAAGAGAACAATAACACCTATCGAATTGAAAATATGTTTCAAGGTCATCCACGAGGAATTTTAAAAATGTTTTAAAAAGATCATTATTATGCTTCTGGTGGATGGATTGCAGTGACCTTGGGGCTTAGAAACATCCCGAACGATTCCTTGATATGTAAGCTAACGGATACGCTGATTACTTTAAAAATATGTTTCAAGATCATCCAAATTAAATTTTAAAAATGTTTTAGAAAGAGTACTATTATGCTTCTGGTGGAGGATTTGCGATGACCTTGGGGACTTAGAAACATCCCGAACGATTCCTTGATATGTAAACGAATAATTACACCGATATAATTGAAAATATGTTTCAAGGTCATCCAAATATAATTTTAAAAATGTTTTAGAAAGACTACTATTATGCTTCTAGTGGAGGAATTGAGATGACCTTGGGGACTTAGAAACATCCCGAACGATTCCTTGATATATAAACGAACAATTACACCGATTGAATTGAAAATATGTTTGAAGGTCATCCAAATTGAATTTTAAAAATGTTTTAGAAAGACTACTATTATGCTTCTGGTGGAGGAATTGACTACTAAAGACTACTATTATGCTTCTCGTGGAGGAATTGAGATGACCTTGGGGACTTAGAAACATAACGAACGATTCCTTGATATATAAACGAACAATTACACCGATTGAATTAATAATATGTTTCAAGGTCATCAAAATTGAATTTTAAAAATGTTTTAGAAAGACTACTATTATGCTTCTGGTGGAGGAATTGGTGGTTTAGAAAGACTAGTATTATGCTTCTGGTGGAGGAATTGAGATGACCTTGGGGACTTAGAAACATAACGAACGATTCCTTGATATATAAGAGAACAATAACACCTATTGAATTGAAAATATGTTTCAAGGTCATCCACGAGGAATTTTAAAAATGTTTTAAAAAGATCATTATTATGCTTCTGGTGGATGGATTGCAGTGACCTTGGGGCTTAGAAACATCCCGAACGATTCCTTGATATGTAAGCTAACGGATACGCTGATCACTTTAAAAATATGTTTCAAGATCATCCAAATTAAATTTTAAAAATGTTTTAGAAAGAATACTATTATGCTTCTGGTGTAGGAATTGCGATGACCTTGGGGACTTAGAAACATCCCGAACGATTCCTTGATATGTAAACGAACAATTACACCGATTGAATTGAAAATATGTTTCAAGTCCATCCACAAGGAATTTTAAAAATGTTTTAGAAAGACTACTATTATGCTTCTGGTGGAGGAATTGAGATGACCTTCTGGACTTAGAAACATAACGAACGATTCCTTGGTATATAAACGATCAAATACACCGATTGAATTGAAAATATGTTTCAAGGTCATCCACGAGGAATTTTAAAAATGTTTTAAAAAGATCATTATTATGCTTCTGGTGGATGGATTGCAGTGACCTTGGGGCTTAGAAACATCCCGAACGATTCCTTGATATGTAAGCTAACGGATACGCTGATCACTTTAAAAATATGTTTCAAGGTCATCCAAATTAAATTTTAAAAATGTTTTAGAAAGAATACTATTATGCTTCTGGTGGAGGAATTGCGATGACCTTGGGGACTTAGAAACATTCCGAACGATTCCTTGATATGTAAACGAACAATTACACCGATATAATTGAAAATATGTTTCAAGGTCATCCAAATATAATTTTAAAAATGTTTTAGAAAGACTACTATTATGTTTCTAGTGGAGGAATTGAGATGACCTTGGGGACTTAGAAACATCCCGAACGATTCCTTGATATATAAACGAACAATTACACCGATTGAATTGAAAATATGTTTCAAGGTCATCCACGAGGAATTTTAAAAATGTTTGAAAAAGACTACTATTATGCTTCTGGTGGAGGAATTGTGATGACCTTGGGGACTTAGAAACATAACGAACGATTCCTTGATATATAAGAGAACAATAACACCTATCGAATTGAAAATATGTTTCAAGGTCATCCACGAGGAATTTTAAAAATGTTTTAAAAAGATCATTATTATGCTTCTGGTGGATGGATTGCAGTGACCTTGGGGCTTAGAAACATCCCGAACGATTCCTTGATATGTAAGCTAACGGATACGCTGATTACTTTAAAAATATGTTTCAAGATCATCCAAATTAAATTTTAAAAATGTTTTAGAAAGAGTACTATTATGCTTCTGGTGGAGGATTTGCGATGACCTTGGGGACTTAGAAACATCCCGAACGATTCCTTGATATGTAAACGAATAATTACACCGATATAATTGAAAATATGTTTCAAGGTCATCCAAATATAATTTTAAAAATGTTTTAGAAAGACTACTATTATGCTTCTAGTGGAGGAATTGAGATGACCTTGGGGACTTAGAAACATCCCGAACGATTCCTTGATATATAAACGAACAATTACACCGATTGAATTGAAAATATGTTTCAAGGTCATCCACGAGGAATTTTAAAAATGTTTGAAAAAGATTACTATTATGCTTCTGGTGGAGGAATTGTGATGACCTTGGGAACTTAGAAACATAACGAACGATTCCTTGACATATAAGAGAACAATAACACCTATTGAATTGAAAATATATTTTAAGGTCATCCAGGAAGAATTTTAAAAATGTTTTAGAAAGATCATTATTATGCTTTTGGTGGATGGATTGCAGTGACCTTGGGGACTTAGAAACATCCCGAACGATTCCTTGATATGTAAACCAACGGATACGCTGATTACTTTGAAAATATGTTTCAAGGTCATCCAAATTAAATTTTAAAAATGTTTGAGAAAGACTACTATTATGCTTCTGGTGGAGGAATTGCGATGAACTCAGGTACATAGGAAATTCCCTAACCAATCTTTGATATTTAAACTTATGGATACGCTGAAAGATTTCTTAATATGTTTCAGATCATCTACAAAGAATTTTAAAAATGTTTTAGAAAGTCTACTATTATGCTTCTGGTGGAGGAATTGAGATGACCTTGGGGACTTAGAAACATCCCGAACGATTCCTTGATATATAAACAAACAATTACACCGATTGAATTGAAAATATGTTTCAAGGTCATCCACGAGGAATTTTAAAAATGTTTGAAAAAGACTACTATTATGCTTCTGGTGGAGGAATTGTGATGACCTTGGGGACTTAGAAACATAACGAACGATTCCTTGATATATAAGAGAACAATAACACCTATTGAATTGAAAATATGTTTCAAGGTCATCCACGAGGAATTTTAAAAATGTTTTAAAAAGATCATTATTATGCTTCTGGTGGATGGATTGCAGTGACCTTGGGGCTTAGAAACATCCCGAACGATTCCTTGATATGTAAGCTAACGGATACGCTGATTACTTTAAAAATATGTTTCAAGATCATCCAAATTAAATTTTAAAAATGTTTTAGAAAGAATACTATTATGCTTCTGGTGGAGGAATTGCGATGACCTTGGGGACTTAGAAACATCCCGAACGATTCCTTGATATGTAAACGAATAATTACACCGATATAATTGAAAATATGTTTCAAGGTCATCCAAATATAATTTTAAAAATGTTTTAGAAAGACTACTATTATGCTTCTAGTGGAGGAATTGAGATGACCTTGGGGACTTAGAAACATCCCGAACGATTCCTTGATATATAAACGAACAATTACACCGATTGAATTGAAAATATGTTTCAAGGTCATCCACGAGGAATTTTAAAAATGTTTGAAAAAGATTACTATTATGCTTCTGGTGGAGGAATTGTGATGACCTTGGGAACTTAGAAACATAACGAACGATTCCTTGACATATAAGAGAACAATAACACCTATTGAATTGAAAATATGTTTTAAGGTCATCCAGGAGGTATTTTAAAAATGTTTTAGAAAGATCATTATTATGCTTTTGGTGGATGGATTGCAGTGACCTTGGGGACTTAGAAACATCCCGAACGATTCCTTGATATGTAAACCAACGGATACGCTGATTACTTTGAAAATATGTTTCAAGGTCATCCAAATTAAATTTTAAAAATGTTTGAGAAAGACTACTATTATGCTTCTGGTGGAGGAATTGCGATGAACTCAGGTACATAGGAAATTCCCTAACCAATCTTTGATATTTATACTTATGGATACGCTGAAAGATTTCTTAATATGTTTCAGATCATCTACAAAGAATTTTAAAAATGTTTTAGAAAGTCTACTATTATGCTTCTGGTGGAGGAATTGCGATGACCTTGGGGACTTAGAAACATCCCGAACGATTCCTTGATATGTAAACTAACGTATACGCTGATTACTTTGAAAATATGTTTCAAGGTCATCCAAATTAAATTTTAAAAATGTTTTAGAAATACTACTATTATGCTTCTGGTGGAGGAATTGAGATGACCTTGGGGACTTAGAAACATAACGATTGATTCCTTGATATATAAACGAACAATTACACCGATTGAATTGAAAATATGTTTTAAGGTCATCCAAATTGAATTTTAAAAATGTTATAGAAAGACTACTATTATGCTTCTGGTGGAGGAATTGGTGGTTTAGAAAGACTAGTATTATGCTTCTGGTGGAGGAATTGAGATGACCTTGGGGACATAGAAACATAACGAACGATTCCTTGATATATAAGAGAACAATAACACCTATTGAATTGAAAATATGTTTCAAGGTCATCCACGAGGAATTTTAAAAATGTTTAAAAATATCATTATTATGCTTCTGGTGGATGGATTGCAGTGACCTTGGGGCTTAGAAACATCCCGAACGATTCCTTGATATGTAAACGATCAAATACACCGATTGAATTGAAAATACGTTTCAAGGTCATCCACGAGGAATTTTAAAAATGTTTTAAAAAGATCATTATTATGCTTCTGGTGGATGGATTGCAGTGACCTTGGGGCTTAGAAACATCCCGAACGATTCCTTGATATGTAAGCTAACGGATACGCTGATCACTTTAAAAATATGTTTCAAGGTCATCCAAATTAAATTTTAAAAATGTTTTAGAAAGAATACTATTATGCTTCTGGTGGAGGAATTGCGATGACCTTGGGGACTTAGAAACATCCCGAACGATTCCTTGATATGTAAACGAACAATTACACCGATATAATTGAAAATATGTTTCAAGGTCATCCAAATATAATTTTAAAAATGTTTTAGAAAGACTACTATTATGCTTCTAGTGGAGGAATTGAGATGACCTTGGGGACTTAGAAACATCCCGAACGATTCCTTGATATATAAACGAACAATTACACCGATTGAATTGAAAATATGTTTCAAGGTCATCCACGAGGAATTTTAAAAATGTTTGAAAAAGACTACTATTATGCTTCTGGTGGAGGAATTGTGATGACCTTGGGGACTTAGAAACATAACGAACGATTCCTTGATATATAAGAGAACAATAACACCTATTGAATTGAAAATATGTTTCAAGGTCATCCACGAGGAATTTTAAAAATGTTTTAAAAAGATCATTATTATGCTTCTGGTGGATGGATTGCAGTGACCTTGGGGCTTAGAAACATCCCGAACGATTCCTTGATATGTAAGCTAACGGATACGCTGATTACTTTAAAAATATGTTTCAAGATCATCCAAATTAAATTTTAAAAATGTTTTAGAAAGAATACTATTATGCTTCTGGTGGAGGAATTGCGATGACCTTGGGAACTTAGAAACATCCCGAACGATTCCTTGATATGTAAACGAACAATTACACCGATATAATTGAAAATATGTTTCAAGGTCATCCAAATATAATTTTAAAAATGTTTTAGAAAGACTACTATTATGCTTCTAGTGGAGGAATTGAGATGACCTTGGGGACTTAGAAACATCCCGAACGATTCCTTGATATGTAAACGAACAATTACACCGATATAATTGAAAATATGTTTCAAGGTCATCCAAATATAATTTTAAAAATGTTTTAGAAAGACTACTATTATGCTTCTAGTGGAGGAATTGAGATGACCTTGGGGACTTAGAAACATAACGAACGATTCCTTGATATATAAGAGAACAATAACACCTATTGAATTGAAAATATGTTTCAAGGTCATCCACGAGGAATTTTAAAAATGTTTTAAAAAGATCATTATTATGCTTCTGGTGGATGGATTGCAGTGACCTTGGGGCTTAGAAACATCCCGAACGATTCCTTGATATGTAAGCTAACGGATACGCTGATTACTTTAAAAATATGTTTCAAGATCATCCAAATTAAATTTTAAAAATGTTTTAGAAAGAATACTATTATGCTTCTGGTGGAGGAATTGCGATGACCTTGGGGACTTAGAAACATCCCGAACGATTCCTTGATATGTAAACGAACAATTACACCGATATAATTGAAAATATGTTTCATGGTCATCCAAATATAATTTTAAAAATGTTTTAGAAAGACTACTATTATGCTTCTAGTGGAGGAATTGAGATGACCTTGGGGACTTAGAAACATCCCGAACGATTCCTTGATATATAAACGAACAATTACACCGATTGAATTGAAAATATGTTTCAAGGTCATCCAAATTGAATTTTAAAAATGTTTTAGAAAGACTACTATTATGCTTCTGGTGGAGGAATTGACTACTAGAAAGACTACTATTATGCTTCTCGTGGAGGAATTGAGATGACCTTGGGGACTTAGAAACATAACGAACGATTCCTTGATATATAAACGAACAATTACACCGATTGAATTAATAATATGTTTCAAGGTCATCAAAATTGAATTTTAAAAATGTTTTAGAAAGACTACTATTATGCTTCTGGTGGAGGAATTGGTGGTTTAGAAAGACTAGTATTATGCTTCTGGTGGAGGAATTGAGATGACCTTGGGGACTTAGAAACATAACGAACGATTCCTTGATATATAAGAGAACAATAACACCTATTGAATTGAAA
The DNA here is from genome assembly GCA_030545055.2 of Neoaliturus tenellus. Taxonomy (NCBI): domain Eukaryota; kingdom Metazoa; phylum Arthropoda; class Insecta; order Hemiptera; family Cicadellidae; genus Neoaliturus; species Neoaliturus tenellus. The sequence goes on along the minus strand of CM061531.1, from coordinate 334,485,830 downwards.
ATATGTTTCAAGGTCATCCACGAGGAATTTTAAAAATGTTTTAAAAAGATCATTATTATGCTTCTGGTGGATGGATTGCAGTGACCTTGGGGCTTAGAAACATCCCGAACGATTCCTTGATATGTAAGCTAACGGATACGCTGATTACTTTAAAAATATGTTTCAAGATCATCCAAATTAAATTTTAAAAATGTTTTAGAAAGAATACTATTATGCTTCTGGTGTAGGAATTGCGATGACCTTGGGGACTTAGAAATATCCCGAACGATTCCTTGATATGTAAACGAACAATTACACCGATTGAATTGAAAATATGTTTCAAGGTCATCCACAAGGAATTTTAAAAATGTTTTAGAAAGACTACTATTATGCTTCTGGTGGAGGAATTAAGATGACCTTCTGGACTTAGAAACATAACGAACGATTCCTTGGTATATAAACGATCAAATACACCGATTGAATTGAAAATACGTTTCAAGGTCATCCACGAGGAATTTTAAAAATGTTTTAAAAAGATCATTATTATGCTTCTGGTGGATGGATTGCAGTGACCTTGGGGCTTAGAAACATCCCGAACGATTCCTTGATATGTAAGCTAACGGATACGCTGATCACTTTAAAAATATGTTTCAAGGTCATCCAAATTAAATTTTAAAAATGTTTTAGAAAGAATACTATTATGCTTCTGGTGGAGGAATTGCGATGACCTTGGGGACTTAGAAACATCCCGAACGATTCCTTGATATGTAAACGAACAATTACACCGATATAATTGAAAATATGTTTCAAGGTCATCCAAATATAATTTTAAAAATGTTTTAGAAAGACTACTATTATGCTTCTAGTGGAGGAATTGAGATGACCTTGGGGACTTAGAAACATCCCGAACGATTCCTTGATATATAAACGAACAATTACACCGATTGAATTAAAAATATGTTTCAAGGTCATCCACGAGGAATTTTAAAAATGTTTGAAAAAGACTACTATTATGCTTCTGGTGGAGGAATTGTGATGACCTTGGGGACTTAGAAACATAACGAACGATTCCTTGATATATAAGAGAACAATAACACCTATTGAATTGAAAATATGTTTCAAGGTCATCCACGAGGAATTTTAAAAATGTTTTAAAAAGATCATTATTATGCTTCTGGTGGATGGATTGCAGTGACCTTGGGGCTTAGAAACATCCCGAACGATTCCTTGATATGTAAGCTAAGGGATACGCTGATTACTTTAAAAATATGTTTCAAGATCATCCAAATTAAATTTTAAAAATGTTTGAGAAAGACTACTATTATGCTTCTGGTGGAGGAATTGCGATGACCTTGGGGACTTAGAAACATCCCGAACGATTCCTTGATATATAAACGAACAATTACACCGATTGAATTGAAAATATGTTTCAAGGTCATCCACGAGGAATTTTAAAAATGTTTGAAAAAGATTACTATTATGCTTCTGGTGGAGGAATTGTGATGACCTTGGGAACTTAGAAACATAACGAACGATTCCTTGACATATAAGAGAACAATAACACCTATTGAATTGAAAATATGTTTTAAGGTCATCTAGGAGGAATTTTAAAAATGTTTTAGAAAGATCATTATTATGCTTTTGGTGGATGGATTGCAGTGACCTTGGGGACTTAGAAACATCCCGAACGATTCCTTGATATGTAAACCAACGGATACGCTGATTACTTTAAAAATATGTTTCAAGGTCATCCAAATTAAATTTTAAAAATGTTTGAGAAAGACTACTATTATGCTTCTGGTGGAGGAATTGCGATGAACTCAGGTACATAGGAAATTCCCTAACCAATCTTTGATATTTAAACTTATGGATACGCTGAAAGATTTCTTAATATGTTTCAGATCATCTACAAAGAATTTTAAAAATGTTTTAGAAAGTCTACTATTATGCTTCTGGTGGAGGAATTGCGATGACCTTGGGGACTTAGAAACATCCCGAACGATTCCTTGATATGTAAACTAACGTATACGCTGATTACTTTGAAAATATGTTTCAAGGTCATCCAAATTAAATTTTAAAAATGTTTTAGAAATACTACTATTATGCTTCTGGTGGAGGAATTGAGATGACCTTGGGGACTTAGAAACATAACGAACGATTCCTTGATATATAAACGAACAATTACACCGATTGAATTGAAAATATGTTTCAAGGTCATCCAAATTGAATTTTAAAAATGTTATAGAAAGACTACTATTATGCTTCTGGTGGAGGAATTGGTGGTTTAGAAAGACTAGTATTATGCTTCTGGTGGAGGAATTGAGATGACCTTGGGGACTTAGAAACATAACGAACGATTCCTTGATATATAAGAGAACAATAACACCTATTGAATTGAAAATATGTTTCAAGGTCATCCACGAGGAATTTTAAAAATGTTTTAAAAATATCATTATTATGCTTCTGGTGGATGGATTGCAGTGACCTTGGGGCTTAGAAACGTCCCGAACGATTCTTTGATATGTAAGCTAACGGATACGCTGATTACTTTAAAAATATGTTTCAAGATCATCCAAATTAAATTTTAAAAATGTTTTAGAAAGAATAGTATTATGCTTCTGGTGGAGGAATTGCGATGACCTTGGGGACTTAGAAACATCCCGAACGATTCCTTGATATGTAAACGATCAAATACACCGATTGAATTGAAAATATGTTTCAAGGTCATCCACGAGGAATTTTAAAAATGTTTTAAAAAGATCATTATTATGCTTCTGGTGGATGGATTGCAGTGACCTTGGGGCTTAGAAACATAACGAACGATTCCTTGATATATAAGAGAACAATAACACCTATTGAATTGAAAATATGTTTCAAGGTCATCCACGAGGAATTTTAAAAATGTTTTAAAAAGATCATTATTATGCTTCTGGTGGATGGATTGCAGTGACCTTGGGGCTTAGAAACATCCCGAACGATTCCTTGATATGTAAGCTAACGGATACGCTGATTACTTTAAAAATATGTTTCAAGATCATCCAAATTAAATTTTAAAAATGTTTTAGAAAGAATACTATTATGCTTCTGGTGGTGGAATTGCGATGACCTTGGGGACTTAGAAACATCCCGAACGATTCCTTGATATGTAAACGAATAATTACACCGATATAATTGAAAATATGTTTCAAGGTCATCCAAATATAATTTTAAAAATGTTTTAGAAAGACTACTATTATGCTTCTAGTGGAGGAATTGAGATGACCTTGGGGACTTAGAAACATCCCGAACGATTCCTTGATATATAAACGAACAATTACACCGATTGAATTGAAAATATGTTTCAAGGTCATCCACGAGGAATTTTAAAAATGTTTGAAAAAGATTACTATTATGCTTCTGGTGGAGGAATTGTGATGACCTTGGGAACTTAGAAACATAACGAACGATTCCTTGACATATAAGAGAACAATAACACCTATTGAATTGAAAATATGTTTTAAGGTCATCTAGGAGGAATTTTAAAAATGTTTTAGAAAGATCATTATTATGCTTTTGGTGGATGGATTGCAGTGACCTTGGGGACTTAGAAACATCCCGAACGATTCCTTGATATGTAAACCAACGGATACGCTGATTACTTTAAAAATATGTTTCAAGGTCATCCAAATTAAATTTTAAAAATGTTTGAGAAAGACTACTATTATGCTTCTGGTGGAGGAATTGCGATGAACTCAGGTACATAGGAAATTCCCTAACCAATCTTTGATATTTAAACTTATGGATACGCTGAAAGATTTCTTAATATGTTTCAGATCATCTACAAAGAATTTTAAAAATGTTTTAGAAAGTCTACTATTATGCTTCTGGTGGAGAAATTGCGATGACCTTGGGGACTTAGAAACATCCCGAACGATTCCTTGATATGTAAACTAACGTATACGCTGATTACTTTGAAAATATGTTTCAAGGTCATCCAAATTAAATTTTAAAAATGTTTTAGAAATACTACTATTATGCTTCTGGTGGAGGAATTGAGATGACCTTGGGGACTTAGAAACATAACGAACGATTCCTTGATATATAAACGAACAATTACACCGATTGAATTGAAAATATGTTTCAAGGTCATCCAAATTGAATTTTAAAAATGTTATAGAAAGACTACTATTATGCTTCTGGTGGAGGAATTGGTGGTTTAGAAAGACTAGTATTATGCTTCTGGTGGAGGAATTGAGATGACCTTGGGGACTTAGAAACATAACGAACGATTCCTTGATATATAAGAGAACAATAACACCTATTGAATTGAAAATATGTTTCAAGGTCATCCAAATTAAATTTTAATAATGTTTGAGAAAGACTACTATTATGCTTCTGGTGGAGGAATTGCGATGAACTCAGGTACATAGGAAATTCCCTAACCAATCTTTGATATTTAAACTTATGGATACGCTGAAAGATTTCTTAATATGTTTCAGATCATCTACAAAGAATTTTAAAAATGTTTTAGAAAGTCTACTATTATGCTTCTGGTGGAGGAATTGCGATGACCTTGGGGACTTAGAAACATCCCGAACGATTCCTTGATATGTAAACTAACGTATACGCTGATTACTTTGAAAATATGTTTCAAGGTCATCCAAATTAAATTTTAAAAATGTTTTAGAAATACTACTATTATGCTTCTGGTGGAGGAATTGAGATGACCTTGGGGACTTAGAAACATAACGAACGATTCCTTGATATATAAACGAACAATTACACCGATTGAATTGAAAATATGTTTCAAGGTCATCCAAATTGAATTTTAAAAATGTTATAGAAAGACTACTATTATGCTTCTGGTGGAGGAATTGGTGGTTTAGAAAGACTAGTATTATGCTTCTGGTGGAGGAATTGAGATGACCTTGGGGACTTAGAAACATAACGAACGATTCCTTGATATATAAGAGAACAATAACACCTATTGAATTGAAAATATGTTTCAAGGTCATCCAAATTAAATTTTAAAAATGTTTGAGAAAGACTACTATTATGCTTCTGGTGGAGGAATTGCGATGAACTCAGGTACATAGGAAATTCCCTAACCAATCTTTGATATTTAAACTTATGGATACGCTGAAAGATTTCTTAATATGTTTCAGATCATCTACAAAGAATTTTAAAAATGTTTTAGAAAGTCTACTATTATGCTTCTGGTGGAGGAATTGCGATGACCTTGGGGACTTAGAAACATCCCGAACGATTCCTTGATATGTAAACTAACGTATACGCTGATTACTTTGAAAATATGTTTCAAGGTCATCCAAATTAAATTTTAAAAATGTTTTAGAAATACTACTATTATGCTTCTGGTGGAGGAATTGAGATGACCTTGGGGACTTAGAAACATAACGAACGATTCCTTGATATATAAACGAACAATTACACCGATTGAATTGAAAATATGTTTCAAGGTCATCCAAATTGAATTTTAAAAATGTTATAGAAAGACTACTATTATGCTTCTGGTGGAGGAATTGGTGGTTTAGAAAGACTAGTATTATGCTTCTGGTGGAGGAATTGAGATGACCTTGGGGACTTAGAAACATAACGAACGATTCCTTGATATATAAGAGAACAATAACACCTATTGAATTGAAAATATGTTTCAAGGTCATCCAAATTAAATTTTAATAATGTTTGAGAAAGACTACTATTATGCTTCTGGTGGAGGAATTGCGATGAACTCAGGTACATAGGAAATTCCCTAACCAATCTTTGATATTTAAACTTATGGATACGCTGAAAGATTTCTTAATATGTTTCAGATCATCTACAAAGAATTTTAAAAATGTTTTAGAAAGTCTACTATTATGCTTCTGGTGGAGGAATTGCGATGACCTTGGGGACTTAGAAACATCCCGAACGATTCCTTGATATGTAAACTAACGTATACGCTGATTACTTTGAAAATATGTTTCAAGGTCATCCAAATTAAATTTTAAAAATGTTTTAGAAATACTACTATTATGCTTCTGGTGGAGGAATTGAGATGACCATGGGGACTTAGAAACATAACGAACGATTCCTTGATATATAAACGAACAATTACACCGATTGAATTGAAAATATGTTTCAAGGTCATCCAAATTGAATTTTAAAAATGTTATAGAAAGACTACTATTATGCTTCTGGTGGAGGAATTGGTGGTTTAGAAAGACTAGTATTATGCTTCTGGTGGAGGAATTGAGATGACCTTGGGGACTTAGAAACATAACGAACGATTCCTTGATATATAAGAGAACAATAACACCTATTGAATTGAAAATATGTTTCAAGGTCATCCACGAGGAATTTTAAAAATGTTTTAAAAATATCATTATTATGCTTCTGGTGGATGGATTGCAGTGACCTTGGGGCTTAGAAACGTCCCGAACGATTCTTTGATATGTAAGCTAACGGATACGCTGATTACTTTAAAAATATGTTTCAAGTTCATCCAAATTAAATTTTAAAAATGTTTTAGAAAGAATACTATTATGCTTCTGGTGGAGGAATTGCGATGACCTTGGGGACTTAGAAACATCCCGAACGATTCCTTGATATGTAAACCAACGGATACGCTGATTACTTTAAAAATATGTTTCAAGGTCATCCAAATTAAATTTTAAAAATGTTTGAGAAAGACTACTATTATGCTTCTGGTGGAGGAATTGCGATGAACTCAGGTACATAGGAAATTCCCTAACCAATCTTTGATATTTAAACTTATGGATACGCTGAAAGATTTCTTAATATGTTTCAGATCATCTACAAAGAATTTTAAAAATGTTTTAGAAAGTCTACTATTATGCTTCTGGTGGAGGAATTGCGATGACCTTGGGGACTTAGAAACATCCCGAACGATTCCTTGATATGTAAACTAACGTATACGCTGATTACTTTGAAAATATGTTTCAAGGTCATCCAAATTAAATTTTAAAAATGTTTTAGAAATACTACTATTATGCTTCTGGTGGAGGAATTGAGATGACCTTGGGGACTTAGAAACATAACGAACGATTCCTTGATATATAAACGAACAATTACACCGATTGAATTGAAAATATGTTTCAAGGTCATCCAAATTGAATTTTAAAAATGTTATAGAAAGACTACTATTATGCTTCTGGTGGAGGAATTGGTGGTTTAGAAAGACTAGTATTATGCTTCTGGTGGAGGAATTGAGATGACCTTGGGGACTTAGAAACATAACGAACGATTCCTTGATATATAAGAGAACAATAACACCTATTGAATTGAAAATATGTTTCAAGGTCATCCACGAGGAATTTTAAAAATGTTTTAAAAATATCATTATTATGCTTCTGGTGGATGGATTGCAGTGACCTTGGGGCTTAGAAATGTCCCGAACGATTCTTTGATATGTAAGCTAACGGATACGCTGATTACTTTAAAAATATGTTTCAAGATCATCCAAATTAAATTTTAAAAATGTTTTAGAAAGAATACTATTATGCTTCTGGTGGAGGAATTGCGATGACCTTGGGGACTTAGAAACATCCCGAACGATTCCTTGATATGTAAACGATCAAATACACCGATTGAATTGAAAATATGTTTCAAGGTCATCCACGAGGAATTTTAAAAATGTTTTAAAAAGATCATTATTATGCTTCTGGTGGATGGATTGCAGTGACCTTGGGGCTTAGAAACATCCCGAACGATTCCTTGATATGTAAGCTAACGGATACGCTGATCACTTTAAAAATATGTTTCAAGGTCATCCAAATTAAATTTTAAAAATGTTTTAGAAAGAATACTATTATGCTTCTGGTGGAGGAATTGCGATGACCTTGGGGACTTAGAAACATCCCGAACGATTCCTTGATATGTAAACGAACAATTACACCGATATAATTGAAAATATGTTTCAAGGTCATCCAAATATAATTTTAAAAATGTTTTAGAAAGACTACTATTATGCTTCTAGTGGAGGAATTGAGATGACCTTGGGGACTTAGAAACATCCCGAACGATTCCTTGATATATAAACGAACAATTACACCGATTGAATTGAAAATATGTTTCAAGGTCATCCACGAGGAATTTTAAAAATGTTTGAAAAAGACTACTATTATGCTTCTGGTGGAGGAATTTTGATGACCTTGGGGACTTAGAAACATAACGAACGATTCCTTGATATATAAGAGAACAATAACACCTATTGAATTGAAAATATGTTTCAAGTTCATCCACGAGGAATTTTAAAAATGTTTTAAAAAGATCATTATTATGCTTCTGGTGGATGGATTGCAGTGACCTTGGGGCTTAGAAACATCCCGAACGATTCCTTGATATGTAAGCTAACGGATACGCTGATTACTTTAAAAATATGTTTCAAGATCATCCAAATTAAATTTTAAAAATGTTTTAGAAAGAATACTATTATGCTTCTGGTGGGGGAATTGCGATGACCTTGGGGACTTAGAAACATCCCGAACGATTCCTTGATATGTAAACGAATAATTACACCGATATAATTGAAAATATGTTTCAAGGTCATCCAAATATAATTTTAAAAATGTTTTAGAAAGACTACTATTATGCTTCTAGTGGAGGAATTGAGATGACCTTGGGAACTTAGAAACATCCCGAACGATTCCTTGATATATAAATGAACAATTACACCGATTGAATTGAAAATATGTTTCAAGGTCATCCACGAGGAATTTTAAAAATGTTTGAAAAAGATTACTATTATGCTTCTGGTGGAGGAATTGTGATGACCTTGGGAACTTAGAAACATAACGAACGATTCCTTGACATATAAGAGAACAATAACACCTATTGAATTGAAAATATGTTTTAAGGTCATCTAGGAGGAATTTTAAAAATGTTTTAGAAAGATCATTATTATGCTTTTGGTGGATGGATTGCAGTGACCTTGGGGACTTAGAAACATCCCGAACGATTCCTTGATATGTAAACCAACGGATACGCTGATTACTTTAAAAATATGTTTCAAGGTCATCCAAATTAAATTTTAAAAATGTTTGAGAAAGACTACTATTATGCTTCTGGTGGAGGAATTGCGATGAACTCAGGTACATAGGAAATTCCCTAACCAATCTTTGAAATTTAAACTTATGGATACGCTGAAAGATTTCTTAATATGTTTCAGATCATCTACAAAGAATTTTAAAAATGTTTTAGAAAGTCTACTATTATGCTTCTGTTGGAGGAATTGCGATGACCTTGGGGACTTAGAAACATCCCGAACGATTCCTTGATATGTAAACTAACGTATACGCTGATTACTTTGAAAATATGTTTCAAGGTCATCCAAATTAAATTTTAAAAATGTTTTAGAAATACTACTATTATGCTTCTGGTGGAGGAATTGAGATGACCTTGGGGACTTAGAAACATAACGAACGATTCCTTGATATATAAACGAACAATTACACCGATTGAATTGAAAATATGTTTCAAGGTCATCCAAATTGAATTTTAAAAATGTTATAGAAAGACTACTATTATGCTTCTGGTGGAGGAATTGGTGGTTTAGAAAGACTAGTATTATGCTTCTGGTGGAGGAATTGAGATGACCTTGGGGACTTAGAAACATAACGAACGATTCCTTGATATATAAGAGAACAATAACACCTATTGAATTGAAAATATGTTTCAAGGTCATCCAAATTAAATTTTAAAAATGTTTGAGAAAGACTACTATTATGCTTCTGGTGGAGGAATTGCGATGAACTCAGGTACATAGGAAATTCCCTAACCAATCTTTGATATTTAAACTTATGGATACGCTGAAAGATTTCTTAATATGTTTTAGATCATCTACAAAGAATTTTAAAAATGTTTTAGAAAGTCTACTATTATGCTTCTGGTGGAGGAATTGCGATGACCTTGGGGACTTAGAAACATCCCGAACGATTCCTTGATATGTAAACTAACGTATACGCTGATTACTTTGAAAATATGTTTCAAGGTCATCCAAATTAAATTTTAAAAATGTTTTAGAAATACTACTATTATGCTTCTGGTGGAGGAATTGAGATGACCTTGGGGACTTAGAAACATAACGAACGATTCCTTGATATATAAACGAACAATTACACCGATTGAATTGAAAATATGTTTCAAGGTCATCCAAATTGAATTTTAAAAATGTTATAGAAAGACTACTATTATGCTTCTGGTGGAGGAATTGGTGGTTTAGAAAGACTAGTATTATGCTTCTGGTGGAGGAATTGAGATGACCTTGGGGACTTAGAAACATAACGAACGATTCCTTGATATATAAGAGAACAATAACACCTATTGAATTGAAAATATGTTTCAAGGTCATCCAAATTAAATTTTAATAATGTTTGAGAAAGACTACTATTATGCTTCTGGTGGAGGAATTGCGATGAACTCAGGTACATAGGAAATTCCCTAACCAATCTTTGATATTTAAACTTATGGATACGCTGAAAGATTTCTTAATATGTTTCAGATCATCTACAAAGAATTTTAAAAATGTTTTAGAAAGTCTACTATTATGCTTCTGGTGGAGGAATTGCGATGACCTTGGGGACTTAGAAACATCCCGAACGATTCCTTGATATGTAAACTAACGTATACGCTGATTACTTTGAAAATATGTTTCAATTTCATCCAAATTAAATTTTAAAAATGTTTTAGAAATACTACTATTATGCTTCTGGTGGAGGAATTGAGATGACCTTGGGGACTTAGAAACATAACGAACGATTCCTTGATATATAAACGAACAATTACACCGATTGAATTGAAAATATGTTTCAAGGTCATCCAAATTGAATTTTAAAAATGTTATAGAAAGACTACTATTATGCTTCTGGTGGAGGAATTGGTGGTTTAGAAAGACTAGTATTATGCTTCTGGTGGAGGAATTGAGATGACCTTGGGGACTTAGAAACATAACGAACGATTCCTTGATATATAAGAGAACAATAACACCTATTGAATTGAAAATATGTTTCAAGGTCATCCACGAGGAATTTTAAAAATGTTTTAAAAATATCATTATTATGCTTCTGGTGGATGGATTGCAGTGACCTTGGGGCTTAGAAACGTCCCGAACGATTCTTTGATATGTAAGCTAACGGATACGCTGATTACTTTAAAAATATGTTTCAAGATCATCCAAATTAAATTTTAAAAATGTTTTAGAAAGAATACTATTATGCTTCTGGTGGAGGAATTGCGATGACCTTGGGGACTTAGAAACATCCCGAACGATTCCTTGATATGTAAACGATCAAATACACCGATTGAATTGAAAATATGTTTCAAGGTCATCCACGAGGAATTTTAAAAATGTTTTAAAAAGATCATTATTATGCTTCTGGTGGATGGATTGCAGTGACCTTGGGGCTTAGAAACATCCCGAACGATTCCTTGATATGTAAGCTAACGGATACGCTGATCACTTTAAAAATATGTTTCAAGGTCATCCAAATTAAATTTTAAAAATGTTTTAGAAAGAATACTATTATGCTTCTGGTGGAGGAATTGCGATGACCTTGGGGACTTAGAAACATCCCGAACGATTCCTTGATATGTAAACGAACAATTACACCGATATAATTGAAAATATGTTTCAAGGTCATCCAAATATAATTTTAAAAATGTTTTAGAAAGACTACTATTATGCTTCTAGTGGAGGAATTGAGATGACCTTGGGGACTTAGAAACATCCCGAACGATTCCTTGATATATAAACGAACAATTACACCGATTGAATTGAAAATATGTTTCAAGGTCATCCAAATTAAATTTTAAAAATGTTTTAGAAATACTACTATTATGCTTCTGGTGGAGGAATTGAGATGACCTTGGGGACTTTGAAACATAACGAACGATTCCTTGATATATAAACGAACAATTACAATGATTGAATTGAAAATATGTTTCTAGGTCATCCAAATAGAATTTTAAAAATGTTTTAGAAAGACTACTATTATGCTTCTGGTTTAGGAATTGAGATGACCTTGGGGACTTAGAAACATAACGAACGATTCCTTGATATATAAACGAACAATTACACCGATTGAATTGAAAATATGTTTCAAGGTCATCCAAATTGAATTTTAAAAATGTTTTAGAAAGACTACTATTATGCTTCTGGTGGAGGAATTGACTACTAGAAAGACTACTATTATGCTTCTCGTGGAGGAATTGAGATGACCTTGGGGACTTAGAAACATAACGAACGATTCCTTGATATATAAACGAACAATTACACCGATTGAATTAATAATATGTTTCAAGGTCATCAAAATTGAATTTTAAAAATGTTTTAGAAAGACTACTATTATGCTTCTGGTGGAGGAATTGGTGGTTAAGAAAGACTAGTATTATGCTTCTGGTGGAGGAATTGAGATGACCTTGGGGACTTAGAAACATAACGAACGATTCCTCGATATATAAGAAAACAATAACACCTATTGAATTGAAAATATGTTTTAAGGTCATCCACGAGGAATTTTAAAAATGTTTTAGAAAGATCGTTATTATGCTTTTGTTGGATGGATTGCAGTGACCTTGGGGACTTAGAAACATCCCGAACGATTCCTTGATATGTAAACCAAAAGATACGCTGATTACTTTGAAAATATGTTTCAAGGTCATCCAAATTAAAATTTAAAAATGTTTGAGAAAGACTACTATTCTGCTTCTGGTGGAGGAATTGCGATGAACTTAGGTACTTAGGAAATTCCCTAACCAATCTTTGATATTTAAACTTATGGATACGCTGAAAGATTTCTTAATATGTTTCAGATCATCTACAAAGAATTTTTAAAATGTTTTAGAAAGTCTACTATTATGCTTCTGGTGGAGGAATTGAGATGACCTTGGGGACTTTGAAACATAACTAACGATTCCTTGATATATAAACGAACAATTACAATGATTGAATTGAAAATATGTTTGTAGGTCATCCAAATAGAATTTTAAAAATGTTTTAGAAAGACTACTATTATGCTTCTGGTGGAGGAATTGAGATGACCTTGGGGACTTAGAAACATAACGAACGATTCCTTGATATATAAACGAACAATTACACCGATTGAATTAAAAATATGTTTCAAGGTCATCCAAATTGAATTTTAAAAATGTTTTAGAAAGACTACTCTTATGCTTCTGGTGGAGGAATTGAGATGACCTTGGGGACTTAGAAACATAACGAACGATTCCTTGATATATAAACGAACAATAACACCGATTGAATTGAAAATATGTTTCAAGGTCATCCACGAGAAATTTTAAAAATGTTTTAGAAAGATCATTATTATGTTTCTGGTGGATGGATTGCAGTGTTCTTGGGGACTTAGAAACATACCGAATGATTCCTTGATATGTAAACCAACGAATACGCTGATAACTTTGAAAATATGTTTCAAGGTCATCCAAATTAAATTTTAAAAATGTTTGAGAAAGACTACTATTATGCTTCTGGTGGAGGAATTGAGATGACCTTGGGGACTTTGAAACACAACGAACGATTCCTTGATATATAAACGAACAATTACAATGATTGAATTGAAAATATGTTTCATGGTCATCCAAATAAAATTTAAAAATGTTTTAGAAAGACTACTATTATGCTTCTGGTGGAGGAATTGAGATGACCTTGGGGACTTAGAAACATAACGAACGATTCCTTGATATATAAACGAACAATTACACCGATTGAATTGAAAATATGTTTCAAGGTCATCCACGAGGAATTTTAAAAATGTTTGAGAAAGACTACTATTATGTTTCTGGTGGAGGAATTGTGATGACCTTGGGAACTTAGAAACATAACGAACGATTCCTTGATATATAAACGAACAATTACAATGATTGAATTGAAAATATGTTTCTGTTTCATCCAAATAGAATTTTAAAATGTTTTAGAAAGACTACTATTATGCTTCTGGTGGAGGAATTGAGATGACCTTGGGGACTTAGAAACATAACGAACGATTCCTTGATATATAAACGAACAATTACACCGATTGAATTGAAAATATGTTTCAAGGCCATCCACGAGGAAATTTAAAAATGTTTTAGAAAGAATACTATTATGCTTCTGGTGGAGGAATTGCGATGACCTTGGGGACTTAGAAACATCCCGAACGATTCCTTGATATGTAAACGAACAATTACACCGATATAATTGAAAATATGTTTCAAGGTCATCCAAATATAATTTTAAAAATGTTTTAGAATGACTACTATTATGCTTCTGGTGGAGGAATTGAGACGACCTTTGGGACTTAGAAACATCCCGAACGATTCCTTGATATATAAACGAACAATTACACCGATTGAATTGAATATAAGTTTCAAGGTCATCCACGAGGAATTTTAAAAATGTTTGAAAAAGACTACTAATATGCTTCTGGTGGAGGAATTTTGATGACCTTGGGGACTTAAAAACATAACGAACGATTCCTTGATATATAAGAGAACAATAACACCTATTGAATTGAAAATATGTTTTAAGGTCATCCACGAGGAATTTTAAAAATGTTTTAGAAAGATCATTATTATGCTTTTGGTGGATGGATTGCAGTGACCTTGGGGACTTAGAAACATCCCGAACGATTCCTTGATATGTAAACCAACGGATACGCTGATTACTTTGAAAATATGTTTCAAGGTCATCCAAATTAAATTTTAAAAATGTTTGAGAAAGACTACTATTATGCTTCTGGTGGAGGAATTGAAATGACCTTGGGGACTTTGAAACACAACGAACGATTCCTTGATATATAAACGAACAATTACAATGATTGAATTGAAAATATGTTTCATGGTCATCCAAATAGAATTTAAAAATGTTTTAGAAAGACTACTATTATGCTTCTGGTGGAGGAATTGAGATGACCTTGGGGACAAAGAAACATAACGAACGATTCCTTGATATATAAACGAACAATTACACCGATATAATTGAAAATTGGTTTCAAGGTCATCCATATATAATTTTAAAAATGTTTTAGAAAGACTACTATTATGCTTCTGGTGGAGGAATTGAGATGACCTTGGGGACTTAGAAACATAACGAACGATTCCTTGATATATAAACGAACAATTACACCGATTGAATTCAAAATATGTTTCAAGGTCATCCACGAGGAATTTTAAAAATGTTTGAGAAAGACTACTATTATGCTTCTGGTGGAGGAATTGTGATGACCTTGGGAACTTAGAAACATAACGAACGATTCCTTGATGTATAAACGAACAATTACAATGATTGAATTGAAAATATGTTTCTGTTTCATCCAAATAGAATTTTAAAATGTTTTAGAAAGACTACTATTATGCTTCTGGTGGAGGAATTGAGATGACCTTGGGGACTTAGAAACATAACGAACGATTCCTTGATATATAAACGAACAATTACACCGATTGAATTGAAAATATGTTTCAAGGTCTTCCACGAGGAATTTTAAAAATGTTTTAGAAAGAATACTTTTATGCTTCTGGTGGAGGAATTGCGATGACCTTGGGGACTTAGAAACATCCCGAACGATTCCTTGATATGTAAACGAACAATTACACCGATATAATTGAAAATATGTTTCAAGGTCATCCAAATATAATTTTAAAAATGTTTTAGAAAGACTACTATTATGCTTCTGGTGGAGGAATTGAGACGACCTTGGGGACTTAGAAACATCCCGAACAATTCCTTGATATATAAACGAACAATTACACCGATTGAATTGAAAATATGTTTCAAGGTCATCCACGAGGAATTTTAAAAATGTTTAAAAAATACTACTAATATGCTTCTGGTGGAGGAATTTTGATGACCTTGGGGACTTAGAAACATAACGAACGATTCTTTGATATATAAGAGAACAATAACACCTATTGAATTGAAAATATGTTTTAAGGTCATCCACGAGGAATTTTAAAAATGTTTCAGAAAGATCATTATTATGCTTTTGGTGGATGGATTGCAGTGACCTCGGGGACTTAGAAACATCCCGAACGATTCCTTGATATGTAAACCAACGGATACGCTGATTACTTTGAAAATATGTTTCAAGGTCATCCAAATATAATTTTAAAAATGTTTGAGAAAGACTACTATTATGCTTCTGGTGGAGGAATTGCGATGAACTTAGGTACTTAGGAAATTCCCTAACCAATCTTTGATATCTAAACTTATGGATACGCTGAAAGATTTCTTAATATGTTTCAGATCATCTACAAAGAATTTTAAAAATGTTTTAGAAAGTCTACTATTATGCTTCTGGTGGAGGAATTGCGATGACCTTGGGGACTTAGAAACATCCCGAACGATTCCTTGATATATAAACGAACAATTACACCGATTGAATTGAATATAAGTTTCAAGGTCATCCACGAGGAATTTTAAAAATGTTTGAAAAAGACTACTAATATGCTTCTGGTGGAGGAATTTTGATGACCTTGGGGACTTAAAAACATAACGAACGATTCCTTGATATATAAGAGAACAATAACACCTATTGAATTGAAAATATGTTTTAAGGTCATCCACGAGGAATTTTAAAAATGTTTTAGAAAGATCATTATTATGCTTTTGGTGGATGGATTGCAGTGACCTTGGGGACTTAGAAACATCCCGAACGATTCCTTGATATGTAAACCAACGGATACGCTGATTACTTTGAAAATATGTTTCAAGGTCATCCAAATTAAATTTTAAAAATGTTTGAGAAAGACTACTATTATGCTTCTGGTGGAGGAATTGAAATGACCTTGGGGACTTTGAAACACAACGAACGATTCCTTGATATATAAACGAACAATTACAATGATTGAATTGAAAATATGTTTCATGGTCATCCAAATAGAATTTAAAAATGTTTTAGAAAGACTACTATTATGCTTCTGGTGGAGGAATTGAGATGACCTTGGGGACAAAGAAACATAACGAACGATTCCTTGATATATAAACGAACAATTACACCGATATAATTGAAAATTGGTTTCAAGGTCATCCATATATAATTTTAAAAATGTTTTAGAAAGACTACTATTATGCTTCTGGTGGAGGAATTGAGATGACCTTGGGGACTTAGAAACATAACGAACGATTCCTTGATATATAAACGAACAATTACACCGATTGAATTCAAAATATGTTTCAAGGTCATCCACGAGGAATTTTAAAAATGTTTGAGAAAGACTACTATTATGCTTCTGGTGGAGGAATTGTGATGACCTTGGGAACTTAGAAACATAACGAACGATTCCTTGATGTATAAACGAACAATTACAATGATTGAATTGAAAATATGTTTCTGTTTCATCCAAATAGAATTTTAAAATGTTTTAGAAAGACTACTATTATGCTTCTGGTGGAGGCATTGAGATGACCTTGGGGACTTAGAAACATAACGAACGATTCCTTGATATATAAACGAACAATTACACCGATTGAATTGAAAATATGTTTCAAGGTCTTCCACGAGGAATTTTAAAAATGTTTTAGAAAGAATACTTTTATGCTTCTGGTGGAGGAATTGCGATGACCTTGGGGACTTAGAAACATCCCGAACGATTCCTTGATATGTAAACGAACAATTACACCGATATAATTGAAAATATGTTTCAAGGTCATCCAAATATAATTTTAAAAATGTTTTAGAAAGACTACTATTATGCTTCTGGTGGAGGAATTGAGACGACCTTGGGGACTTAGAAACATCCCGAACAATTCCTTGATATATAAACGAACAATTACACCGATTGAATTGAAAATATGTTTCAAGGTCATCCACGAGGAATTTTAAAAATGTTTAAAAAATACTACTAATATGCTTCTGGTGGAGGAATTTTGATAACCTTGGGGACTTAGAAACATAACGAACGATTCTTTGATATATAAGAGAACAATAACACCTATTGAATTGAAAATATGTTTTAAGGTCATCCACGAGGAATTTTAAAAATGTTTCAGAAAGATCATTATTATGCTTTTGGTGGATGGATTGCAGTGACCTCGGGGACTTAGAAACATCCCGAACGATTCCTTGATATGTAAACCAACGGATACGCTGATTACTTTGAAAATATGTTTCAAGGTCATCCAAATATAATTTTAAAAATGTTTGAGAAAGACTACTATTATGCTTCTGGTGGAGGAATTGCGATGAACTTAGGTACTTAGGAAATTCCCTAACCAATCTTTGATATCTAAACTTATGGATACGCTGAAAGATTTCTTAATATGTTTCAGATCATCTACAAAGAATTTTAAAAATGTTTTAGAAAGTCTACTATTATGCTTCTGGTGGAGGAATTGCGATGACCTTGGGGACTTAGAAACATCCCGAACGATTCCTTGATATGTAAACTAACGTATACGCTGATTACTTTGAAAATATGTTTCAAGGTCATCCAAATTAAATTTTAAAAATGTTTTAGAAATACTACTATTATGCTTCTGGTGGAGGAATTGAGATGACCTTGGGGACTTTGAAACATAACGAACGATTCCTTGATATATAAACGAACAATTACAATGATTGAATTGAAAATATGTTTCTAGGTCATCCAAATAGAATTTTAAAAATGTTTTAGAAAGACTACTATTATGCTTCTGGTTTAGGAATTGAGATGACCTTGGGGACTTAGAAACATAACGAACGATTCCTTGATATATAAACGAACAATTACACCGATTGAATTGAAAATATGTTTCAAGGTCATCCACGAGGAAATTTAAAAATGTTTTAGAAAGAATACTATTATGCTTCTGGTGGAGGAATTGCGATGACCTTGGGGACTTAGAAACATCCCGAACGATTCCTTGATATATAAACGAACAATTACAATGATTGAATTGAAAATATGTTTCTAGGTCATCCAAATAGAATTTTAAAAATGTTTTAGAAAGACTACTATTATGCTTCTGGTAGAGGAATTGAGATGACCTTGGGGACTTAGAAACATAACGAACGATTCCTTGATATATAAACGAACAATTACACCGATTGATATAAAATATGTTTCAAGGTCATCCAAATTGAATTTTAAAAATGTTTTAAAAAGACTACTCTTATGCTTCTGGTGGAGGAATTGAGATGACCTTGGGGACTTAGAAACATAACGAACGATTCCTCGATATATAAGAAAACAATAACACCTATTGAATTGAAAATATGTTTTAAGGTCATCCACGAGGAATTTTAAAAATGTTTTAGAAAGATCATTATTATGCTTTTGTTGGATGGATTGCAGTGACCTTGGGGACTTAGAAACATCCCGAACGATTCCTTGATATGTAAACCACAAGATACGCTGATTACTTTGAAAATATGTTTCAAGGTCATCCAAATTAAATTTTAAAAATGTTTGAGAAAGACTACTATTCTGCTTCTGGTGGAGGAATTGCGATGAACTTAGGTACTTAGGAAATTCCCTAACCAATCTTTGATATTTAAACTTATGGATACGCTGAAAGACTTCTTAATATGTTTCAGATCATCTACAAAGAATTTTAAAAATGTTTTAGAAAGTCTACTATTATGCTTCTGGTGGAGGAATTGCGATGACCTTGGGGACTTAGAAACATCCCGAACGATTCCTTGATATGTAAACTAACGTATACGCTGATTACTTTGAAAATATGTTTCAAGGTCATCCAAATTAAATTTTAAAAATGTTTTAGAAATACTACTATTATGCTTCTGGTGGAGGAATTGAGATGACCTTGGGGACTTAGAAACATAACGAACGATTCCTTGATATATAAACGAACAATTACACCGATTGAATTGAAAATATGTTTCAAGGTCATCCAAATTGAATTTTAAAAATGTTATAGAAAGACTACTATTATGCTTCTGGTGGAGGAATTGGTGGTTTAGAAAGACTAGTATTATGCTTCTGGTGGAGGAATTGAGATGACCTTGGGGACTTAGAAACATAACGAACGATTCCTTGATATATAAGAGAACAATAACACCTATTGAATTGAAAATATGTTTCAAGGTCATCCAAATTAAATTTTAATAATGTTTGAGAAAGACTACTATTATGCTTCTGGTGGACTAATTGCGATGAACTCAGGTACATAGGAAATTCCCTAACCAATCTTTGATATTTAAACTTATGGATACGCTGAAAGATTTCTTAATATGTTTCAGATCATCTACAAAGAATTTTAAAAATGTTTTAGAAAGTCTACTATTATGCTTCTGGTGGAGGAATTGCGATGACCTTGGGGACTTAGAAACATCCCGAACGATTCCTTGATATGTAAACTAACGTATACGCTGATTACTTTGAAAATATGTTTCAAGGTCATCCAAATTAAATTTTAAAAATGTTTTAGAAATACTACTATTATGCTTCTGGTGGAGGAATTGAGATGACCTTGGGGACTTAGAAACATAACGAACGATTCCTTGATATATAAACGAACAATTACACCGATTGAATTGAAAATATGTTTCAAGGTCATCCAAATTGAATTTTAAAAATGTTATAGAAAGACTACTATTATGCTTCTGGTGGAGGAATTGGTGGTTTAGAAAGACTAGTATTATGCTTCTGGTGGAGGAATTGAGATGACCTTGGGGACTTAGAAACATAACGAACGATTCCTTGATATATAAGAGAACAATAACACCTATTGAATTGAAAATATGTTTCAAGGTCATCCACGAGGAATTTTAAAAATGTTTTAAAAATATCATTATTATGCTTCTGGTGGATGGATTGCAGTGACCTTGGGGCTTAGAAACGTCCCGAACGATTCTTTGATATGTAAGCTAACGGATACGCTGATTACTTTAAAAATATGTTTCAAGATCATCCAAATTAAATTTTAAAAATGTTTTAGAAAGAATACTATTATGCTTCTGGTGGAGGAATTGAGATGACCTTGGGGACTTAGAAACATAACGAACGATTCCTTGATATATAAACGAACAATTACACCGATTGAATTCAAAATATGTTTCAAGGTCATCCACGAGGAATTTTAAAAATGTTTGAGAAAGACTACTATTATGCTTCTGGTGGAGGAATTGTGATGACCTTGGGAACTTAGAAACATAACGAACGATTCCTTGATGTATAAACGAACAATTACAATGATTGAATTGAAAATATGTTTCTGTTTCATCCAAATAGAATTTTAAAATGTTTTAGAAAGACTACTATTATGCTTCTGGTGGAGGAATTGAGATGACCTTGGGGACTTAGAAACATAACGAACGATTCCTTGATATATAAACGAACAATTACACCGATTGAATTGAAAATATGTTTCAAGGTCTTCCACGAGGAATTTTAAAAATGTTTTAGAAAGAATACTTTTATGCTTCTGGTGGAGGAATTGCGATGACCTTGGGGACTTAGAAACATCCCGAACGATTCCTTGATATGTAAACGAACAATTACACCGATATAATTGAAAATATGTTTCAAGGTCATCCAAATATAATTTTAAAAATGTTTTAGAAAGACTACTATTATGCTTCTGGTGGAGGAATTGAGACGACCTTGGGGACTTAGAAACATCCCGAACAATTCCTTGATATATAAACGAACAATTACACCGATTGAATTGAAAATATGTTTCAAGGTCATCCACGAGGAATTTTAAAAATGTTTAAAAAATACTACTAATATGCTTCTGGTGGAGGAATTTTGATGACCTTGGGGACTTAGAAACATAACGAACGATTCTTTGATATATAAGAGAACAATAACACCTATTGAATTGAAAATATGTTTTAAGGTCATCCACGAGGAATTTTAAAAATGTTTCAGAAAGATCATTATTATGCTTTTGGTGGATGGATTGCAGTGACCTCGGGGACTTAGAAACATCCCGAACGATTCCTTGATATGTAAACAAACGGATACGCTGATTACTTTGAAAATATGTTTCAAGGTCATCCAAATATAATTTTAAAAATGTTTGAGAAAGACTACTATTATGCTTCTGGTGGAGGAATTGCGATGAACTTAGGTACTTAGGAAATTCCCTAACCAATCTTTGATATCTAAACTTATGGATACGCTGAAAGATTTCTTAATATGTTTCAGATCATCTACAAAGAATTTTAAAAATGTTTTAGAAAGTCTACTATTATGCTTCTGGTGGAGGAATTGCGATGACCTTGGGGACTTAGAAACATCCCGAACGATTCCTTGATATGTAAACTAACGTATACGCTGATTACTTTGAAAATATGTTTCAAGGTCATCCAAATTAAATTTTAAAAATGTTTTAGAAATACTACTATTATGCTTCTGGTGGAGGAATTGAGATGACCTTGGGGACTTTGAAACATAACGAACGATTCCTTGATATATAAACGAACAATTACAATGATTGAATTGAAAATATGTTTCTAGGTCATCCAAATAGAATTTTAAAAATGTTTTAGAAAGACTACTATTATGCTTCTGGTTTAGGAATTGAGATGACCTTGGGGACTTAGAAACATAACGAACGATTCCTTGATATATAAACGAACAATTACACCGATTGAATTGAAAATATGTTTCAAGGTCATCCACGAGGAAATTTAAAAATGTTTTAGAAAGAATACTATTATGCTTCTGGTGGAGGAATTGCGATGACCTTGGGGACTTAGAAACATCCCGAACGATTCCTTGATATATAAACGAACAATTACAATGATTGAATTGAAAATATGTTTCTAGGTCTTCCAAATAGAATTTTAAAAATGTTTTAGAAAGACTACTATTATGCTTCTGGTAGAGGAATTGAGATGACCTTGGGGACTTAGAAACATAACGAACGATTCCTTGATATATAAACGAACAATTACACCGATTGATATAAAATATGTTTCAAGGTCATCCAAATTGAATTTTAAAAATGTTTTAAAAAGACTACTCTTATGCTTCTGGTGGAGGAATTGAGATGACCTTGGGGACTTAGAAACATAACGAACGATTCCTCGATATATAAGAAAACAATAACACCTATTGAATTGAAAATATGTTTTAAGGTCATCCACGAGGAATTTTAAAAATGTTTTAGAAAGATCATTATTATGCTTTTGTTGGATGGATTGCAGTGACCTTGGGGACTTAGAAACATCCCGAACGATTCCTTGATATGTAAACCACAAGATACGCTGATTACTTTGAAAATATGTTTCAAGGTCATCCAAATTAAATTTTAAAAATGTTTGAGAAAGACTACTATTCTGCTTCTGGTGGAGGAATTGCGATGAACTTAGGTACTTAGGAAATTCCCTAACCAATCTTTGATATTTAAACTTATGGATACGCTGAAAGATTTCTTAATATGTTTCAGATCATCTACAAAGAATTTTAAAAATGTTTTAGAAAGTCTACTATTATGCTTCTGGTGGAGGAATTGCGATGACCTTGGGGACTTAGAAACATCCCGAACGATTCCTTGATATGTAAACTAACGTATACGCTGATTACTTTGAAAATATGTTTCAAGGTCATCTAAATTAAATTTTAAAAATGTTTTAGAAATACTACTATTATGCTTCTGGTGGAGGAATTGAGATGACCTTGGGGACTTAGAAACATAACGAACGATTCCTTGATATATAAACGAACAATTACACCGATTGAATTGAAAATATGTTTCAAGGTCATCCAAATTGAATTTTAAAAATGTTATAGAAAGACTACTATTATGCTTCTGGTGGAGGAATTGGTGGTTTAGAAAGACTAGTATTATGCTTCTGGTGGAGGAATTGAGATGACCTTGGGGACTTAGAAACATAACGAACGATTCCTTGATATATAAGAGAACAATAACACCTATTGAATTGAAAATATGTTTCAAGGTCATCCACGAGGAATTTTAAAAATGTTTTAAAAATATCATTATTATGCTTCTGGTGGATGGATTGCAGTGACCTTGGGGCTTAGAAACGTCCCGAACGATTCTTTGATATGTAAGCTAACGGATACGCTGATTACTTTAAAAATATGTTTCAAGATCATCCAAATTAAATTTTAAAAATGTTTTAGAAAGAATACTATTATGCTTCTGGTGGAGGAATTGCGATGACCTTGGGGACTTAGAAACATCCCGAACGATTCCTTGATATGTAAACGATCAAATACACCGATTGAATTGAAAATATGTTTCAAGGTCATCCACGAGGAATTTTAAAAATGTTTTAAAAAGATCATTATTATGCTTCTGGTGGATGGATTGCAGTGACCTTGGGGCTTAGAAACATCCCGAACGATTCCTTGATATGTAAGCTAACGGATACGCTGATCACTTTAAAAATATGTTTCAAGGTCATCCAAATTAAATTTTAAAAATGTTTTAGAAAGAATACTATTATGCTTCTGGTGGAGGAATTGCGATGACCTTGGGGACTTAGAAACATCCCGAACGATTCCTTGATATGTAAACGAACAATTACACCGATATAATTGAAAATATGTTTCAAGGTCATCCAAATATAATTTTAAAAATGTTTTAGAAAGACTACTATTATGCTTCTAGTGGAGGAATTGAGATGACCTTGGGGACTTAGAAACATCCCGAACGATTCCTTGATATATAAACGAACAATTACACCGATTGAATTGAAAATATGTTTCAAGGTCATCCAAATTAAATTTTAAAAATGTTTTAGAAATACTACTATTATGCTTCTGGTGGAGGAATTGAGATGACCTTGGGGACTTTGAAACATAACGAACGATTCCTTGATATATAAACGAACAATTACAATGATTGAATTGAAAATATGTTTCTAGGTCATCCAAATAGAATTTTAAAAATGTTTTAGAAAGACTACTATTATGCTTCTGGTTTAGGAATTGAGATGACCTTGGGGACTTAGAAACATAACGAACGATTCCTTGATATATAAACGAACAATTACACCGATTGAATTGAAAATATGTTTCAAGGTCATCCAAATTGAATTTTAAAAATGTTTTAGAAAGACTACTATTATGCTTCTGGTGGAGGAATTGACTACTAGAAAGACTACTATTATGCTTCTCGTGGAGGAATTGAGATGACCTTGGGGACTTAGAAACATAACGAACGATTCCTTGATATATAAACGAACAATTACACCGATTGAATTAATAATATGTTTCAAGGTCATCAAAATTGAATTTTAAAAATGTTTTAGAAAGACTACTATTATGCTTCTGGTGGAGGAATTGGTGGTTAAGAAAGACTAGTATTATGCTTCTGGTGGAGGAATTGAGATGACCTTGGGGACTTAGAAACATAACGAACGATTCCTCGATATATAAGAAAACAATAACACCTATTGAATTGAAAATATGTTTTAAGGTCATCCACGAGGAATTTTAAAAATGTTTTAGAAAGATCATTATTATGCTTTTGTTGGATGGATTGCAGTGACCTTGGGGACTTAGAAACATCCCGAACGATTCCTTGATATGTAAACGAACAATTACACCGATATAATTGAAAATATGTTTCAAGGTCATCCAAATATAATTTTAAAAATGTTTTAGAAAGACTACTATTATGCTTCTGGTGGAGGAATTGAGACGACCTTGGGGACTTAGAAACATCCCGAACAATTCCTTGATATATAAACGAACAATTACACCGATTGAATTGAAAATATGTTTCAAGGTCATCCACGAGGAATTTTAAAAATGTTTAAAAAATACTACTAATATGCTTCTGGTGGAGGAATTTTGATGACCTTGGGGACTTAGAAACATAACGAACGATTCTTTGATATATAAGAGAACAATAACACCTATTGAATTGAAAATATGTTTTAAGGTCATCCACGAGGAATTTTAAAAATGTTTCAGAAAGATCATTATTATGCTTTTGGTGGATGGATTGCAGTGACCTCGGGGACTTAGAAACATCCCGAACGATTCCTTGATATGTAAACAAACGGATACGCTGATTACTTTGAAAATATGTTTCAAGGTCATCCAAATATAATTTTAAAAATGTTTGAGAAAGACTACTATTATGCTTCTGGTGGAGGAATTGCGATGAACTTAGGTACTTAGGAAATTCCCTAACCAATCTTTGATATCTAAACTTATGGATACGCTGAAAGATTTCTTAATATGTTTCAGATCATCTACAAAGAATTTTAAAAATGTTTTAGAAAGTCTACTATTATGCTTCTGGTGGAGGAATTGCGATGACCTTGGGGACTTAGAAACATCCCGAACGATTCCTTGATATGTAAACTAACGTATACGCTGATTACTTTGAAAATATGTTTCAAGGTCATCCAAATTAAATTTTAAAAATGTTTTAGAAATACTACTATTATGCTTCTGGTGGAGGAATTGAGATGACCTTGGGGACTTTGAAACATAACGAACGATTCCTTGATATATAAACGAACAATTACAATGATTGAATTGAAAATATGTTTCTAGGTCATCCAAATAGAATTTTAAAAATGTTTTAGAAAGACTACTATTATGCTTCTGGTTTAGGAATTGAGATGACCTTGGGGACTTAGAAACATAACGAACGATTCCTTGATATATAAACGAACAATTACACCGATTGAATTGAAAATATGTTTCAAGGTCATCCACGAGGAAATTTAAAAATGTTTTAGAAAGAATACTATTATGCTTCTGGTGGAGGAATTGCGATGACCTTGGGGACTTAGAAACATCCCGAACGATTCCTTGATATATAAACGAACAATTACAATGATTGAATTGAAAATATGTTTCTAGGTCTTCCAAATAGAATTTTAAAAATGTTTTAGAAAGACTACTATTATGCTTCTGGTAGAGGAATTGAGATGACCTTGGGGACTTAGAAACATAACGAACGATTCCTTGATATATAAACGAACAATTACACCGATTGATATAAAATATGTTTTCAAGGTCATCCAAATTGAATTTTAAAAATGTTTTAAAAAGACTACTCTTATGCTTCTGGTGGAGGAATTGAGATGACCTTGGGGACTTAGAAACATAACGAACGATTCCTCGATATATAAGAAAACAATAACACCTATTGAATTGAAAATATGTTTTAAGGTCATCCACGAGGAATTTTAAAAATGTTTTAGAAAGATCATTATTATGCTTTTGTTGGATGGATTGCAGTGACCTTGGGGACTTAGAAACATCCCGAACGATTCCTTGATATGTAAACCACAAGATACGCTGATTACTTTGAAAATATGTTTCAAGGTCATCCAAATTAAATTTTAAAAATGTTTGAGAAAGACTACTATTCTGCTTCTGGTGGAGGAATTGCGATGAACTTAGGTACTTAGGAAATTCCCTAACCAATCTTTGATATTTAAACTTATGGATACGCTGAAAGATTTCTTAATATGTTTCAGATCATCTACAAAGAATTTTAAAAATGTTTTAGAAAGTCTACTATTATGCTTCTGGTGGAGGAATTGCGATGACCTTGGGGACTTAGAAACATCCCGAACGATTCCTTGATATGTAAACTAACGTATACGCTGATTACTTTGAAAATATGTTTCAAGGTCATCTAAATTAAATTTTAAAAATGTTTTAGAAATACTACTATTATGCTTCTGGTGGAGGAATTGAGATGACCTTGGGGACTTAGAAACATAACGAACGATTCCTTGATATATAAACGAACAATTACACCGATTGAATTGAAAATATGTTTCAAGGTCATCCAAATTGAATTTTAAAAATGTTATAGAAAGACTACTATTATGCTTCTGGTGGAGGAATTGGTGGTTTAGAAAGACTAGTATTATGCTTCTGGTGGAGGAATTGAGATGACCTTGGGGACTTAGAAACATAACGAACGATTCCTTGATATATAAGAGAACAATAACACCTATTGAATTGAAAATATGTTTCAAGGTCATCCACGAGGAATTTTAAAAATGTTTTAAAAATATCATTATTATGCTTCTGGTGGATGGATTGCAGTGACCTTGGGGCTTAGAAACGTCCCGAACGATTCTTTGATATGTAAGCTAACGGATACGCTGATTACTTTAAAAATATGTTTCAAGATCATCCAAATTAAATTTTAAAAATGTTTTAGAAAGAATACTATTATGCTTCTGGTGGAGGAATTGCGATGACCTTGGGGACTTAGAAACATCCCGAACGATTCCTTGATATGTAAACGATCAAATACACCGATTGAATTGAAAATATGTTTCAAGGTCATCCACGAGGAATTTTAAAAATGTTTTAAAAAGATCATTATTATGCTTCTGGTGGATGGATTGCAGTGACCTTGGGGCTTAGAAACATCCCGAACGATTCCTTGATATGTAAGCTAACGGATACGCTGATCACTTTAAAAATATGTTTCAAGGTCATCCAAATTAAATTTTAAAAATGTTTTAGAAAGAATACTATTATGCTTCTGGTGGAGGAATTGCGATGACCTTGGGGACTTAGAAACATCCCGAACGATTCCTTGATATGTAAACGAACAATTACACCGATATAATTGAAAATATGTTTCAAGGTCATCCAAATATAATTTTAAAAATGTTTTAGAAAGACTACTATTATGCTTCTAGTGGAGGAATTGAGATGACCTTGGGGACTTAGAAACATCCCGAACGATTCCTTGATATATAAACGAACAATTACACCGATTGAATTGAAAATATGTTTCAAGGTCATCCAAATTAAATTTTAAAAATGTTTTAGAAATACTACTATTATGCTTCTGGTGGAGGAATTGAGATGACCTTGGGGACTTTGAAACATAACGAACGATTCCTTGATATATAAACGAACAATTACAATGATTGAATTGAAAATATGTTTCTAGGTCATCCAAATAGAATTTTAAAAATGTTTTAGAAAGACTACTATTATGCTTCTGGTTTAGGAATTGAGATGACCTTGGGGACTTAGAAACATAACGAACGATTCCTTGATATATAAACGAACAATTACACCGATTGAATTGAAAATATGTTTCAAGGTCATCCAAATTGAATTTTAAAAATGTTTTAGAAAGACTACTATTATGCTTCTGGTGGAGGAATTGACTACTAGAAAGACTACTATTATGCTTCTCGTGGAGGAATTGAGATGACCTTGGGGACTTAGAAACATAACGAACGATTCCTTGATATATAAACGAACAATTACACCGATTGAATTAATAATATGTTTCAAGGTCATCAAAATTGAATTTTAAAAATGTTTTAGAAAGACTACTATTATGCTTCTGGTGGAGGAATTGGTGGTTAAGAAAGACTAGTATTATGCTTCTGGTGGAGGAATTGAGATGACCTTGGGGACTTAGAAACATAACGAACGATTCCTCGATATATAAGAAAACAATAACACCTATTGAATTGAAAATATGTTTTAAGGTCATCCACGAGGAATTTTAAAAATGTTTTAGAAAGATCATTATTATGCTTTTGTTGGATGGATTGCAGTGACCTTGGGGACTTAGAAACATCCCGAACGATTCCTTGATATGTATACCAAAAGATACGCTGATTACTTTAAAAATATGTTTCAAGGTCATCCAAATTAAATTTTAAAAATGTTTGAGAAAGACTACTATTATGCTTCTGGTGGAGGAATTGCGATGAACTTAGGTACTTAGGAAATTCCCTAACCAATCTTTGATATTTAAACTTATGGATAAGCTGAAAGATTTCTTAATATGTTTCAGATCATCTACAAAGAATTTTAAAAATGTTTTAGAAAGTCTACTATTATGCTTCTGGTGGAGGAATTGAGATGACCTTGGGGACTTTGAAACATAACTAACGATTCCTTGATATATAAACGAACAATTACAATGATTGAATTGAAAATATGTTTCTAGGTCATCCAAATAGAATTTTAAAAATGTTTTAGAAAGACTACTATTATGCTTCTGGTGGAGGAATTGAGATGACCTTGGGGACTTAGAAACATAACGAACGATTCCTTGATATATAAACGAACAATTACACCGATTGATATAAAATATGTTTCAAGGTCATCCAAATTGAATTTTAAAAATGTTTTAAAAAGACTACTCTTATGCTTCCGGTGGAGGAATTGAGATGACCTTGGGGACTTAGAAACATAACGAACGATTCCTCGATATATAAGAAAACAATAACACCTATTGAATTGAAAATATGTTTTAAGGTCATCCACGAGGAATTTTAAAAATGTTTTAGAAAGATCATTATTATGCTTTTGTTGGATGGATTGCAGTGACCTTGGGGACTTAGAAACATCCCGAACGATTCCTTGATATGTAAACCAAAAGATACGCTGATTACTTTGAAAATATGTTTCAAGGTCATCCAAATTAAAATTTAAAAATGTTTGAGAAAGACTACTATTCTGCTTCTGGTGGAGGAATTGCGATGAACTTAGGTACTTAGGAAATTCCCTAACCAATCTTTGATATTTAAACTTATGGATACGCTGAAAGATTTCTTAATATGTTTCAGATCATCTACAAAGAATTTTTAAAATGTTTTAGAAAGTCTACTATTATGCTTCTGGTGGAGGAATTGAGATGACCTTGGGGACTTTGAAACATAACTAACGATTCCTTGATATATAAACGAACAATTACAATGATTGAATTGAAAATATGTTTCTAGGTCTTCCAAATAGAATTTTAAAAATGTTTTAGAAAGACTACTATTATGCTTCTGGTAGAGGAATTGAGATGACCTTGGGGACTTAGAAACATAACGAACGATTCCTTGATATATAAACGAACAATTACACCGATTGATATAAAATATGTTTCAAGGTCATCCAAATTGAATTTTAAAAATGTTTTAAAAAGACTACTCTTATGCTTCTGGTGGAGGAATTGAGATGACCTTGGGGACTTAGAAACATAACGAACGATTCCTCGATATATAAGAAAACAATAACACCTATTGAATTGAAAATATGTTTTAAGGTCATCCACGAGGAATTTTAAAAATGTTTTAGAAAGATCATTATTATGCTTTTGTTGGATGGATTGCAGTGACCTTGGGGACTTAGAAACATCCCGAACGATTCCTTGATATGTAAACCACAAGATACGCTGATTACTTTGAAAATATGTTTCAAGGTCATCCAAATTAAATTTTAAAAATGTTTGAGAAAGACTACTATTCTGCTTCTGGTGGAGGAATTGCGATGAACTTAGGTACTTAGGAAATTCCCTAACCAATCTTTGATATTTAAACTTATGGATACGCTGAAAGATTTCTTAATATGTTTCAGATCATCTACAAAGAATTTTAAAAATGTTTTAGAAAGTCTACTATTATGCTTCTGGTGGAGGAATTGCGATGACCTTGGGGACTTAGAAACATCCCGAACGATTCCTTGATATGTAAACTAACGTATACGCTGATTACTTTGAAAATATGTTTCAAGGTCATCTAAATTAAATTTTAAAAATGTTTTAGAAATACTACTATTATGCTTCTGGTGGAGGAATTGAGATGACCTTGGGGACTTAGAAACATAACGAACGATTCCTTGATATATAAACGAACAATTACACCGATTGAATTGAAAATATGTTTCAAGGTCATCCAAATTGAATTTTAAAAATGTTATAGAAAGACTACTATTATGCTTCTGGTGGAGGAATTGGTGGTTTAGAAAGACTAGTATTATGCTTCTGGTGGAGGAATTGAGATGACCTTGGGGACTTAGAAACATAACGAACGATTCCTTGATATATAAGAGAACAATAACACCTATTGAATTGAAAATATGTTTCAAGGTCATCCACGAGGAATTTTAAAAATGTTTTAAAAATATCATTATTATGCTTCTGGTGGATGGATTGCAGTGACCTTGGGGCTTAGAAACGTCCCGAACGATTCTTTGATATGTAAGCTAACGGATACGCTGATTACTTTAAAAATATGTTTCAAGATCATCCAAATTAAATTTTAAAAATGTTTTAGAAAGAATACTATTATGCTTCTGGTGGAGGAATTGCGATGACCTTGGGGACTTAGAAACATCCCGAACGATTCCTTGATATGTAAACGATCAAATACACCGATTGAATTGAAAATATGTTTCAAGGTCATCCACGAGGAATTTTAAAAATGTTTTAAAAAGATCATTATTATGCTTCTGGTGGATGGATTGCAGTGACCTTGGGGCTTAGAAACATCCCGAACGATTCCTTGATATGTAAGCTAACGGATACGCTGATCACTTTAAAAATATGTTTCAAGGTCATCCAAATTAAATTTTAAAAATGTTTTAGAAAGAATACTATTATGCTTCTGGTGGAGGAATTGCGATGACCTTGGGGACTTAGAAACATCCCGAACGATTCCTTGATATGTAAACGAACAATTACACCGATATAATTGAAAATATGTTTCAAGGTCATCCAAATATAATTTTAAAAATGTTTTAGAAAGACTACTATTATGCTTCTAGTGGAGGAATTGAGATGACCTTGGGGACTTAGAAACATCCCGAACGATTCCTTGATATATAAACGAACAATTACACCGATTGAATTGAAAATATGTTTCAAGGTCATCCAAATTAAATTTTAAAAATGTTTTAGAAATACTACTATTATGCTTCTGGTGGAGGAATTGAGATGACCTTGGGGACTTTGAAACATAACGAACGATTCCTTGATATATAAACGAACAATTACAATGATTGAATTGAAAATATGTTTCTAGGTCATCCAAATAGAATTTTAAAAATGTTTTAGAAAGACTACTATTATGCTTCTGGTTTAGGAATTGAGATGACCTTGGGGACTTAGAAACATAACGAACGATTCCTTGATATATAAACGAACAATTACACC
Source organism: Neoaliturus tenellus (assembly GCA_030545055.2). Lineage (NCBI taxonomy): Eukaryota > Metazoa > Arthropoda > Insecta > Hemiptera > Cicadellidae > Neoaliturus > Neoaliturus tenellus. Next base: position 334,453,057 of record CM061531.1, on the reverse strand, counting down.
GATTGAATTGAAAATATGTTTCAAGGTCATCCAAATTGAATTTTAAAAATGTTTTAGAAAGACTACTATTATGCTTCTGGTGGAGGAATTGACTACTAGAAAGACTACTATTATGCTTCTCGTGGAGGAATTGAGATGACCTTGGGGACTTAGAAACATAACGAACGATTCCTTGATATATAAACGAACAATTACACCGATTGAATTAATAATATGTTTCAAGGTCATCAAAATTGAATTTTAAAAATGTTTTAGAAAGACTACTATTATGCTTCTGGTGGAGGAATTGGTGGTTAAGAAAGACTAGTATTATGCTTCTGGTGGAGGAATTGAGATGACCTTGGGGACTTAGAAACATAACGAACGATTCCTCGATATATAAGAAAACAATAACACCTATTGAATTGAAAATATGTTTTAAGGTCATCCACGAGGAATTTTAAAAATGTTTTAGAAAGATCATTATTATGCTTTTGTTGGATGGATTGCAGTGACCTTGGGGACTTAGAAACATCCCGAACGATTCCTTGATATGTAAACGAACAATTACACCGATATAATTGAAAATATGTTTCAAGGTCATCCAAATATAATTTTAAAAATGTTTTAGAAAGACTACTATTATGCTTCTGGTGGAGGAATTGAGACGACCTTGGGGACTTAGAAACATCCCGAACAATTCCTTGATATATAAACGAACAATTACACCGATTGAATTGAAAATATGTTTCAAGGTCATCCACGAGGAATTTTAAAAATGTTTAAAAAATACTACTAATATGCTTCTGGTGGAGGAATTTTGATGACCTTGGGGACTTAGAAACATAACGAACGATTCTTTGATATATAAGAGAACAATAACACCTATTTAATTGAAAATATGTTTTAAGGTCATCCACGAGGAATTTTAAAAATGTTTCAGAAAGATCATTATTATGCTTTTGGTGGATGGATTGCAGTGACCTCGGGGACTTAGAAACATCCCGAACGATTCCTTGATATGTAAACAAACGGATACGCTGATTACTTTGAAAATATGTTTCAAGGTCATCCAAATATAATTTTAAAAATGTTTGAGAAAGACTACTATTATGCTTCTGGTGGAGGAATTGCGATGAACTTAGGTACTTAGGAAATTCCCTAACCAATCTTTGATATCTAAACTTATGGATACGCTGAAAGATTTCTTAATATGTTTCAGATCATCTACAAAGAATTTTAAAAATGTTTTAGAAAGTCTACTATTATGCTTCTGGTGGAGGAATTGCGATGACCTTGGGGACTTAGAAACATCCCGAACGATTCCTTGATATGTAAACTAACGTATACGCTGATTACTTTGAAAATATGTTTCAAGGTCATCCAAATTAAATTTTAAAAATGTTTTAGAAATACTACTATTATGCTTCTGGTGGAGGAATTGAGATGACCTTGGGGACTTTGAAACATAACGAACGATTCCTTGATATATAAACGAACAATTACAATGATTGAATTGAAAATATGTTTCTAGGTCATCCAAATAGAATTTTAAAAATGTTTTAGAAAGACTACTATTATGCTTCTGGTTTAGGAATTGAGATGACCTTGGGGACTTAGAAACATAACGAACGATTCCTTGATATATAAACGAACAATTACACCGATTGAATTGAAAATATGTTTCAAGGTCATCCACGAGGAAATTTAAAAATGTTTTAGAAAGAATACTATTATGCTTCTGGTGGAGGAATTGCGATGACCTTGGGGACTTAGAAACATCCCGAACGATTCCTTGATATATAAACGAACAATTACAATGATTGAATTGAAAATATGTTTCTAGGTCTTCCAAATAGAATTTTAAAAATGTTTTAGAAAGACTACTATTATGCTTCTGGTAGAGGAATTGAGATGACCTTGGGGACTTAGAAACATAACGAACGATTCCTTGATATATAAACGAACAATTACACCGATTGATATAAAATATGTTTCAAGGTCATCCAAATTGAATTTTAAAAATGTTTTAAAAAGACTACTCTTATGCTTCTGGTGGAGGAATTGAGATGACCTTGGGGACTTAGAAACATAACGAACGATTCCTCGATATATAAGAAAACAATAACACCTATTGAATTGAAAATATGTTTTAAGGTCATCCACGAGGAATTTTAAAAATGTTTTAGAAAGATCATTATTATGCTTTTGTTGGATGGATTGCAGTGACCTTGGGGACTTAGAAACATCCCGAACGATTCCTTGATATGTAAACCACAAGATACGCTGATTACTTTGAAAATATGTTTCAAGGTCATCCAAATTAAATTTTAAAAATGTTTGAGAAAGACTACTATTCTGCTTCTGGTGGAGGAATTGCGATGAACTTAGGTACTTAGGAAATTCCCTAACCAATCTTTGATATTTAAACTTATGGATACGCTGAAAGATTTCTTAATATGTTTCAGATCATCTACAAAGAATTTTAAAAATGTTTTAGAAAGTCTACTATTATGCTTCTGGTGGAGGAATTGCGATGACCTTGGGGACTTAGAAACATCCCGAACGATTCCTTGATATGTAAACTAACGTATACGCTGATTACTTTGAAAATATGTTTCAAGGTCATCTAAATTAAATTTTAAAAATGTTTTAGAAATACTACTATTATGCTTCTGGTGGAGGAATTGAGATGACCTTGGGGACTTAGAAACATAACGAACGATTCCTTGATATATAAACGAACAATTACACCGATTGAATTGAAAATATGTTTCAAGGTCATCCAAATTGAATTTTAAAAATGTTATAGAAAGACTACTATTATGCTTCTGGTGGAGGAATTGGTGGTTTAGAAAGACTAGTATTATGCTTCTGGTGGAGGAATTGAGATGACCTTGGGGACTTAGAAACATAACGAACGATTCCTTGATATATAAGAGAACAATAACACCTATTGAATTGAAAATATGTTTCAAGGTCATCCACGAGGAATTTTAAAAATGTTTTAAAAATATCATTATTATGCTTCTGGTGGATGGATTGCAGTGACCTTGGGGCTTAGAAACGTCCCGAACGATTCTTTGATATGTAAGCTAACGGATACGCTGATTACTTTAAAAATATGTTTCAAGATCATCCAAATTAAATTTTAAAAATGTTTTAGAAAGAATACTATTATGCTTCTGGTGGAGGAATTGCGATGACCTTGGGGACTTAGAAACATCCCGAACGATTCCTTGATATGTAAACGATCAAATACACCGATTGAATTGAAAATATGTTTCAAGGTCATCCACGAGGAATTTTAAAAATGTTTTAAAAAGATCATTATTATGCTTCTGGTGGATGGATTGCAGTGACCTTGGGGCTTAGAAACATCCCGAACGATTCCTTGATATGTAAGCTAACGGATACGCTGATCACTTTAAAAATATGTTTCAAGGTCATCCAAATTAAATTTTAAAAATGTTTTAGAAAGAATACTATTATGCTTCTGGTGGAGGAATTGCGATGACCTTGGGGACTTAGAAACATCCCGAACGATTCCTTGATATGTAAACGAACAATTACACCGATATAATTGAAAATATGTTTCAAGGTCATCCAAATATAATTTTAAAAATGTTTTAGAAAGACTACTATTATGCTTCTAGTGGAGGAATTGAGATGACCTTGGGGACTTAGAAACATCCCGAACGATTCCTTGATATATAAACGAACAATTACACCGATTGAATTGAAAATATGTTTCAAGGTCATCCAAATTAAATTTTAAAAATGTTTTAGAAATACTACTATTATGCTTCTGGTGGAGGAATTGAGATGACCTTGGGGACTTTGAAACATAACGAACGATTCCTTGATATATAAACGAACAATTACAATGATTGAATTGAAAATATGTTTCTAGGTCATCCAAATAGAATTTTAAAAATGTTTTAGAAAGACTACTATTATGCTTCTGGTTTAGGAATTGAGATGACCTTGGGGACTTAGAAACATAACGAACGATTCCTTGATATATAAACGAACAATTACACCGATTGAATTGAAAATATGTTTCAAGGTCATCCAAATTGAATTTTAAAAATGTTTTAGAAAGACTACTATTATGCTTCTGGTGGAGGAATTGACTACTAGAAAGACTACTATTATGCTTCTCGTGGAGGAATTGAGATGACCTTGGGGACTTAGAAACATAACGAACGATTCCTTGATATATAAACGAACAATTACACCGATTGAATTAATAATATGTTTCAAGGTCATCAAAATTGAATTTTAAAAATGTTTTAGAAAGACTACTATTATGCTTCTGGTGGAGGAATTGGTGGTTAAGAAAGACTAGTATTATGCTTCTGGTGGAGGAATTGAGATGACCTTGGGGACTTAGAAACATAACGAACGATTCCTCGATATATAAGAAAACAATAACACCTATTGAATTGAAAATATGTTTTAAGGTCATCCACGAGGAATTTTAAAAATGTTTTAGAAAGATCATTATTATGCTTTTGTTGGATGGATTGCAGTGACCTTGGGGACTTAGAAACATCCCGAACGATTCCTTGATATGTATACCAAAAGATACGCTGATTACTTTAAAAATATGTTTCAAGGTCATCCAAATTAAATTTTAAAAATGTTTGAGAAAGACTACTATTATGCTTCTGGTGGAGGAATTGCGATGAACTTAGGTACTTAGGAAATTCCCTAACCAATCTTTGATATTTAAACTTATGGATACGCTGAAAGATTTCTTAATATGTTTCAGATCATCTACAAAGAATTTTAAAAATGTTTTAGAAAGTCTACTATTATGCTTCTGGTGGAGGAATTGAGATGACCTTGGGGACTTTGAAACATAACTAACGATTCCTTGATATATAAACGAACAATTACAATGATTGAATTGAAAATATGTTTCTAGGTCATCCAAATAGAATTTTAAAAATGTTTTAGAAAGACTACTATTATGCTTCTGGTGGAGGAATTGAGATGACCTTGGGGACTTAGAAACATAACGAACGATTCCTTGATATATAAACGAACAATTACACCGATTGATATAAAATATGTTTCAAGGTCATCCAAATTGAATTTTAAAAATGTTTTAAAAAGACTACTCTTATGCTTCCGGTGGAGGAATTGAGATGACCTTGGGGACTTAGAAACATAACGAACGATTCCTCGATATATAAGAAAACAATAACACCTATTGAATTGAAAATATGTTTTAAGGTCATCCACGAGGAATTTTAAAAATGTTTTAGAAAGATCATTATTATGCTTTTGTTGGATGGATTGCAGTGACCTTGGGGACTTAGAAACATCCCGAACGATTCCTTGATATGTAAACCAAAAGATACGCTGATTACTTTGAAAATATGTTTCAAGGTCATCCAAATTAAAATTTAAAAATGTTTGAGAAAGACTACTATTCTGCTTCTGGTGGAGGAATTGCGATGAACTTAGGTACTTAGGAAATTCCCTAACCAATCTTTGATATTTAAACTTATGGATACGCTGAAAGATTTCTTAATATGTTTCAGATCATCTACAAAGAATTTTTAAAATGTTTTAGAAAGTCTACTATTATGCTTCTGGTGGAGGAATTGAGATGACCTTGGGGACTTTGAAACATAACTAACGATTCCTTGATATATAAACGAACAATTACAATGATTGAATTGAAAATATGTTTGTAGGTCATCCAAATAGAATTTTAAAAATGTTTTAGAAAGACTACTATTATGCTTCTGGTGGAGGAATTGAGATGACCTTGGGGACTTAGAAACATAACGAACGATTCCTTGATATATAAACGAACAATTACACCGATTGAATTAAAAATATGTTTCAAGGTCATCCAAATTGAATTTTAAAAATGTTTTAGAAAGACTACTCTTATGCTTCTGGTGGAGGAATTGAGATGACCTTGGGGACTTAGAAACATAACGAACGATTCCTTGATATATAAACGAACAATAACACCGATTGAATTGAAAATATGTTTCAAGGTCATCCACGAGAAATTTTAAAAATGTTTTAGAAAGATCATTATTATGTTTCTGGTGGATGGATTGCAGTGTTCTTGGGGACTTAGAAACATACCGAATGATTCCTTGATATGTAAACCAACGAATACGCTGATAACTTTGAAAATATGTTTCAAGGTCATCCAAATTAAATTTTAAAAATGTTTGAGAAAGACTACTATTATGCTTCTTGTGGAGGAATTGAGATGACCTTGGGGACTTTGAAACACAACGAACGATTCCTTGATATATAAACAAACAATTACAATGATTGAATTGAAAATATGTTTCATGGTCATCCAAATAAAATTTAAAAATGTTTTAGAAAGACTACTATTATGCTTCTGGTGGAGGAATTGAGATGACCTTGGGGACTTAGAAACATAACGAACGATTCCTTGATATATAAACGAACAATTACACCGATTGAATTGAAAATATGTTTCAAGGTCATCCACGAGGAATTTTAAAAATGTTTGAGAAAGACTACTATTATGCTTCTGGTAGAGGAATTGTGATGACCTTGGGAACTTAGAAACATAACGAACGATTCCTTGATATATAAACGAACAATTACAATGATTGAATTGAAAATATGTTTCTGTTTCATCCAAATAGAATTTTAAAATGTTTTAGAAAGACTACTATTATGCTTCTGGTGGAGGAATTGAGATGACCTTGGGGACTTAGAAACATAACGAACGATTCCTTGATATATAAACGAACAATTACACCGATTGAATTGAAAATATGTTTCAAGGTCATCAACGAGGAAATTTAAAAATGTTTTAGAAAGAATACTATTATGCTTCTGGTGGAGGAATTGCGATGACCTTGGGGACTTAGAAACATCCCGAACGATTCCTTGATAAGTAAACGAACAATTACACCGATATAATTGAAAATATGTTTCAAGGTCATCCAAATATAATTTTAAAAATGTTTTAGAATGACTACTATTATGCTTCTGGTGGAGGAATTGAGACGACCTTGGGGACTTAGAAACATCCCGAACGATTCCTTGATATATAAACGAACAATTACACCGATTGAATTGAATATATGTTTCAAGGTCATCCACGAGGAATTTTAAAAATGTTTGAAAAAGACTACTAATATGCTTCTGGTGGAGGAATTTTGATGACCTTGGGGACTTAAAAACATAACGAACGATTCCTTGATATATAAGAGAACAATAACACCTATTGAATTGAAAATATGTTTTAAGGTCATCCACGAGGAATTTTAAAAATGTTTTAGAAAGATCATTATTATGCTTTTGGTGGATGGATTGCAGTGACCTTGGGGACTTAGAAACATCCCGAACGATTCCTTGATATGTAAACCAACGGATACGCTGATTACTTTGAAAATATGTTTCAAGGTCATCCAAATTAAATTTTAAAAATGTTTGAGAAAGACTACTATTATGCTTCTGGTGGAGGAATTGAAATGACCTTGGGGACTTTGAAACACAACGAACGATTCCTTGATATATAAACGAACAATTACAATGATTGAATTGAAAATATGTTTCATGGTCATCCAAATAGAATTTAAAAATGTTTTAGAAAGACTACTATTATGCTTCTGGTGGAGGAATTGAGATGACCTTGGGGACAAAGAAACATAACGAACGATTCCTTGATATATAAACGAACAATTACACCGATATAATTGAAAATTGGTTTCAAGGTCATCCATATATAATTTTAAAAATGTTTTAGAAAGACTACTATTATGCTTCTGGTGGAGGAATTGAGATGACCTTGGGGACTTAGAAACATAACGAACGATTCCTTGATATATAAACGAACAATTACACCGATTGAATTCAAAATATGTTTCAAGGTCATCCACGAGGAATTTTAAAAATGTTTGAGAAAGACTACTATTATGCTTCTGGTGGAGGAATTGTGATGACCTTGGGAACTTAGAAACATAACGAACGATTCCTTGATGTATAAACGAACAATTACAATGATTGAATTGAAAATATGTTTCTGTTTCATCCAAATAGAATTTTAAAATGTTTTAGAAAGACTACTATTATGCTTCTGGTGGAGGAATTGAGATGACCTTGGGGACTTAGAAACATAACGAACGATTCCTTGATATATAAACGAACAATTACACCGATTGAATTGAAAATATGTTTCAAGGTCTTCCACGAGGAATTTTAAAAATGTTTTAGAAAGAATACTTTTATGCTTCTGGTGGAGGAATTGCGATGACCTTGGGGACTTAGAAACATCCCGAACGATTCCTTGATATGTAAACGAACAATTACACCGATATAATTGAAAATATGTTTCAAGGTCATCCAAATATAATTTTAAAAATGTTTTAGAAAGACTACTATTATGCTTCTGGTGGAGGAATTGAGACGACCTTGGGGACTTAGAAACATCCCGAACAATTCCTTGATATATAAACGAACAATTACACCGATTGAATTGAAAATATGTTTCAAGGTCATCCACGAGGAATTTTAAAAATGTTTAAAAAATACTACTAATATGCTTCTGGTGGAGGAATTTTGATGACCTTGGGGACTTAGAAACATAACGAACGATTCTTTGATATATAAGAGAACAATAACACCTATTGAATTGAAAATATGTTTTAAGGTCATCCACGAGGAATTTTAAAAATGTTTCAGAAAGATCATTATTATGCTTTTGGTGGATGGATTGCAGTGACCTTGGGGACTTAGAAACATCCCGAACGATTCCTTGATATGTAAACCAACGGATACGCTGATTACTTTGAAAATATGTTTCAAGGTCATCCAAATATAATTTTAAAAATGTTTGAGAAAGACTACTATTATGCTTCTGGTGTAGGAATTGCGATGAACTTAGGTACTTAGGAAATTCCCTGACCAATCTTTGATATCTAAACTTATGGATACGCTGAAAGATTTCTTAATATGTTTCAGATCATCTACAAAGAATTTTAAAAATGTTTTAGAAAGTCTACTATTATGCTTCTGGTGGAGGAATTGCGATGACCTTGGGGACTTAGAAACATCCCGAACGATTCCTTGATATGTAAACTAACGTATACGCTGATTACTTTGAAAATATGTTTCAAGGTCATCCAAATTAAATTTTAAAAATGTTTTAGAAATACTACTATTATGCTTCTGGTGGAGGAATTGAGATGACCTTGGGGACTTAGAAACATAACGAACGATTCCTTGATATATAAACGAACAATTACAATGATTGAATTGAAAATATGTTTCAAGGTCTTCCACGAGGAATTTTAAAAATGTTTTAGAAAGAATACTTTTATGCTTCTGGTGGAGGAATTGCGATGACCTTGGGGACTTAGAAACATCCCGAACGATTCCTTGATATGTAAACGAACAATTACACCGATATAATTGAAAATATGTTTCAAGGTCATCCAAATATAATTTTAAAAATGTTTTAGAAAGACTACTATTATGCTTCTGGTGGAGGAATTGAGACGACCTTGGGGACTTAGAAACATCCCGAACAATTCCTTGATATATAAACGAACAATTACACCGATTGAATTGAAAATATGTTTCAAGGTCATCCACGAGGAATTTTAAAAATGTTTAAAAAATACTACTAATATGCTTCTGGTGGAGGAATTTTGATGACCTTGGGGACTTAGAAACATAACGAACGATTCTTTGATATATAAGAGAACAATAACACCTATTGAATTGAAAATATGTTTTAAGGTCATCCACGAGGAATTTTAAAAATGTTTCAGAAAGATCATTATTATGCTTTTGGTGGATGGATTGCAGTGACCTTGGGGACTTAGAAACATCCCGAACGATTCCTTGATATGTAAACCAACGGATACGCTGATTACTTTGAAAATATGTTTCAAGGTCATCCAAATATAATTTTAAAAATGTTTGAGAAAGACTACTATTATGCTTCTGGTGTAGGAATTGCGATGAACTTAGGTACTTAGGAAATTCCCTAACCAATCTTTGATATCTAAACTTATGGATACGCTGAAAGATTTCTTAATATGTTTCAGATCATCTACAAAGAATTTTAAAAATGTTTTAGAAAGTCTACTATTATGCTTCTGGTGGAGGAATTGCGATGACCTTGGGGACTTAGAAACATCCCGAACGATTCCTTGATATGTAAACTAACGTATACGCTGATTACTTTGAAAATATGTTTCAAGGTCATCCAAATTAAATTTTAAAAATGTTTTAGAAATACTACTATTATGCTTCTGGTGGAGGAATTGAGATGACCTTGGGGACTTTGAAACATAACGAACGATTCCTTGATATATAAACGAACAATTACAATGATTGAATTGAAAATATGTTTCTAGGTCATCCAAATAGAATTTTAAAAATGTTTTAGAAAGACTACTATTATGCTTCTGGTTTAGGAATTGAGATGACCTTGGGGACTTAGAAACATAACGAACGATTCCTTGATATATAAACGAACAATTACACCGATTGAATTGAAAATATGTTTCAAGGTCATCCACGAGGAAATTTAAAAATGTTTTAGAAAGAATACTATTATGCTTCTGGTGGAGGAATTGCGATGACCTTGGGGACTTAGAAACATCCCGAACGATTCCTTGATATATAAACGAACAATTACAATGATTGAATTGAAAATATGTTTCTAGGTCATCCAAATAGAATTATAAAAATGTTTTAGAAAGACTACTATTATGCTTCTGGTAGAGGAATTGAGATGACCTTGGGGACTTTGAAACATAACTAACGATTCCTTGATATATAAACGAACAATTACAATGATTGAATTGAAAATATGTTTGTAGGTCATCCAAATAGAATTTTAAAAATGTTTTAGAAAGACTACTATTATGCTTCTGGTGGAGGAATTGAGATGACCTTGGGGACTTAGAAACATAACGAACGATTCCTTGATATATAAACGAACAATTACACCGATTGAATTAAAAATATGTTTCAAGGTCATCCAAATTGAATTTTAAAAATGTTTTAGAAAGACTACTCTTATGCTTCTGGTGGAGGAATTGAGATGACCTTGGGGACTTAGAAACATAACGAACGATTCCTTGATATATAAACGAACAATAACACCGATTGAATTGAAAATATGTTTCAAGGTCATCCACGAGAAATTTTAAAAATGTTTTAGAAAGATCATTATTATGTTTCTGGTGGATGGATTGCAGTGTTCTTGGGGACTTAGAAACATACCGAATGATTCCTTGATATGTAAACCAACGAATACGCTGATAACTTTGAAAATATGTTTCAAGGTCATCCAAATTAAATTTTAAAAATGTTTGAGAAAGACTACTATTATGCTTCTGGTGGAGGAATTGAGATGACCTTGGGGACTTTGAAACACAACGAACGATTCCTTGATATATAAACGAACAATTACAATGATTGAATTGAAAATATGTTTCATGGTCATCCAAATAAAATTTAAAAATGTTTTAGAAAGACTACTATTATGCTTCTGGTGGAGGAATTGAGATGACCTTGGGGACTTAGAAACATAACGAACGATTCCTTGATATATAAACGAACAATTACACCGATTGAATTGAAAATATGTTTCAAGGTCATCCACGAGGAATTTTAAAAATGTTTGAGAAAGACTACTATTATGCTTCTGGTGGAGGAATTGTGATGACCCTGGGACTTTAGAAACATAACGAACGATTCCTTGATATATAAACGAACAATTACAATGATTGAATTGAAAATATGTTTCTGTTTCATCCAAATAGAATTTTAAAATGTTTTAGAAAGACTACTATTATGCTTCTGGTGGAGGAATTGAGATGACCTTGGGGACTTAGAAACATAACGAACGATTCCTTGATATATAAACGAACAATTACACCGATTGAATTGAAAATATGTTTCAAGGTCATCCACGAGGAATTTTAAAAATGTTTGAGAAAGACTACTATTATGCTTCTGGTGGAGGAATTGTGATGACCTTGGGAACTTAGAAACATAACGAACGATTCCTTGATATATAAACGAACAATTACAATGATTGAATTGAAAATATGTTTCTGTTTCATCCAAATAGAATTTTAAAATGTTTTAGAAAGACTACTATTATGCTTCTGGTGGAGGAATTGAGATGACCTTGGGGACTTAGAAACATAACGAACGATTCCTTGATATATAAACGAACAATTACACCGATTGAATTGAAAATATGTTTCAAGGTCATCAACGAGGAAATTTAAAAATGTTTTAGAAAGAATACTATTATGCTTCTGGTGGAGGAATTGCGATGACCTTGGGGACTTAGAAACATCCCGAACGATTCCTTGATAAGTAAACGAACAATTACACCGATATAATTGAAAATATGTTTCAAGGTCATCCAAATATAATTTTAAAAATGTTTTAGAATGACTACTATTATGCTTCTGGTGGAGGAATTGAGACGACCTTGGGGACTTAGAAACATCCCGAACGATTCCTTGATATATAAACGAACAATTACACCGATTGAATTGAATATATGTTTCAAGGTCATCCACGAGGAATTTTAAAAATGTTTGAAAAAGACTACTAATATGCTTCTGGTGGAGGAATTTTGATGACCTTGGGGACTTAAAAACATAACGAACGATTCCTTGATATATAAGAGAACAATAACACCTATTGAATTGAAAATATGTTTTAAGGTCATCCACGAGGAATTTTAAAAATGTTTTAGAAAGATCATTATTATGCTTTTGGTGGATGGATTGCAGTGACCTTGGGGACTTAGAAACATCCCGAACGATTCCTTGATATGTAAACCAACGGATACGCTGATTACTTTGAAAATATGTTTCAAGGTCATCCAAATTAAATTTTAAAAATGTTTGAGAAAGACTACTATTATGCTTCTGGTGGAGGAATTGAGATGACCTTGGGGACTTAGAAACATAACGAACGATTCCTTGATATATAAACGAACAATTACACCGATTGAATTCAAAATATGTTTCAAGGTCATCCACGAGGAATTTTAAAAATGTTTGAGAAAGACTACTATTATGCTTCTGGTGGAGGAATTGTGATGACCTTGGGAACTTAGAAACATAACGAACGATTCCTTGATGTATAAACGAACAATTACAATGATTGAATTGAAAATATGTTTCTGTTTCATCCAAATAGAATTTTAAAATGTTTTAGAAAGACTACTATTATGCTTCTGGTGGAGGAATTGAGATGACCTTGGGGACTTAGAAACATAACGAACGATTCCTTGATATATAAACGAACAATTACACCGATTGAATTGAAAATATGTTTCAAGGTCTTCCACGAGGAATTTTAAAAATGTTTTAGAAAGAATACTTTTATGCTTCTGGTGGAGGAATTGCGATGACCTTGGGGACTTAGAAACATCCCGAACGATTCCTTGATATGTAAACGAACAATTACACCGATATAATTGAAAATATGTTTCAAGGTCATCCAAATATAATTTTAAAAATGTTTTAGAAAGACTACTATTATGCTTCTGGTGGAGGAATTGAGACGACCTTGGGGACTTAGAAACATCCCGAACAATTCCTTGATATATAAACGAACAATTACACCGATTGAATTGAAAATATGTTTCAAGGTCATCCACGAGGAATTTTAAAAATGTTTAAAAAATACTACTAATATGCTTCTGGTGGAGGAATTTTGATGACCTTGGGGACTTAGAAACATAACGAACGATTCCTCGATATATAAGAAAACAATAACACCTATTGAATTGAAAATATGTTTTAAGGTCATCCACGAGGAATTTTAAAAATGTTTTAGAAAGATCATTATTATGCTTTTGTTGGATGGATTGCAGTGACCTTGGGGACTTAGAAACATCCCGAACGATTCCTTGATATGTAAACCAAAAGATACGCTGATTACTTTGAAAATATGTTTCAAGGTCATCCAAATTAAAATTTAAAAATGTTTGAGAAAGACTACTATTCTGCTTCTGGTGGAGGAATTGCGATGAACTTAGGTACTTAGGAAATTCCCTAACCAATCTTTGATATTTAAACTTATGGATACGCTGAAAGATTTCTTAATATGTTTCAGATCATCTACAAAGAATTTTTAAAATGTTTTAGAAAGTCTACTATTATGCTTCTGGTGGAGGAATTGAGATGACCTTGGGGACTTTGAAACATAACTAACGATTCCTTGATATATAAACGAACAATTACAATGATTGAATTGAAAATATGTTTGTAGGTCATCCAAATAGAATTTTAAAAATGTTTTAGAAAGACTACTATTATGCTTCTGGTGGAGGAATTGAGATGACCTTGGGGACTTAGAAACATAACGAACGATTCCTTGATATATAAACGAACAATTACACCGATTGAATTAAAAATATGTTTCAAGGTCATCCAAATTGAATTTTAAAAATGTTTTAGAAAGACTACTCTTATGCTTCTGGTGGAGGAATTGAGATGACCTTGGGGACTTAGAAACATAACGAACGATTCCTTGATATATAAACGAACAATAACACCGATTGAATTGAAAATATGTTTCAAGGTCATCCACGAGAAATTTTAAAAATGTTTTAGAAAGATCATTATTATGTTTCTGGTGGATGGATTGCAGTGTTCTTGGGGACTTAGAAACATACCGAATGATTCCTTGATATGTAAACCAACGAATACGCTGATAACTTTGAAAATATGTTTCAAGGTCATCCAAATTAAATTTTAAAAATGTTTGAGAAAGACTACTATTATGCTTCTTGTGGAGGAATTGAGATGACCTTGGGGACTTTGAAACACAACGAACGATTCCTTGATATATAAACAAACAATTACAATGATTGAATTGAAAATATGTTTCATGGTCATCCAAATAAAATTTAAAAATGTTTTAGAAAGACTACTATTATGCTTCTGGTGGAGGAATTGAGATGACCTTGGGGACTTAGAAACATAACGAACGATTCCTTGATATATAAACGAACAATTACACCGATTGAATTGAAAATATGTTTCAAGGTCATCCACGAGGAATTTTAAAAATGTTTGAGAAAGACTACTATTATGCTTCTGGTGGAGGAATTGTGATGACCTTGGGAACTTAGAAACATAACGAACGATTCCTTGATATATAAACGAACAATTACAATGATTGAATTGAAAATATGTTTCTGTTTCATCCAAATAGAATTTTAAAATGTTTTAGAAAGACTACTATTATGCTTCTGGTGGAGGAATTGAGATGACCTTGGGGACTTAGAAACATAACGAACGATTCCTTGATATATAAACGAACAATTACACCGATTGAATTGAAAATATGTTTCAAGGTCATCAACGAGGAAATTTAAAAATGTTTTAGAAAGAATACTATTATGCTTCTGGTGGAGGAATTGCGATGACCTTGGGGACTTAGAAACATCCCGAACGATTCCTTGATAAGTAAACGAACAATTACACCGATATAATTGAAAATATGTTTCAAGGTCATCCAAATATAATTTTAAAAATGTTTTAGAATGACTACTATTATGCTTCTGGTGGAGGAATTGAGACGACCTTGGGGACTTAGAAACATCCCGAACGATTCCTTGATATATAAACGAACAATTACACCGATTGAATTGAATATATGTTTCAAGGTCATCCACGAGGAATTTTAAAAATGTTTGAAAAAGACTACTAATATGCTTCTGGTGGAGGAATTTTGATGACCTTGGGGACTTAAAAACATAACGAACGATTCCTTGATATATAAGAGAACAATAACACCTATTGAATTGAAAATATGTTTTAAGGTCATCCACGAGGAATTTTAAAAATGTTTTAGAAAGATCATTATTATGCTTTTGGTGGATGGATTGCAGTGACCTTGGGGACTTAGAAACATCCCGAACGATTCCTTGATATGTAAACCAACGGATACGCTGATTACTTTGAAAATATGTTTCAAGGTCATCCAAATATAATTTTAAAAATGTTTGAGAAAGACTACTATTATGCTTCTGGTGTAGGAATTGCGATGAACTTAGGTACTTAGGAAATTCCCTGACCAATCTTTGATATCTAAACTTATGGATACGCTGAAAGATTTCTTAATATGTTTCAGATCATCTACAAAGAATTTTAAAAATGTTTTAGAAAGTCTACTATTATGCTTCTGGTGGAGGAATTGCGATGACCTTGGGGACTTAGAAACATCCCGAACGATTCCTTGATATGTAAACTAACGTATACGCTGATTACTTTGAAAATATGTTTCAAGGTCATCCAAATTAAATTTTAAAAATGTTTTAGAAATACTACTATTATGCTTCTGGTGGAGGAATTGAGATGACCTTGGGGACTTAGAAACATAACGAACGATTCCTTGATATATAAACGAACAATTACAATGATTGAATTGAAAATATGTTTCAAGGTCTTCCACGAGGAATTTTAAAAATGTTTTAGAAAGAATACTTTTATGCTTCTGGTGGAGGAATTGCGATGACCTTGGGGACTTAGAAACATCCCGAACGATTCCTTGATATGTAAACGAACAATTACACCGATATAATTGAAAATATGTTTCAAGGTCATCCAAATATAATTTTAAAAATGTTTTAGAAAGACTACTATTATGCTTCTGGTGGAGGAATTGAGACGACCTTGGGGACTTAGAAACATCCCGAACAATTCCTTGATATATAAACGAACAATTACACCGATTGAATTGAAAATATGTTTCAAGGTCATCCACGAGGAATTTTAAAAATGTTTAAAAAATACTACTAATATGCTTCTGGTGGAGGAATTTTGATGACCTTGGGGACTTAGAAACATAACGAACGATTCTTTGATATATAAGAGAACAATAACACCTATTGAATTGAAAATATGTTTTAAGGTCATCCACGAGGAATTTTAAAAATGTTTCAGAAAGATCATTATTATGCTTTTGGTGGATGGATTGCAGTGACCTTGGGGACTTAGAAACATCCCGAACGATTCCTTGATATGTAAACCAACGGATACGCTGATTACTTTGAAAATATGTTTCAAGGTCATCCAAATATAATTTTAAAAATGTTTGAGAAAGACTACTATTATGCTTCTGGTGTAGGAATTGCGATGAACTTAGGTACTTAGGAAATTCCCTAACCAATCTTTGATATCTAAACTTATGGATACGCTGAAAGATTTCTTAATATGTTTCAGATCATCTACAAAGAATTTTAAAAATGTTTTAGAAAGTCTACTATTATGCTTCTGGTGGAGGAATTGCGATGACCTTGGGGACTTAGAAACATCCCGAACAATTCCTTGATATATAAACGAACAATTACACCGATTGAATTGAAAATATGTTTCAAGGTCATCCACGAGGAATTTTAAAAATGTTTAAAAAATACTACTAATATGCTTCTGGTGGAGGAATTTTGATGACCTTGGGGACTTAGAAACATAACGAACGATTCCTCGATATATAAGAAAACAATAACACCTATTGAATTGAAAATATGTTTTAAGGTCAT
This sequence comes from Neoaliturus tenellus, assembly GCA_030545055.2. Taxonomy (NCBI): domain Eukaryota; kingdom Metazoa; phylum Arthropoda; class Insecta; order Hemiptera; family Cicadellidae; genus Neoaliturus; species Neoaliturus tenellus. The sequence goes on along the minus strand of CM061531.1, from coordinate 334,435,521 downwards.
CCACGAGGAATTTTAAAAATGTTTTAGAAAGATCATTATTATGCTTTTGTTGGATGGATTGCAGTGACCTTGGGGACTTAGAAACATCCCGAACGATTCCTTGATATGTAAACCAAAAGATACGCTGATTACTTTGAAAATATGTTTCAAGGTCATCCAAATTAAAATTTAAAAATGTTTGAGAAAGACTACTATTCTGCTTCTGGTGGAGGAATTGCGATGAACTTAGGTACTTAGGAAATTCCCTAACCAATCTTTGATATTTAAACTTATGGATACGCTGAAAGATTTCTTAATATGTTTCAGATCATCTACAAAGAATTTTTAAAATGTTTTAGAAAGTCTACTATTATGCTTCTGGTGGAGGAATTGAGATGACCTTGGGGACTTTGAAACATAACTAACGATTCCTTGATATATAAACGAACAATTACAATGATTGAATTGAAAATATGTTTGTAGGTCATCCAAATAGAATTTTAAAAATGTTTTAGAAAGACTACTATTATGCTTCTGGTGGAGGAATTGAGATGACCTTGGGGACTTAGAAACATAACGAACGATTCCTTGATATATAAACGAACAATTACACCGATTGAATTAAAAATATGTTTCAAGGTCATCCAAATTGAATTTTAAAAATGTTTTAGAAAGACTACTCTTATGCTTCTGGTGGAGGAATTGAGATGACCTTGGGGACTTAGAAACATAACGAACGATTCCTTGATATATAAACGAACAATAACACCGATTGAATTGAAAATATGTTTCAAGGTCATCCACGAGAAATTTTAAAAATGTTTTAGAAAGATCATTATTATGTTTCTGGTGGATGGATTGCAGTGTTCTTGGGGACTTAGAAACATACCGAATGATTCCTTGATATGTAAACCAACGAATACGCTGATAACTTTGAAAATATGTTTCAAGGTCATCCAAATTAAATTTTAAAAATGTTTGAGAAAGACTACTATTATGCTTCTTGTGGAGGAATTGAGATGACCTTGGGGACTTTGAAACACAACGAACGATTCCTTGATATATAAACAAACAATTACAATGATTGAATTGAAAATATGTTTCATGGTCATCCAAATAAAATTTAAAAATGTTTTAGAAAGACTACTATTATGCTTCTGGTGGAGGAATTGAGATGACCTTGGGGACTTAGAAACATAACGAACGATTCCTTGATATATAAACGAACAATTACACCGATTGAATTGAAAATATGTTTCAAGGTCATCCACGAGGAATTTTAAAAATGTTTGAGAAAGACTACTATTATGCTTCTGGTGGAGGAATTGTGATGACCTTGGGAACTTAGAAACATAACGAACGATTCCTTGATATATAAACGAACAATTACAATGATTGAATTGAAAATATGTTTCTGTTTCATCCAAATAGAATTTTAAAATGTTTTAGAAAGACTACTATTATGCTTCTGGTGGAGGAATTGAGATGACCTTGGGGACTTAGAAACATAACGAACGATTCCTTGATATATAAACGAACAATTACACCGATTGAATTGAAAATATGTTTCAAGGTCATCAACGAGGAAATTTAAAAATGTTTTAGAAAGAATACTATTATGCTTCTGGTGGAGGAATTGCGATGACCTTGGGGACTTAGAAACATCCCGAACGATTCCTTGATAAGTAAACGAACAATTACACCGATATAATTGAAAATATGTTTCAAGGTCATCCAAATATAATTTTAAAAATGTTTTAGAATGACTACTATTATGCTTCTGGTGGAGGAATTGAGACGACCTTGGGGACTTAGAAACATCCCGAACGATTCCTTGATATATAAACGAACAATTACACCGATTGAATTGAATATATGTTTCAAGGTCATCCACGAGGAATTTTAAAAATGTTTGAAAAAGACTACTAATATGCTTCTGGTGGAGGAATTTTGATGACCTTGGGGACTTAAAAACATAACGAACGATTCCTTGATATATAAGAGAACAATAACACCTATTGAATTGAAAATATGTTTTAAGGTCATCCACGAGGAATTTTAAAAATGTTTTAGAAAGATCATTATTATGCTTTTGGTGGATGGATTGCAGTGACCTTGGGGACTTAGAAACATCCCGAACGATTCCTTGATATGTAAACCAACGGATACGCTGATTACTTTGAAAATATGTTTCAAGGTCATCCAAATATAATTTTAAAAATGTTTGAGAAAGACTACTATTATGCTTCTGGTGTAGGAATTGCGATGAACTTAGGTACTTAGGAAATTCCCTGACCAATCTTTGATATCTAAACTTATGGATACGCTGAAAGATTTCTTAATATGTTTCAGATCATCTACAAAGAATTTTAAAAATGTTTTAGAAAGTCTACTATTATGCTTCTGGTGGAGGAATTGCGATGACCTTGGGGACTTAGAAACATCCCGAACGATTCCTTGATATGTAAACTAACGTATACGCTGATTACTTTGAAAATATGTTTCAAGGTCATCCAAATTAAATTTTAAAAATGTTTTAGAAATACTACTATTATGCTTCTGGTGGAGGAATTGAGATGACCTTGGGGACTTAGAAACATAACGAACGATTCCTTGATATATAAACGAACAATTACAATGATTGAATTGAAAATATGTTTCAAGGTCTTCCACGAGGAATTTTAAAAATGTTTTAGAAAGAATACTTTTATGCTTCTGGTGGAGGAATTGCGATGACCTTGGGGACTTAGAAACATCCCGAACGATTCCTTGATATGTAAACGAACAATTACACCGATATAATTGAAAATATGTTTCAAGGTCATCCAAATATAATTTTAAAAATGTTTTAGAAAGACTACTATTATGCTTCTGGTGGAGGAATTGAGACGACCTTGGGGACTTAGAAACATCCCGAACAATTCCTTGATATATAAACGAACAATTACACCGATTGAATTGAAAATATGTTTCAAGGTCATCCACGAGGAATTTTAAAAATGTTTAAAAAATACTACTAATATGCTTCTGGTGGAGGAATTTTGATGACCTTGGGGACTTAGAAACATAACGAACGATTCTTTGATATATAAGAGAACAATAACACCTATTGAATTGAAAATATGTTTTAAGGTCATCCACGAGGAATTTTAAAAATGTTTCAGAAAGATCATTATTATGCTTTTGGTGGATGGATTGCAGTGACCTTGGGGACTTAGAAACATCCCGAACGATTCCTTGATATGTAAACCAACGGATACGCTGATTACTTTGAAAATATGTTTCAAGGTCATCCAAATATAATTTTAAAAATGTTTGAGAAAGACTACTATTATGCTTCTGGTGTAGGAATTGCGATGAACTTAGGTACTTAGGAAATTCCCTAACCAATCTTTGATATCTAAACTTATGGATACGCTGAAAGATTTCTTAATATGTTTCAGATCATCTACAAAGAATTTTAAAAATGTTTTAGAAAGTCTACTATTATGCTTCTGGTGGAGGAATTGCGATGACCTTGGGGACTTAGAAACATCCCGAACGATTCCTTGATATGTAAACTAACGTATACGCTGATTACTTTGAAAATATGTTTCAAGGTCATCCAAATTAAATTTTAAAAATGTTTTAGAAATACTACTATTATGCTTCTGGTGGAGGAATTGAGATGACCTTGGGGACTTTGAAACATAACGAACGATTCCTTGATATATAAACGAACAATTACAATGATTGAATTGAAAATATGTTTCTAGGTCATCCAAATAGAATTTTAAAAATGTTTTAGAAAGACTACTATTATGCTTCTGGTTTAGGAATTGAGATGACCTTGGGGACTTAGAAACATAACGAACGATTCCTTGATATATAAACGAACAATTACACCGATTGAATTGAAAATATGTTTCAAGGTCATCCACGAGGAAATTTAAAAATGTTTTAGAAAGAATACTATTATGCTTCTGGTGGAGGAATTGCGATGACCTTGGGGACTTAGAAACATCCCGAACGATTCCTTGATATATAAACGAACAATTACAATGATTGAATTGAAAATATGTTTCTAGGTCATCCAAATAGAATTATAAAAATGTTTTAGAAAGACTACTATTATGCTTCTGGTAGAGGAATTGAGATGACCTTGGGGACTTTGAAACATAACTAACGATTCCTTGATATATAAACGAACAATTACAATGATTGAATTGAAAATATGTTTGTAGGTCATCCAAATAGAATTTTAAAAATGTTTTAGAAAGACTACTATTATGCTTCTGGTGGAGGAATTGAGATGACCTTGGGGACTTAGAAACATAACGAACGATTCCTTGATATATAAACGAACAATTACACCGATTGAATTAAAAATATGTTTCAAGGTCATCCAAATTGAATTTTAAAAATGTTTTAGAAAGACTACTCTTATGCTTCTGGTGGAGGAATTGAGATGACCTTGGGGACTTAGAAACATAACGAACGATTCCTTGATATATAAACGAACAATAACACCGATTGAATTGAAAATATGTTTCAAGGTCATCCACGAGAAATTTTAAAAATGTTTTAGAAAGATCATTATTATGTTTCTGGTGGATGGATTGCAGTGTTCTTGGGGACTTAGAAACATACCGAATGATTCCTTGATATGTAAACCAACGAATACGCTGATAACTTTGAAAATATGTTTCAAGGTCATCCAAATTAAATTTTAAAAATGTTTGAGAAAGACTACTATTATGCTTCTGGTGGAGGAATTGAGATGACCTTGGGGACTTTGAAACACAACGAACGATTCCTTGATATATAAACGAACAATTACAATGATTGAATTGAAAATATGTTTCATGGTCATCCAAATAAAATTTAAAAATGTTTTAGAAAGACTACTATTATGCTTCTGGTGGAGGAATTGAGATGACCTTGGGGACTTAGAAACATAACGAACGATTCCTTGATATATAAACGAACAATTACACCGATTGAATTGAAAATATGTTTCAAGGTCATCCACGAGGAATTTTAAAAATGTTTGAGAAAGACTACTATTATGCTTCTGGTGGAGGAATTGTGATGACCCTGGGACTTTAGAAACATAACGAACGATTCCTTGATATATAAACGAACAATTACAATGATTGAATTGAAAATATGTTTCTGTTTCATCCAAATAGAATTTTAAAATGTTTTAGAAAGACTACTATTATGCTTCTGGTGGAGGAATTGAGATGACCTTGGGGACTTAGAAACATAACGAACGATTCCTTGATATATAAACGAACAATTACACCGATTGAATTGAAAATATGTTTCAAGGTCATCCACGAGGAATTTTAAAAATGTTTGAGAAAGACTACTATTATGCTTCTGGTGGAGGAATTGTGATGACCTTGGGAACTTAGAAACATAACGAACGATTCCTTGATATATAAACGAACAATTACAATGATTGAATTGAAAATATGTTTCTGTTTCATCCAAATAGAATTTTAAAATGTTTTAGAAAGACTACTATTATGCTTCTGGTGGAGGAATTGAGATGACCTTGGGGACTTAGAAACATAACGAACGATTCCTTGATATATAAACGAACAATTACACCGATTGAATTGAAAATATGTTTCAAGGTCATCAACGAGGAAATTTAAAAATGTTTTAGAAAGAATACTATTATGCTTCTGGTGGAGGAATTGCGATGACCTTGGGGACTTAGAAACATCCCGAACGATTCCTTGATAAGTAAACGAACAATTACACCGATATAATTGAAAATATGTTTCAAGGTCATCCAAATATAATTTTAAAAATGTTTTAGAATGACTACTATTATGCTTCTGGTGGAGGAATTGAGACGACCTTGGGGACTTAGAAACATCCCGAACGATTCCTTGATATATAAACGAACAATTACACCGATTGAATTGAATATATGTTTCAAGGTCATCCACGAGGAATTTTAAAAATGTTTGAAAAAGACTACTAATATGCTTCTGGTGGAGGAATTTTGATGACCTTGGGGACTTAAAAACATAACGAACGATTCCTTGATATATAAGAGAACAATAACACCTATTGAATTGAAAATATGTTTTAAGGTCATCCACGAGGAATTTTAAAAATGTTTTAGAAAGATCATTATTATGCTTTTGGTGGATGGATTGCAGTGACCTTGGGGACTTAGAAACATCCCGAACGATTCCTTGATATGTAAACCAACGGATACGCTGATTACTTTGAAAATATGTTTCAAGGTCATCCAAATTAAATTTTAAAAATGTTTGAGAAAGACTACTATTATGCTTCTGGTGGAGGAATTGAGATGACCTTGGGGACTTAGAAACATAACGAACGATTCCTTGATATATAAACGAACAATTACACCGATTGAATTCAAAATATGTTTCAAGGTCATCCACGAGGAATTTTAAAAATGTTTGAGAAAGACTACTATTATGCTTCTGGTGGAGGAATTGTGATGACCTTGGGAACTTAGAAACATAACGAACGATTCCTTGATGTATAAACGAACAATTACAATGATTGAATTGAAAATATGTTTCTGTTTCATCCAAATAGAATTTTAAAATGTTTTAGAAAGACTACTATTATGCTTCTGGTGGAGGAATTGAGATGACCTTGGGGACTTAGAAACATAACGAACGATTCCTTGATATATAAACGAACAATTACACCGATTGAATTGAAAATATGTTTCAAGGTCTTCCACGAGGAATTTTAAAAATGTTTTAGAAAGAATACTTTTATGCTTCTGGTGGAGGAATTGCGATGACCTTGGGGACTTAGAAACATCCCGAACGATTCCTTGATATGTAAACGAACAATTACACCGATATAATTGAAAATATGTTTCAAGGTCATCCAAATATAATTTTAAAAATGTTTTAGAAAGACTACTATTATGCTTCTGGTGGAGGAATTGAGACGACCTTGGGGACTTAGAAACATCCCGAACAATTCCTTGATATATAAACGAACAATTACACCGATTGAATTGAAAATATGTTTCAAGGTCATCCACGAGGAATTTTAAAAATGTTTAAAAAATACTACTAATATGCTTCTGGTGGAGGAATTTTGATGACCTTGGGGACTTAGAAACATAACGAACGATTCTTTGATATATAAGAGAACAATAACACCTATTGAATTGAAAATATGTTTTAAGGTCATCCACGAGGAATTTTAAAAATGTTTCAGAAAGATCATTATTATGCTTTTGGTGGATGGATTGCAGTGACCTTGGGGACTTAGAAACATCCCGAACGATTCCTTGATATGTAAACCAACGGATACGCTGATTACTTTGAAAATATGTTTCAAGGTCATCCAAATATAATTTTAAAAATGTTTGAGAAAGACTACTATTATGCTTCTGGTGTAGGAATTGCGATGAACTTAGGTACTTAGGAAATTCCCTAACCAATCTTTGATATCTAAACTTATGGATACGCTGAAAGATTTCTTAATATGTTTCAGATCATCTACAAAGAATTTTAAAAATGTTTTAGAAAGTCTACTATTATGCTTCTGGTGGAGGAATTGCGATGACCTTGGGGACTTAGAAACATCCCGAACGATTCCTTGATATGTAAACTAACGTATACGCTGATTACTTTGAAAATATGTTTCAAGGTCATCCAAATTAAATTTTAAAAATGTTTTAGAAATACTACTATTATGCTTCTGGTGGAGGAATTGAGATGACCTTGGGGACTTAGAAACATAACGAACGATTCCTTGATATATAAACGAACAATTACAATGATTGAATTGAAAATATGTTTCAAGGTCTTCCACGAGGAATTTTAAAAATGTTTTAGAAAGAATACTTTTATGCTTCTGGTGGAGGAATTGCGATGACCTTGGGGACTTAGAAACATCCCGAACGATTCCTTGATATGTAAACGAACAATTACACCGATATAATTGAAAATATGTTTCAAGGTCATCCAAATATAATTTTAAAAATGTTTTAGAAAGACTACTATTATGCTTCTGGTGGAGGAATTGAGACGACCTTGGGGACTTAGAAACATCCCGAACAATTCCTTGATATATAAACGAACAATTACACCGATTGAATTGAAAATATGTTTCAAGGTCATCCACGAGGAATTTTAAAAATGTTTAAAAAATACTACTAATATGCTTCTGGTGGAGGAATTTTGATGACCTTGGGGACTTAGAAACATAACGAACGATTCTTTGATATATAAGAGAACAATAACACCTATTGAATTGAAAATATGTTTTAAGGTCATCCACGAGGAATTTTAAAAATGTTTCAGAAAGATCATTATTATGCTTTTGGTTGATGGATTGCAGTGACCTTGGGGACTTAGAAACATCCCGAACGATTCCTTGATATGTAAACCAACGGATACGCTGATTACTTTGAAAATATGTTTCAAGGTCATCCAAATATAATTTTAAAAATGTTTGAGAAAGACTACTATTATGCTTCTGGTGTAGGAATTGCGATGAACTTAGGTACTTAGGAAATTCCCTAACCAATCTTTGATATCTAAACTTATGGATACGCTGAAAGATTTCTTAATATGTTTCAGATCATCTACAAAGAATTTTAAAAATGTTTTAGAAAGTCTACTATTATGCTTCTGGTGGAGGAATTGCGATGACCTTGGGGACTTAGAAACATCCCGAACGATTCCTTGATATGTAAACTAACGTATACGCTGATTACTTTGAAAATATGTTTCAAGGTCATCCAAATTAAATTTTAAAAATGTTTTAGAAATACTACTATTATGCTTCTGGTGGAGGAATTGAGATGACCTTGGGGACTTTGAAACATAACGAACGATTCCTTGATATATAAACGAACAATTACAATGATTGAATTGAAAATATGTTTCTAGGTCATCCAAATAGAATTTTAAAAATGTTTTAGAAAGACTACTATTATGCTTCTGGTTTAGGAATTGAGATGACCTTGGGGACTTAGAAACATAACGAACGATTCCTTGATATATAAACGAACAATTACACCGATTGAATTGAAAATATGTTTCAAGGTCATCCACGAGGAAATTTAAAAATGTTTTAGAAAGAATACTATTATGCTTCTGGTGGAGGAATTGCGATGACCTTGGGGACTTAGAAACATCCCGAACGATTCCTTGATATATAAACGAACAATTACAATGATTGAATTGAAAATATGTTTCTAGGTCATCCAAATAGAATTATAAAAATGTTTTAGAAAGACTACTATTATGCTTCTGGTAGAGGAATTGAGATGACCTTGGGGACTTTGAAACATAACTAACGATTCCTTGATATATAAACGAACAATTACAATGATTGAATTGAAAATATGTTTGTAGGTCATCCAAATAGAATTTTAAAAATGTTTTAGAAAGACTACTATTATGCTTCTGGTGGAGGAATTGAGATGACCTTGGGGACAAAGAAACATAACGAACGATTCCTTGATATATAAACGAACAATTACACCGATTGAATTAAAAATATGTTTCAAGGTCATCCAAATTGAATTTTAAAAATGTTTTAGAAAGACTACTCTTATGCTTCTGGTGGAGGAATTGAGATGACCTTGGGGACTTAGAAACATAACGAACGATTCCTTGATATATAAACGAACAATAACACCGATTGAATTGAAAATATGTTTCAAGGTCATCCACGAGAAATTTTAAAAATGTTTTAGAAAGATCATTATTATGTTTCTGGTGGATGGATTGCAGTGTTCTTGGGGACTTAGAAACATACCGAATGATTCCTTGATATGTAAACCAACGAATACGCTGATAACTTTGAAAATATGTTTCAAGGTCATCCAAATTAAATTTTAAAAATGTTTGAGAAAGACTACTATTATGCTTCTGGTGGAGGAATTGAGATGACCTTGGGGACTTTGAAACACAACGAACGATTCCTTGATATATAAACGAACAATTACAATGATTGAATTGAAAATATGTTTCATGGTCATCCAAATAAAATTTAAAAATGTTTTAGAAAGACTACTATTATGCTTCTGGTGGAGGAATTGAGATGACCTTGGGGACTTAGAAACATAACGAACGATTCCTTGATATATAAACGAACAATTACACCGATTGAATTGAAAATATGTTTCAAGGTCATCCACGAGGAATTTTAAAAATGTTTGAGAAAGACTACTATTATGCTTCTGGTGGAGGAATTGTGATGACCCTGGGAACTTAGAAACATAACGAACGATTCCTTGATATATAAACGAACAATTACAATGATTGAATTGAAAATATGTTTCTGTTTCATCCAAATAGAATTTTAAAATGTTTTAGAAAGACTACTATTATGCTTCTGGTGGAGGAATTGAGATGACCTTGGGGACTTAGAAACATAACGAACGATTCCTTGATATATAAACGAACAATTACACCGATTGAATTGAAAATATGTTTCAAGGTCATCCACGAGGAAATTTAAAAATGTTTTAGAAAGAATACTATTATGCTTCTGGTGGAGGAATTGCGATGACCTTGGGGACTTAGAAACATCCCGAACGATTCCTTGATATGTAAACGAACAATTACACCGATATAATTGAAAATATGTTTCAAGGTCATCCAAATATAATTTTAAAAATGTTTTAGAATGACTACTATTATGCTTCTGGTGGAGGAATTGAGACGACCTTGGGGACTTAGAAACATCCCAAACGATTCCTTGATATATAAACGAACAATTACACCGATTGAATTGAATATATGTTTCAAGGTCATCCACGAGGAATTTTAAAAATGTTTGAAAAAGACTACTAATATGCTTCTGGTGGAGGAATTTTGATGACCTTGGGGACTTAAAAACATAACGAACGATTCCTTGATATATAAGAGAACAATAACACCTATTGAATTGAAAATATGTTTTAGGGTCATCCACGAGGAATTTTAAAAATGTTTTAGAAAGATCATTATTATGCTTTTGGTGGATGGATTGCAGTGACCTTGGGGACTTAGAAACATCCCGAACGATTCCTTGATATGTAAACCAACGGATACGCTGATTACTTTGAAAATATGTTTCAAGGTCATCCAAATTAAATTTTAAAAATGTTTGAGAAAGACTACTATTATGCTTCTGGTGGAGGAATTGAAATGACCTTGGGGACTTTGAAACACAACGAACGATTCCTTGATATATAAACGAACAATTACAATGATTGAATTGAAAATATGTTTCATGGTCATCCAAATAGAATTTAAAAATGTTTTAGAAAGACTACTATTATGCTTCTGGTGGAGGAATTGAGATGACCTTGGGGACAAAGAAACATAACGAACGATTCCTTGATATATAAACGAACAATTACACCGATATAATTGAAAATTGGTTTCAAGGTCATCCATATATAATTTTAAAAATGTTTTAGAAAGACTACTATTATGCTTCTGGTGGAGGAATTGAGATGACCTTGGGGACTTAGAAACATAACGAACGATTCCTTGATATATAAACGAACAATTACACCGATTGAATTCAAAATATGTTTCAAGGTCATCCACGAGGAATTTTAAAAATGTTTGAGAAAGACTACTATTATGCTTCTGGTGGAGGAATTGTGATGACCTTGGGAACTTAGAAACATAACGAACGATTCCTTGATGTATAAACGAACAATTACAATGATTGAATTGAAAATATGTTTCTGTTTCATCCAAATAGAATTTTAAAATGTTTTAGAAAGACTACTATTATGCTTCTGGTGGAGGAATTGAGATGACCTTGGGGACTTAGAAACATAACGAACGATTCCTTGATATATAAACGAACAATTACACCGATTGAATTGAAAATATGTTTCAAGGTCTTCCACGAGGAATTTTAAAAATGTTTTAGAAAGAATACTTTTATGCTTCTGGTGGAGGAATTGCGATGACCTTGGGGACTTAGAAACATCCCGAACGATTCCTTGATATGTAAACGAACAATTACACCGATATAATTGAAAATATGTTTCAAGGTCATCCAAATATAATTTTAAAAATGTTTTAGAAAGACTACTATTATGCTTCTGGTGGAGGAATTGAGACGACCTTGGGGACTTAGAAACATCCCGAACAATTCCTTGATATATAAACGAACAATTACACCGATTGAATTGAAAATATGTTTCAAGGTCATCCACGAGGAATTTTAAAAATGTTTAAAAAATACTACTAATATGCTTCTGGTGGAGGAATTTTGATGACCTTGGGGACTTAGAAACATAACGAACGATTCTTTGATATATAAGAGAACAATAACACCTATTGAATTGAAAATATGTTTTAAGGTCATCCACGAGGAATTTTAAAAATGTTTCAGAAAGATCATTATTATGCTTTTGGTGGATGGATTGCAGTGACCTTGGGGACTTAGAAACATCCCGAACGATTCCTTGATATGTAAACCAACGGATACGCTGATTACTTTGAAAATATGTTTCAAGGTCATCCAAATATAATTTTCAAAATGTTTGAGAAAGACTACTATTATGCTTCTGGTGGAGGAATTGCGATGAACTTAGGTACTTAGGAAATTCCCTAACCAATCTTTGATATCTAAACTTATGGATACGCTGAAAGATTTCTTAATATGTTTCAGATCATCTACAAAGAATTTTAAAAATGTTTTAGAAAGTCTACTATTATGCTTCTGGTGGAGGAATTGCGATGACCTTGGGGACTTAGAAACATCCCGAACGATTCCTTGATATGTAAACTAACGTATACGCTGATTACTTTGAAAATATGTTTCAAGGTCATCCAAATTAAATTTTAAAAATGTTTTAGAAATACTACTATTATGCTTCTGGTGGAGGAATTGAGATGACCTTGGGGACTTTGAAACATAACGAACGATTCCTTGATATATAAACGAACAATTACAATGATTGAATTGAAAATATGTTTCATGGTCATCCAAATAGAATTTAAAAATGTTTTAGAAAGACTACTATTATGCTTCTGGTGGAGGAATTGAGATGACCTTGGGGACAAAGAAACATAACGAACGATTCCTTTATATATAAACGAACAATTACACCGATATAATTGAAAATTGGTTTCAAGGTCATCCATATATAATTTTAAAAATGTTTTAGAAAGACTACTATTATGCTTCTGGTGGAGGAATTGAGATGACCTTGGGGACTTAGAAACATAACGAACGATTCCTTGATATATAAACGAACAATTACACCGATTGAATTCAAAATATGTTTCAAGGTCATCCACGAGGAATTTTAAAAATGTTTGAGAAAGACTACTATTATGCTTCTGGTGGAGGAATTGTGATGACCTTGGGAACTTAGAAACATAACGAACGATTCCTTGATGTATAAACGAACAATTACAATGATTGAATTGAAAATATGTTTCTGTTTCATCCAAATAGAATTTTAAAATGTTTTAGAAAGACTACTATTATGCTTCTGGTGGAGGAATTGAGATGACCTTGGGGACTTAGAAACATAACGAACGATTCCTTGATATATAAACGAACAATTACACCGATTGAATTGAAAATATGTTTCAAGGTCTTCCACGAGGAATTTTAAAAATGTTTTAGAAAGAATACTTTTATGCTTCTGGTGGAGGAATTGCGATGACCTTGGGGACTTAGAAACATCCCGAACGATTCCTTGATATGTAAACGAACAATTACACCGATATAATTGAAAATATGTTTCAAGGTCATCCAAATATAATTTTAAAAATGTTTTAGAAAGACTACTATTATGCTTCTGGTGGAGGAATTGAGACGACCTTGGGGACTTAGAAACATCCCGAACAATTCCTTGATATATAAACGAACAATTACACCGATTGAATTGAAAATATGTTTCAAGGTCATCCACGAGGAATTTTAAAAATGTTTAAAAAATACTACTAATATGCTTCTGGTGGAGGAATTTTGATGACCTTGGGGACTTAGAAACATAACAAACGATTCTTTGATATATAAGAGAACAATAACACCTATTGAATTGAAAATATGTTTTAAGGTCATCCACGAGGAATTTTAAAAATGTTTCAGAAAGATCATTATTATGCTTTTGGTGGATGGATTGCAGTGACCTTGGGGACTTAGAAACATCCCGAACGATTCCTTGATATGTAAACCAACGGATACGCTGATTACTTTGAAAATATGTTTCAAGGTCATCCAAATATAATTTTAGAAATGTTTGAGAAAGACTACTATTATGCTTCTGGTGGAGGAATTGCGATGAACTTAGGTACTTAGGAAATTCCCTAACCAATCTTTGATATTTAAACTTATGGATACGCTGAAAGATTTCTTAATATGTTTCAGATCATCTACAAAGAATTTTAAAAATGTTTTAGAAAGTCTACTATTATGCTTCTGGTGGAGGAATTGCGATGACCTTGGGGACTTAGAAACATCCCGAACGATTCCTTGATATGTAAACTAACGTATACGTTGATTACTTTGAAAATATGTTTCAAGGTCATCCAAATTAAATTTTAAAAATGTTTTAGAAATACTACTATTATGCTTCTGGTGGAGGAATTGAGATGACCTTGGGGACTTTGAAACATAACGAACGATTCCTTGATATATAAACGAACAATTACAATGATTGAATTGAAAATATGTTTCTAGGTCATCCAAATAGAATTTTAAAAATGTTTTAGAAAGACTACTATTATGCTTCTGGTTTAGGAATTGAGATGACCTTGGGGACTTAGAAACATAACGAACGATTCCTTGATATATAAACGAACAATTACACCGATTGAATTGAAAATATGTTTCAAGGTCATCCAAATTGAATTTTAAAAGTGTTTTAGAAAGACTACTATTATGCTTCTCGTGGAGGAATTGAGATGACCTTGGGGACTTAGAAACATAACGAACGATTCCTCGATATATAAGAAAACAATAACACCTATTGAATTGAAAATATGTTTTAACTTCATCCACGAGGAATTTTAAAAATGTTTTAGAAAGATCATTATTATGCTTTTGTTGGATGGATTGCAGTGACCTTGGGGACTTAGAAACATCCCGAACGATTCCTTGATATGTAAACCAACGGATACGCTGATTACTTTGAAAATATGTTTCAAGGTCATCCAAATTAAATTTTAAAAATGTTTGAGAAAGACTACTATTATGCTTCTGGTGGAGGAATTGCGATGAACTTAGGTACTTAGGAAATTCCCTAACCAATCTTTGATATTTAAACTTATGGATACGCTGAAAGATTTCTTAATATGTTTCAAATCATCTACAAAGAATTTTAAAAATGTTTTAGAAAGTCTACTATTATGCTTCTGGTGTAGGAATTGCGATGACCTTGGGGACTTAGAAACATCCCGAACGATGCCTTGATATGTAAACTAACGTATACGCTGATTACTTTAAAAATATGTTTCAAGGTCATCCAAATTAAATTTTAAAAATGTTTTAGAAATACTACTATTATGCTTCTGGTGGAGGAATTGAGATGACCTTGGGGACTTTGAAACATAACTAACGATTCCTTGATATATAAACGAACAATTACAATGATTGAATTGAAAATATGTTTCTAGGTCATCCAAATAGAATTTTAAAAATGTTT
The DNA here is from genome assembly GCA_030545055.2 of Neoaliturus tenellus. Classification (NCBI taxonomy): domain Eukaryota; kingdom Metazoa; phylum Arthropoda; class Insecta; order Hemiptera; family Cicadellidae; genus Neoaliturus; species Neoaliturus tenellus. The sequence continues at coordinate 334,419,917 of CM061531.1, read as the reverse complement.
TAGAAAGACTACTATTATGCTTCTGGTGGAGGAATTGAGATGACCTTGGGGACTTAGAAACATAACGAACGATTCCTTGATATATAAACGAACAATTACACCGATTGAATTAAAAATATGTTACAAAGGTCATCCAAATTGAATTTTAAAAATGTTTTAGAAAGACTACTATTATGCTTCTGGTGGAGGAATTGAGATGACCTTGGGGACTTAGAAACATAACGAACGATTCCTTGATATATAAACGAACAATAACACCGACTGAATTGAAAATATGTTTCAAGGTCATCCACGAGAAATTTTAAAAATGTTTTAGAAAGATCATTATTATGTTTCTGGTGGATGGATTGCAGTGTTCTTGGGGACTTAGAAACATACCGAATGATTCCTTGATATGTAAACCAACGGATACGCTGATTACTTTGAAAATATGTTTCAAGGTCATCCAAATTAAATTTTAAAAATGTTTTAGAAAGACTACTATTATGCTTCTGGTGGAGTAATTGAGATGACCTTGGGGACTTAGAAACATAACGAACGATTCCTTCGATATATAAACGAACAATTACACCGATTGAATTCAAAATATGTTTCAAGGTCATCCACGAGGAATTTTAAAAATGTTTGAGAAAGACTACTATTATGCTTCTGGTGGAGGAATTGTGATGACCTTGGGAACTTAGAAACATAACGAACGATTCCTTGATGTATAAACGAACAATTACAATGATTGAATTGAAAATATGTTTCTGTTTCATCCAAATAGAATTTTAAAATGTTTTAGAAAGACTACTATTATGCTTCTGGTGGAGGAATTGAGATGACCTTGGGGACTTAGAAACATAACGAACGATTCCTTGATATATAAACGAACAATTACACCGATTGAATTGAAAATATGTTTCAAGGTCTTCCACGAGGAATTTTAAAAATGTTTTAGAAAGAATACTTTTATGCTTCTGGTGGAGGAATTGCGATGACCTTGGGGACTTAGAAACATCCCGAACGATTCCTTGATATGTAAACGAACAATTACACCGATATAATTGAAAATATGTTTCAAGGTCATCCAAATATAATTTTAAAAATGTTTTAGAAAGACTACTATTATGCTTCTGGTGGAGGAATTGAGACGACCTTGGGGACTTAGAAACATCCCGAACAATTCCTTGATATATAAACGAACAATTACACCGATTGAATTGAAAATATGTTTCAAGGTCATCCACGAGGAATTTTAAAAATGTTTAAAAAATACTACTAATATGCTTCTGGTGGAGGAATTTTGATGACCTTGGGGACTTAGAAACATAACGAACGATTCCTTGATATATAAACGAACAATTACACCGATTGAATTGAAAATATGTTTCAAGGTCTTCCACGAGGAATTTTAAAAATGTTTTAGAAAGAATACTTTTATGCTTCTGGTGGAGGAATTGCGATGACCTTGGGGACTTAGAAACATCTCGAACAATTCCTTGATATATAAACGAACAATTACACCGATTGAATTGAAAATATGTTTCAAGGTCATCCACGAGGAATTTTAAAAATGTTTAAAAAATACTACTAATATGCTTCTGGTGGAGGAATTTTGATGACCTTGGGGACTTAGAAACATAACGAACGATTCTTTGATATATAAGAGAACAATAACACCTATTGAATTGAAAATATGTTTTAAGGTCATCCACGAGGAATTTTAAAAATGTTTCAGAAAGATCATTATTATGCTTTTGGTGGATGGATTGCAGTGACCTTGGGGACTTAGAAACATCCCGAACGATTCCTTGATATGTAAACCAACGGATACGCTGATTACTTTGAAAATATGTTTCAAGGTCATCCAAATTAAATTTTAAAAATGTTTGAGAAAGACTACTATTATGCTTCTGGTGGAGGAATTGAAATGACCTTGGGGACTTTGAAACACAACGAACGATTCCTTGATATATATAAACGAACAATTACAATGATTGAATTGAAAATATGTTTCATGGTCATCCAAATAGAATTTAAAAATGTTTTAGAAAGACTACTATTATGCTTCTGGTGGAGGAATTGAGATGACCTTGGGGACAAAGAAACATAACGAACGATTCCTTTATATATAAACGAACAATTACACCGATATAATTGAAAATTGGTTTCAAGGTCATCCATATATAATTTTAAAAATGTTTTAGAAAGACTACTATTATGCTTCTGGTGGAGGAATTGAGATGACCTTGGGGACTTAGAAACATAACGAACGATTCCTTGATATATAAACGAACAATTACACCGATTGAATTCAAAATATGTTTCAAGGTCATCCACGAGGAATTTTAAAAATGTTTGAGAAAGACTACTATTATGCTTCTGGTGGAGGAATTGTGATGACCTTGAAAACTTAGAAACATAACGAACGATTCCTTGATGTATAAACGAACAATTACAATGATTGAATTGAAAATATGTTTCTGTTTCATCCAAATAGAATTTTAAAATGTTTTAGAAAGACTACTATTATGCTTCTGGTGGAGGAATTGAGATGACCTTGGGGACTTAGAAACATAACGAACGATTCCTTGATATATAAACGAACAATTACACCGATTGAATTGAAAATATGTTTCAAGGTCTTCCACGAGGAATTTTAAAAATGTTTTAGAAAGAATACTTTTATGCTTCTGGTGGAGGAATTGCGATGACCTTGGGGACTTAGAAACATCCCGAACGATTCCTTGATATGTAAACGAACAATTACACCGATATAATTGAAAATATGTTTCAAGGTCATCCAAATATAATTTTAAAAATGTTTTAGAAAGACTACTATTATGCTTCTGGTGGAGGAATTGAGACGACCTTGGGGACTTAGAAACATCCCGAACAATTCCTTGATATATAAACGAACAATTACACCGATTGAATTGAAAATATGTTTCAAGGTCATCCACGAGGAATTTTAAAAATGTTTAAAAAATACTACTAATATGCTTCTGGTGGAGGAATTTTGATGACCTTGGGGACTTAGAAACATAACGAACGATTCTTTGATATATAAGAGAACAATAACACCTATTGAATTGAAAATATGTTTTAAGGTCATCCACGAGGAATTTTAAAAATGTTTCAGAAAGATCATTATTATGCTTTTGGTGGATGGATTGCAGTGACCTTGGGGACTTAGAAACATCCCGAACGATTCCTTGATATGTAAACCAACGGATACGCTGATTACTTTGAAAATATGTTTCAAGGTCATCCAAATATAATTTTAGAAATGTTTGAGAAAGACTACTATTATGCTTCTGGTGGAGGAATTGCGATGAACTTAGGTACTTAGGAAATTCCCTAACCAATCTTTGATATTTAAACTTATGGATACGCTGAAAGATTTCTTAATATGTTTCAGATCATCTACAAAGAATTTTAAAAATGTTTTAGAAAGTCTACTATTATGCTTCTGGTGGAGGAATTGCGATGACCTTGGGGACTTAGAAACATCCCGAACGATTCCTTGATATGTAAACTAACGTATACGCTGATTACTTTGAAAATATGTTTCAAGGTCATCCAAATTAAATTTTAAAAATGTTTTAGAAATACTACTATTATGCTTCTGGTGGAGGAATTGAGATGACCTTGGGGACTTTGAAACATAACGAACGATTCCTTGATATATAAACGAACAATTACAATGATTGAATTGAAAATATGTTTCTAGGTCATCCAAATAGAATTTTAAAAATGTTTTAGAAAGACTACTATTATGCTTCTGGTTTAGGAATTGAGATGACCTTGGGGACTTAGAAACATAACGAACGATTCCTTGATATATAAACGAACAATTACACCGATTGAATTGAAAATATGTTTCAAGGTCATCCAAATTGAATTTTAAAAGTGTTTTAGAAAGACTACTATTATGCTTCTCGTGGAGGAATTGAGATGACCTTGGGGACTTAGAAACATAACGAACGATTCCTCGATATATAAGAAAACAATAACACCTATTGAATTGAAAATATGTTTTAACTTCATCCACGAGGAATTTTAAAAATGTTTTAGAAAGATCATTATTATGCTTTTGTTGGATGGATTGCAGTGACCTTGGGGACTTAGAAACATCCCGAACGATTCCTTGATATGTAAACCAACGGATACGCTGATTACTTTGAAAATATGTTTCAAGGTCATCCAAATTAAATTTTAAAAATGTTTGAGAAAGACTACTATTATGCTTCTGGTGGAGGAATTGCGATGAACTTAGGTACTTAGGAAATTCCCTAACCAATCTTTGATATTTAAACTTATGGATACGCTGAAAGATTTCTTAATATGTTTCAAATCATCTACAAAGAATTTTAAAAATGTTTTAGAAAGTCTACTATTATGCTTCTGGTGTAGGAATTGCGATGACCTTGGGGACTTAGAAACATCCCGAACGATGCCTTGATATGTAAACTAACGTATACGCTGATTACTTTAAAAATATGTTTCAAGGTCATCCAAATTAAATTTTAAAAATGTTTTAGAAATACTACTATTATGCTTCTGGTGGAGGAATTGAGATGACCTTGGGGACTTTGAAACATAACTAACGATTCCTTGATATATAAACGAACAATTACAATGATTGAATTGAAAATATGTTTCTAGGTCATCCAAATAGAATTTTAAAAATGTTTTAGAAAGACTACTATTATGCTTCTGGTGGAGGAATTGAGATGACCTTGGGGACTTAGAAACATAACGAACGATTCCTTGATATATAAACGAACAATTACACCGATTGAATTAAAAATATGTTACAAAGGTCATCCAAATTGAATTTTAAAAATGTTTTAGAAAGACTACTATTATGCTTCTGGTGGAGGAATTGAGATGACCTTGGGGACTTAGAAACATAACGAACGATTCCTTGATATATAAACGAACAATAACACCGACTGAATTGAAAATATGTTTCAAGGTCATCCACGAGAAATTTTAAAAATGTTTTAGAAAGATCATTATTATGTTTCTGGTGGATGGATTGCAGTGTTCTTGGGGACTTAGAAACATACCGAATGATTCCTTGATATGTAAACCAACGGATACGCTGATTACTTTGAAAATATGTTTCAAGGTCATCCAAATTAAATTTTAAAAATGTTTTAGAAAGACTACTATTATGCTTCTGGTGGAGTAATTGAGATGACCTTGGGGACTTAGAAACATAACGAACGATTCCTTCGATATATAAACGAACAATTACACCGATTGAATTCAAAATATGTTTCAAGGTCATCCACGAGGAATTTTAAAAATGTTTGAGAAAGACTACTATTATGCTTCTGGTGGAGGAATTGTGATGACCTTGGGAACTTAGAAACATAACGAACGATTCCTTGATGTATAAACGAACAATTACAATGATTGAATTGAAAATATGTTTCTGTTTCATCCAAATAGAATTTTAAAATGTTTTAGAAAGACTACTATTATGCTTCTGGTGGAGGAATTGAGATGACCTTGGGGACTTAGAAACATAACGAACGATTCCTTGATATATAAACGAACAATTACACCGATTGAATTGAAAATATGTTTCAAGGTCTTCCACGAGGAATTTTAAAAATGTTTTAGAAAGAATACTTTTATGCTTCTGGTGGAGGAATTGCGATGACCTTGGGGACTTAGAAACATCCCGAACGATTCCTTGATATGTAAACGAACAATTACACCGATATAATTGAAAATATGTTTCAAGGTCATCCAAATATAATTTTAAAAATGTTTTAGAAAGACTACTATTATGCTTCTGGTGGAGGAATTGAGACGACCTTGGGGACTTAGAAACATCCCGAACAATTCCTTGATATATAAACGAACAATTACACCGATTGAATTGAAAATATGTTTCAAGGTCATCCACGAGGAATTTTAAAAATGTTTAAAAAATACTACTAATATGCTTCTGGTGGAGGAATTTTGATGACCTTGGGGACTTAGAAACATAACGAACGATTCCTTGATATATAAACGAACAATTACACCGATTGAATTGAAAATATGTTTCAAGGTCTTCCACGAGGAATTTTAAAAATGTTTTAGAAAGAATACTTTTATGCTTCTGGTGGAGGAATTGCGATGACCTTGGGGACTTAGAAACATCTCGAACAATTCCTTGATATATAAACGAACAATTACACCGATTGAATTGAAAATATGTTTCAAGGTCATCCACGAGGAATTTCAAAAATGTTTAAAAAATACTACTAATATGCTTCTGGTGGAGGAATTTTGATGACCTTGGGGACTTAGAAACATAACGAACGATTCTTTGATATATAAGAGAACAATAACACCTATTGAATTGAAAATATGTTTTAAGGTCATCCACGAGGAATTTTAAAAATGTTTCAGAAAGATCATTATTATGCTTTTGGTGGATGGATTGCAGTGACCTTGGGGACTTAGAAACATCCCGAACGATTCCTTGATATGTAAACCAACGGATACGCTGATTACTTTGAAAATATGTTTCAAGGTCATCCAAATATAATTTTAAAAATGTTTGAGAAAGACTACTATTATGCTTCTGGTGGAGGAATTGCGATGAACTTAGGTACTTAGGAAATTCCCTAACCAATCTTTGATATTTAAACTTATGGATACGCTGAAAGATTTCTTAATATGTTTCAGATCATCTACAAAGAATTTTAAAAATGTTTTAGAAAGTCTACTATTATGCTTCTGGTGGAGGAATTGCGATGACCTTGGGGGCTTAGAAACATCCCGAACGATTCCTTGATATGTAAACTAACGTATACGCTGATTACTTTGAAAATATGTTTCAAGGTCATCCAAATTAAATTTTAAAAATGTTTTAGAAATACTACTATTATGCTTCTGGTGGAGGAATTGAGATGACCTTGGGGACTTTGAAACATAACGAACGATTCCTTGATATATAAACGAACAATTACAATGATTGAATTGAAAATATGTTTCTAGGTCATCCAAATAGAATTTTAAAAATGTTTTAGAAAGACTACTATTATGCTTCTGGTTTAGGAATTGAGATGACCTTGGGGACTTAGAAACATAACGAACGATTCCTTGATATATAAACGAACAATTACACCGATTGAATTGAAAATATGTTTCAAGGTCATCCAAATTGAATTTTAAAAGTGTTTTAGAAAGACTACTATTATGCTTCTGGTGGAGGAATTGACTACTAGAAAGACTACTATTATGCTTCTCGTGGAGGAATTGAGATGACCTTGGGGACTTAGAAACATAACGAACGATTCCTCGATATATAAGAAAACAATAACACCTATTGAATTGAAAATATGTTTTAACTTCATCCACGAGGAATTTTAAAAATGTTTTAGAAAGATCATTATTATGCTTTTGTTGGATGGATTGCAGTGACCTTGGGGACTTAGAAACATCCCGAACGATTCCTTGATATGTAAACCAACGGATACGCTGATTACTTTGAAAATATGTTTCAAGGTCATCCAAATTAAATTTTAAAAATGTTTGAGAAAGACTACTATTATGCTTCTGGTGGAGGAATTGCGATGAACTTAGGTACTTAGGAAATTCCCTAACCAATCTTTGATATTTAAACTTATGGATACGCTGAAAGATTTTTTAATATGTTTCAAATCATCTACAAAGAATTTTAAAAATGTTTTAGAAAGTCTACTATTATGCTTCTGGTGTAGGAATTGCGATGACCTTGGGGACTTAGAAACATCCCGAACGATGCCTTGATATGTAAACTAACGTATACCCTGATTACTTTAAAAATATGTTTCAAGGTCATCCAAATTAAATTTTAAAAATGTTTTAGAAATACTACTATTATGCTTCTGGTGGAGGAATTGAGATGACCTTGGGGACTTTGAAACATAACTAACGATTCCTTGATATATAAACGAACAATTACAATGATTGAATTGAAAATATGTTTCTAGGTCATCCAAATAGAATTTTAAAAATGTTTTAGAAAGACTACTATTATGCTTCTGGTGGAGGAATTGAGATGACCTTGGGGACTTAGAAACATAACGAACGATTCCTTGATATATAAACGAACAATTACACCGATTGAATTAAAAATATGTTACAAAGGTCATCCAAATTGAATTTTAAAAATGTTTTAGAAAGACTAGTATTATGCTTCTGGTGGAGTAATTGAGATGACCTTGGGGACTTAGAAACATAACGAACGATTCCTTGATATATAAACGAACAATTACACCGATTGAATTGAAAATATGTTTCAAGGTCATCCACGAGGAATTTTAAAAATGTTTGAGAAAGACTACTATTATGCTTCTGGTGGAGGAATTGTGATGACCTTGGGGACTTAGAAACATAACGAACGATTCCTTGATATATAAACGAACAATAACACCGACTGAATTGAAAATATGTTTCAAGGTCATCCACGAGAAATTTTAAAAATGTTTTAGAAAGATCATTATTATGTTTCTGGTGGATGGATTGCAGTGTTCTTGGGGACTTAGAAACATACCGAATGATTCCTTGATATGTAAACCAACGGATACGCTGATTACTTTGAAAATATGTTTCAAGGTCATCCAAATTAAATTTTAAAAATGTTTTAGAAAGACTACTATTATGCTTCTGGTGGAGGAATTGAGATGACCTTGGGGACTTAGAAACATAACGAACGATTCCTTGATATATAAACGAACAATTACACCGATTGAATTGAAAATATGTTTCAAGGTCTTCCACGAGGAATTTTAAAAATGTTTTAGAAAGAATACTTTTATGCTTCTGGTGGAGGAATTGCGATGACCTTGGGGACTTAGAAACATCCCGAACGATTCCTTGATATGTAAACGAACAATTACACCGATATAATTGAAAATATGTTTCAAGGTCATCCAAATATAATTTTAAAAATGTTTTAGAAAGACTACTATTATGCTTCTGGTGGAGGAATTGAGACGACCTTGGGGACTTAGAAACATCCCGAACAATTCCTTGATATATAAACGAACAATTACACCGATTGAATTGAAAATATGTTTCAAGGTCATCCACGAGGAATTTTAAAAATGTTTAAAAAATACTACTAATATGCTTCTGGTGGAGGAATTTTGATGACCTTGGGGACTTAGAAACATAACGAACGATTCTTTGATATATAAGAGAACAATAACACCTATTGAATTGAAAATATGTTTTAAGGTCATCCACGAGGAATTTTAAAAATGTTTCAGAAAGATCATTATTATGCTTTTGGTGGATGGATTGCAGTGACCTTGGGGACTTAGAAACATCCCGAACGATTCCTTGATATGTAAACCAACGGATACGCTGATTACTTTGAAAATATGTTTCAAGGTCATCCAAATATAATTTTAAAAATGTTTGAGAAAGACTACTATTATGCTTCTGGTGGAGGAATTGCGATGAACTTAGGTACTTAGGAAATTCCCTAACCAATCTTTGATATTTAAACTTATGGATACGCTGAAAGATTTCTTAATATGTTTCAGATCATCTACAAAGAATTTTAAAAATGTTTTAGAAAGTCTACTATTATGCTTCTGGTGGAGGAATTGCGATGACCTTGGGGACTTAGAAACATCCCGAACGATTCCTTGATATGTAAACTAACGTATACGCTGATTACTTTGAAAATATGTTTCAAGGTCATCCAAATTAAATTTTAAAAATGTTTTAGAAATACTACTATTATGCTTCTGGTGGAGGAATTGAGATGACCTTGGGGACTTTGAAACATAACGAACGATTCCTTGATATATAAACGAACAATTACAATGATTGAATTGAAAATATGTTTCTAGGTCATCCAAATAGAATTTTAAAAATGTTTTAGAAAGACTACTATTATGCTTCTGGTTTAGGAATTGAGATGACCTTGGGGACTTAGAAACATAACGAACGATTCCTTGATATATAAACGAACAATTACACCGATTGAATTGAAAATATGTTTCAAGGTCATCCAAATTGAATTTTAAAAGTGTTTTAGAAAGACTACTATTATGCTTCTCGTGGAGGAATTGAGATGACCTTGGGGACTTAGAAACATAACGAACGATTCCTCGATATATAAGAAAACAATAACACCTATTGAATTGAAAATATGTTTTAACTTCATCCACGAGGAATTTTAAAAATGTTTTAGAAAGATCATTATTATGCTTTTGTTGGATGGATTGCAGTGACCTTGGGGACTTAGAAACATCCCGAACGATTCCTTGATATGTAAACCAACGGATACGCTGATTACTTTGAAAATATGTTTCAAGGTCATCCAAATTAAATTTTAAAAATGTTTGAGAAAGACTACTATTATGCTTCTGGTGGAGGAATTGCGATGAACTTAGGTACTTAGGAAATTCCCTAACCAATCTTTGATATTTAAACTTATGGATACGCTGAAAGATTTCTTAATATGTTTCAAATCATCTACAAAGAATTTTAAAAATGTTTTAGAAAGTCTACTATTATGCTTCTGGTGTAGGAATTGCGATGACCTTGGGGACTTAGAAACATCCCGAACGATGCCTTGATATGTAAACTAACGTATACGCTGATTACTTTAAAAATATGTTTCAAGGTCATCCAAATTAAATTTTAAAAATGTTTTAGAAATACTACTATTATGCTTCTGGTGGAGGAATTGAGATGACCTTGGGGACTTTGAAACATAACTAACGATTCCTTGATATATAAACGAACAATTACAATGATTGAATTGAAAATATGTTTCTAGGTCATCCAAATAGAATTTTAAAAATGTTTTAGAAAGACTACTATTATGCTTCTGGTGGAGGAATTGAGATGACCTTGGGGACTTAGAAACATAACGAACGATTCCTTGATATATAAACGAACAATAACACCGACTGAATTGAAAATATGTTTCAAGGTCATCCACGAGAAATTTTAAAAATGTTTTAGAAAGATCATTATTATGTTTCTGGTGGATGGATTGCAGTGTTCTTGGGAACTTAGAAACATACCGAATGATTCCTTGATATGTAAACCAACGGATACGCTGATTACTTTGAAAATATGTTTCAAGGTCATCCAAATTAAATTTTAAAAATGTTTTAGAAAGACTACTATTATGCTTCTGGTGGAGTAATTGAGATGACCTTGGGGACTTAGAAACATAACGAACGATTCCTTCGATATATAAACGAACAATTACACCGATTGAATTCAAAATATGTTTCAAGGTCATCCACGAGGAATTTTAAAAATGTTTGAGAAAGACTACTATTATGCTTCTGGTGGAGGAATTGTGATGACCTTGGGAACTTAGAAACATAACGAACGATTCCTTGATGTATAAACGAACAATTACAATGATTGAATTGAAAATATGTTTCTGTTTCATCCAAATAGAATTTTAAAATGTTTTAGAAAGACTACTATTATGCTTCTGGTGGAGGAATTGAGATGACCTTGGGGACTTAGAAACATAACGAACGATTCCTTGATATATAAACGAACAATTACACCGATTGAATTGAAAATATGTTTCAAGGTCTTCCACGAGGAATTTTAAAAATGTTTTAGAAAGAATACTTTTATGCTTCTGGTGGAGGAATTGCGATGACCTTGGGGACTTAGAAACATCCCGAACGATTCCTTGATATGTAAACGAACAATTACACCGATATAATTGAAAATATGTTTCAAGGTCATCTAAATATAATTTTAAAAATGTTTTAGAAAGACTACTATTATGCTTCTGGTGGAGGAATTGAGACGACCTTGGGGACTTAGAAACATCCCGAACAATTCCTTGATATATAAACGAACAATTACACCGATTGAATTGAAAATATGTTTCAAGGTCATCCACGAGGAATTTTAAAAATGTTTAAAAAATACTACTAATATGCTTCTGGTGGAGGAATTTTGATGACCTTGGGGACTTAGAAACATAACGAACGATTCTTTGATATATAAGAGAACAATAACACCTATTGAATTGAAAATATGTTTTAAGGTCGTCCACGAGGAATTTTAAAAATGTTTCAGAAAGATCATTATTATGCTTTTGGTGGATGGATTGCAGTGACCTTGGGGACTTAGAAACATCCCGAACGATTCCTTGATATGTAAACCAACGGATACGCTGATTACTTTGAAAATATGTTTCAAGGTCATCCAAATATAATTTTAAAAATGTTTGAGAAAGACTACTATTATGCTTCTGGTGGAGGAATTGCGATGAACTTAGGTACTTAGGAAATTCCCTAACCAATCTTTGATATTTAAACTTATGGATACGCTGAAAGATTTCTTAATATGTTTCAGATCATCTACAAAGAATTTTAAAAATGTTTTAGAAAGTCTACTATTATGCTTCTGGTGGAGGAATTGCGATGACCTTGGGGGCTTAGAAACATCCCGAACGATTCCTTGATATGTAAACTAACGTATACGCTGATTACTTTGAAAATATGTTTCAAGGTCATCCAAATTAAATTTTAAAAATGTTTTAGAAATACTACTATTATGCTTCTGGTGGAGGAATTGAGATGACCTTGGGGACTTTGAAACATAACGAACGATTCCTTGATATATAAACGAACAATTACAATGATTGAATTGAAAATATGTTTCTAGGTCATCCAAATAGAATTTTAGAAATGTTTTAGAAAGACTACTATTATGCTTCTGGTTTAGGAATTGAGATGACCTTGGGGACTTAGAAACATAACGAACGATTCCTTGATATATAAACGAACAATTACACCGATTGAATTGAAAATAGGTTTCAATTTCATCCAAATTGAATTTTAAAAGTGTTTTAGAAAGACTACTATTATGCTTCTGGTGGAGGAATTGACTACTAGAAAGACTACTATTATGCTTCTCGTGGAGGAATTGAGATGACCTTGGGGACTTAGAAACATAACGAACGATTCCTCGATATATAAGAAAACAATAACACCTATTGAATTGAAAATATGTTTTAACTTCATCCACGAGGAATTTTAAAAATGTTTTAGAAAGATCATTATTATGCTTTTGTTGGATGGATTGCAGTGACCTTGGGGACTTAGAAACATCCCGAACGATTCCTTGATATGTAAACCAACGGATACGCTGATTACTTTGAAAATATGTTTCAAGGTCATCCAAATTAAATTTTAAAAATGTTTGAGAAAGACTACTATTATGCTTCTGGTGGAGGAATTGCGATGAACTTAGGTACTTAGGAAATTCCCTAACCAATCTTTGATATTTAAACTTATGGATACGCTGAAAGATTTTTTAATATGTTTCAAATCATCTACAAAGAATTTTAAAAATGTTTTAGAAAGTCTACTATTATGCTTCTGGTGTAGGAATTGCGATGACCTTGGGGACTTAGAAACATCCCGAACGATGCCTTGATATGTAAACTAACGTATACGCTGATTACTTTAAAAATATGTTTCAAGGTCATCCAAATTAAATTTTAAAAATGTTTTAGAAATACTACTATTATGCTTCTGGTGGAGGAATTGAGATGACCTTGGGGACTTTGAAACATAACTAACGATTCCTTGATATATAAACGAACAATTACAATGATTGAATTGAAAATATGTTTCTAGGTCATCCAAATAGAATTTTAAAAATGTTTTAGAAAGACTACTATTATGCTTCTGGTGGAGGAATTGAGATGACCTTGGGGACTTAGAAACATAACGAACGATTCCTTGATATATAAACGAACAATTACACCGATTGAATTAAAAATATGTTACAAAGGTCATCCAAATTGAATTTTAAAAATGTTTTAGAAAGACTACTATTATGCTTCTGGTGGAGGAATTGAGATGACCTTGGGGACTTAGAAACATAACGAACGATTCCTTGATATATAAACGAACAATAACACCGACTGAATTGAAAATATGTTTCAAGGTCATCCACGAGAAATTTTAAAAATGTTTTAGAAAGATCATTATTATGTTTCTGGTGGATGGATTGCAGTGTTCTTGGGGACTTAGAAACATACCGAATGATTCCTTGATATGTAAACCAACGGATACGCTGATTACTTTGAAAATATGTTTCAAGGTCATCCAAATTAAATTTTAAAAATGTTTTAGAAAGACTACTATTATGCTTCTGGTGGAGTAATTGAGATGACCTTGGGGACTTAGAAACATAACGAACGATTCCTTGATATATAAACGAACAATTACACCGATTGAATTGAAAATATGTTTCAAGGTCATCCACGAGGAATTTTAAAAATGTTTGAGAAAGACTACTATTATGCTTCTGGTGGAGGAATTGTGATGACCTTGGGAACTTAGAAACATAACGAACGATTCCTTGATATATAAACGAACAATTACAATGATTGAATTGAAAATATGTTTCTAGGTCATCCAAATAGAATTTTAAAATGTTTTAGAAAGACTACTATTATGCTTCTGGTGGAGGAATTGAGAAGACCTTGGGGACTTAGAAACATAACGAACGATTCCTTGATATATAAACGAACAATTACACCGATTGAATTGAAAATATGTTTCAAGGTCATCCACGAGGAATTTTAAAAATGTTTGAGAAAGACTACTATTATGCTTCTGGTGGAGGAATTGTGATGACCTTGGGAACTTAGAAACATAACGAACGATTCCTTGATATATAAGAGAACAATAGCACCGATTGAATTAAAAATGTTTTAAGGTCATCCACGAGGAATTTTAAAAATGTTTTAGAAAGATCATTATTATGCTTTTGGTGGATGGATTGCAGTGACTTTGGGGACTTAGAAACATCCCGAACGATTCCTTGATATGTAAACCAACGGATACGCTGATTCCTCTGAAAATATGTTTCAAGGTCATCCAAATTAAATTTTAAAAATGTTTGAGAAAGACTACTATTATGCTTCTGGTGGAGGAATTGCGATAAACTTAGGTACTTAGAAAATTCCCTAACCAATCTTTAATATTTAAACTTATGGATACGCTGAAAGATTTCTTAATATGTTTCAGATCATCTACAAAGAATTTTTAAAATGTTTTAGAAAGTCTACTATTATGCTTCTGGTGGAGGAATTGCGATGACCTTGGGGACTTAGAAATATCCCGAACGATTCCTTGATATGTAAACTAACG
The DNA here is from genome assembly GCA_030545055.2 of Neoaliturus tenellus. NCBI lineage: Eukaryota > Metazoa > Arthropoda > Insecta > Hemiptera > Cicadellidae > Neoaliturus > Neoaliturus tenellus. Next base: position 334,404,771 of record CM061531.1, on the reverse strand, counting down.
GATACGCTGATTACTTTGAAAATATGTTTCTAGGTCATCCAAATAGAATTTTAAAAATGTTTTAGAAAGACTACTATTATGCTTCTGGTGGAGGAATTGAGATGACCTTGGGGACAAAGAAACATAACGATCGATTCCTTGATATATAAACGAACAATTACACCGATATAATTGAAAATATGTTTCAAGGTCATCCAAATATAATTTTAAAAATTTTTTAGAAAGACTACTAATATGCTTCTGGTGGAGGAATTGAGATGACCTTGGGGACTTAGAATCATAACGAACGATTCCTTGATATATGAACGAACAATTACACCGATTGAATTGAAAATATGTTTCAAGGTCATCCACGAGGAATTTTAAAAATGTTTGAGAAAGACTACTATTATGCTTCTGGTGGAGGAATTGTGATGACCTTGGGAACTTAGAAACATAACGAACGATTCCTTGATATGTAAGAGAACAATAGCACCGATTGAATTAAAAATATGTTTTAAGGCCATCCACGAGGAATTTTAAAAATGTTTTAAAAAGATCATTATTATGCTTTTGGTGGATGGATTGCAGTGACTTTGGGGACTTAGAAACATCCCGAACGATTCCTTGATATGTAAACCAACGGATACGCTGATTCCTCTGAAAATATGTTTCAAGGTCATCCAAATTAAATTTTAAAAATGTTTGAGAAAGACTACTATTATGCTTCTGGTGGAGGAATTGCGATAAACTTAGGTACTTACAAAAATTCCCTAACCAATCTTTAATATTTAAACTTATGGATACGCTGAAAGATTTCTTAATATGTTTCAGATCATCTACAAAGAATTTTTAAAATGTTTAAGAAAGTCTACTATTATGCTTCTGGTGGAGGAATTGCGATGACCTTGGGGACTTAGAAATATCCCGAACGATTCCTTGATATGTAAACTAACGGATACGCTGATTACTTTGAAAATATGTTTTAAGGTCATCCAAATTAAATTTTAAAAATATTTTAGAAATACTACTATTATGCTTTTGGTGGAGGAATTGAGATGACCTTGGGGACTTTGAAACATAACGAACGATTCCTTGATATATAAACAAACAATTACAATGATTGAATTGAAAATATGTTTCTAGGTCATCCAAATAGAATTTTAAAAATGTTTTAGAAAGACTACTATTATGCTTTTGGTGGAGGAATTGAGATGACCTTGGGGACTTTGAAACATAACGAACGATTCCTTGATATATAAACGAACAATTACACCGTTTGAATTGAAAATATGTTTCAAGGTCATCCACGAGGAATTTTAAAAATGTTTTAGAAAGACTACTATTATGCTTCTGGTGGAGGAATTGAGATGACCTTGGGGACTTTGAAACATAACGAAAGATTTCTTGATATATAAACGTACAATGACAATAATTGAATTGAAAATATGTTTCATGGTCATCCAAATAGAATTTTAAAAATGTTTTAGAAAGACTACTATTATGCTTCTGGTGGAGGAATTGAGATGACCTTGGGGACAAAGAAACATAACGAACGATTCCTTGATATATAAACGAACAATTACACCGATTGAATTGAAAATATGTTTCAAGGTCATCCACGAGGAATTTTAAAAATGTTTGAAAAAGACTACTATTATGCTTCTGGTGGAGGAATTGTGATGACCTTGGGAACTTAGAAACATAACGAACGATTCCTTGATATATAAACGAACAATTACAATGATTGAATTGAAAATATGTTTCTAGGTCATCCAAATAGAATTTTAAAATGTTTTAGAAAGACTACTATTATGCTTCTGGTGGAGGAATTGTGATGACCTTGGGGACTTAAAAACATAACGAACGATTCCTTGATATATAAACGAACAATTACAATGATTGAATTGAAAATATGTTTCTAGGTCATCCAAATAGAATTTTAAAAATGTTTTAGAAAGACTACTATTATGCTTCTGGTGGAGGAATTGCGATGAACTTAGGTACTGAGGAAATTCCCTAACCAATCTTTGATATTTAAACTTATGGATACGCTGAAAGATTTCTTAATATGTTTCAGATCATCTACAAAGAATTTTAAAAATGTTTTAGAAAGTCTACTATTATGCTTCTGGTGGAGGAATTGCGATGACCTTGGGGACTTAGAAACATCCCGAACGATTCCTTGATATGTAAACTAACGTATACGCTGATTACTTTGAAAATATGTTTCAAGGTCATCCAAATTAAATTTTATAAATGTTTTGAAAATACTACTATTATGCTTCTGGTGGAGGAATTGAGATGACCTTGGGGACTTTGAAACATAACTAACGTTTCCTTGATATATAAACGAACAATTACAATGATTGAATTGAAAATATGTTTCTAGGTCATCCAAATAGAATTTTAAAAATGTTTTAGAAAGACTACTATTATGCTTCTGGTGGAGGAATTGAGATGACCTTGGGGACTTAGAAACATAACGAACGATTCCTTGATATATAAACGAACAATTACACCGATTGAATTAAAAATATGTTTCAAGGTCATCCAAATTGAATTTTAAAAATGTTTTAGAAAGACTACTATTATGCTTCTGGTGGATTAATTGAGATGACCTTGGGGACTTAGAAACATAACGAACGATTCCTTGATATATAAACGAACAATAACACCGATTGAATTGAAAATATGTTTCAAGGTCATCCACGAGAAATTTTAAAAATGTTTTAGAAAGATCATTATTATGTTTCTGGTGGATGGCTTGCAGTGTTCTTGGGGACTTAGAAACATACCGAATGATTCCTTGATATGTAAACCAACGGATACGCTGATTACTTTGAAAATATGTTTCAAGGTCATCCAAATTAAATTTTAAAAATGTTTGAGAAAGACTAATATTATGCTACTGGTTGAGGAATTGAGATGACCTTGGGGACTTAGAAACATAACGAACGATTCCTTGATATATAAACGAACAATTACACCGATTGAATTGAAAATATGTTTCAAGGTCATCCACGAGGAATTTTAAAAATGTTTGAGAAAGACTACTATTATGCTTCTGGTGGAGGAATTGTGATGACCTTGGGAACTTAGAAACATAACGAACGATTCCTTGATATATAAACGAACAATTACAATGATTGAATTGAAAATATGTTTCTAGGTCATCCAAATAGAATTTTAAAATGTTTTAGAAAGACTACTATTATGCTTCTGGTGGAGGAATTGAGATGACCTTGGGGACTTAGAAACATAACGAACGATTCCTTGATATATAAACGAACAATTACACCGATTGAATTGAAAATATGTTTCAAGGTCATCCACGAGGAATTTTAAAAATGTTTGAGAAAGACTACTATTATGCTTCTGGTGGAGGAATTGTGATGACCTTGGGAACTTAGAAACATAACGAACGATTCCTTGATATATAAGAGAACAATAGCACCGATTGAATTAAAAATGTTTTAAGGTCATCCACGAGGAATTTTAAAAATGTTTTAGAAAGATCATTATTATGCTTTTGGTGGATGGATTGCAGTGACTTTGGGGACTTAGAAACATCCCGAACGATTCCTTGATATGTAAACCAACGGATACGCTGATTCCTCTGAAAATATGTTTCAAGGTCATCCAAATTAAATTTTAAAAATGTTTGAGAAAGACTACTATTATGCTTCTGGTGGAGGAATTGCGATAAACTTAGGTACTTAGAAAATTCCCTAACCAATCTTTAATATTTAAACTTATGGATACGCTGAAAGATTTCTTAATATGTTTCAGATCATCTACAAAGAATTTTTAAAATGTTTTAGAAAGTCTACTATTATGCTTCTGGTGGAGGAATTGCGATGACCTTGGGGACTTAGAAATATCCCGAACGATTCCTTGATATGTAAACTAACGGATACGCTGATTACTTTGAAAATATTTTTTTAGGTCATCCAAATAGAATTTTAAAAATGTTTTAGAAAGACTACTATTATGCTTCTGGTGGAGGAATTAAGATGACCTTGGGGACTTAGAAACATCCCGAACGATTCCTTGATATATAAACGAACAATTACACCGTTTGAATTGAAAATATGTTTCAAGGTCATCCACGAGGAATTTTAAAAATGTTTTAGAAAGACTACTATTATGCTTCTGGTGGAGGAATTGAGATGACCTTGGGGACTTTGAAACATAACGAAAGATTTCTTGATATATAAACGTACAATGACAATCATTGAATTGAAAATATGTTTCATGGTCATCCAAATAGAATTTTCAAAATGTTTTAGAAAGACTACTATTATGCTTCTGGTGGAGGAATTGAGATGACCTTGGGGACAAAGAAACATAACGATCGATTCCTTGATATATAAACGAACAATTACACCGATATAATTGAAAATATGTTTCAAGGTCATCCAAATATAATTTTAAAAATTTTTTAGAAAGACTACTAATATGCTTCTGGTGGAGGAATTGAGATGACCTTGGGGACTTAGAATCATAACGAACGATTCCTTGATATATAAACGAACAATTACACCGATTGAATTGAAAATATGTTTCAAGGTCATCCACGAGGAATTTTAAAGTGTTTGAGAAAGACTACTATTATGCTTCTGGTGGAGGAATTGTGATGACCTTGGGAACTTAGAAACATAACGAACGATTCCTTGATATGTAAGAGAACAATAGCACCGATTGAATTAAAAATATGTTTTAAGGTCATCCACGAGGAATTTTAAAAATGTTTGAGAAAGACTACTATTATGCTTCTGGTGGAGGAATTGTGATGACCTTGGGAACTTAGAAACATAACGAACGATTCCTTGATATATAAACGAAAAATTACAATGATTGAATTGAAAATATGTTTCTAGGTCATCCAAATAGAAATTTAAAATGTTTTAGAAAGACTACTATTATGCTTCTGGTGGAGGAATTGAGAAGACCTTGGGGACTTAGAAACATAACGAACGATTCCTTGATATATAAACGAACAATTACACCGATTGAATTGAAAATATGTTTCAAGGTCATCCACGAGGAATTTTAAAGTGTTTGAGAAAGACTACTATTATGCTTCTGGTGGAGGAATTGTGAAGACCTTGGGAACTTAGAAACATAACGAACGATTCCTTGATATGTAAGAGAACAATAGCACCGATTGAATTAAAAATATGTTTTAAGGCCATCCACGAGGAATTTTAAAAATATTTTAGAAAGATCATTATTATGCTTTTGGTGGATGGATTGCAGTGACTTTGGGGACTTAGAAACATCCCGAACGATTCCTTGATATGTAAACCAACGGATACGCTGATTCCTCTGAAAATATGTTTCAAGGTCATCCAAATTAAATTTTAAAAATGTTTAAGAAAGACTACTATTATGCTTCTGGTGGAGGAATTGCGATAAACTTAGGTACTTACAAAAATTCCCTAACCAATCTTTAATATTTAAACTTATGGATACGCTGAAAGATTTCTTAATATGTTTCAGATCATCTACAAAGAATTTTTAAAATGTTTTAGAAAGTCTACTATTATGCTTCTGGTGGAGGAATTGCGATGACCTTGGGGACTTAGAAATATCCCGAACGATTCCTTGATATGTAAACTAACGGATACGCTGATTACTTTGAAAATATGTTTTAAGGTCATCCAAATTAAATTTTAAAAATATTTTAGAAATACTACTATTATGCTTTTGGTGGAGGAATTGAGATGACCTTGGGGACTTTGAAACATAACGAACGATTCCTTGATATATAAACAAACAATTACAATGACTGAATTGAAAATATGTTTCTAGGTCATCCAAATAGAATTTTAAAAATGTTTTAGAAAGACTACAATTATGCTTCTGTTGGAGGAATTGAGATGACCTTGGGGACTTAGAAACATCCCGAACGATTCCTTGATATATAAACGAACAATTACACCGTATGAATTGAAAATATGTTTCAAGGTCATCCACGAGGAATTTTAAAAATGTTTTAGAAAGACTACTATTATGCTTCTGGTGGAGGAATTGAGATGACCTTGGGGACTTTGAAACATAACGAAAGATTTCTTGATATATAAACGTACAATGACAATCATTGAATTGAAAATATGTTTCATGGTCATCCAAATAGAATTTTAAAAATGTTTTAGAAAGACTACTATTATGCTTCTGGTGGAGGAATTGAGATGACCTTGGGGACAAAGAAACATAACGAACGATTCCTTGATATATAAACGAACAATTACACCGATTGAATTGAAAATATGTTTCAAGGTCATCCACGAGGAATTTTAAAAATGTTTGAAAAAGACTACTATTATGCTTCTGGTGGAGGAATTGTGATGACCTTGGGAACTTAGAAACATAACGAACGATTCCTTGATATATAAACGAACAATTACAATGATTGAATTGAAAATATGTTTCTAGGTCATCCAAATAGAATTTTAAAATGTTTTAGAAAGACTACTATTATGCTTCTGGTGGAGGAATTGTGATGACCTTGGGGACTTAAAAACATAACGAACGATTCCTTGATATATAAACGAACAATTACAATGATTGAATTGAAAATATGTTTCTAGGTCATCCAAATAGAATTTTAAAAATGTTTTAGAAAGACTACTATTATGCTTCTGGTGGAGGAATTGCGATGAACTTAGGTACTGAGGAAATTCCCTAACCAATCTTTGATATTTAAACTTATGGATACGCTGAAAGATTTCTTAATATGTTTCAGATCATCTACAAAGAATTTTAAAAATGTTTTAGAAAGTCTACTATTATGCTTCTGGTGGAGGAATTGCGATGACCTTGGGGACTTAGAAACATCCCGAACGATTCCTTGATATGTAAACTAACGTATACGCTGATTACTTTGAAAATATGTTTCAAGGTCATCCAAATTAAATTTTATAAATGTTTTGAAAATACTACTATTATGCTTCTGGTGGAGAAATTGAGATGACCTTGGGGACTTTGAAACATAACTAACGTTTCCTTGATATATAAACGAACAATTACAATGATTGAATTGAAAATATGTTTCTAGGTCATCCAAATTGAATTTTAAAAATGTTTTAGAAAGACTATTATTATGCTTCTGGTGGATTAATTGAGATGACCTTGGGGACTTAGAAACATAACGAACGATTCCTTGATATATAAACGAACAATAACACCGATTGAATTGAAAATATGTTTCAAGGTCATCCACGAGAAATTTTAAAAATGTTTTAGAAAGATCATTATTATGTTTCTGGTGGATGGCTTGCAGTGTTCTTGGGGACTTAGAAACATACCGAATGATTCCTTGATATGTAAACCAACGGATACGCTGATTACTTTGAAAATATGTTTCAAGGTCATCCAAATTAAATTTTAAAAATGTTTGAGAAAGACTAATATTATGCTACTGGTTGAGGAATTGAGATGACCTTGGGGACTTTGAAACATAACTAACGTTTCCTTGATATATAAACGAACAATTACAATGATTGAATTGAAAATATGTTTCTAGGTCATCCAAATAGAATTTTAAAAATGTTTTAGAATGACTACTATTATGCTTCTGGTGGAGGAATTGGTGGTTTAGAAAGACTAGTTTTATGTTTCTGGTGGAGGAATTGAGATGACCTTGGGGACTTAGAAACATAACGAACGATTCCTCGATATATAAGAAAACAATAACACCTATTGAATTGAAAATATGTTTTAAGGTCTTCCACGAGGAATTTTAAAAATGTTTTAGAAAGATCATTATTATGCTTTTGTTGGATGGATTGCAGTGACCTTGGGGACTTAGAAACATCCCGAACGATTCCTTGATATGTAAACCAACGGATACGCTGATTACTTTGAAAATATGTTTCAAGGTCATCCAAATTAAATTTTAAAAATGTTTGAGAAAGACTACTATTATGCTTCTGGTGGAGGAATTGCGATGAACTTAGGTACTTAGGAAATTCCCTAACCAATCTTTGATATTTAAACTTATGGATACGCTGAAAGATTTCTTAATATGTTTCAGATCATCTACAAAGAATTTTAAAAATGTTTTAGAAAGTCTACTATTATGCTTCTGGTGTAGGAATTGCGATGACCTTGGGGACTTAGAAACATCCCGAACGATTCCTTGATATGTAAACTAACGTATACGCTGATTACTTTAAAAATATGTTTCAAGGTCATCCAAATTAAATTTTAAAAATGTTTTAGAAATACTACTATTATGTTTCTGGTGGAGGAATTGTGATGACCTTGGGAACTTAGAAACATAACGAACGATTCCTTGATATATAAACGAACAATTACAATGATTGAATTGAAAATATGTTTCTAGGTCATCCAAATAGAATTTTAAAATGTTTTAGAAAGACTACTATTATGCTTCTGGTGGAGGAATTGAGATGACCTTGGGGACTTAGAAACATAACGAACGATTCCTTGATATATAAACGAACAATTACACCGATTGAATTGAAAATATGTTTCAAGGTCATCCACGAGGAATTTTAAAAATGTTTGAGAAAGACTACTATTATGCTTCTGGTGGAGGAATTGTGATGACCTTGGGAACTTAGAAACATAACGAACGATTCCTTGATATATAAGAGAACAATAGCACCGATTGAATTAAAAATGTTTTAAGGTCATCCACGAGGAATTTTAAAAATGTTTTAGAAAGATCATTATTATGCTTTTGGTGGATGGATTGCAGTGACTTTGGGGACTTAGAAACATCCCGAACGAATTCTTGATATGTAAACCAACGGATACGCTGATTCCTCTGAAAATATGTTTCAAGGTCATCCAAATTAAATTTTAAAAATGTTTGAGAAAGACTACTATTATGCTTCTGGTGGAGGAATTGCGATAAACTTAGGTACTTAGAAAATTCCCTAACCAATCTTTAATATTTAAACTTATGGATACGCTGAAAGATTTCTTAATATGTTTCAGATCATCTACAAAGAATTTTTAAAATGTTTTAGAAAGTCTACTATTATGCTTCTGGTGGAGGAATTGCGATGACCTTGGGGACTTAGAAATATCCCGAACGATTCCTTGATATGTAAACTAACGGATACGCTGATTACTTTGAAAATATGTTTCTAGGTCATCCAAATAGAATTTTAAAAATGTTTTAGAAAGACTACTATTATGCTTCTGGTGGAGGAATTAAGATGACCTTGGGGACTTAGAAACATCCCGAACGATTCCTTGATATATAAACGAACAATTACACCGTTTGAATTGAAAATATGTTTCAAGGTCATCCACGAGGAATTTTAAAAATGTTTTAGAAAGACTACTATTATGCTTCTGGTGGAGGAATTGAGATGACCTTGGGGACTTTGAAACATAACGAAAGATTTCTTGATATATAAACGTACAATGACAATCATTGAATTGAAAATATGTTTCATGGTCATCCAAATAGAATTTTCAAAATGTTTTAGAAAGACTACTATTATGCTTCTGGTGGAGGAATTGAGATGACCTTGGGGACAAAGAAACATAACGATCGATTCCTTGATATATAAACGAACAATTACACCGATATAATTGAAAATATGTTTCAAGGTCATCCAAATATAATTTTAAAAATTTTTTAGAAAGACTACTAATATGCTTCTGGTGGAGGAATTGAGATGACCTTGGGGACTTAGAATCATAACGAACGATTCCTTGATATATGAACGAACAATTACACCGATTGAATTGAAAATATGTTTCAAGGTCATCCACGAGGAATTTTAAAAATGTTTGAGAAAGACTACTATTATGCTTCTGGTGGAGGAATTGTGATGACCTTGGGAACTTAGAAACATAACGAACGATTCCTTGATATATAAACGAACAATTACAATGATTGAATTGAAAATATGTTTCTAGGTCATCCAAATAGAATTTTAAAAATGTTTTAGAAAGACTACTATTATGCTTCTGGTGGAGGAATTGAGATGACCTTGGGGACTTAGAAACATCCCGAACGATTCCTTGATATATAAACGAACAATTACACCGTTTGAATTGAAAATATGTTTCAAGGTCATCCACGAGGAATTTTAAAAATGTTTTAGAAAGACTACTATTATGCTTCTGGTGGAGGAATTGAGATGACCTTGGGGACTATGAAACATAACGAAAGATTTCTTGATATATAAACGTACAATGACAATCATTGAATTGAAAATATGTTTCATGGTCATCCAAATAGAATTTTAAAAATGTTTTAGAAAGACTACTATTATGCTTCTGGTGGAGGAATTGAGATGACCTTGGGGACAAAGAAACATAACGAACGATTCCTTGATATATAAACGAACAATTACACCGATTGAATTGAAAATATGTTTCAAGGTCATCCACGAGGAATTTTAAAAATGTTTGAAAAAGACTACTATTATGCTTCTGGTGGAGGAATTGTGATGACCTTGGGAACTTAGAAACATAACGAACGATTCCTTGATATATAAACGAACAATTACAATGATTGAATTGAAAATATGTTTCTAGGTCATCCAAATAGAATTTTAAAATGTTTTAGAAAGACTACTATTATGCTTCTGGTGGAGGAATTGTGATGACCTTGGGGACTTAAAAACATAACGAACGATTCCTTGATATATAAACGAACAATTACAATGATTGAATTGAAAATATGTTTCTAGGTCATCCAAATAGAATTTTAAAAATGTTTTAGAAAGACTACTATTATGCTTCTGGTGGAGGAATTGCGATGAACTTAGGTACTGAGGAAATTCCCTAACCAATCTTTGATATTTAAACTTATGGATACGCTGAAAGATTTCTTAATATGTTTCAGATCATCTACAAAGAATTTTAAAAATGTTTTAGAAAGTCTACTATTATGCTTCTGGTGGAGGAATTGCGATGACCTTGGGGACTTAGAAACATCCCGAACGATTCCTTGATATGTAAACTAACGTATACGCTGATTACTTTGAAAATATGTTTCAAGGTCATCCAAATTAAATTTTATAAATGTTTTGAAAATACTACTATTATGCTTCTGGTGGAGGAATTGAGATGACCTTGGGGACTTTGAAACATAACTAACGTTTCCTTGATATATAAACGAACAATTACAATGATTGAATTGAAAATATGTTTCTAGGTCATCCAAATAGAATTTTAAAAATGTTTTAGAAAGACTACTATTATGCTTCTGGTGGAGGAATTGAGATGACCTTGGGGACTTAGAAACATAACGAACGATTCCTTGATATATAAACGAACAATAACACCGATTGAATTGAAAATATGTTTCAAGGTCATCCACGAGAAATTTTAAAAATGTTTTAGAAAGATCATTATTATGTTTCTGGTGGATGGCTTGCAGTGTTCTTGGGGACTTAGAAACATACCGAATGATTCCTTGATATGTAAACCAACGGATACGCTGATTACTTTGAAAATATGTTTCAAGGTCATCCAAATTAAATTTTAAAAATGTTTGAGAAAGACTAATATTATGCTACTGGTTGAGGAATTGAGATGACCTTGGGGACTTAGAAACATAACGAACGATTCCTTGATATATAAACGAACAATTACACCGATTGAATTGAAAATATGTTTCAAGGTCATCCACGAGGAATTTTAAAAATGTTTGAGAAAGACTACTATTATGCTTCTGGTGGAGGAATTGTGATGACCTTGGGAACTTAGAAACATAACGAACGATTCCTTGATATATAAACGAACAATTACAATGATTGAATTGAAAATATGTTTCTAGGTCATCCAAATAGAATTTTAAAATGTTTTAGAAAGACTACTATTATGCTTCTGGTGGAGGAATTGAGATGACCTTGGGGACTTAGAAACATAACGAACGATTCCTTGATATATAAACGAACAATTACACCGATTGAATTGAAAATATGTTTCAAGGTCATCCACGAGGAATTTTAAAAATGTTTGAGAAAGACTACTATTATGCTTCTGGTGGAGGAATTGTGATGACCTTGGGAACTTAGAAACATAACGAACGATTCCTTGATATATAAGAGAACAATAGCACCGATTGAATTAAAAATGTTTTAAGGTCATCCACGAGGAATTTTAAAAATGTTTTAGAAAGATCATTATTATGCTTTTGGTGGATGGATTGCAGTGACTTTGGGGACTTAGAAACATCCCGAACGATTCCTTGATATGTAAACCAACGGATACGCTGATTCCTCTGAAAATATGTTTCAAGGTCATCCAAATTAAATTTTAAAAATGTTTGAGAAAGACTACTATTATGCTTCTGGTGGAGGAATTGCGATAAACTTAGGTACTTAGAAAATTCCCTAACCAATCTTTAATATTTAAACTTATGGATACGCTGAAAGATTTCTTAATATGTTTCAGATCATCTACAAAGAATTTTTAAAATGTTTTAGAAAGTCTACTATTATGCTTCTGGTGGAGGAATTGCGATGACCTTGGGGACTTAGAAATATCCCGAACGATTCCTTGATATGTAAACTAACGGATACGCTGATTACTTTGAAAATATTTTTTTAGGTCATCCAAATAGAATTTTAAAAATGTTTTAGAAAGACTACTATTATGCTTCTGGTGGAGGAATTAAGATGACCTTGGGGACTTAGAAACATCCCGAACGATTCCTTGATATATAAACGAACAATTACACCGTTTGAATTGAAAATATGTTTCAAGGTCATCCACGAGGAATTTTAAAAATGTTTTAGAAAGACTACTATTATGCTTCTGGTGGAGGAATTGAGATGACCTTGGGGACTTTGAAACATAACGAAAGATTTCTTGATATATAAACGTACAATGACAATCATTGAATTGAAAATATGTTTCATGGTCATCCAAATAGAATTTTCAAAATGTTTTAGAAAGACTACTATTATGCTTCTGGTGGAGGAATTGAGATGACCTTGGGGACAAAGAAACATAACGATCGATTCCTTGATATATAAACGAACAATTACACCGATATAATTGAAAATATGTTTCAAGGTCATCCAAATATAATTTTAAAAATTTTTTAGAAAGACTACTAATATGCTTCTGGTGGAGGAATTGAGATGACCTTGGGGACTTAGAATCATAACGAACGATTCCTTGATATATAAACGAACAATTACACCGATTGAATTGAAAATATGTTTCAAGGTCATCCACGAGGAATTTTAAAGTGTTTGAGAAAGACTACTATTATGCTTCTGGTGGAGGAATTGTGATGACCTTGGGAACTTAGAAACATAACGAACGATTCCTTGATATGTAAGAGAACAATAGCACCGATTGAATTAAAAATATGTTTTAAGGTCATCCACGAGGAATTTTAAAAATGTTTGAGAAAGACTACTATTATGCTTCTGGTGGAGGAATTGTGATGACCTTGGGAACTTAGAAACATAACGAACGATTCCTTGATATATAAACGAAAAATTACAATGATTGAATTGAAAATATGTTTCTAGGTCATCCAAATAGAAATTTAAAATGTTTTAGAAAGACTACTATTATGCTTCTGGTGGAGGAATTGAGAAGACCTTGGGGACTTAGAAACATAACGAACGATTCCTTGATATATAAACGAACAATTACACCGATTGAATTGAAAATATGTTTCAAGGTCATCCACGAGGAATTTTAAAGTGTTTGAGAAAGACTACTATTATGCTTCTGGTGGAGGAATTGTGATGACCTTGGGAACTTAGAAACATAACGAACGATTCCTTGATATGTAAGAGAACAATAGCACCGATTGAATTAAAAATATGTTTTAAGGCCATCCACGAGGAATTTTAAAAATGTTTTAGAAAGATCATTATTATGCTTTTGGTGGATGGATTGCAGTGACTTTGGGGACTTAGAAACATCCCGAACGATTCCTTGATATGTAAACCAACGGATACGCTGATTCCTCTGAAAATATGTTTCAAGGTCATCCAAATTAAATTTTAAAAATGTTTGAGAAAGACTACTATTATGCTTCTGGTGGAGGAATTGCGATAAACTTAGGTACTTACAAAAATTCCCTAACCAATCTTTAATATTTAAACTTATGGATACGCTGAAAGATTTCTTAATATGTTTCAGATCATCTACAAAGAATTTTTAAAATGTTTTAGAAAGTCTACTATTATGCTTCTGGTGGAGGAATTGCGATGACCTTGGGGACTTAGAAATATCCCGAACGATTCCTTGATATGTAAACTAACGGATACGCTGATTACTTTGAAAATATGTTTTAAGGTCATCCAAATTAAATTTTAAAAATATTTTAGAAATACTACTATTATGCTTTTGGTGGAGGAATTGAGATGACCTTGGGGACTTTGAAACATAACGAACGATTCCTTGATATATAAACAAACAATTACAATGACTGAATTGAAAATATGTTTCTAGGTCATCCAAATAGAATTTTAAAAATGTTTTAGAAAGACTACTATTATGCTTCTGTTGGAGGAATTGAGATGACCTTGGGGACTTAGAAACATCCCGAACGATTCCTTGATATATAAACGAACAATTACACCGTTTGAATTGAAAATATGTTTCAAGGTCATCCACGAGGAATTTTAAAAATGTTTTAGAAAGACTACTATTATGCTTCTGGTGGAGGAATTGAGATGACCTTGGGGACAAAGAAACATAACGAACGATTCCTTGATATATAAACGAACAATTACACCGATTGAATTGAAAATATGTTTCAAGGTCATCCACGAGGAATTTTAAAAATGTTTGAAAAAGACTACTATTATGCTTCTGGTGGAGGAATTGTGATGACCTTGGGAACTTAGAAACATAACGAACGATTCCTTGATATATAAACGAACAATTACAATGATTGAATTGAAAATATGTTTCTAGGTCATCCAAATAGAATTTTAAAATGTTTTAGAAAGACTACTATTATGCTTCTGGTGGAGGAATTGTGATGACCTTGGGGACTTAAAAACATAACGAACGATTCCTTGATATATAAACGAACAATTACAATGATTGAATTGAAAATATGTTTCTAGGTCATCCAAATAGAATTTTAAAAATGTTTTAGAAAGACTACTATTATGCTTCTGGTGGAGGAATTGCGATGAACTTAGGTACTGAGGAAATTCCCTAACCAATCTTTGATATTTAAACTTATGGATACGCTGAAAGATTTCTTAATATGTTTCAGATCATCTACAAAGAATTTTAAAAATGTTTTAGAAAGTCTACTATTATGCTTCTGGTGGAGGAATTGCGATGACCTTGGGGACTTAGAAACATCCCGAACGATTCCTTGATATGTAAACTAACGTATACGCTGATTACTTTGAAAATATGTTTCAAGGTCATCCAAATTAAATTTTATAAATGTTTTGAAAATACTACTATTATGCTTCTGGTGGAGGAATTGAGATGACCTTGGGGACTTTGAAACATAACTAACGTTTCCTTGATATATAAACGAACAATTACAATGATTGAATTGAAAATATGTTTCTAGGTCATCCAAATTGAATTTTAAAAATGTTTTAGAAAGACTACTATTATGCTTCTGGTGGATTAATTGAGATGACCTTGGGGACTTAGAAACATAACGAACGATTCCTTGATATATAAACGAACAATAACACCGATTGAATTGAAAATATGTTTCAAGGTCATCCACG
This sequence comes from Neoaliturus tenellus, assembly GCA_030545055.2. Classification (NCBI taxonomy): domain Eukaryota; kingdom Metazoa; phylum Arthropoda; class Insecta; order Hemiptera; family Cicadellidae; genus Neoaliturus; species Neoaliturus tenellus. Next base: position 334,389,112 of record CM061531.1, on the reverse strand, counting down.
AGAAATTTTAAAAATGTTTTAGAAAGATCATTATTATGTTTCTGGTGGATGGCTTGCAGTGTTCTTGGGGACTTAGAAACATACCGAATGATTCCTTGATATGTAAACCAACGGATACGCTGATTACTTTGAAAATATGTTTCAAGGTCATCCAAATTAAATTTTAAAAATGTTTGAGAAAGACTAATATTATGCTACTGGTTGAGGAATTGAGATGACCTTGGGGACTTTGAAACATAACTAACGTTTCCTTGATATATAAACGAACAATTACAATGATTGAATTGAAAATATGTTTCTAGGTCATCCAAATAGAATTTTAAAAATGTTTTAGAAAGACTACTATTATGCTTCTGGTGGAGGAATTGGTGGTTTAGAAAGACTAGTATTATGTTTCTGGTGGAGGAATTGAGATGACCTTGGGGACTTAGAAACATAACGAACGATTCCTCGATATATAAGAAAACAATAACACCTATTGAATTGAAAATATGTTTTAAGGTCTTCCACGAGGAATTTTAAAAATGTTTTAGAAAGATCATTATTATGCTTTTGTTGGATGGATTGCAGTGACCTTGGGGACTTAGAAACATCCCGAACGATTCCTTGATATGTAAACCAACGGATACGCTGATTACTTTGAAAATATGTTTCAAGGTCATCCAAATTAAATTTTAAAAATGTTTGAGAAAGACTACTATTATGCTTCTGGTGGAGGAATTGCGATGAACTTAGGTACTTAGGAAATTCCCTAACCAATCTTTGATATTTAAACTTATGGATACGCTGAAAGATTTCTTAATATGTTTCAGATCATCTACAAAGAATTTTAAAAATGTTTTAGAAAGTCTACTATTATGCTTCTGGTGTAGGAATTGCGATGACCTTGGGGACTTAGAAACATCCCGAACGATTCCTTGATATGTAAACTAACGTATACGCTGATTACTTTAAAAATATGTTTCAAGGTCATCCAAATTAAATTTTAAAAATGTTTTAGAAATACTACTATTATGTTTCTGGTGGAGGAATTGAGATGACCTTGGGGACTTTGAAACATAACGAACGATTCCTTGATATATAAACGAAAAATTACAATGATTGAATTGAAAATATGTTTCTAGGTCATCCAAATAGAAATTTAAAATGTTTTAGAAAGACTACTATTATGCTTCTGGTGGAGGAATTGAGAAGACCTTGGGGACTTAGAAACATAACGAACGATTCCTTGATATATAAACGAACAATTACACCGATTGAATTGAAAATATGTTTCAAGGTCATCCACGAGGAATTTTAAAAATGTTTGAGAAAGACTACTATTATGCTTCTGGTGGAGGAATTGTGATGACCTTGGGAACTTAGAAACATAACGAACGATTCCTTGATATGTAAGAGAACAATAGCACCGATTGAATTAAAAATATGTTTTAAGGCCATCCACGAGGAATTTTAAAAATGTTTTAGAAAGATCATTATTATGCTTTTGGTGGATGGATTGCAGTGACTTTGGGGACTTAGAAACATCCCGAACGATTCCTTGATATGTAAACCAACGGATACGCTGATTCCTCTGAAAATATGTTTCAAGGTCATCCAAATTAAATTTAAAAAATGTTTGAGAAAGACTACTATTATGCTTCTGGTGGAGGAATTGCGATAAACTTAGGTACTTACAAAAATTCCCTAACCAATCTTTAATATTTAAACTTATGGATACGCTGAAAGATTTCTTAATATGTTTCAGATCATCTACAAAGAATTTTTAAAATGTTTTAGAAAGTCTACTATTATGCTTCTGGTGGAGGAATTGCGATGACCTTGGGGACTTAGAAATATCCCGAACGATTCCTTGATATGTAAACTAACGGATACGCTGATTACTTTGAAAATATTTTTTTAGGTCATCCAAATAGAATTTTAAAAATGTTTTAGAAAGACTACTATTATGCTTCTGGTGGAGGAATTAAGATGACCTTGGGGACTTAGAAACATCCCGAACGATTCCTTGATATATAAACGAACAATTACACCGTTTGAATTGAAAATATGTTTCAAGGTCATCCACGAGGAATTTTAAAAATGTTTTAGAAAGACTACTATTATGCTTCTGGTGGAGGAATTGAGATGACCTTGGGGACTTTGAAACATAACGAAAGATTTCTTGATATATAAACGTACAATGACAATCATTGAATTGAAAATATGTTTCATGGTCATCCAAATAGAATTTTCAAAATGTTTTAGAAAGACTACTATTATGCTTCTGGTGGAGGAATTGAGATGACCTTGGGGACAAAGAAACATAACGATCGATTCCTTGATATATAAACGAACAATTACACCGATATAATTGAAAATATGTTTCAAGGTCATCCAAATATAATTTTAAAAATTTTTTAGAAAGACTACTAATATGCTTCTGGTGGAGGAATTGAGATGACCTTGGGGACTTAGAATCATAACGAACGATTCCTTGATATATAAACGAACAATTACACCGATTGAATTGAAAATATGTTTCAAGGTCATCCACGAGGAATTTTAAAGTGTTTGAGAAAGACTACTATTATGCTTCTGGTGGAGGAATTGTGATGACCTTGGGAACTTAGAAACATAACGAACGATTCCTTGATATGTAAGAGAACAATAGCACCGATTGAATTAAAAATATGTTTTAAGGTCATCCACGAGGAATTTTAAAAATGTTTGAGAAAGACTACTATTATGCTTCTGGTGGAGGAATTGTGATGACCTTGGGAACTTAGAAACATAACGAACGATTCCTTGATATATAAACGAAAAATTACAATGATTGAATTGAAAATATGTTTCTAGGTCATCCAAATAGAAATTTAAAATGTTTTAGAAAGACTACTATTATGCTTCTGGTGGAGGAATTGAGAAGACCTTGGGGACTTAGAAACATAACGAACGATTCCTTGATATATAAACGAACAATTACACCGATTGAATTGAAAATATGTTTCAAGGTCATCCACGAGGAATTTTAAAGTGTTTGAGAAAGACTACTATTATGCTTCTGGTGGAGGAATTGTGATGACCTTGGGAACTTAGAAACATAACGAACGATTCCTTGATATGTAAGAGAACAATAGCACCGATTGAATTAAAAATATGTTTTAAGGCCATCCACGAGGAATTTTAAAAATGTTTTAGAAAGATCATTATTATGCTTTTGGTGGATGGATTGCAGTGACTTTGGGGACTTAGAAACATCCCGAACGATTCCTTGATATGTAAACCAACGGATACGCTGATTCCTCTGAAAATATGTTTCAAGGTCATCCAAATTAAATTTTAAAAATGTTTGAGAAAGACTACTATTATGCTTCTGGTGGAGGAATTGCGATAAACTTAGGTACTTACAAAAATTCCCTAACCAATCTTTAATATTTAAACTTATGGATACGCTGAAAGATTTCTTAATATGTTTCAGATCATCTACAAAGAATTTTTAAAATGTTTTAGAAAGTCTACTATTATGCTTCTGGTGGAGGAATTGCGATGACCTTGGGGACTTAGAAATATCCCGAACGATTCCTTGATATGTAAACTAACGGATACGCTGATTACTTTGAAAATATGTTTTAAGGTCATCCAAATTAAATTTTAAAAATATTTTAGAAATACTACTATTATGCTTTTGGTGGAGGAATTGAGATGACCTTGGGGACTTTGAAACATAACGAACGATTCCTTGATATATAAACAAACAATTACAATGACTGAATTGAAAATATGTTTCTAGGTCATCCAAATAGAATTTTAAAAATGTTTTAGAAAGACTACTATTATGCTTCTGTTGGAGGAATTGAGATGACCTTGGGGACTTAGAAACATCCCGAACGATTCCTTGATATATAAACGAACAATTACACCGTTTGAATTGAAAATATGTTTCAAGGTCATCCACGAGGAATTTTAAAAATGTTTTAGAAAGACTACTATTATGCTTCTGGTGGAGGAATTGAGATGACCTTGGGGACAAAGAAACATAACGAACGATTCCTTGATATATAAACGAACAATTACACCGATTGAATTGAAAATATGTTTCAAGGTCATCCACGAGGAATTTTAAAAATGTTTGAAAAAGACTACTATTATGCTTCTGGTGGAGGAATTGTGATGACCTTGGGAACTTAGAAACATAACGAACGATTCCTTGATATATAAACGAACAATTACAATGATTGAATTGAAAATATGTTTCTAGGTCATCCAAATAGAATTTTAAAATGTTTTAGAAAGACTACTATTATGCTTCTGGTGGAGGAATTGTGATGACCTTGGGGACTTAAAAACATAACGAACGATTCCTTGATATATAAACGAACAATTACAATGATTGAATTGAAAATATGTTTCTAGGTCATCCAAATAGAATTTTAAAAATGTTTTAGAAAGACTACTATTATGCTTCTGGTGGAGGAATTGCGATGAACTTAGGTACTGAGGAAATTCCCTAACCAATCTTTGATATTTAAACTTATGGATACGCTGAAAGATTTCTTAATATGTTTCAGATCATCTACAAAGAATTTTAAAAATGTTTTAGAAAGTCTACTATTATGCTTCTGGTGGAGGAATTGCGATGACCTTGGGGACTTAGAAACATCCCGAACGATTCCTTGATATGTAAACTAACGTATACGCTGATTACTTTGAAAATATGTTTCAAGGTCATCCAAATTAAATTTTATAAATGTTTTGAAAATACTACTATTATGCTTCTGGTGGAGGAATTGAGATGACCTTGGGGACTTTGAAACATAACTAACGTTTCCTTGATATATAAACGAACAATTACAATGATTGAATTGAAAATATGTTTCTAGGTCATCCAAATTGAATTTTAAAAATGTTTTAGAAAGACTACTATTATGCTTCTGGTGGATTAATTGAGATGACCTTGGGGACTTAGAAACATAACGAACGATTCCTTGATATATAAACGAACAATAACACCGATTGAATTGAAAATATGTTTCAAGGTCATCCACGAGAAATTTTAAAAATGTTTTAGAAAGATCATTATTATGTTTCTGGTGGATGGCTTGCAGTGTTCTTGGGGACTTAGAAACATACCGAATGATTCCTTGATATGTAAACCAACGGATACGCTGATTACTTTGAAAATATGTTTCAAGGTCATCCAAATTAAATTTTAAAAATGTTTGAGAAAGACTAATATTATGCTACTGGTTGAGGAATTGAGATGACCTTGGGGACTTTGAAACATAACTAACGTTTCCTTGATATATAAACGAACAATTACAATGATTGAATTGAAAATATGTTTCTAGGTCATCCAAATAGAATTTTAAAAATGTTTTAGAAAGACTACTATTATGCTTCTGGTGGAGGAATTGGTGGTTTAGAAAGACTAGTATTATGTTTCTGGTGGAGGAATTGAGATGACCTTGGGGACTTAGAAACATAACGAACGATTCCTCGATATATAAGAAAACAATAACACCTATTGAATTGAAAATATGTTTTAAGGTCTTCCACGAGGAATTTTAAAAATGTTTTAGAAAGATCATTATTATGCTTTTGTTGGATGGATTGCAGTGACCTTGGGGACTTAGAAACATCCCGAACGATTCCTTGATATGTAAACCAACGGATACGCTGATTACTTTGAAAATATGTTTCAAGGTCATCCAAATTAAATTTTAAAAATGTTTGAGAAAGACTACTATTATGCTTCTGGTGGAGGAATTGCGATGAACTTAGGTACTTAGGAAATTCCCTAACCAATCTTTGATATTTAAACTTATGGATACGCTGAAAGATTTCTTAATATGTTTCAGATCATCTACAAAGAATTTTAAAAATGTTTTAGAAAGTCTACTATTATGCTTCTGGTGTAGGAATTGCGATGACCTTGGGGACTTAGAAACATCCCGAACGATTCCTTGATATGTAAACTAACGTATACGCTGATTACTTTAAAAATATGTTTCAAGGTCATCCAAATTAAATTTTAAAAATGTTTTAGAAATACTACTATTATGTTTCTGGTGGAGGAATTGAGATGACCTTGGGGACTTTGAAACATAACGAACGATTCCTTGATATATAAACGAAAAATTACAATGATTGAATTGAAAATATGTTTCTAGGTCATCCAAATAGAAATTTAAAATGTTTTAGAAAGACTACTATTATGCTTCTGGTGGAGGAATTGAGAAGACCTTGGGGACTTAGAAACATAACGAACGATTCCTTGATATATAAACGAACAATTACACCGATTGAATTGAAAATATGTTTCAAGGTCATCCACGAGGAATTTTAAAAATGTTTGAGAAAGACTACTATTATGCTTCTGGTGGAGGAATTGTGATGACCTTGGGAACTTAGAAACATAACGAACGATTCCTTGATATGTAAGAGAACAATAGCACCGATTGAATTAAAAATATGTTTTAAGGCCATCCACGAGGAATTTTAAAAATGTTTTAGAAAGATCATTATTATGCTTTTGGTGGATGGATTGCAGTGACTTTGGGGACTTAGAAACATCCCGAACGATTCCTTGATATGTAAACCAACGGATACGCTGATTCCTCTGAAAATATGTTTCAAGGTCATCCAAATTAAATTTTAAAAATGTTTGAGAAAGACTACTATTATGCTTCTGGTGGAGGAATTGCGATAAACTTAGGTACTTACAAAAATTCCCTAACCAATCTTTAATATTTAAACTTATGGATACGCTGAAAGATTTCTTAATATGTTTCAGATCATCTACAAAGAATTTTTAAAATGTTTTAGAAAGTCTACTATTATGCTTCTGGTGGAGGAATTGCGATGACCTTGGGGACTTAGAAATATCCCGAACGATTCCTTGATATGTAAACTAACGGATACGCTGATTACTTTGAAAATATGCTTTAAGGTCATCCAAATTAAATTTTAAAAATATTTTAGAAATACTACTATTATGCTTTTGGTGGAGGAATTGAGATGACCTTGGGGACTTTGAAACATAACGAACGATTCCTTGATATATAAACAAACAATTACAATGATTGAATTGAAAATATGTTTCTAGGTCATCCAAATAGAATTTTAAAAATGTTTTAGAAAGACTACTATTATGCTTCTGGTGGAGGAATTGAGATGACCTTGGGGACTTAGAAACATCCCGAACGATTCCTTGATATATAAACGAACAATTACACCGTTTGAATTGAAAATATGTTTCAAGGTCATCCACGAGGAATTTTAAAAATGTTTTAGAAAGACTACTATTAGGATTCTGGTGGAGGAATTGAGATGACCTTGGGGACTTTGAAACATAACGAAAGATTTCTTGATATATAAACGTACAATGACAATCATTGAATTGAAAATATGTTTCATGGTCATCCAAATAGAATTTTAAAAATGTTTTAGAAAGACTACTATTATGCTTCTGGTGGAGGAATTGAGATGACCTTGGGGACAAAGAAACATAACGAACGATTCCTTGATATATAAACGAACAATTACACCGATTAAATTGAAAATATGTTTCAAGGTCATCCACGAGGAATTTTAAAAATGTTTGAAAAAGACTACTATTATGCTTCTGGTGGAGGAATTGTGATGACCTTGGGAACTTAGAAACATAACGAACGATTCCTTGATATATAAACGAACAATTACAATGATTGAATTGAAAATATGTTTCTAGGTCATCCAAATAGAATTTTAAAATGTTTTAGAAAGACTACTATTATGCTTCTGGTGGAGGAATTGTGATGACCTTGGGGACTTAAAAACATAACGAACGATTCCTTGATATATAAACGAACAATTACAATGATTGAATTGAAAATATGTTTCTAGGTCATCCAAATAGAATTTTAAAAATGTTTTAGAAAGACTACTATTATGCTTCTGGTGGAGGAATTGCGATGAACTTAGGTACTGAGGAAATTCCCTAACCAATCTTTGATATTTAAACTTATGGATACGCTGAAAGATTTCTTAATATGTTTCAGATCATCTACAAAGAATTTTAAAAATGTTTTAGAAAGTCTACTATTATGCTTCTGGTGGAGGAATTGCGATGACCTTGGGGACTTAGAAACATCCCGAACGATTCCTTGGTATGTAAACTAACGTATACGCTGATTACTTTGAAAATATGTTTCAAGGTCATCCAAATTAAATTTTATAAATGTTTTGAAAATACTACTATTATGCTTCTGGTGGAGGAATTGAGATGACCTTGGGGACTTTGAAACATAACTAACGTTTCCTTGATATATAAACGAACAATTACAATGATTGAATTGAAAATATGTTTCTAGGTCATCCAAATAGAATTTTAAAAATGTTTTAGAAAGACTACTATTATGCTTCTGGTGGAGGAATTGAGATGACCTTGGGGACTTAGAAACATAACGAACGATTCCTTGATATATAAACGAACAATAACACCGATTGAATTGAAAATATGTTTCAAGGTCATCCACGAGAAATTTTAAAAATGTTTTAGAAAGATCATTATTATGTTTCTGGTGGATGGCTTGCAGTGTTCTTGGGGACTTAGAAACATACCGAATGATTCCTTGATATGTAAACCAACGGATACGCTGATTACTTTGAAAATATGTTTCAAGGTCATCCAAATTAAATTTTAAAAATGTTTGAGAAAGACTAATATTATGCTACTGGTTGAGGAATTGAGATGACCTTGGGGACTTTGAAACATAACTAACGTTTCCTTGATATATAAACGAACAATTACAATGATTGAATTGAAAATATGTTTCTAGGTCATCCAAATAGAATTTTAAAAATGTTTTAGAAAGACTACTATTATGCTTCTGGTGGAGGAATTGGTGGTTTAGAAAGACTAGTATTATGTTTCTGGTGGAGGAATTGAGATGACCTTGGGGACTTAGAAACATAACGAACGATTCCTCGATATATAAGAAAACAATAACACCTATTGAATTGAAAATATGTTTTAAGGTCTTCCACGAGGAATTTTAAAAATGTTTTAGAAAGATCATTATTATGCTTTTGTTGGATGGATTGCAGTGACCTTGGGGACTTAGAAACATCCCGAACGATTCCTTGATATGTAAACCAACGGATACGCTGATTACTTTGAAAATATGTTTCAAGGTCATCCAAATTAAATTTTAAAAATGTTTGAGAAAGACTACTATTATGCTTCTGGTGGAGGAATTGCGATGAACTTAGGTACTTAGGAAATTCCCTAACCAATCTTTGATATTTAAACTTATGGATACGCTGAAAGATTTCTTAATATGTTTCAGATCATCTACAAAGAATTTTAAAAATGTTTTAGAAAGTCTACTATTATGCTTCTGGTGTAGGAATTGCGATGACCTTGGGGACTTAGAAACATCCCGAACGATTCCTTGATATGTAAACTAACGTATACGCTGATTACTTTAAAAATATGTTTCAAGGTCATCCAAATTAAATTTTAAAAATGTTTTAGAAATACTACTATTATGTTTCTGGTGGAGGAATTGAGATGACCTTGGGGACTTTGAAACATAACGAACGATTCCTTGATATATAAACGAAAAATTACAATGATTGAATTGAAAATATGTTTCTAGGTCATCCAAATAGAAATTTAAAATGTTTTAGAAAGACTACTATTATGCTTCTGGTGGAGGAATTGAGAAGACCTTGGGGACTTAGAAACATAACGAACGATTCCTTGATATATAAACGAACAATTACACCGATTGAATTGAAAATATGTTTCAAGGTCATCCACGAGGAATTTTAAAAATGTTTGAGAAAGACTACTATTATGCTTCTGGTGGAGGAATTGTGATGACCTTGGGAACTTAGAAACATAACGAACGATTCCTTGATATGTAAGAGAACAATAGCACCGATTGAATTAAAAATATGTTTTAAGGCCATCCACGAGGAATTTTAAAAATGTTTTAGAAAGATCATTATTATGCTTTTGGTGGATGGATTGCAGTGACTTTGGGGACTTAGAAACATCCCGAACGATTCCTTGATATGTAAACCAACGGATACGCTGATTCCTCTGAAAATATGTTTCAAGGTCATCCAAATTAAATTTTAAAAATGTTTGAGAAAGACTACTATTATGCTTCTGGTGGAGGAATTGCGATAAACTTAGGTACTTACAAAAATTCCCTAACCAATCTTTAATATTTAAACTTATGGATACGCTGAAAGATTTCTTAATATGTTTCAGATCATCTACAAAGAATTTTTAAAATGTTTTAGAAAGTCTACTATTATGCTTCTGGTGGAGGAATTGCGATGACCTTGGGGACTTAGAAATATCCCGAACGATTCCTTGATATGTAAACTAACGGATACGCTGATTACTTTGAAAATATGCTTTAAGGTCATCCAAATTAAATTTTAAAAATATTTTAGAAATACTACTATTATGCTTTTGGTGGAGGAATTGAGATGACCTTGGGGACTTTGAAACATAACGAACGATTCCTTGATATATAAACAAACAATTACAATGATTGAATTGAAAATATGTTTCTAGGTCATCCAAATAGAATTTTAAAAATGTTTTAGAAAGACTACTATTATGCTTCTGGTGGAGGAATTGAGATGACCTTGGGGACTTAGAAACATCCCGAACGATTCCTTGATATATAAACGAACAATTACACCGTTTGAATTGAAAATATGTTTCAAGGTCATCCACGAGGAATTTTAAAAATGTTTTAGAAAGACTACTATTAGGATTCTGGTGGAGGAATTGAGATGACCTTGGGGACTTTGAAACATAACGAAAGATTTCTTGATATATAAACGTACAATGACAATCATTGAATTGAAAATATGTTTCATGGTCATCCAAATAGAATTTTAAAAATGTTTTAGAAAGACTACTATTATGCTTCTGGTGGAGGAATTGAGATGACCTTGGGGACAAAGAAACATAACGAACGATTCCTTGATATATAAACGAACAATTACACCGATTAAATTGAAAATATGTTTCAAGGTCATCCACGAGGAATTTTAAAAATGTTTGAAAAAGACTACTATTATGCTTCTGGTGGAGGAATTGTGATGACCTTGGGAACTTAGAAACATAACGAACGATTCCTTGATATATAAACGAACAATTACAATGATTGAATTGAAAATATGTTTCTAGGTCATCCAAATAGAATTTTAAAATGTTTTAGAAAGACTACTATTATGCTTCTGGTGGAGGAATTGTGATGACCTTGGGGACTTAAAAACATAACGAACGATTCCTTGATATATAAACGAACAATTACAATGATTGAATTGAAAATATGTTTCTAGGTCATCCAAATAGAATTTTAAAAATGTTTTAGAAAGACTACTATTATGCTTCTGGTGGAGGAATTGCGATGAACTTAGGTACTGAGGAAATTCCCTAACCAATCTTTGATATTTAAACTTATGGATACGCTGAAAGATTTCTTAATATGTTTCAGATCATCTACAAAGAATTTTAAAAATGTTTTAGAAAGTCTACTATTATGCTTCTGGTGGAGGAATTGCGATGACCTTGGGGACTTAGAAACATCCCGAACGATTCCTTGGTATGTAAACTAACGTATACGCTGATTACTTTGAAAATATGTTTCAAGGTCATCCAAATTAAATTTTATAAATGTTTTGAAAATACTACTATTATGCTTCTGGTGGAGGAATTGAGATGACCTTGGGGACTTTGAAACATAACTAACGTTTCCTTGATATATAAACGAACAATTACAATGATTGAATTGAAAATATGTTTCTAGGTCATCCAAATAGAATTTTAAAAATGTTTTAGAAAGACTACTATTATGCTTCTGGTGGAGGAATTGAGATGACCTTGGGGACTTAGAAACATAACGAACGATTCCTTGATATATAAACGAACAATTACACCGATTGAATTAAAAATATGTTTCAAGGTCATCCAAATTGAATTTTAAAAATGTTTTAGAAAGACTACTATTATGCTTCTGGTGGATTAATTGAGATGACCTTGGGGACTTAGAAACATAACGAACGATTCCTTGATATATAAACGAACAATAACACCGATTGAATTGAAAATATGTTTCAAGGTCATCCACGAGAAATTTTAAAAATGTTTTAGAAAGATCATTATTATGTTTCTGGTGGATGGCTTGCAGTGTTCTTGGGGACTTAGAAACATACCGAATGATTCCTTGATATGTAAACCAACGGATACGCTGATTACTTTGAAAATATGTTTCAAGGTCATCCAAATTAAATTTTAAAAATGTTTGAGAAAGACTAATATTATGCTACTGGTTGAGGAATTGAGATGACCATGGGGACTTTGAAACATAACTAACGTTTCCTTGATATATAAACGAACAATTACAATGATTGAATTGAAAATATGTTTCTAGGTCATCCAAATAGAATTTTAAAAATGTTTTAGAAAGACTACTATTATGCTTCTGGTGGAGGAATTGGTGGTTTAGAAAGACTAGTATTATGTTTCTGGTGGAGGAATTGAGATGACCTTGGGGACTTAGAAACATAACGAACGATTCCTCGATATATAAGAAAACAATAACACCTATTGAATTGAAAATATGTTTTAAGGTCTTCCACGAGGAATTTTAAAAATGTTTTAGAAAGATCATTATTATGCTTTTGTTGGATGGATTGCAGTGACCTTGGGGACTTAGAAACATCCCGAACGATTCCTTGATATGTAAACCAACGGATACGCTGATTACTTTGAAAATATGTTTCAAGGTCATCCAAATTAAATTTTAAAAATGTTTGAGAAAGACTACTATTATGCTTCTGGTGGAGGAATTGCGATGAACTTAGGTACTTAGGAAATTCCCTAACCAATCTTTGATATTTAAACTTATGGATACGCTGAAAGATTTCTTAATATGTTTCAGATCATCTACAAAGAATTTTAAAAATGTTTTAGAAAGTCTACTATTATGCTTCTGGTGTAGGAATTGCGATGACCTTGGGGACTTAGAAACATCCCGAACGATTCCTTGATATGTAAACTAACGTATACGCTGATTACTTTAAAAATATGTTTCAAGGTCATCCAAATTAAATTTTAAAAATGTTTTAGAAATACTACTATTATGTTTCTGGTGGAGGAATTGAGATGACCTTGGGGACTTTGAAACATAACTAACGATTCCTTGATATATAAACGAACAATTACAATGATTGAATTGAAAATATGTTTCTAGGTCATCCAAATAGAATTTTAAAAATGTTTTAGAAAGACTACTATTATGCTTCTGGTGGAGGAATTGAGATGACCTTGGGGACTTAGAAACATAACGAACGATTCCTTGATATATAAACGAACAATTACACCGATTGAATTAAAAATATGTTACAAAGGTCATCCAAATTGAATTTTAAAAATGTTTTAGAAAGACTACTATTATGCTTCTGGTAGAGGAATTGAGATGACCTTGGGGACTTAGAAACATAACGAACGATTCCTTGATATATAAACGAACAATAACACCGATTGAATTGAAAATATGTTTCAAGGTCATCCACGAGAAATTTTAAAAATGTTTTAGAAAGATCATTATTATGTTTCTGGTGGATGGATCGCAGTGTTCTTGGGGACTTAGAAACATACCGAATGATTCCTTGATATGTAAACCAACGGATACGCTGATTACTTTGAAAATATGTTTCAAGGTCATCCAAATTAAATTTTAAAAATGTTTTAGAAAGACTACTATTATGCTTCTGGTAGAGGAATTGAGATGACCTTGGGGACTTAGAAACATAACGAACGATTCCTTGATATATAAACGAACAATAACACCGATTGAATTGAAAATATGTTTCAAGGTCATCCACGAGAAATTTTAAAAATGTTTTAGAAAGATCATTATTATGTTTCTGGTGGATGGATCGCAGTGTTCTTGGGGACTTAGAAACATACCGAATGATTCCTTGATATGTAAACCAACGGATACGCTGATTACTTTGAAAATATGTTTCAAGGTCATCCAAATTAAATTTTAAAAATGTTTGAGAAAGACTACTATTATGCTTCTGGTGGAGGAATTGAGATGACCTTGGGGACTTTGAAACACAACGAACGATTCCTTGATATATAAACGAACAATTACAATGATTGAATTGAAAATATGTTTCATGGTCATCCAAATAGTATTTTTAAAATGTTTTAGAAAGACTACTATTATGCTTCTGGTGGAGGAATTGAGATGACCTTGGGGACAAAGAAACATAACGAACGATTCCTTGATATATAAACGAACAATTACACCGATTGAATTGAAAATATGTTTCAAGGTCATCCACGAGGAATTTTAAAAATGTTTGAGAAAGACTACTATTATGCTTCTGGTGGAGGAATTGTGATGACCTTGGGAACTTAGAAACATAACGAACGATTCCTTGATATATAAGAGAACAATAGCACCGATTGAATTAAAAATATGTTTTAAGGTCATCCACGAGGAATTTTAAAAATGTTTTAGAAAGATCATTATTATGCTTTTGGTGGATGGATTGCAGTGACTTTGGGGACTTAGAAACATCCCGAACGATTCCTTGATATGTAAACCAACGGATACGCTGATTCCTCTGAAAATATGTTTCAAGGTCATCCAAATTAAATTTTAAAAATGTTTGAGAAAGACTACTATTATGCTTCTGGTGGAGGAATTGCGATAAACTTAGGTACTTAGAAAATTCCCTAACCAATCTTTAATATTTAAACTTATGGATACGCTGAAAGATTTCTTAATATGTTTCAGATCATCTACAAAGAATTTTTAAAATGTTTTGAAAAGTCTACTATTATGCTTCTGGTGGAGGAATTGCGATGACCTTGGGGACTTAGAAATATCCCGAACGATTCCTTGATATGTAAACTAACGGATACGCTGATTACTTTGAAAATATGTTTCAAGGTCATCCAAATTGAATTTTAAAAATGTTTTAGAAAGACTACTATTATGCTTCTGGTGGAGGAATTGAGATGACCTTGGGGACTTTGAAACATAACGAACGATTCCTTGATATATAAACGAACAATTACACCGATTGAATTAAAAATATGTTTCAAGGTCATCCAAATTGAAATTTAAAAATGTTTTAGAAAGACTACTATTATGCTTCTGGTGGATTAATTGAGATGACCTTGGGGACTTAGAAACATAACGAACGATTCCTTGATATATAAACGAACAATAACACCGATTGAATTGAAAATATGTTTCAAGGTCATCCACGAGAAATTTTAAAAATGTTTTAGAAAGATCATTATTATGTTTCTGGTGGATGGCTTGCAGTGTTCTTGGGGACTTAGAAACATACCGAATGATTCCTTGATATGTAAACCAACGGATACGCTGATTACTTTGAAAATATGTTTCAAGGTCATCCAAATTAAATTTTAAAAATGTTTGAGAAAGACTAATATTATGCTACTGGTTGAGGAATTGAGATGACCTTGGGGACTTTGAAACATAACTAACGTTTCCTTGATATATAAACGAACAATTACAATGATTGAATTGAAAATATGTTTCTAGGTCATCCAAATAGAATTTTAAAAATGTTTTAGAAAGACTACTATTATGCTTCTGGTGGAGGAATTGGTGGTTTAGAAAGACTAGTATTATGTTTCTGGTGGAGGAATTGAGATGACCTTGGGGACTTAGAAACATAACGAACGATTCCTCGATATATAAGAAAACAATAACACCTATTGAATTGAAAATATGTTTTAAGGTCTTCCACGAGGAATTTTAAAAATGTTTTAGAAAGATCATTATTATGCTTTTGTTGGATGGATTGCAGTGACCTTGGGGACTTAGAAACATCCCGAACGATTCCTTGATATGTAAACCAACGGATACGCTGATTACTTTGAAAATATGTTTCAAGGTCATCCAAATTAAATTTTAAAAATGTTTGAGAAAGACTACTATTATGCTTCTGGTGGAGGAATTGCGATGAACTTAGGTACTTAGGAAATTCCCTAACCAATCTTTGATATTTAAACTTATGGATACGCTGAAAGATTTCTTATAATGTTTCAGATCATCTACAAAGAATTTTAAAAATGTTTTAGAAAGTCTACTATTATGCTTCTGGTGTAGGAATTGCGATGACCTTGGGGACTTAGAAACATCCCGAACGATTCCTTGGTATGTAAACTAACGTATACGCTGATTACTTTGAAAATATGTTTCAAGGTCATCCAAATTAAATTTTATAAATGTTTTGAAAATACTACTATTATGCTTCTGGTGGAGGAATTGAGATGACCTTGGGGACTTTGAAACATAACTAACGTTTCCTTGATATATAAACGAACAATTACAATGATTGAATTGAAAATATGTTTCTAGGTCATCCAAATAGAAATTTAAAATGTTTTAGAAAGACTACTATTATGCTTCTGGTGGAGGAATTGAGAAGACCTTGGGGATTTAGAAACATAACGAACGATTCCTTGATATATAAACGAACAATTACACCGATTGAATTGAAAATATGTTTCAAGGTCATCCACGAGGAATTTTAAAAATGTTTGAGAAAGACTACTATTATGCTTCTGGTGGAGGAATTGTGATGACCTTGGGAACTTAGAAACATAACGAACGATTCCTTGATATGTAAGAGAACAATAGCACCGATTGAATTAAAAATATGTTTTAAGGCCATCCACGAGGAATTTTAAAAATGTTTTAGAAAGATCATTATTATGCTTTTGGTGGATGGATTGCAGTGACTTTGGGGACTTAGAAACATCCCGAACGATTCCTTGATATGTAAACCAACGGATACGCTGATTCCTCTGAAAATATGTTTCAAGGTCATCCAAATTAAATTTTAAAAATGTTTGAGAAAGACTACTATTATGCTTCTGGTGGAGGAATTGCGATAAACTTAGGTACTTACAAAAATTCCCTAACCAATCTTTAATATTTAAACTTATGGATACGCTGAAAGATTTCTTAATATGTTTCAGATCATCTACAAAGAATTTTTAAAATGTTTTAGAAAGTCTACTATTATGCTTCTGGTGGAGGAATTGCGATGACCTTGGGGACTTAGAAATATCCCGAACGATTCCTTGATATGTAAACTAACGGATACGCTGATTACTTTGAAAATATGCTTTAAGGTCATCCAAATTAAATTTTAAAAATATTTTAGAAATACTACTATTATGCTTTTGGTGGAGGAATTGAGATGACCTTGGGGACTTTGAAACATAACGAACGATTCCTTGATATATAAACAAACAATTACAATGATTGAATTGAAAATATGTTTCTAGGTCATCCAAATAGAATTTTAAAAATGTTTTAGAAAGACTACTATTATGCTTCTGGTGGAGGAATTGAGATGACCTTGGGGACTTAGAAACATCCCGAACGATTCCTTGATATATAAACGAACAATTACACCGTTTGAATTGAAAATATGTTTCAAGGTCATCCACGAGGAATTTTAAAAATGTTTTAGAAAGACTACTATTAGGATTCTGGTGGAGGAATTGAGATGACCTTGGGGACTTTGAAACATAACGAAAGATTTCTTGATATATAAACGTACAATGACAATCATTGAATTGAAAATATGTTTCATGGTCATCCAAATAGAATTTTAAAAATGTTTTAGAAAGACTACTATTATGCTTCTGGTGGAGGAATTGAGATGACCTTGGGGACAAAGAAACATAACGAACGATTCCTTGATATATAAACGAACAATTACACCGATTAAATTGAAAATATGTTTCAAGGTCATCCACGAGGAATTTTAAAAATGTTTGAAAAAGACTACTATTATGCTTCTGGTGGAGGAATTGTGATGACCTTGGGAACTTAGAAACATAACGAACGATTCCTTGATATATAAACGAACAATTACAATGATTGAATTGAAAATATGTTTCTAGGTCATCCAAATAGAATTTTAAAATGTTTTAGAAAGACTACTATTATGCTTCTGGTGGAGGAATTGTGATGACCTTGGGGACTTAAAAACATAACGAACGATTCCTTGATATATAAACGAACAATTACAACGATTGAATTGAAAATATGTTTCTAGGTCATCCAAATAGAATTTTAAAAATGTTTTAGAAAGACTACTATTATGCTTCTGGTGGAGGAATTGCGATGAACTTAGGTACTGAGGAAATTCCCTAACCAATCTTTGATATTTAAACTTATGGATACGCTGAAAGATTTCTTAATATGTTTCAGATCATCTACAAAGAATTTTAAAAATGTTTTAGAAAGTCTACTATTATGCTTCTGGTGGAGGAATTGCGATGACCTTGGGGACTTAGAAACATCCCGAACGATTCCTTGGTATGTAAACTAACGTATACGCTGATTACTTTGAAAATATGTTTCAAGGTCATCCAAATTAAATTTTATAAATGTTTTGAAAATACTACTATTATGCTTCTGGTGGAGGAATTGAGATGACCTTGGGGACTTTGAAACATAACTAACGTTTCCTTGATATATAAACGAACAATTACAATGATTGAATTGAAAATATGTTTCTAGGTCATCCAAATAAAATTTTAAAAATGTTTTAGAAAGACTACTATTATGCTTCTGGTGGAGGAATTGAGATGACCTTGGGGACTTAGAAACATAACGAACGATTCCTTGATATATAAACGAACAATTACACCGATTGAATTAAAAATATGTTTCAAGGTCATCCAAATTGAATTTTAAAAATGTTTTAGAAAGACTACTATTATGCTTCTGGTGGATTAATTGAGATGACCTTGGGGACTTAGAAACATAACGAACGATTCCTTGATATATAAACGAACAATAACACCGATTGAATTGAAAATATGTTTCAAGGTCATCCACGAGAAATTTTAAAAATGTTTTAGAAAGATCATTATTATGTTTCTGGTGGATGGCTTGCAGTGTTCTTGGGGACTTAGAAACATACCGAATGATTCCTTGATATGTAAACCAACGGATACGCTGATTACTTTGAAAATATGTTTCAAGGTCATCCAAATTAAATTTTAAAAATGTTTGAGAAAGACTAATATTATGCTACTGGTTGAGGAATTGAGATGACCATGGGGACTTTGAAACATAACTAACGTTTCCTTGATATATAAACGAACAATTACAATGATTGAATTGAAAATATGTTTCTAGGTCATCCAAATAGAATTTTAAAAATGTTTTAGAAAGACTACTATTATGCTTCTGGTGGAGGAATTGGTGGTTTAGAAAGACTAGTATTATGTTTCTGGTGGAGGAATTGAGATGACCTTGGGGACTTAGAAACATAACGAACGATTCCTCGATATATAAGAAAACAATAACACCTATTGAATTGAAAATATGTTTTAAGGTCTTCCACGAGGAATTTTAAAAATGTTTTAGAAAGATCATTATTATGCTTTTGTTGGATGGATTGCAGTGACCTTGGGGACTTAGAAACATCCCGAACGATTCCTTGATATGTAAACCAACGGATACGCTGATTACTTTGAAAATATGTTTCAAGGTCATCCAAATTAAATTTTAAAAATGTTTGAGAAAGACTACTATTATGCTTCTGGTGGAGGAATTGCGATGAACTTAGGTACTTAGGAAATTCCCTAACCAATCTTTGATATTTAAACTTATGGATACGCTGAAAGATTTCTTAATATGTTTCAGATCATCTACAAAGAATTTTAAAAATGTTTTAGAAAGTCTACTATTATGCTTCTGGTGTAGGAATTGCGATGACCTTGGGGACTTAGAAACATCCCGAACGATTCCTTGATATGTAAACTAACGTATACGCTGATTACTTTAAAAATATGTTTCAAGGTCATCCAAATTAAATTTTAAAAATGTTTTAGAAATACTACTATTATGTTTCTGGTGGAGGAATTGAGATGACCTTGGGGACTTTGAAACATAACTAACGATTCCTTGATATATAAACGAACAATTACAATGATTGAATTGAAAATATGTTTCTAGGTCATCCAAATAGAATTTTAAAAATGTTTTAGAAAGACTACTATTATGCTTCTGGTGGAGGAATTGAGATGACCTTGGGGACTTAGAAACATAACGAACGATTCCTTGATATATAAACGAACAATTACACCGATTGAATTAAAAATATGTTACAAAGGTCATCCAAATTGAATTTTAAAAATGTTTTAGAAAGACTACTATTATGCTTCTGGTAGAGGAATTGAGATGACCTTGGGGACTTAGAAACATAACGAACGATTCCTTGATATATAAACGAACAATAACACCGATTGAATTGAAAATATGTTTCAAGGTCATCCACGAGAAATTTTAAAAATGTTTTAGAAAGATCATTATTATGTTTCTGGTGGATGGATCGCAGTGTTCTTGGGGACTTAGAAACATACCGAATGATTCCTTGATATGTAAACCAACGGATACGCTGATTACTTTGAAAATATGTTTCAAGGTCATCCAAATTAAATTTTAAAAATGTTTTAGAAAGACTACTATTATGCTTCTGGTAGAGGAATTGAGATGACCTTGGGGACTTAGAAACATAACGAACGATTCCTTGATATATAAACGAACAATAACACCGATTGAATTGAAAATATGTTTCAAGGTCATCCACGAGAAATTTTAAAAATGTTTTAGAAAGATCATTATTATGTTTCTGGTGGATGGATCGCAGTGTTCTTGGGGACTTGGAAACATACCGAATGATTCCTTGATATGTAAACCAACGGATACGCTGATTACTTTGAAAATATGTTTCAAGGTCATCCAAATTAAATTTTAAAAATGTTTGAGAAAGACTACTATTATGCTTCTGGTGGAGGAATTGAGATGACCTTGGGGACTTTGAAACACAACGAACGATTCCTTGATATATAAACGAACAATTACAATGATTGAATTGAAAATATGTTTCATGGTCATCCAAATAGTATTTTTAAAATGTTTTAGAAAGACTACTATTATGCTTCTGGTGGAGGAATTGAGATGACCTTGGGGACAAAGAAACATAACGAACGATTCCTTGATATATAAACGAACAATTACACCGATTGAATTGAAAATATGTTTCAAGGTCATCCACGAGGAATTTTAAAAATGTTTGAGAAAGACTACTATTATGCTTCTGGTGGAGGAATTGTGATGACCTTGGGAACTTAGAAACATAACGAACGATTCCTTGATATATAAGAGAACAATAGCACCGATTGAATTAAAAATATGTTTTAAGGTCATCCACGAGGAATTTTAAAAATGTTTTAGAAAGATCATTATTATGCTTTTGGTGGATGGATTGCAGTGACTTTGGGGACTTAGAAACATCCCGAACGATTCCTTGATATGTAAACCAACGGATACGCTGATTCCTCTGAAAATATGTTTCAAGGTCATCCAAATTAAATTTTAAAAATGTTTGAGAAAGACTACTATTATGCTTCTGGTGGAGGAATTGCGATAAACTTAGGTACTTAGAAAATTCCCTAACCAATCTTTAATATTTAAACTTATGGATACGCTGAAAGATTTCTTAATATGTTTCAGATCATCTACAAAGAATTTTTAAAATGTTTTAAAAAGTCTACTATTATGCTTCTGGTGGAGGAATTGCGATGACCTTGGGGACTTAGAAATATCCCGAACGATTCCTTGATATGTAAACTAACGGATACGCTGATTACTTTGAAAATATGTTTCAAGGTCATCCAAATTGAATTTTAAAAATGTTTTAGAAAGACTACTATTATGCTTCTGGTGGAGGAATTGAGATGACCTTGGGGACTTTGAAACATAACGAACGATTCCTTGATATATAAACGAACAATTACACCGATTGAATTAAAAATATGTTTCAAGGTCATCCAAATTGAATTTTAAAAATGTTTTAGAAAGACTACTATTATGCTTCTGGTGGATTAATTGAGATGACCTTGGGGACTTAGAAACATAACGAACGATTCCTTGATATATAAACGAACAATAACACCGATTGAATTGAAAATATGTTTCAAGGTCATCCACGAGAAATTTTAAAAATGTTTTAGAAAGATCATTATTATGTTTCTGGTGGATGGCTTGCAGTGTTCTTGGGGACTTAGAAACATACCGAATGATTCCTTGATATGTAAACCAACGGATACGCTGATTGCTTTGAAAATATGTTTCAAGGTCATCCAAATTAAATTTTAAAAATGTTTGAGAAAGACTAATATTATGCTACTGGTTGAGGAATTGAGATGACCTTGGGGACTTTGAAACATAACTAACGTTTCCTTGATATATAAACGAACAATTACAATGATTGAATTGAAAATATGTTTCTAGGTCATCCAAATAGAATTTTAAAAATGTTTTAGAAAGACTACTATTATGCTTCTGGTGGAGGAATTGGTGGTTTAGAAAGACTAGTATTATGTTTCTGGTGGAGGAATTGAGATGACCTTGGGGACTTAGAAACATAACGAACGATTCCTCGATATATAAGAAAACAATAACACCTATTGAATTGAAAATATGTTTTAAGGTCTTCCACGAGGAATTTTAAAAATGTTTTAGAAAGATCATTATTATGCTTTTGTTGGATGGATTGCAGTGACCTTGGGGACTTAGAAACATCCCGAACGATTCCTTGATATGTAAACCAACGGATACGCTGATTACTTTGAAAATATGTTTCAAGGTCATCCAAATTAAATTTTAAAAATGTTTGAGAAAGACTATTATGCTTCTGGTGGAGGAATTGCGATGAACTTAGGTACTTAGGAAATTCCCTAACCAATCTTTGATATTTAAACTTATGGATACGCTGAAAGATTTCTTAATATGTTTCAGATCATCTACAAAGAATTTTAAAAATGTTTTAGAAAGTCTACTATTATGCTTCTGGTGTAGGAATTGCGATGACCTTGGGGACTTAGAAACATCCCGAACGATTCCTTGATATGTAAACTAACGTATACGCTGATTACTTTAAAAATATGTTTCAAGGTCATCCAAATTAAATTTTAAAAATGTTTTAGAAATACTACTATTATGTTTCTGGTGGAGGAATTGAGATGACCTTGGGGACTTTGAAACATAACGAACGATTCCTTGATATATAAACGAAAAATTACAATGATTGAATTGAAAATATGTTTCTAGGTCATCCAAATAAAAATTTAAAATGTTTTAGAAAGACTACTATTATGCTTCTGGTGGAGGAATTGAGAAGACCTTGGGGACTTAGAAACATAACGAACGATTCCTTGATATATAAACGAACAATTACACCGATTGAATTGAAAATATGTTTCAAGGTCATCCAAATTGAATTTTAAAAATGTTTTAGAAAGACTACTATTATGCTTCTGGTGGATTAATTGAGATGACCTTGGGGACTTAGAAACATAACGAACGATTCCTTGATATATAAACGAACAATAACACCGATTGAATTGAAAATATGTTTCAAGGTCATCCACGAGAAATTTTAAAAATGTTTTAGAAAGATCATTATTATGTTTCTGGTGGATGGCTTGCAGTGTTCTTGGGGACTTAGAAACATACCGAATGATTCCTTGATATGTAAACCAACGGATACGCTGATTACTTTGAAAATATGTTTCAAGGTCATCCAAATTAAATTTTAAAAATGTTTGAGAAAGACTACTATTATGCTTCTGGTGGAGGAATTGAGATGACCTTGGGGACTTTGAAACACAACGAACGATTCCTTGATATATAAACGAACAATTACAATGATTGAATTGAAAATATGTTTCATGGTCATCCAAATAGTATTTTTAAAATGTTTTAGAAAGACTACTATTATGCTTCTGGTGGAGGAATTGAGATGACCTTGGGGACAAAGAAACATAACGAACGATTCCTTGATATATAAACGAACAATTACACCGATTGAATTGAAAATATGTTTCAAGGTCATCCACGAGGAATTTTAAAAATGTTTGAGAAAGACTACTATTATGCTTCTGGTGGAGGAATTGTGATGACCTTGGGAACTTAGAAACATAACGAACGATTCCTTGATATATAAGAGAACAATAGCACCGATTGAATTAAAAATATGTTTTAAGGTCATCCACGAGGAATTTTAAAAATGTTTTAGAAAGATCATTATTATGCTTTTGGTGGATGGATTGCAGTGACTTTGGGGACTTAGAAACATCCCGAACGATTCCTTGATATGTAAACCAACGGATACGCTGATTCCTCTGAAAATATGTTTCAAGGTCATCCAAATTAAATTTTAAAAATGTTTGAGAAAGACTACTATTATGCTTCTGGTGGAGGAATTGCGATAAACTTAGGTACTTAGAAAATTCCCTAACCAATCTTTAATATTTAAACTTATGGATACGCTGAAAGATTTCTTAATATGTTTCAGATCATCTACAAAGAATTTTTAAAATGTTTTGAAAAGTCTACTATTATGCTTCTGGTGGAGGAATTGCGATGACCTTGGGGACTTAGAAATATCCCGAACGATTCCTTGATATGTAAACTAACGGATACGCTGATTACTTTGAAAATATGTTTCAAGGTCATCCAAATTGAATTTTAAAAATGTTTTAGAAAGACTACTATTATGCTTCTGGTGGAGGAATTGAGATGACCTTGGGGACTTTGAAACATAACGAACGATTCCTTGATATATAAACGAACAATTACACCGATTGAATTAAAAATATGTTTCAAGGTCATCCAAATTGAATTTTAAAAATGTTTTAGAAAGACTACTATTATGCTTCTGGTGGATTAATTGAGATGACCTTGGGGACTTAGAAACATAACGAACGATTCCTTGATATATAAACGAACAATAACACCGATTGAATTGAAAATATGTTTCAAGGTCATCCACGAGAAATTTTAAAAATGTTTTAGAAAGATCATTATTATGTTTCTGGTGGATGGCTTGCAGTGTTCTTGGGGACTTAGAAACATACCGAATGATTCCTTGATATGTAAACCAACGGATACGCTGATTACTTTGAAAATATGTTTCAAGGTCATCCAAATTAAATTTTAAAAATGTTTGAGAAAGACTAATATTATGCTACTGGTTGAGGAATTGAGATGACCTTGGGGACTTTGAAACATAACTAACGTTTCCTTGATATATAAACGAAGAATTACAATGATTGAATTGAAAATATGTTTCTAGGTCATCCAAATAGAATTTTAAAAATGTTTTAGAAAGACTACTATTATGCTTCTGGTGGAGGAATTGAGATGACCTTGGGGACTTAGAAACATAACGAACGATTCCTCGATATATAAGAAAACAATAACACCTATTGAATTGAAAATATGTTTTAAGGTCTTCCACGAGGAATTTTAAAAATGTTTTAGAAAGATCATTATTATGCTTTTGTTGGATGGATTGCAGTGACCTTGGGGACTTAGAAACATCCCGAACGATTCCTTGATATGTAAACCAACGGATACGCTGATTACTTTGAAAATATGTTTCAAGGTCATCCAAATTAAATTTTAAAAATGTTTGAGAAAGACTACTATTATGCTTCTGGTGGAGGAATTGCGATGAACTTAGGTACTTAGGAAATTCCCTAACCAATCTTTGATATTTAAACTTATGGATACGCTGAAAGATTTCTTAATATGTTTCAGATCATCTACAAAGAATTTTAAAAATGTTTTAGAAAGTCTACTATTATGCTTCTGGTGTAGGAATTGCGATGACCTTGGGGACTTAGAAACATCCCGAACGATTCCTTGATATGTAAACTAACGTATACGCTGATTACTTTAAAAATATGTTTCAAGGTCATCCAAATTAAATTTTAAAAATGTTTTAGAAATACTACTATTATGCTTCTGGTGGAGGAATTGAGAAGACCTTGGGGACTTAGAAACATAACGAACGATTCCTTGATATATAAACGAAAAATTACAATGATTGAATTGAAAATATGTTTCTAGGTCATCCAAATAAAAATTTAAAATGTTTTAGAAAGACTACTATTATGCTTCTGGTGGAGGAATTGAGAAGACCTTGGGGACTTAGAAACATAACGAACGATTCCTTGATATATAAACGAACAATTACACCGATTGAATTGAAAATATGTTTCAAGGTCATCCAAATTGAATTTTAAAAATGTTTTAGAAAGACTACTATTATGCTTCTGGTGGATTAATTGAGATGACCTTGGGGACTTAGAAACATAACGAACGATTCCTTGATATATAAACGAACAATAAC
Source organism: Neoaliturus tenellus (assembly GCA_030545055.2). Taxonomy (NCBI): domain Eukaryota; kingdom Metazoa; phylum Arthropoda; class Insecta; order Hemiptera; family Cicadellidae; genus Neoaliturus; species Neoaliturus tenellus. Next base: position 334,362,826 of record CM061531.1, on the reverse strand, counting down.
ACCGATTGAATTGAAAATATGTTTCAAGGTCATCCACGAGAAATTTTAAAAATGTTTTAGAAAGATCATTATTATGTTTCTGGTGGATGGCTTGCAGTGTTCTTGGGGACTTAGAAACATACCGAATGATTCCTTGATATGTAAACCAACGGATACGCTGATTACTTTGAAAATATGTTTCAAGGTCATCCAAATTAAATTTTAAAAATGTTTGAGAAAGACTACTATTATGCTTCTGGTGGAGGAATTGAGATGACCTTGGGGACTTTGAAACACAACGAACGATTCCTTGATATATAAACGAACAATTACAATGATTGAATTGAAAATATGTTTCATGGTCATCCAAATAGTATTTTTAAAATGTTTTAGAAAGACTACTATTATGCTTCTGGTGGAGGAATTGAGATGACCTTGGGGACAAAGAAACATAACGAACGATTCCTTGATATATAAACGAACAATTACACCGATTGAATTGAAAATATGTTTCAAGGTCATCCACGAGGAATTTTAAAAATGTTTGAGAAAGACTACTATTATGCTTCTGGTGGAGGAATTGTGATGACCTTGGGAACTTAGAAACATAACGAACGATTCCTTGATATATAAGAGAACAATAGCACCGATTGAATTAAAAATATGTTTTAAGGTCATCCACGAGGAATTTTAAAAATGTTTTAGAAAGATCATTATTATGCTTTTGGTGGATGGATTGCAGTGACTTTGGGGACTTAGAAACATCCCGAACGATTCCTTGATATGTAAACCAACGGATACGCTGATTCCTCTGAAAATATGTTTCAAGGTCATCCAAATTAAATTTTAAAAATGTTTGAGAAAGACTACTATTATGCTTCTGGTGGAGGAATTGCGATAAACTTAGGTACTTAGAAAATTCCCTAACCAATCTTTAATATTTAAACTTATGGATACGCTGAAAGATTTCTTAATATGTTTCAGATCATCTACAAAGAATTTTTAAAATGTTTTGAAAAGTCTACTATTATGCTTCTGGTGGAGGAATTGCGATGACCTTGGGGACTTAGAAATATCCCGAACGATTCCTTGATATGTAAACTAACGGATACGCTGATTACTTTGAAAATATGTTTCAAGGTCATCCAAATTGAATTTTAAAAATGTTTTAGAAAGACTACTATTATGCTTCTGGTGGAGGAATTGAGATGACCTTGGGGACTTTGAAACATAACGAACGATTCCTTGATATATAAACGAACAATTACACCGATTGAATTAAAAATATGTTTCAAGGTCATCCAAATTGAATTTTAAAAATGTTTTAGAAAGACTACTATTATGCTTCTGGTGGATTAATTGAGATGACCTTGGGGACTTAGAAACATAACGAACGATTCCTTGATATATAAACGAACAATAACACCGATTGAATTGAAAATATGTTTCAAGGTCATCCACGAGAAATTTTAAAAATGTTTTAGAAAGATCATTATTATGTTTCTGGTGGATGGCTTGCAGTGTTCTTGGGGACTTAGAAACATACCGAATGATTCCTTGATATGTAAACCAACGGATACGCTGATTACTTTGAAAATATGTTTCAAGGTCATCCAAATTAAATTTTAAAAATGTTTGAGAAAGACTAATATTATGCTACTGGTTGAGGAATTGAGATGACCTTGGGGACTTTGAAACATAACTAACGTTTCCTTGATATATAAACGAAGAATTACAATGATTGAATTGAAAATATGTTTCTAGGTCATCCAAATAGAATTTTAAAAATGTTTTAGAAAGACTACTATTATGCTTCTGGTGGAGGAATTGAGATGACCTTGGGGACTTAGAAACATAACGAACGATTCCTCGATATATAAGAAAACAATAACACCTATTGAATTGAAAATATGTTTTAAGGTCTTCCACGAGGAATTTTAAAAATGTTTTAGAAAGATCATTATTATGCTTTTGTTGGATGGATTGCAGTGACCTTGGGGACTTAGAAACATCCCGAACGATTCCTTGATATGTAAACCAACGGATACGCTGATTACTTTGAAAATATGTTTCAAGGTCATCCAAATTAAATTTTAAAAATGTTTGAGAAAGACTACTATTATGCTTCTGGTGGAGGAATTGCGATGAACTTAGGTACTTAGGAAATTCCCTAACCAATCTTTGATATTTAAACTTATGGATACGCTGAAAGATTTCTTAATATGTTTCAGATCATCTACAAAGAATTTTAAAAATGTTTTAGAAAGTCTACTATTATGCTTCTGGTGTAGGAATTGCGATGACCTTGGGGACTTAGAAACATCCCGAACGATTCCTTGATATGTAAACTAACGTATACGCTGATTACTTTAAAAATATGTTTCAAGGTCATCCAAATTAAATTTTAAAAATGTTTTAGAAATACTACTATTATGTTTCTGGTGGAGGAATTGAGATGACCTTGGGGACTTTGAAACATAACGAACGATTCCTTGATATATAAACGAAAAATTACAATGATTGAATTGAAAATATGTTTCTAGGTCATCCAAATAAAAATTTAAAATGTTTTAGAAAGACTACTATTATGCTTCTGGTGGAGGAATTGAGAAGACCTTGGGGACTTAGAAACATAACGAACGATTCCTTGATATATAAACGAACAATTACACCGATTGAATTGAAAATATGTTTCAAGGTCATCCAAATTGAATTTTAAAAATGTTTTAGAAAGACTACTATTATGCTTCTGGTGGATTAATTGAGATGACCTTGGGGACTTAGAAACATAACGAACGATTCCTTGATATATAAACGAACAATAACACCGATTGAATTGAAAATATGTTTCAAGGTCATCCACGAGAAATTTTAAAAATGTTTTAGAAAGATCATTATTATGTTTCTGGTGGATGGCTTGCAGTGTTCTTGGGGACTTAGAAACATACCGAATGATTCCTTGATATGTAAACCAACGGATACGCTGATTACTTTGAAAATATGTTTCAAGGTCATCCAAATTAAATTTTAAAAATGTTTGAGAAAGACTAATATTATGCTACTGGTTGAGGAATTGAGATGACCTTGGGGACTTTGAAACATAACTAACGTTTCCTTGATATATAAACGAACAATTACAATGATTGAATTGAAAATATGTTTCTAGGTCATCCAAATAGAATTTTAAAAATGTTTTAGAAAGACTACTATTATGCTTCTGGTGGAGGAATTGGTGGTTTAGAAAGACTAGTATTATGTTTCTGGTGGAGGAATTGAGATGACCTTGGGGACTTAGAAACATAACGAACGATTCCTCGATATATAAGAAAACAATAACACCTATTGAATTGAAAATATGTTTTAAGGTCTTCCACGAGGAATTTTAAAAATGTTTTAGAAAGATCATTATTATGCTTTTGTTGGATGGATTGCAGTGACCTTGGGGACTTAGAAACATCCCGAACGATTCCTTGATATGTAAACCAACGGATACGCTGATTACTTTGAAAATATGTTTCAAGGTCATCCAAATTAAATTTTAAAAATGTTTGAGAAAGACTACTATTATGCTTCTGGTGGAGGAATTGCGATGAACTTAGGTACTTAGGAAATTCCCTAACCAATCTTTGATATTTAAACTTATGGATACGCTGAAAGATTTCTTAATATGTTTCAGATCATCTACAAAGAATTTTAAAAATGTTTTAGAAAGTCTACTATTATGCTTCTGGTGTAGGAATTGCGATGACCTTGGGGACTTAGAAACATCCCGAACGATTCCTTGATATGTAAACTAACGTATACGCTGATTACTTTAAAAATATGTTTCAAGGTCATCCAAATTAAATTTTAAAAATGTTTTAGAAATACTACTATTATGTTTCTGGTGGAGGAATTGAGATGACCTTGGGGACTTTGAAACATAACGAACGATTCCTTGATATATAAACGAAAAATTACAATGATTGAATTGAAAATATGTTTCTAGGTCATCCAAATAAAAATTTAAAATGTTTTAGAAAGACTACTATTATGCTTCTGGTGGAGGAATTGAGAAGACCTTGGGGACTTAGAAACATAACGAACGATTCCTTGATATGTAAACCAACGGATACGCTGTTTACTTTGAAAATATGTTTCTAGGTCATCCAAATAGAATTTTAAAAATGTTTTAGAAAGACTACTATTATGCTTCTGGTGGAGGAATTGAGATGACCTTGGGGACTTAGAAACATAACGAACGATTCCTCGATATATAAGAAAACAATAACACCTATTGAATTGAAAATATGTTTTAAGGTCTTCCACGAGGAATTTTAAAAATGTTTTAGAAAGATCATTATTATGCTTTTGTTGGATGGATTGCAGTGACCTTGGGGACTTAGAAACATCCCGAACGATTCCTTGATATGTAAACCAACGGATACGCTGATTACTTTGAAAATATGTTTCAAGGTCATCCAAATTAAATTTTAAAAATGTTTGAGAAAGACTACTATTATGCTTCTGGTGGAGGAATTGCGATGAACTTAGGTACTTAGGAAATTCCCTAACCAATCTTTGATATTTAAACTTATGGATACGCTGAAAGATTTCTTAATATGTTTCAGATCATCTACAAAGAATTTTAAAAATGTTTTAGAAAGTCTACTATTATGCTTCTGGTGTAGGAATTGCGATGACCTTGGGGACTTAGAAACATCCCGAACGATTCCTTGATATGTAAACTAACGTATACGCTGATTACTTTAAAAATATGTTTCAAGGTCATCCAAATTAAATTTTAAAAATGTTTTAGAAATACTACTATTATGTTTCTGGTGGAGGAATTGAGATGACCTTGGGGACTTTGAAACATAACGAACGATTCCTTGATATATAAACGAAAAATTACAATGATTGAATTGAAAATATGTTTCTAGGTCATCCAAATAAAAATTTAAAATGTTTTAGAAAGACTACTATTATGCTTCTGGTGGAGGAATTGAGAAGACCTTGGGGACTTAGAAACATAACGAACGATTCCTTGATATATAAACGAACAATTACACCGATTGAATTGAAAATATGTTTCAAGGTCATCCAAATTGAATTTTAAAAATGTTTTAGAAAGACTACTATTATGCTTCTGGTGGATTAATTGAGATGACCTTGGGGACTTAGAAACATAACGAACGATTCCTTGATATATAAACGAACAATAACACCGATTGAATTGAAAATATGTTTCAAGGTCATCCACGAGAAATTTTAAAAATGTTTTAGAAAGATCATTATTATGTTTCTGGTGGATGGCTTGCAGTGTTCTTGGGGACTTAGAAACATACCGAATGATTCCTTGATATGTAAACCAACGGATACGCTGATTACTTTGAAAATATGTTTCAAGGTCATCCAAATTAAATTTTAAAAATGTTTGAGAAAGACTAATATTATGCTACTGGTTGAGGAATTGAGATGACCTTGGGGACTTTGAAACATAACTAACGTTTCCTTGATATATAAACGAACAATTACAATGATTGAATTGAAAATATGTTTCTAGGTCATCCAAATAGAATTTTAAAAATGTTTTAGAAAGACTACTATTATGCTTCTGGTGGAGGAATTGGTGGTTTAGAAAGACTAGTATTATGTTTCTGGTGGAGGAATTGAGATGACCTTGGGGACTTAGAAACATAACGAACGATTCCTCGATATATAAGAAAACAATAACACCTATTGAATTGAAAATATGTTTTAAGGTCTTCCACGAGGAATTTTAAAAATGTTTTAGAAAGATCATTATTATGCTTTTGTTGGATGGATTGCAGTGACCTTGGGGACTTAGAAACATCCCGAACGATTCCTTGATATGTAAACCAACGGATACGCTGATTACTTTGAAAATATGTTTCAAGGTCATCCAAATTAAATTTTAAAAATGTTTGAGAAAGACTACTATTATGCTTCTGGTGGAGGAATTGCGATGAACTTAGGTACTTAGGAAATTCCCTAACCAATCTTTGATATTTAAACTTATGGATACGCTGAAAGATTTCTTAATATGTTTCAGATCATCTACAAAGAATTTTAAAAATGTTTTAGAAAGTCTACTATTATGCTTCTGGTGTAGGAATTGCGATGACCTTGGGGACTTAGAAACATCCCGAACGATTCCTTGATATGTAAACTAACGTATACGCTGATTACTTTAAAAATATGTTTCAAGGTCATCCAAATTAAATTTTAAAAATGTTTTAGAAATACTACTATTATGTTTCTGGTGGAGGAATTGAGATGACCTTGGGGACTTTGAAACATAACTAACGATTCCTTGATATATAAACGAACAATTACAATGATTGAATTGAAAATATGTTTCTAGGTCATCCAAATAGAATTTTAAAAATGTTTTAGAAAGACTACTATTATGCTTCTGGTGGAGGAATTGAGATGACCTTGGGGACTTAGAAACATAACGAACGATTCCTTGATATATAAACGAACAATTACACCGATTGAATTAAAAATATGTTACAAAGGTCATCCAAATTGAATTTTAAATATGTTTTAGAAAGACTACTATTATGCTTCTGGTAGAGGAATTGAGATGACCTTGGGGACTTAGAAACATAACGAACGATTCCTTGATATATAAACGAACAATAACACCGATTGAATTGAAAATATGTTTCAAGGTCATCCACGAGAAATTTTAAAAATGTTTTAGAAAGATCATTATTATGTTTCTGGTGGATGGATCGCAGTGTTCTTGGGGACTTAGAAACATACCGAATGATTCCTTGATATGTAAACCAACGGATACGCTGATTACTTTGAAAATATGTTTCAAGGTCATCCAAATTAAATTTTAAAAATGTTTTAGAAAGACTACTATTATGCTTCTGGTAGAGGAATTGAGATGACCTTGGGGACTTAGAAACATAACGAACGATTCCTTGATATATAAACGAACAATAACACCGATTGAATTGAAAATATGTTTCAAGGTCATCCACGAGAAATTTTAAAAATGTTTTAGAAAGATCATTATTATGTTTCTGGTGGATGGATCGCAGTGTTCTTGGGGACTTAGAAACATACCGAATGATTCCTTGATATGTAAACCAACGGATACGCTGATTACTTTGAAAATATGTTTCAAGGTCATCCAAATTAAATTTTAAAAATGTTTGAGAAAGACTACTATTATGCTTCTGGTGGAGGAATTGAGATGACCTTGGGGACTTTGAAACACAACGAACGATTCCTTGATATATAAACGAACAATTACAATGATTGAATTGAAAATATGTTTCATGGTCATCCAAATAGTATTTTTAAAATGTTTTAGAAAGACTACTATTATGCTTCTGGTGGAGGAATTGAGATGACCTTGGGGACAAAGAAACATAACGAACGATTCCTTGATATATAAACGAACAATTACACCGTTTGAATTGAAAATATGTTTCAAGGTCATCCACGAGGAATTTTAAAAATGTTTTAGGAAGACTACTATTATGCTTCTGGTGGAGGAATTGAGATGACCTTGGGGACTTTGAAACATAACGAAAGATTTCTTGATATATAAACGTACAATGACAATCATTGAATTGAAAATATGTTTCATGGTCATCCAAATAGAATTTTCAAAATGTTTTAGAAAGACTACTATTATGCTTCTGGTGGAGGAATTGAGATGACCTTGGGGACAAAGAAACATAACGATCGATTCCTTGATATATAAACGAACAATTGCACCGATATAATTGAAAATATGTTTCAAGGTCATCCAAATATAATTTAAAAAATTTTTTAGAAAGACTACAATTATGCTTCTGGTGGAGGAATTGAGATGACCTTAGGGACTTAGGATCATAACGAACGATTCCTTGATATGTAAACTAACGGATACGCTGATTACTTTGAAAATATGTTTTAAGGTCATCCAAATTAAATTTTAAAAATATTTTAGAAATACTACTATTATGCTTTTGGTGGAGGAATTGAGATGACCTTGGGGACTTTGAAACATAACGAACGATTCCTTGATATATAAACGAACAATTACATTGATTGAATTGAAAATATGTTTCTAGGTCATCCAAATAGAATTTTAAAAATGTTTTAGAAAAACTACTATTATGCATCTGGTGGAGGAATTGAGATGACCTTGGGGACTTAGAAACATCCCGAACGATTCCTTGATATATAAACGAACAATTACACCGTTTGAATTGAAAATATGTTTCAAGGTCATCCACGAGGAATTTTAAAAATGTTTTAGAAAGACTACTATTATGCTTCTGGTGGAGGAATTGAGATGACCTTGGGGACTTTGAAACATAACGAAAGATTTCTTGATATATAAACGTACAATGACAATCATTGAATTGAAAATATGTTTCATGGTCATCCAAATAGATTTTTAAAAATGTTTTAGAAAGACTACTATTATGCTTCTGGTGGAGGAATTGAGATGACCTTGGGGACAAAGAAACATAACGATCGATTCCTTGATATATAAACGAACAATTACACCGATGTAATTGAAAATATGTTTCAAGGTCATCCAAATAGAATTTTAAAAATGTTTTAGAAAGACTACTATTATGCTTCTGGTGGAGGAATTGAGATGACCTTGGGGACTTAGAAACATAACGAACAATTCCTTGATATATAAACGAACAATTACACCGATTGAATTGAAAATATGTTTCAAGGTCATCCAAATTGAATTTTAAAAATGTTTTAGAAAGACTACTATTATGCTTCTGTTGGAGGAATTGAGATGACCTTGGGGACTTATAAACATAAGGAACGATTCCTTGATATATAAACGAACAATAACACCGATTTAATTGAAAATATGTTTCAAGGTCATCCACGAGGAATTTTAAAAATGTTTTAGAAAGATCGTTATTATGCTTCTAGTGGATGGATTGCAGTGACCTTGGGGACTTAGAAACATCCCGAACGATTCCTTGATATGTAAACCAACGGAAACGCTGATTTCTTTGAAAATATGTTTCAAGGTCATCCAAATTAAATTTTAAAAATGTTTAAGAAAGACTACTATTATGCTTCTGGTAGAGGAATTGAGATGACCTTGGGGACTTAGAAACATAACGAACGATTCCTTGATATATAAACGAACAATTACACCGATTGAATTGAAAATATGTTTAAAGGTCATCCACGAGAAATTTTAAAAACGTTTTAGAAAGATCGTTATTATTCTTCTGGTGGAGGGATTGAAATGACCTTGGGGACTTAGAAACATCCCGAACGATTCCTTGATATGTAAACCAACGGATACGCTGATTACTTTGAAAATATGTTTCAAGGTCATCCAAATTAAATTTTAAAAATATTTTAGAAAGACTACTATTATGCTTCTGGTGGAGGAATTGAGATGACCTTGGAGACTTAGAAACATAACGAACGATTCCTTGATATATAAACGAACAATTACACCGATTGAATTGAAAATATGTTTCAAGGTCATCCACGAGGAATTTTAAAAATGTTTTAGAAAGATCATTATTATGCTTTTGGTGGATAAATTGCAGTGACTTTGGGGACTTAGAAATATCCCGAACTATTCCTTGATATGTAAACCAACGGATACGCTGATTACTCTGAAAATATGTTTCAAGGTCATCCAAATTAAATTTTTAAAATGTTTGAGAAAGACTACTATTATGCTTCTGGCGGAGGAATTGCGATGACTTTGGGGACTTAGAAATATCCCGAACGATTCCTTGATATGTAAACTAACGGATACGCTGATTACTTTAAAAATATGTTTCAAGGTCATCCAAATTAAATTTTAAAAATATTTTAGAAATACTACTATTATGCTTCTGGTGGAGGAATTGAGATGACCTTGGGGACTTAGAAACATAAGGAACGATTCCTTGATATATAAACGAACAATAACACTGATTGAATTGAAAATATGTTTCAAGGTCATCCAAATTGAATTTTAAAAATGTTTTAGAAAGATCATTATTATGCTTTTGGTGGATGGATTGCAGTGACTTTGGGGACTTAGAAACATCCCGAACGATTCCTTGATATGTAAACCAACGGATACGCTGATTACTCTAAAAATATGTTTCAAGGTCATCCAAATTAAATTTTAAAAATGTTTGAGAAAGACTACTATTATGCTTCTGGTGGAGGAATTGCGATGAACTTAGGTACTTAGAAAATTCCCTAACCAATCTTTGATATATAAACTTATGGATACGCTGAAAGATTTCTTAATATGTTTCAGATCATCTACAAAGAATTTTAAAAATGTTTTAGAAAGTCTACTATTATGCTTCTGGTGGAGGAATTGCGATGACCTTGGGGACTTAAAAATATCCCGAACGATTGATTGATATGTAAACTAACGGATACGCTGATTACTTTGAAAATATGTTTCAAGGTCATCCAAATTGAATTTTAAAAATGTTTTAGAAAGACTACTATTATGCTTCTGGTGGAGGAATTGAGATGACCTTGGGGACTTTGAAACAAAACGAACGATTCCTTGATATATAAACGAACAATTACAATGATTGAATTGAAAATATGTTTCTAGGTCATCCAAATAGAATTTTAAAAATGTTTTAGAAAGACTACTATTATGCTTCTGGTGGAGGAATTGAGATGACCTTGGGGACTTAGAAACATAAGGAACGATTCCTTGATATATAAACGAACAATAACACCGATTTAATTGAAAATATGTTTCAAGGTCATCCACGAGGAATTTTAAAAATGTTTTAGAAAGATCATTATTATGCTTCTAGTGGATGGATTGCAGTGACCTTGGGGACTTAGAAACATCCCGAACGATTCCTTGATATGTAAACCAACGGAAACGCTGATTTCTTTGAAAATATGTTTCAAGGTCATCCAAATTAAATTTTAAAAATGTTTTAGAAAGACTACTATTATGCTTCTGGTGGAGGAATTGAGATAACCTTGGGGACTTAGAAACATAACGAACGATTCCTTGATATATAAACGAACAATTACACCGATTGAATTGAAAATATGTTTAAAGGTCATCCACGAGAAATTTTAAAAACGTTTTAGAAAGATCATTTTTATGCTTCTGGTGGAGGGATTGAAATGACCTTGGGGACTTAGAAACATCCCGAACGATTCCTTGATATGTAAACCAACGGATACGCTGATTACTTTGAAAATATGTTTCAAGGTCATCCAAATTAAATTTTAAAAATGTTTTAGAAAGACTACTATTATGCTTCTGGTGGAGGAATTGAGATGACCTTGGGGACTTAGAAAAATAACGAACGATTCCTTGATATATAAACGAACAATTACAATGATTGAATTGAAAATATGTTTCTAGGTCATCCAAATAGAATTTTAAAAATGTTTTAGAAAGACTACTATTATGCTTCTGGTGGAGGAATTGAGATGACCTTGGGGACTTAGAAACATAACGAACGATTCCTTGATATATAAACGAACAATTACACCGATTGAATTGAAAATATGTTTTAAGGTCATCCAAATTGAATTTTAAAAATGTTTTAGAAAGACTACTATTATGCTTCTGGTGGAGGAATTGAGATGACCTTGGAGACTTAGAAACATAACGAACGATTCCTTGATATATAAACGAACAATTACACCGATTGAATTGAAAATATGTTTCAAGGTCATCCACGAGGAATTTTAAAAATGTTTTAGAAAGATCATTATTATGCTTTTGGTGGATGGATTGCAGTGACTTTGGGGACTTAGAAATATCCCGAACTATTCCTTGATATGTAAACCAACGGATACGCTGATTACTCTGAAAATATGTTTCAAGGTCATCCAAATTAAATTTTTAAAATGTTTGAGAAAGACTACTATTATGCTTCTGGCGGAGGAATTGCGATGACTTTGGGGACTTAGAAATATCCCGAACGATTCCTTGATATGTAAACTAACGGATACGCTGATTACTTTAAAAATATGTTTCAAGGTCATCCAAATTAAATTTTAAAAAATATTTTAGAAATACTACTATTATGCTTCTGGTGGAGGAATTGAGATGACCTTGGGGACTTAGAAACATAAGGAACGATTCCTTGATATATAAACGAACAATAACACCGATTGAATTGAAAATATGTTTCAAGGTCATCCAAATTGAATTTTAAAAATGTTTTAGAAAGACTACTATTATGCTTCTGGTGGAGGAATTGAGATGACCTTGGGGTTTTAGAAACATAAGGAACGATTCCTTGATATATAAACGAACAATAACACCGATTTAATTGAAAATATGTTTCAAGGTCATCCACGAGGAATTTTAAAAATGTTTTAGAAAGATCATTATTATGCTTCTAGTGGATGGATTGCAGTGACCTTGGGGACTTAAAAACATCCCGAACGATTCCTTGATATGTAAACCAACGGAAACGCTGATTTCTTTGAAAATATGTTTCAAGGTCATCCAAATTAAATTTTAAAAATGTTTTAGAAAGACTACTATTATGCTTCTGGTGGAGGAATTTAAATAACCTTGGGGACTTAGAAACATAACGAACGATTCCTTGATATATAAACGAACAATTACACCGATTGAATTGAAAATATGTTTAAAGGTCATCCACGAGAAATTTTAAAAACGTTTTAGAAAGATCATTTTTATGCTTCTGGTGGAGGGATTGAAATGACCTTGGGGACTTAGAAACATCCCGAACGATTCCTTGATATGTAAACCAACGGATACGCTGATTACTTTGAAAATATGTTTCAAGGTCATCCAAATTAAATTTTTAAAATGTTTTAGAAAGACTACTATTATGCTTCTGGTGGAGGAATTGAGATGACCTTGGGGACGTAGAAAAATAACGAACGATTCCTTGATATATAAACGAACAATTACACCGATTGAATTGAAAATATGTTTCAAGGTCATCCACGAGAAATTTTAAAAATGTTTTAGAAAGATCATTATTATGTTTCTGGTGGATGGATCGCAGTGTTCTTGGGGACTTAGAAACATACCGAATGATTCCTTGATATGTAAACCAACGGATACGCTGATTACTTTGAAAATATGTTTCAAGGTCATCCAAATTAAATTTTAAAAATGTTTTAGAAAGACTACTATTATGCTTCTGGTAGAGGAATTGAGATGACCTTGGGGACTTAGAAACATAACGAACGATTCCTTGATATATAAACGAACAATAACACCGATTGAATTGAAAATATGTTTCAAGGTCATCCACGAGAAATTTTAAAAATGTTTTAGAAAGATCATTATTATGTTTCTGGTGGATGGATCGCAGTGTTCTTGGGGACTTAGAAACATACCGAATGATTCCTTGATATGTAAACCAACGGATACGCTGATTACTTTGAAAATATGTTTCAAGGTCATCCAAATTAAATTTTAAAAATGTTTGAGAAAGACTACTATTATGCTTCTGGTGGAGGAATTGAGATGACCTTGGGGACTTTGAAACACAACGAACGATTCCTTGATATATAAACGAACAATTACAATGATTGAATTGAAAATATGTTTCATGGTCATCCAAATAGTATTTTTAAAATGTTTTAGAAAGACTACTATTATGCTTCTGGTGGAGGAATTGAGATGACCTTGGGGACAAAGAAACATAACGAACGATTCCTTGATATATAAACGAACAATTACACCGATTGAATTGAAAATATGTTTCAAGGTCATCCACGAGGAATTTTAAAAATGTTTGACAAAGACTACTATTATGCTTCTGGTGGAGGAATTGTGATGACCTTGGGAACTTAGAAACATAACGAACGATTCCTTGATATATAAGAGAACAATAGCACCGATTGAATTAAAAATATGTTTTAAGGTCATCCACGAGGAATTTTAAAAATGTTTTAGAAAGATCATTATTATGCTTTTGGTGGATGGATTGCAGTGACTTTGGGGACTTAGAAACATCCCGAACGATTCCTTGATATGTAAACCAACGGATACGCTGATTCCTCTGAAAATATGTTTCAAGGTCATCCAAATTAAATTTTAAAAATGTTTGAGAAAGACTACTATTATGCTTCTGGTGGAGGAATTGCGATAAACTTAGGTACTTAGAAAATTCCCTAACCAATCTTTAATATTTAAACTTATGGATACGCTGAAAGATTTCTTAATATGTTTCAGATCATCTACAAAGAATTTTTAAAATGTTTTGAAAAGTCTACTATTATGCTTCTGGTGGAGGAATTGCGATGACCTTGGGGACTTAGAAATATCCCGAACGATTCCTTGATATGTAAACTAACGGATACGCTGATTACTTTGAAAATATGTTTTAAGGTCATCCAAATTAAATTTTAAAAATATTTTAGAAATACTAATATTATGCTTTTGGTGGAGGAATTGAGATGACCTTGGGGACTTAGAAACATCCCGAACGATTCCTTGATATATAAACGAACAATTACACCGTTTGAATTGAAAATATGTTTCAAGGTCATCCACGAGGAATTTTAAAAATGTTTTAGAAAGACTACTATTATGCTTCTGGTGGAGGAATTGAGATGGCCTTGGGGACTTTGAAACATAACGAAAGATTTCTTGATATATAAACGTACAATGACAATCATTGAATTGAAAATATGTTTCATGGTCATCCAAATAGAATTTTCAAAATGTTTTAGAAAGACTACTATTATGCTTCTGGTGGAGGAATTGAGATGACCTTGGGGACAAAGAAACATAACGATCGATTCCTTGATATATAAACGAACAATTGCACCGATATAATTGAAAATATGTTTCAAGGTCATCCAAATATAATTTAAAAATTTTTTTAGAAAGACTACAATTATGCTTCTGGTGGAGGAATTGAGATGACCTTGGGGACTTAGGATCATAACGAACGATTCCTTGATATGTAAACTAACGGATACGCTGATTACTTTGAAAATATGTTTTAAGGTCATCCAAATTAAATTTTAAAAATATTTTAGAAATACTACTATTATGCTTTTGGTGGAGGAATTGAGATGACCTTGGGGACTTTGAAACATAACGAACGATTCCTTGATATATAAACGAACAATTACAATGATTGAATTGAAAATATGTTTCTAGGTCATCCAAATAGAATTTTCAAAATGTTTTAGAAAGACTACTATTATGCTTCTGGTGGATTAATTGAGATGACCTTGGGAACTTAGAAACATAAGGAACGATTCCTTGATATATAAACGAACAATAACACCGATTGAATTGAAAATATGTTTCAAGGTCATCCAAATTGAATTTTAAAAATGTTTTAGAAAGACTACTATTATGCTTCTGGTGGAGGAATTGAGATGACCTTGGGGTTTTAGAAACATAAGGAACGATTCCTTGATATATAAACGAACAATAACACCGATTTAATTGAAAATATGTTTCAAGGTCATCCACGAGGAATTTTAAAAATGTTTTAGAAAGATCATTATTATGCTTCTAGTGGATGGATTGCAGTGACCTTGGGGACTTAAAAACATCCCGAACGATTCCTTGATATGTAAACCAACGGAAACGCTGATTTCTTTGAAAATATGTTTCAAGGTCATCCAAATTAAATTTTAAAAATGTTTTAGAAAGACTACTATTATGCTTCTGGTGGAGGAATTTAAATAACCTTGGGGACTTAGAAACATAACGAACGATTCCTTGATATATAAACGAACAATTACACCGATTGAATTGAAAATATGTTTAAAGGTCATCCACGAGAAATTTAAAAAACGTTTTAGAAAGATCATTTTTATGCTTCTGGTGGAGGGATTGAAATGACCTTGGGGACTTAGAAACATCCCGAACGATTCCTTGATATGTAAACCAACGGATACGCTGATTACTTTGAAAATATGTTTCAAGGTCATCCAAATTAAATTTTTAAAATGTTTTAGAAAGACTACTATTATGCTTCTGGTGGAGGAATTGAGATGACCTTGGGGACGTAGAAAAATAACGAACGATTCCTTGATATATAAACGAACAATTACACCGATTGAATTGAAAATATGTTTCAAGGTCATCCACGAGAAATTTTAAAAATGTTTTAGAAAGATCATTATTATGTTTCTGGTGGATGGATCGCAGTGTTCTTGGGGACTTAGAAACATACCGAATGATTCCTTGATATGTAAACCAACGGATACGCTGATTACTTTGAAAATATGTTTCAAGGTCATCCAAATTAAATTTTAAAAATGTTTTAGAAAGACTACTATTATGCTTCTGGTAGAGGAATTGAGATGACCTTGGGGACTTAGAAACATAACGAACGATTCCTTGATATATAAACGAACAATAACACCGATTGAATTGAAAATATGTTTCAAGGTCATCCACGAGAAATTTTAAAAATGTTTTAGAAAGATCATTATTATGTTTCTGGTGGATGGATCGCAGTGTTCTTGGGGACTTAGAAACATACCGAATGATTCCTTGATATGTAAACCAACGGATACGCTGATTACTTTGAAAATATGTTTCAAGGTCATCCAAATTAAATTTTAAAAATGTTTGAGAAAGACTACTATTATGCTTCTGGTGGAGGAATTGAGATGACCTTGGGGACTTTGAAACACAACGAACGATTCCTTGATATATAAACGAACAATTACAATGATTGAATTGAAAATATGTTTCATGGTCATCCAAATAGTATTTTTAAAATGTTTTAGAAAGACTACTATTATGCTTCTGGTGGAGGAATTGAGATGACCTTGGGGACAAAGAAACATAACGAACGATTCCTTGATATATAAACGAACAATTACACCGATTGAATTGAAAATATGTTTCAAGGTCATCCACGAGGAATTTTAAAAATGTTTGAGAAAGACTACTATTATGCTTCTGGTGGAGGAATTGTGATGACCTTGGGAACTTAGAAACATAAGGAACGATTCCTTGATATATAAACGAACAATAACACCGATTTAATTGAAAATATGTTTCAAGGTCATCCACGAGGAATTTTAAAAATGTTTTAGAAAGATCATTATTATGCTTCTAGTGGATGGATTGCAGTGACCTTGGGGACTTAAAAACATCCCGAACGATTCCTTGATATGTAAACCAACGGAAACGCTGATTTCTTTGAAAATATGTTTCAAGGTCATCCAAATTAAATTTTAAAAATGTTTTAGAAAGACTACTATTATGCTTCTGGTGGAGGAATTTAAATAACCTCGGGGACTTAGAAACATAACGAACGATTCCTTGATATATAAACGAACAATTACACCGATTGAATTGAAAATATGTTTAAAGGTCATCCACGAGAAATTTTAAAAACGTTTTAGAAAGATCATTTTTATGCTTCTGGTGGAGGGATTGAAATGACCTTGGGGACTTAGAAACATCCCGAACGATTCCTTGATATGTAAACCAACGGATACGCTGATTACTTTGAAAATATGTTTCAAGGTCATCCAAATTAAATTTTTAAAATGTTTTAGAAAGACTACTATTATGCTTCTGGTGGAGGAATTGAGATGACCTTGGGGACGTAGAAAAATAACGAACGATTCCTTGATATATAAACGAACAATTACACCGATTGAATTGAAAATATGTTTCAAGGTCATCCACGAGAAATTTTAAAAATGTTTTAGAAAGATCATTATTATGTTTCTGGTGGATGGATCGCAGTGTTCTTAGGGACTTAGAAACATACCGAATGATTCCTTGATATGTAAACCAACGGATACGCTGATTACTTTGAAAATATGTTTCAAGGTCATCCAAATTAAATTTTAAAAATGTTTTAGAAAGACTACTATTATGCTTCTGGTAGAGGAATTGAGATGACCTTGGGGACTTAGAAACATAACGAACGATTCCTTGATATATAAACGAACAATAACACCGATTGAATTGAAAATATGTTTCAAGGTCATCCACGAGAAATTTTAAAAATGTTTTAGAAAGATCATTATTATGTTTCTGGTGGATGGATCGCAGTGTTCTTGGGGACTTAGAAACATACCGAATGATTCCTTGATATGTAAACCAACGGATACGCTGATTACTTTGAAAATATGTTTCAAGGTCATCCAAATTAAATTTTAAAAATGTTTGAGAAAGACTACTATTATGCTTCTGGTGGAGGAATTGAGATGACCTTGGGGACTTTGAAACACAACGAACGATTCCTTGATATATAAACGAACAATTACAATGATTGAATTGAAAATATGTTTCATGGTCATCCAAATAGTATTTTTAAAATGTTTTAGAAAGACTACTATTATGCTTCTGGTGGAGGAATTGAGATGACCTTGGGGACAAAGAAACATAACGAACGATTCCTTGATATATAAACGAACAATTACACCGATTGAATTGAAAATTTTTTTCAAGGTCATCCACGAGGAATTTTAAAAATGTTTGAGAAAGACTACTATTATGCTTCTGGTGGAGGAATTGTGATGACCTTGGGAACTTAGAAACATAACGAACGATTCCTTGATATATAAGAGAACAATAGCACCGATTGAATTGAAAATATGTTTTAAGGTCATCCACGAGGAATTTTAAAAATGTTTTAGAAAGATCATTATTATGCTTTTGGTGGATGGATTGCAGTGACTTTGGGGACTTAGAAACATCCCGAACGATTCCTTGATATGTAAACCAACGGATACGCTGATTCCTCTGAAAATATGTTTCAAGGTCATCCAAATTAAATTTTAAAAATGTTTGAGAAAGACTACTATTATGCTTCTGGTGGAGGAATTGCGATAAACTTAGGTACTTAGAAAATTCCCTAACCAATCTTTAATATTTAAACTTATGGATACGCTGAAAGATTTCTTAATATGTTTCAGATCATCTACAAAGAATTTTTAAAATGTTTTGAAAAGTCTACTATTATGCTTCTGGTGGAGGAATTGCGATGACCTTGGGGACTTAGAAATATCCCGAACGATTCCTTGATATGTAAACTAACGGATACGCTGATTACTTTGAAAATATGTTTTAAGGTCATCCAAATTAAATTTTAAAAATATTTTAGAAATACTACTATTATGCTTTTGGTGGAGGAATTGAGATGACCTTGGGGACTTAGAAACATCCCGAACGATTCCTTGATATATAAACGAACAATTACACCGTTTGAATTGAAAATATGTTTCAAGGTCATCCACGAGGAATTTTAAAAATGTTTTAGAAAGACTACTATTATGCTTCTGGTGGAGGAATTGAAATGGCCTTGGGGACTTTGAAACATAACGAAAGATTTCTTGATATATAAACGTACAATGACAATCATTGAATTGAAAATATGTTTCATGGTCATCCAAATAGAATTTTCAAAATGTTTTAGAAAGACTACTATTATGCTTCTGGTGGAGGAATTGAGATGACCTTGGGGACAAAGAAACATAACGATCGATTCCTTGATATATAAACGAACAATTGCACCGATATAATTGAAAATATGTTTCAAGGTCATCCAAATATAATTTAAAAAATTTTTTAGAAAGACTACAATTATGCTTCTGGTGGAGGAATTGAGATGACCTTGGGGACTTAGGATCATAACGAACGATTCCTTGATATGTAAACTAACGGATACGCTGATTACTTTGAAAATATGTTTTAAGGTCATCCAAATTAAATTTTAAAAATATTTTAGAAATACTACTATTATGCTTTTGGTGGAGGAATTGAGATGACCTTGGGGACTTTGAAACATAACGAACGATTCCTTGATATATAAACGAACAATTACAATGATTGAATTGAAAATATGTTTCTAGGTCATCCAAATAGAATTTTAAAAATGTTTTAGAAAGACTACTATTATGCATCTGGTGGAGGAATTGAGATGACCTTGGGGACTTAGAAACATCCCGAACGATTCCTAGATATATAAACGAACAATTACACCGTTTGAATTGAAAATATGTTTCAAGGTCATCCACGAGGAATTTTAAAAATGTTTTAGAAAGACTACTATTATGCTTCTGGTGGAGGAATTGAGATGACCTTGGGGACTTTGAAACATAACGAAAGATTTCTTGATATATAAACGTACAATGACAATCATTGAATTGAAAATATGTTTCATGGTCATCCAAATAGATTTTTAAAAATGTTTTAGAAAGACTACTATTATGCTTCTGGTGGAGGAATTGAGATGACCTTGCGGACAAAGAAACATAACGATCGATTCCTTGATATATAAACGAACAATTACACCGATATAATTGAAAATATGTTTCAAGGTCATTCAAATAGAATTTTAAAAATGTTTTAGAAAGACTACTATTATGCTTCTGGTGGAGGAATTGAGATGACCTTGGGGACTTAGAAACATAACGAACAATTCCTTGATATATAAACGAACAATTACACCGATTGAATTGAAAATATGTTTCAAGGTCATCCAAATTGAATTTTAAAAATGTTTTAGAAAGACTACTATTATGCTTCTGTTGGAGGAATTGAGATGACCTTGGGGACTTATAAACATAAGGAACGATTCCTTGATATATAAACGAACAATAACACCGATTTAATTGAAAATATGTTTCAAGGTCATCCACGAGGAATTTTAAAAATGTTTTAGAAAGATCGTTATTATGCTTCTAGTGGATGGATTGCAGTGACCTTGGGGACTTAGAAACATCCCGAACGATTCCTTGATATGTAAACCAACGGAAACGCTGATTTCTTTGAAAATATGTTTCAAGGTCATCCAAATTAAATTTTAAAAATGTTTAAGAAAGACTACTATTATGCTTCTGGTAGAGGAATTGAGATGACCTTGGGGACTTAGAAACATAACGAACGATTCCTTGATATATAAACGAACAATTACACCGATTGAATTGAAAATATGTTTAAAGGTCATCCACGAGAAATTTTAAAAACGTTTTAGAAAGATCGTTATTATTCTTCTGGTGGAGGGATTGAAATGACCTTGGGGACTTAGAAACATCCCGAACGATTCCTTGATATGTAAACCAACGGATACGCTGATTACTTTGAAAATATGTTTCAAGGTCATCCAAATTAAATTTTAAAAATATTTTAGAAAGACTACTATTATGCTTCTGGTGGAGGAATTGAGATGACCTTGGAGACTTAGAAACATAACGAACGATTCCTTGATATATAAACGAACAATTACACCGATTGAATTGAAAATATGTTTCAAGGTCATCCACGAGGAATTTTAAAAATGTTTTAGAAAGATCATTATTATGCTTTTGGTGGATGGATTGCAGTGACTTTGGGGACTTAGAAATATCCCGAACTATTCCTTGATATGTAAACCAACGGATACGCTGATTACTCTAAAAATATGTTTCAAGGTCATCCAAATTAAATTTTTAAAATGTTTGAGAAAGACTACTATTATGCTTCTGGCGGAGGAATTGCGATGACTTTGGGGACTTAGAAATATCCCGAACGATTCCTTGATATGTAAACTAACGGATACGCTGATTACTTTAAAAATATGTTTCAAGGTCATCCAAATTAAATTTTAAAAATATTTTAGAAATACTACTATTATGCTTCTGGTGGAGGAATTGAGATGACCTTGGGGACTTAGAAACATAAGGAACGATTCCTTGATATATAAACGAACAATAACACTGATTGAATTGAAAATATGTTTCAAGGTCATCCAAATTGAATTTTAAAAATGTTTTAGAAAGATCATTATTATGCTTTTGGTGGATGGATTGCAGTGACTTTGGGGACTTAGAAACATCCCGAACGATTCCTTGATATGTAAACCAACGGATACGCTGATTACTCTAAAAATATGTTTCAAGGTCATCCAAATTAAATTTTAAAAATGTTTGAGAAAGACTACTATTATGCTTCTGGTGGAGGAATTGCGATGAACTTAGGTACTTAGAAAATTCCCTAACCAATCTTTGATATATAAACTTATGGATACGCTGAAAGATTTCTTAATATGTTTCAGATCATCTACAAAGAATTTTAAAAATGTTTTAGAAAGTCTACTATTATGCTTCTGGTGGAGGAATTGCGATGACCTTGGGGACTTAAAAATATCCCGAACGATTGATTGATATGTAAACTAACGGATACGCTGATTACTTTGAAAATATGTTTCAAGGTCATCCAAATTGAATTTTAAAAATGTTTTAGAAAGACTACTATTATGCTTCTGGTGGAGGAATTGAGATGACCTTGGGGACTTTGAAACAAAACGAACGATTCCTTGATATATAAACGAACAATTACAATGATTGAATTGAAAATATGTTTCTAGGTCATCCAAATAGAATTTTAAAAATGTTTTAGAAAGACTACTATTATGCTTCTGGTGGAGGAATTGAGATGACCTTGGGGACTTAGAAACATAAGGAACGATTCCTTGATATATAAACGAACAATAACACCGATTTAATTGAAAATATGTTTCAAGGTCATCCACGAGGAATTTTAAAAATGTTTTAGAAAGATCATTATTATGCTTCTAGTGGATGGATTGCAGTGACCTTGGGGACTTAGAAACATCCCGAACGATTCCTTGATATGTAAACCAACGGAAACGCTGATTTCTTTGAAAATATGTTTCAAGGTCATCCAAATTAAATTTTAAAAATGTTTTAGAAAGACTACTATTATGCTTCTGGTGGAGGAATTGAGATAACCTTGGGGACTTAGAAACATAACGAACGATTCCTTGATATATAAACGAACAATTACACCGATTGAATTGAAAATATGTTTAAAGGTCATCCACGAGAAATTTTAAAAACGTTTTAGAAAGATCATTTTTATGCTTCTGGTGGAGGGATTGAAATGACCTTGGGGACTTAGAAACATCCCGAACGATTCCTTGATATGTAAACCAACGGATACGCTGATTACTTTGAAAATATGTTTCAAGGTCATCCAAATTAAATTTTAAAAATGTTTTAGAAAGACTACTATTATGCTTCTGGTGGAGGAATTGAGATGACCTTGGGGACTTAGAAAAATAACGAACGATTCCTTGATATATAAACGAACAATTACACCGATTGAATTGAAAATATGCTTAAAACGTTTTAGAAAGATCATTATTATGCTTCTGGTGGAGGGATTGAAATGACCTTGGGGACTTAGAAACATCCCGAACGATTCCTTGATATGCAAACCAACGGATACGCTGATTACTTTGAAAATATGTTTCAAGGTCATCCAAATTAAATTTTTAAAATGTTTTAGAAAGACTACTATTATGCTTCTGGTGGAGGAATTGAGATGACCTTGGGGACGTAGAAAAATAACGAACGATTCCTTGATATATAAACGAACAATTACACCGATTGAATTGAAAATATGTTTCAAGGTCATCCACAAAGAATTTTAAAAATGATTTAGAAAGATCATTATTATGCTTCTGGTGGAGGGATTGAGATGACCTTTGGGACTTAGAAACATAACGAACGATTCCTTGATATATAAACGAACAATTACAATGATTGAATTGAAAATATGTTTCTAGGTCATCCAAATAGAATTTTAAAAATGTTTTAGAAAGACTACTATTATGCTTCTGGTGGAGGAATTGAGATGACCTTGGGGACTTAGAAACATAACGAACGATTCCTTGATATATAAACGAACAATTACACCGATTGAATTGAAAATATGTTTCAAGGTCATCCAAATTGAATTTTAAAAATGTTTTAGAAAGACTACTATTATGCTTCTGGTGGAGGAATTGAGATGACCTTGGAGACTTAGAAACATAACGAACGATTCCTTGATATATAAACGAACAATTACACCGATTGAATTGAAAATATGTTTCAAGGTCATCCACGAGGAATTTTAAAAATGTTTTAGAAAGATCATTATTATGCTTTTGGTGGATGGATTGCAGTGACTTTGGGGACTTAGAAATATCCCGAACTATTCCTTGATATGTAAACCAACGGATACGCTGATTACTCTGAAAATATGTTTCAAGGTCATCCAAATTAAATTTTTAAAATGTTTGAGAAAGACTACTATTATGCTTCTGGCGGAGGAATTGCGATGACTTTGGGGACTTAGAAATATCCCGAACGATTCCTTGATATGTAAACTAACGGATACGCTGATTACTTTAAAAATATGTTTCAAGGTCATCCAAATTAAATTTTAAAAAATATTTTAGAAATACTACTATTATGCTTCTGGTGGAGGAATTGAGATGACCTTGGGGACTTAGAAACATAAGGAACGATTCCTTGATATATAAACGAACAATAACACCGATTGAATTGAAAATATGTTTCAAGGTCATCCAAATTGAATTTTAAAAATGTTTTAGAAAGACTACTATTATGCTTCTGGTGGAGGAATTGAGATGACCTTGGGGTTATAGAAACATAAGGAACGATTCCTTGATATATAAACGAACAATAACACCGATTTAATTGAAAATATGTTTCAAGGTCATCCACGAGGAATTTTAAAAATGTTTTAGAAAGATCATTATTATGTTTCTAGTGGATGGATTGCAGTGACCTTGGGGACTTAGAAACATCCCGAACGATTCCTTGATATGTAAACCAACGGAAACGCTGATTTCTTTGAAAATATGTTTCAAGGTCATCCAAATTAAATTTTAAAAATGTTTTAGAAAGACTACTATTATGCTTCTGGTGGAGGAATTTAAATAACCTTGGGGACTTAGAAACATAACGAACGATTCCTTGATATATAAACGAACAATTACACCGATTGAATTGAAAATATGTTTAAAGGTCATCCACGAGAAATTTTAAAAACGTTTTAGAAAGATCATTTTTATGCTTCTGGTGGAGGGATTGAAATGACCTTGGGGACTTAGAAACATCCCGAACGATTCCTTGATATGTAAACCAACGGATACGCTGATTACTTTGAAAATATGTTTCAAGGTCATCCAAATTAAATTTTAAAAATGTTTTAGAAAGACTACTATTATGCTTCTGGTGGAGGAATTGAGATGACCTTGGGGACGTAGAAAAATAACGAACGATTCCTTGATATATAAACGAACAATTACACCGATTGAATTGAAAATATGTTTCAAGGTCATCCACAAAGAATTTTAAAAATGATTTAGAAAGATCGTTATTATTCTTCTGGTGGAGGGATTGAAATGACCTTGGGGACTTAGAAACATCCCGAACGATTCCTTGATATGTAAACCAACGGATACGCTGATTACTTTGAAAATATGTTTCAAGGTCATCCAAATTAAATTTTAAAAATGTTTTAGAAAGACTACTATTATGCTTCTGGTGGAGGAATTGAGATGACCTTGGAGACTTAGAAACATAACGAACGATTCCTTGATATATAAACGAACAATTACACCGATTGAATTGAAAATATGTTTCAAGGTCATCCACGAGGAATTTTAAAAATGTTTTAGAAAGATTATTATTATGCTTTTGGTGGATGGATTGCAGTGACTTTGGGGACTTAGAAACATCCCGAACTATTCCTTGATATGTAAACCAACGGATACGCTGATTACTCTGAAAATATGTTTCAAGGTCATCCAAATTAAATTTTTAAAATGTTTGAGAAAGACTACTATTATGCTTCTGGCGGAGGAATTGCGATGACTTTGGGGACTTAGAAATATCCCGAACGATTCCTTGATATGTAAACTAACGGATACGCTGATTACTTTAAAAATATGTTTCAAGGTCATCCAAATTAAATTTTAAAAATATTTTAGAAATACTACTATTATGCTTCTGGTGGAGGAATTGAGATGACCTTGGGGACTTAGAAACATAAGGAACGATTCCTTGATATATAAACGAACAATAACACTGATTGAATTGAAAATATGTTTCAAGGTCATCCAAATTGAATTTTAAAAATGTTTTAGAAAGACTACTATTATGCTTCTGGTGGAGGAATTGAGATGACCTTGGGGACTTAGAAACATAAGGAACGATTCCTTGATATATAAACGAACAATAACACCGATTTAATTGAAAATATGTTTCAAGGTTATCCACGAGGAATTTTAAAAATGTTTTAGAAAGATCATTATTATGCTTCTAGTGGATATATTGCAGTGACCTTGGGGACTTAGAAACATCCCGAACGATTCCTTGATATGTAAACCAACGGAAACGCTGATTTCTTTGAAAATATGTTTCAAGGTCATCCAAATTAAATTTTAAAAATGTTTTAGAAAGACTACTATTATGCTTCTGGTGGAGGAATTGAGATAACCTTGGGGACTTAGAAACATAACGAACGATTCCTTGATATATAAACGAACAATTACACCGATTGAATTGAAAATATGTTTAAAGGTCATCCACGAGAAATTTTAAAAACGTTTTAGAAAGATCATTATTATGCTTTTGGTGGATGGATTGCAGTGACTTTGGGGACTTAGAAACATCCCGAACTATTCCTTGATATGTAAACCAACGGATACGCTGATTACTCTGAAAATATGTTTCAAGGTCATCCAAATTAAATTTTTAAAATGTTTGAGAAAGACTACTATTATGCTTCTGGCGGAGGAATTGCGATGACTTTGGGGACTTAGAAATATCCCGAACGATTCCTTGATATGTAAACTAACGGATACGCTGATTACTTTAAAAATATGTTTCAAGGTCATCCAAATTAAATTTTAAAAATATTTTAGAAATACTACTATTATGCTTCTGGTGGAGGAATTGAGATGACCTTGGGGACTTAGAAACATAAGGAACAATTCCTTGATATATAAACGAACAATAACACTGATTGAATTGAAAATATGTTTCAAGGTCATCCAAATTGAATTTTAAAAATGTTTTAGAAAGACTACTATTATGCTTCTGGTGGAGGAATTGAGATGACCTTGAAGACTTAGAAACATAAGGAACGATTCCTTGATATATAAACGAACAATAACACCGATTTAATTGAAAATATGTTTCAAGGTTATCCACGAGGAATTTTAAAAATGTTTTAGAAAGATCATTATTATGCTTCTAGTGGATAGATTGCAGTGACCTTGGGGACTTAGAAACATCCCGAACGATTCCTTGATATGTAAACCAACGGAAACGCTGATTTCTTTGAAAATATGTTTCAAGGTCATCCAAATTAAATTTTAAAAATGTTTTAGAAAGACTACTATTATGCTTCTGGTGGAGGAATTGAGATAACCTTGGGGACTTAGAAACATAACGAACGATTCCTTGATATATAAACGAACAATTACACCGATTGAATTGAAAATATGTTTAAAGGTCATCCACGAGAAATTTTAAAAACGTTTTAGAAAGATCATTTTTATGCTTCTGGTGGAGGGATTGAAATGACCTTGGGGACTTAGAAACATCCCGAACGATTCCTTGATATGTAAACCAACGGATACGCTGATTACTTTGAAAATATGTTTCAAGGTCATCCAAATTAAATTTTTAAAATGTTTTAGAAAGACTACTATTATGCTTCTGGTGGAGGAATTGAGATGACCTTGGGGACGTAGAAAAATAACGAACGATTCCTTGATATATAAACGAACAATTACACCGATTGAATTGAAAATATGTTTCAAGATCATCCACAAAGAATTTTAAAAATGATTTAGAAAGATCGTTATTATTCTTCTGGTGGAGGGATTGAAATGACCTTGGGGACTTAGAAACATCCCGAACTATTCCTTGATATGTAAACCAACGGAAACGCTGATTTCTTTGAAAATATGTTTCAAGGTCATCCAAATTAAATTTTAAAAATGTTTTAGAAAGACTACTATTATGCTTCTGGTGGAGGAATTGAGATAACCTTGGGGACTTAGAAACATAACGAACGATTCCTTGATATATAAACGAACAATTACACCGATTGAATTGAAAATATGTTTAAAGGTCATCCACGAGAAATTTTAAAAACGTTTTAGAAAGATCATTATTATGCTTTTGGTGGATGGATTGCAGTGACTTTGGGGACTTAGAAACATCCCGAACTATTCCTTGATATGTAAACCAACGGATACGCTGATTACTCTGAAAATATGTTTCAAGGTCATCCAAATTAAATTTTTAAAATGTTTGAGAAAGACTACTATTATGCTTCTGGCGGAGGAATTGCGATGACTTTGGGGACTTAGAAATATCCCGAACGATTCCTTGATATGTAAACTAACGGATACGCTGATTACTTTAAAAATATGTTTCAAGGTCATCCAAATTAAATTTTAAAAATATTTTAGAAATACTACTATTATGCTTCTGGTGGAGGAATTGAGATGACCTTGGGGACTTAGAAACATAAGGAACGATTCCTTGATATATAAACGAACAATAACACTGATTGAATTGAAAATATGTTTCAAGGTCATCCAAATTGAATTTTAAAAATGTTTTAGAAAGACTACTATTATGCTTCTGGTGGAGGAATTGAGATGACCTTGAAGACTTAGAAACATAAGGAACGATTCCTTGATATATAAACGAACAATAACACCGATTTAATTGAAAATATGTTTCAAGGTTATCCACGAGGAATTTTAAAAATGTTTTAGAAAGATCATTATTATGCTTCTAGTGGATAGATTGCAGTGACCTTGGGGACTTAGAAACATCCCGAACGATTCCTTGATATGTAAACCAACGGAAACGCTGATTTCTTTGAAAATATGTTTCAAGGTCATCCAAATTAAATTTTAAAAATGTTTTAGAAAGACTACTATTATGCTTCTGGTGGAGGAATTGAGATAACCTTGGGGACTTAGAAACATAACGAACGATTCCTTGATATATAAACGAACAATTACACCGATTGAATTGAAAATATGTTTAAAGGTCATCCACGAGAAATTTTAAAAACGTTTTAGAAAGATCATTTTTATGCTTCTGGTGGAGGGATTGAAATGACCTTGGGGACTTAGAAACATCCCGAACGATTCCTTGATATGTAAACCAACGGATACGCTGATTACTTTGAAAATATGTTTCAAGGTCATCCAAATTAAATTTTTAAAATGTTTTAGAAAGACTACTATTATGCTTCTGGTGGAGGAATTGAGATGACCTTGGGGACGTAGAAAAATAACGAACGATTCCTTGATATATAAACGAACAATTACACCGATTGAATTGAAAATATGTTTCAAGGTCATCCACAAAGAATTTTAAAAATGATTTAGAAAGATCGTTATTATTCTTCTGGTGGAGGGATTGAAATGACCTTGGGGACTTAGAAACATCCCGAACGATTCCTTGATATGTAAACCAACGGATACGCTGATTACTTTGAAAATATGTTTCAAGGTCATCCAAATTAAATTTTAAAAATGTTTTAGAAAGACTACTATTATGCTTCTGGTGGAGGAATTGAGATGACCTTGGAGACTTAGAAACATAACGAACGATTCCTTGATATATAAACGAACAATTACACCGATTGAATTGAAAATATGTTTCAAGGTCATCCACGAGGAATTTTAAAAATGTTTTAGAAAGATCATTATTATGCTTTTGGTGGATGGATTGCAGTGACTTTGGGGACTTAGAAACATCCCGAACTATTCCTTGATATGTAAACCAACGGATACGCTGATTACTCTGAAAATATGTTTCAAGGTCATCCAAATTAAATTTTTAAAATGTTTGAGAAAGACTACTATTATGCTTCTGGCGGAGGAATTGCGATGACTTTGGGGACTTAGAAATATCCCGAACGATTCCTTGATATGTAAACTAACGGATACGCTGATTACTTTAAAAATATGTTTCAAGGTCATCCAAATTAAATTTTAAAAATATTTTAGAAATACTACTATTATGCTTCTGGTGGAGGAATTGAGATGACCTTGGGGACTTAGAAACATAAGGAACGATTCCTTGATATATAAACGAACAATAACACTGATTGAATTGAAAATATGTTTCAAGGTCATCCAAATTGAATTTTAAAAATGTTTTAGAAAGACTACTATTATGCTTCTGGTGGAGGAATTGAGATGACCTTGGGGACTTAGAAACATAAGGAACGATTCCTTGATATATAAACGAACAATAACACCGATTTAATTGAAAATATGTTTCAAGGTTATCCACGAGGAATTTTAAAAATGTTTTAGAAAGATCATTATTATGCTTCTAGTGGATATATTGCAGTGACCTTGGGGACTTAGAAACATCCCGAACGATTCCTTGATATGTAAACCAACGGAAACGCTGATTTCTTTGAAAATATGTTTCAAGGTCATCCAAATTAAATTTTAAAAATGTTTTAGAAAGACTACTATTATGCTTCTGGTGGAGGAATTGAGATAACCTTGGGGACTTAGAAACATAACGAACGATTCCTTGATATATAAACGAACAATTACACCGATTGAATTGAAAATATGTTTAAAGGTCATCCACGAGAAATTTTAAAAACGTTTTAGAAAGATCATTATTATGCTTTTGGTGGATGGATTGCAGTTACTTTGGGGACTTAGAAACATCCCGAACTATTCCTTGATATGTAAACCAACGGATACGCTGATTACTCTGAAAATATGTTTCAAGGTCATCCAAATTAAATTTTTAAAATGTTTGAGAAAGACTACTATTATGCTTCTGGCGGAGGAATTGCGATGACTTTGGGGACTTAGAAATATCCCGAACGATTCCTTGATATGTAAACTAACGGATACGCTGATTACTTTAAAAATATGTTTCAAGGTCATCCAAATTAAATTTTAAAAATATTTTAGAAATACTACTATTATGCTTCTGGTGGAGGAATTGAGATGACCTTGGGGACGTAGAAAAATAACGAACGATTCCTTGATATATAAACGAACAATTACAATGATTGAATTGAAAATATGTTTCTAGGTCATCCAAATAGAATTTTAAAAATGTTTTAGAAAGACTACTATTATGCTTCTGGTGGAGGAATTGAGATGACCTTGGGGACTTAGAAACATAACGAACGATTCCTTGATATATAAACGAACAATTACACCGATTGAATTGAAAATATGTTTCAAGGTCATCCAAATTGAATTTTAAAAATGTTTTAGAAAGACTACTATTATGCTTCTGGTGGAGGAATTGAGATGACCTTGGAGACTTAGAAACATAACGA
Organism: Neoaliturus tenellus; assembly: GCA_030545055.2. Taxonomy (NCBI): domain Eukaryota; kingdom Metazoa; phylum Arthropoda; class Insecta; order Hemiptera; family Cicadellidae; genus Neoaliturus; species Neoaliturus tenellus. The sequence goes on along the minus strand of CM061531.1, from coordinate 334,331,760 downwards.
ACGATTCCTTGATATATAAACGAACAATTACACCGATTGAATTGAAAATATGTTTCAAGGTCATCCACGAGGAATTTTAAAAATGTTTTAGAAAGATCATTATTATGCTTTTGGTGGATGGATTGCAGTGACTTTGGGGACTTAGAAGTATCCCGAACTATTCCTTGATATGTAAACCAACGGATACGCTGATTACTCTGAAAATATGTTTCAAGGTCATCCAAATTAAATTTTTAAAATGTTTGAGAAAGACTACTATTATGCTTCTGGCGGAGGAATTGCGATGACTTTGGGGACTTAGAAATATCCCGAACGATTCCTTGATATGTAAACTAACGGATACGCTGATTACTTTAAAAATATGTTTCAAGGTCATCCAAATTAAATTTTAAAAAATATTTTAGAAATACTACTATTATGCTTCTGGTGGAGGAATTGAGATGACGTTGGGGACTTAGAAACATAAGGAACGATTCCTTGATATATAAACGAACAATAACACCGATTGAATTGAAAATATGTTTCAAGGTCATCCAAATTGAATTTTAAAAATGTTTTAGAAAGACTACTATTATGCTTCTGGTGGAGGAATTGAGATGACCTTGGGGACTTAGAAACATAAGGAACGATTCCTTGATATATAAACGAACAATAACACCGATTTAATTGCAAATATGTTTCAAGGTCATCCACGAGGAATTTTAAAAATGTTTTAGAAAGATCATTATTATGCTTCTAGTGGATGGATTGCAGTGACCTTGGGGACTTAGAAACATCCCGAACGATTCCTTGATATGTAAACCAACGGAAACGCTGATTTCTTTGAAAATATGTTTCAAGGTCATCCAAATTAAATTTTAAAAATGTTTTAGAAAGACTACTATTATGCTTCTGGTGGAGGAATTTAAATAACCTTGGGGACTTAGAAACATAACGAACGATTCCTTGATATATAAACGAACAATTACACCGATTGAATTGAAAATATGTTTAAAGGTCATCCACGAGAAATTTTAAAAACGTTTTAGAAAGATCATTTTTATGCTTCTGGTGGAGGGATTGAAATGACCTTGGGGACTTAGAAACATCCCGAACGATTCCTTGATATGTAAACCAACGGATACGCTGATTACTTTGAAAATATGTTTCAAGGTCATCCAAATTAAATTTTAAAAATGTTTTAGAAAGACTACTATTATGCTTCTGGTGGAGGAATTGAGATGACCTTGGGGACTTAGAAAAATAACGAACGATTCCTTGATATATAAACGAACAATTACACCGATTGAATTGAAAATATGCTTAAAACGTTTTAGAAAGATCATTATTATGCTTCTGGTGGAGGGATTGAAATGACCTTGGGGACTTAGAAACATCCCGAACGATTCCTTGATATGTAAACCAACGGATACGCTGATTACTTTGAAAATATGTTTCAAGGTCATCCAAATTGAATTTTTAAAATGTTTTAGAAAGACTACTATTATGCTTCTGGTGGAGGAATTGAGATGACCTTGGGGACGTAGAAAAATAACGAACGATTCCTTGATATATAAACGAACAATTACACCGATTGAATTGAAAATATGTTTCAAGGTCATCCACAAAGAATTTTAAAAATGATTTAGAAAGATCGTTATTATTCTTCTGGTGGAGGGATTGAAATGACCTTGAGGACTTAGAAACATCCCGAACGATTCCTTGATATGTAAACCAACGGATACGCTGATTACTTTGAAAATATGTTTCAAGGTCATCCAAATTAAATTTTAAAAATGTTTTAGAAAGACTACTATTATGCTTCTGGTGGAGGAATTGAGATGACCTTGGAGACTTAGAAACATAACGAACGATTCCTTGATATATAAACGAACAATTACACCGATTGAATTGAAAATATGTTTCAAGGTCATCCACGAGGAATTTTAAAAATGTTTTAGAAAGATCATTATTATGCTTTTGGTGGATGGATTAAAGTGACTTTGGGGACTTATAAATATCCCGAACTATTCCTTGATATGTAAACCAACGGATACGCTGATTACTCTGAAAATATGTTTCAAGGTCATCCAAATTAAATTTTTAAAATGTTTGAGAAAGACTACTATTATGCTTCTGGCGGAGGAATTGCGATGACTTTGGGGACTTAGAAATATCCCGAACGATTCCTTGATATGTAAACTAACGGATACGCTGATTACTTTAAAAATATGTTTCAAGGTCATCCAAATTAAATTTTAAAAATATTTTAGAAATACTACTATTATGCTTCTGGTGGAGGAATTGAGATGACCTTGGGGACTTAGAAACATAAGGAACGATTCCTTGATATATAAACGAACAATAACACTGATTGAATTGAAAATATGTTTCAAGGTCATCCAAATTGAATTTTAAAAATGTTTTAGAAAGACTACTATTATGCTTCTGGTGGAGGAATTGAGATGACCTTGGGGACTTAGAAACATAAGGAACGATTCCTTGATATATAAACGAACAAAAACACCGATTTAATTGAAAATATGTTTCAAGGTTATCCACGAGAAATTTTAAAAATGTTTTAGAAAGATCATTATTATGCTTCTAGTGGATAGATTGCAGTGACCTTGGGGACTTAGAAACATCCCGAACGATTCCTTGATATGTAAACCAACGGAAACGCTGATTTCTTTGAAAATATGTTTAAGGTCATCCAAATTAAATTTTAAAAATGTTTTAGAAAGACTACTATTATGCTTCTGGTGGAGGAATTGAGATAACCTTGGGGACTTTGAAACATAACGAACGATTCCTTGATATATAAACGAACAATTACACCGATTGAATTGAAAATATGTTTAAAGGTCATCCACGAGAAATTTTAAAAACGTTTTAGAAAGATCATTTTTATGCTTCTGGTGGAGGGATTGAAATGACCTTGGGGACTTAGAAACATCCCGAACGATTCCTTGATATGTAAACCAACGGATACGCTGATTACTTTGAAAATATGTTTCAAGGTCATCCAAATTAAATTTTAAAAATGTTTTAGAAAGACTACTATTATGCTTCTGGTGGAGGAATTGAGATGACCTTGGGGACTTAGAAAAATAACGAACGATTCCTTGATATATAAACGAACAATTACACCGATTGAATTGAAAATATGCTTAAAACGTTTTAGAAAGATCATTATTATGCTTCTGGTGGAGGGATTGAAATGACCTTGGGGACTTAGAAACATCCCGAACGATTCCTTGATATGTAAACCAACGGATACGCTGATTACTTTGAAAATATGTTTCAAGGTCATCCAAATTAAATTTTTAAAATGTTTTAGAAAGACTACTATTATGCTTCTGGTGGAGGAATTGAGATGACCTTGGGGACGTAGAAAAATAACGAACGATTCCTTGATATATAAACGAACAATTACACCGATTGAATTGAAAATATGTTTCAAGGTCATCCACAAAGAATTTTAAAAATGATTTAGAAAGATCATTATTATGCTTCTGGTGGAGGGATTGGGATGACCTTGGGGACTTAGAAACATAACGAACGATTCCTTGATATATAAACGAACAATTACACCGATTGAATTGAAAATATGTTTAAAGGTCATCCACGAGAAATTTTAAAAACGTTTTAGAAAGATCGTTATTATTCTTCTGGTGGAGGGATTGAAATGACCTTGGGGACTTAGAAACATCCCGAACGATTCCTTGATATGTAAACCAACGGATACGCTGATTACTTTGAAAATATGTTTCAAGGTCATCCAAATTAAATTTTAAAAATGTTTTAGAAAGACTACTATTATGCTTCTGGTGGAGGAATTGAGATGACCTTGGAGACTTAGAAACATAACGAACGATTCCTTGATATATAAACGAACAATTACACCGATTGAATTGAAAATATGTTTCAAGGTCATCCACGAGGAATTTTAAAAATGTTTTAGAAAGATCATTATTATGCTTTTGGTGGATGGATTGCAGTGACTTTGGGGACTTAGAAATATCCCGAACTATTCCTTGATATGTAAACCAACGGATACGCTGATTACTCTGAAAATATGTTTCAAGGTCATCCAAATTAAATTTTTAAAATGTTTGAGAAAGACTACTATTATGCTTCTGGCGGAGGAATTGCGATGACTTTGGGGACTTAGAAATATCCCGAACGATTCCTTGATATGTAAACTAACGGATACGCTGATTACTTTAAAAATATGTTTCAAGGTCATCCAAATTAAATTTTAAAAATATTTTAGAAATACTACTATTATGCTTCTGGTGGAGGAATTGAGATTACCTTGGGGACTTAGAAACATAAGGAACGATTCCTTGATATATAAACGAAAAATAACACTGATTGAATTGAAAATATGTTTCAAGGTCATCCAAATTAAATTTTAAAAATGTTTTAGAAAGACTACTATTATGCTTCTGGTGGAGGAATTGAGATGACCTTGGAGACTAAGAAACATAAGGAACGATTCCTTGATGTATAAACGAACAATAACACCGATTTAATTGAAAATATGTTTCAAGGTCATCCACGAGGAATTTTAAAAATGTTTTAGAAAGATCATTATTATGCTTCTAGTGGATGGATTGCAGTGACCTTGGGGACTTAGAAACATCCCGAACGATTCCTTGATATGTAAACCAACGGAAACGCTGATTTCTTTGAAAATATGTTTCAAGTTCATCCAAATTAAATTTTAAAAATGTTTTAGAAAGACTACTATTATGCTTCTGGTGGAGGAATTGAGATAACCTTGGGGACTTAGAAACATAACGAACGATTCCTTGATATATAAACGAACAATTACACCGATTGAATTGAAAATATGTTTAAAGGTCATCCACGAGAAATTTTAAAAACGTTTTAGAAAGATCATTTTTATGCTTCTGGTGGAGGGATTGAAATGACCTTGGGGACTTAGAAATATCCCGAACGATTCCTTGATATGTAAACCAACGGATACGCTGATTACTTTGAAAATATGTTTCAAGGTCATCCAAATTAAATTTTAAAAATGTTTTAGAAAGACTACTATTATGCTTCTGGTGGAGGAATTGAGATGACCTTGGGGACTTAGAAAAATAACGAACGATTCCTTGATATATAAACGAACAATTACACCGATTGAATTGAAAATATGCTTAAAACGTTTTAGAAAGATCATTATTATGCTTCTGGTGGAGGGATTGAAATGACCTTGGGGACTTAGAAACATAACGAACGATTCCTTGATATATAAACGAACAATTACAATGATTGAATTGAAAATATGTTTCTAGGTCATCCAAATAGAATTTTAAAAATGTTTTAGAAAGACTACTATTATGCTTCTGGTGGAGGAATTGAGATGACCTTGGGGACTTAGAAACATAACGAACGATTCCTTGATATATAAACGAACAATTACACCGATTGAATTGAAAATATGTTTCAAGGTCATCCAAATTGAATTTTAAAAATGTTTTAGAAAGACTACTATTATGCTTCTGGTGGAGGAATTGAGATGACCTTGGAGACTTAGAAACATAACGAACGATTCCTTGATATATAAACGAACAATTACACCGATTGAATTGAAAATATGTTTCAAGGTCATCCACGAGGAATTTTAAAAATGTTTTAGAAAGATCATTATTATGCTTTTGGTGGATGGATTGCAGTGACTTTGGGGACTTAGAAATATCCCGAACTATTCCTTGATATGTAAACCAACGGATACGCTGATTACTCTGAAAATATGTTTCAAGGTCATCCAAATTAAATTTTTAAAATGTTTGAGAAAGACTACTATTATGCTTCTGGCGGAGGAATTGCGATGACCTTGGGGACTTAGAAACATAACGAACGATTCCTTGATATATAAGCGAACAATTACACCGATTGAATTGAAAATATGTTTAAAGGTCATCCACGAGAAATTTTAAAAACGTTTTAGAAAGATCATTTTTATGCTTCTGGTGGAGGGATTGAAATGACCTTGGGGACTTAGAAACATCCCGAACGATTCCTTGATATGTAAACCAACGGATACGCTGATTACTTTGAAAATATGTTTCAAGGTCATCCAAATTAAATTTTAAAAATGTTTTAGAAAGACTACTATTATGCTTCTGGTGGAGGAATTGAGATGACCTTGGGGACTTAGAAAAATAACGAACGATTCCTTGATATATAAACGAACAATTACACCGATTGAATTGAAAATATGCTTAAAACGTTTTAGAAAGATCATTATTATGCTTCTGGTGGAGGGATTGAAATGACCTTGGGGACTTAGAAACATCCCGAACGATTCCTTGATATGTAAACCAACGGATACGCTGATTACTTTGAAAATATGTTTCAAGGTCATCCAAATTAAATTTTTAAAATGTTTTAGAAAGACTACTATTATGCTTCTGGTGGAGGAATTGAGATGACCTTGGGGACGTAGAAAAATAACGAACGATTCCTTGATATATAAACGAACAATTACACCGATTGAATTGAAAATATGTTTCAAGGTCATCTACAAAGAATTTTAAAAATGATTTAGAAAGATCATTATTATGCTTCTGGTGGAGGGATTGAGATGACCTTGGGGACTTAGAAACATAACGAACGATTCCTTGATATATAAACGAACAATTACACCGATTGAATTGAAAATATGTTTAAAGGTCATCCACGAGAAATTTTAAAAACGTTTTAGAAAGATCGTTATTATTCTTCTGGTGGAGGGATTGAAATGACCTTGGGGACTTAGAAACATCCCGAACGATTCCTTGATATGTAAACCAACGGATACGCTGATTACTTTGAAAATATGTTTCAAGGTCATCCAAATTAAATTTTAAAAATGTTTTAGAAAGACTACTATTATGCTTCTGGTGGAGGAATTGAGATGACCTTGGAGACTTAGAAACATAACGAACGATTCCTTGATATATAAACGAACAATTACACCGATTGAATTGAAAATATGTTTCAAGGTCATCCACGAGGAATTTTAAAAATGTTTTAGAAAGATCATTATTATGCTTTTGGTGGATGGATTGCAGTGACTTTGGGGACTTAGAAATATCCCGAACTATTCCTTGATATGTAAACCAACGGATACGCTGATTACTCTGAAAATATGTTTCAAGGTCATCCAAATTAAATTTTTAAAATGTTTGAGAAAGACTACTATTATGCTTCTGGCGGAGGAATTGCGATGACTTTGGGGACTTAGAAATATCCCGAACGATTCCTTGATATGTAAACTAACGGATACGCTGATTACTTTAAAAATATGTTTCAAGGTCATCCAAATTAAATTTTAAAAATATTTTAGAAATACTACTATTATGCTTCTGGTGGAGGAATTGAGATGACCTTGGGGACTTAGAAACATAAGGAACGATTCCTTGATATATAAACGAACAATAACACTGATTGAATTGAAAATATGTTTCAAGGTCATCCAAATTGAATTTTAAAAATGTTTTAGAAAGACTACTATTATGCTTCTGGTGGAGGAATTGAGATGACCTTGGGGACTTAGAAACATAAGGAACGATTCCTTGATATATAAACGAACAATAACACCGATTTAATTGAAAATATGTTTCAAGGTCATCCACGAGGAATTTTAAAAATGTTTTAGAAAGATAATTATTATGCTTCTAGTGGATGGATTGCAGTGACCTTGGGGACTTAGAAACATCCCGAACGATTCCTTGATATGTAAACCAACGGAAACGCTGATTTCTTTGAAAATATGTTTCAAGGTCATCCAAATTAAATTTTAAAAATGTTTTAGAAAGACTACTATTATGCTTCTGGTGGAGGAATTTAAATAACCTTGGGGACTTAGAAACATAACGAACGATTCCTTGATATATAAACGAACAAGTACACCGATTGAATTGAAAATATGTTTAAAGGTCATCCACGAGAAATTTTAAAAACGTTTTAGAAAGATCATTTTTATGCTTCTGGTGGAGGGATTGAAATGACCTTGGGGACTTAGAAACATCCCGAACGATTCCTTGATATGTAAACCAACGGATACGCTGATTACTTTAAAAATATGTTTCAAGGTCATCCAAATTAAATTTTAAAAATGTTTTAGAAAGACTACTATTATGCTTCTGGTGGAGGAATTGAGATGACCTTGGGGACTTAGAAAAATAACGAACGATTCCTTGATATATAAACGAACAATTACACCGATTGAATTGTAAATATGCTTAAAACGTTTTAGAAAGATCATTATTATGCTTCTGGTGGAGGGATTGAAATGAAATTGGGGACTTAGAAACATCCCGAACGATTCCTTGATATGTAAACCAACGGATACGCTGATTACTTTGAAAATATGTTTCAAGGTCATCCAAATTAAATTTTTAAAATGTTTTAGAAAGACTACTATTATGCTTCTGGTGGAGGAATTGAGATGACCTTGGGGACGTAGAAAAATAACGAACGATTCCTTGATATATAAACGAACAATTACACCGATTGAATTGAAAATATGTTTCAAGGTCATCCACAAAGAATTTTAAAAATGATTTAGAAAGATCATTATTATGCTTCTGGTGGAGGGATTGAGATGACCTTGGGGACTTAGAAACATAACGAACGATTCCTTGATATATAAACGAACAATTACAATGATTGAATTGAAAATATGTTTCTAGGTCATCCAAATAGAATTTTAAAAATGTTTTAGAAAGACTACTATTATTCTTCTGGTGGAGGAATTGAGATGACCTTGGGGACTTAGAAACATAACGAACGATTCCTTGATATATAAACGAACAATTACACCGATTGAATTGAAAATATGTTTCAAGGTCATCCAAATTGAATTTTAAAAATGTTTTAGAAAGACTACTATTATGCTTCTGGTGGAGGAATTGAGATGACCTTGGAGACTTAGAAACATAACGAACGATTCCTTGATATATAAACGAACAATTACACCGATTGAATTGAAAATATGTTTCAAGGTCATCCACAAAGAATTTTAAAAATGATTTAGAAAGATCATTATTATGCTTCTGGTGGAGGGATTGAGATGACCTTGGGGACTTAGAAACATAAGGAACGATTCCTTGATATATAAACGAACAATAACACTGATTGAATTGAAAATATGTTTCAAGGTCATCCAAATTGAATTTTAAAAATGTTTTAGAAAGACTACTATTATGCTTCTGGTGGAGGAATTGAGATGACCTTGGGGACTTAGAAACATAAGGAACGATTCCTTGATATATAAACGAACAATAACACCGATTTAATTGAAAATATGTTTCAAGGTCATCCACGAGGAATTTTAAAAATGTTTTAGAAAGATAATTATTATGCTTCTAGTGGATGGATTGCAGTGACCTTGGGGACTTAGAAACATCCCGAACGATTCCTTGATATGTAAACCAACGGAAACGCTGATTTCTTTGAAAATATGTTTCAAGGTCATCCAAATTAAATTTTAAAAATGTTTTAGAAAGACTACTATTATGCTTCTGGTGGAGGAATTTAAATAACCTTGGGGACTTAGAAACATAACGAACGATTCCTTGATATATAAACGAACAAGTACACCGATTGAATTGAAAATATGTTTAAAGGTCATCCACGAGAAATTTTAAAAACGTTTTAGAAAGATCATTTTTATGCTTCTGGTGGAGGGATTGAAATGACCTTGGGGACTTAGAAACATCCCGAACGATTCCTTGATATGTAAACCAACGGATACGCTGATTACTTTGAAAATATGTTTCAAGGTCATCCAAATTAAATTTTTAAAATGTTTTAGAAAGACTACTATTATGCTTCTGGTGGAGGAATTGAGATGACCTTGGGGACGTAGAAAAATAACGAACGATTCCTTGATATATAAACGAACAATTACACCGATTGAATTGAAAATATGTTTCAAGGTCATCCACAAAGAATTTTAAAAATGATTTAGAAAGATCATTATTATGCTTCTGGTGGAGGGATTGGGATGACCTTGGGGACTTAGAAACATAACGAACGATTCCTTGATATATAAACGAACAATTACACCGATTGAATTGAAAATATGTTTAAAGGTCATCCACGAGAAATTTTAAAAACGTTTTAGAAAGATCGTTATTATTCTTCTGGTGGAGGGATTGAAATGACCTTGGGGACTTAGAAACATCCCGAACGATTCCTTGATATGTAAACCAACGGATACGCTGATTACTTTGAAAATATGTTTCAAGGTCATCCAAATTAAATTTTAAAAATGTTTTAGAAAGACTACTATTATGCTTCTGGTGGAGGAATTGAGATGACCTTGGAGACTTAGAAACATAACGAACGATTCCTTGATATATAAACGAACAATTACACCGATTGAATTGAAAATATGTTTCAAGGTCATCCACGAGGAATTTTAAAAATGTTTTAGAAAGATCATTATTATGCTTTTGGTGGATGGATTGCAGTGACTTTGGGGACTTAGAAATATCCCGAACTATTCCTTGATATGTAAACCAACGGATACGCTGATTACTCTGAAAATATGTTTCAAGGTCATCCAAATTAAATTTTTAAAATGTTTGAGAAAGACTACTATTATGCTTCTGGCGGAGGAATTGCGATGACTTTGGGGACTTAGAAATATCCCGAACGATTCCTTGATATGTAAACTAACGGATACGCTGATTACTTTAAAAATATGTTTCAAGGTCATCCAAATTAAATTTTAAAAATATTTTAGAAATACTACTATTATGCTTCTGGTGGAGGAATTGAGATTACCTTGGGGACTTAGAAACATAAGGAACGATTCCTTGATATATAAACGAAAAATAACACTGATTGAATTGAAAATATGTTTCAAGGTCATCCAAATTAAATTTTAAAAATGTTTTAGAAAGACTACTATTATGCTTCTGGTGGAGGAATTGAGATGACCTTGGAGACTAAGAAACATAAGGAACGATTCCTTGATATATAAACGAACAATAACACCGATTTAATTGAAAATATGTTTCAAGGTCATCCACGAGGAATTTTAAAAATGTTTTAGAAAGATCATTATTATGCTTCTAGTGGATGGATTGCAGTGACCTTGGGGACTTAGAAACATCCCGAACGATTCCTTGATATGTAAACCAACGGAAACGCTGATTTCTTTGAAAATATGTTTCAAGTTCATCCAAATTAAATTTTAAAAATGTTTTAGAAAGACTACTATTATGCTTCTGGTGGAGGAATTGAGATAACCTTGGGGACTTAGAAACATAACGAACGATTCCTTGATATATAAACGAACAATTACACCGATTGAATTGAAAATATGTTTAAAGGTCATCCACGAGAAATTTTAAAAACGTTTTAGAAAGATCATTTTTATGCTTCTGGTGGAGGGATTGAAATGACCTTGGGGACTTAGAAACATCCCGAACGATTCCTTGATATGTAAACCAACGGATACGCTGATTACTTTGAAAATATGTTTCAAGGTCATCCAAATTAAATTTTAAAAATGTTTTAGAAAGACTACTATTATGCTTCTGGTGGAGGAATTGAGATGACCTTGGGGACTTAGAAAAATAACGAACGATTCCTTGATATATAAACGAACAATTACACCGATTGAATTGAAAATATGCTTAAAACGTTTTAGAAAGATCATTATTATGCTTCTGGTGGAGGGATTGAAATGACCTTGGGGACTTAGAAACATAACGAACGATTCCTTGATATATAAACGAACAATTACAATGATTGAATTGAAAATATGTTTCTAGGTCATCCAAATAGAATTTTAAAAATGTTTTAGAAAGACTACTATTATGCTTCTGGTGGAGGAATTGAGATGACCTTGGGGACTTAGAAACATAACGAACGATTCCTTGATATATAAACGAACAATTACACCGATTGAATTGAAAATATGTTTCAAGGTCATCCAAATTGAATTTTAAAAATGTTTTAGAAAGACTACTATTATGCTTCTGGTGGAGGAATTGAGATGACCTTGGAGACTTAGAAACATAACGAACGATTCCTTGATATATAAACGAACAATTACACCGATTGAATTGAAAATATGTTTCAAGGTCATCCACGAGGAATTTTAAAAATGTTTTAGAAAGATCATTATTATGCTTTTGGTGGATGGATTGCAGTGACTTTGGGGACTTAGAAATATCCCGAACTATTCCTTGATATGTAAACCAACGGATACGCTGATTACTCTGAAAATATGTTTCAAGGTCATCCAAATTAAATTTTTAAAATGTTTGAGAAAGACTACTATTATGCTTCTGGCGGAGGAATTGCGATGACCTTGGGGACTTAGAAACATAACGAACGATTCCTTGATATATAAGCGAACAATTACACCGATTGAATTGAAAATATGTTTAAAGGTCATCCACGAGAAATTTTAAAAACGTTTTAGAAAGATCATTTTTATGCTTCTGGTGGAGGGATTGAAATGACCTTGGGGACTTAGAAACATCCCGAACGATTCCTTGATATGTAAACCAACGGATACGCTGATTACTTTGAAAATATGTTTCAAGGTCATCCAAATTAAATTTTAAAAATGTTTTAGAAAGACTACTATTATGCTTCTGGTGGAGGAATTGAGATGACCTTGGGGACTTAGAAAAATAACGAACGATTCCTTGATATATAAACGAACAATTACACCGATTGAATTGAAAATATGCTTAAAACGTTTTAGAAAGATCATTATTATGCTTCTGGTGGAGGGATTGAAATGACCTTGGGGACTTAGAAACATCCCGAACGATTCCTTGATATGTAAACCAACGGATACGCTGATTACTTTGAAAATATGTTTCAAGGTCATCCAAATTAAATTTTTAAAATGTTTTAGAAAGACTACTATTATGCTTCTGGTGGAGGAATTGAGATGACCTTGGGGACGTAGAAAAATAACGAACGATTCCTTGATATATAAACGAACAATTACACCGATTGAATTGAAAATATGTTTCAAGGTCATCCACAAAGAATTTTAAAAATGATTTAGAAAGATCATTATTATGCTTCTGGTGGAGGGATTGAGATGACCTTGGGGACTTAGAAACATAACGAACGATTCCTTGATATATAAACGAACAATTACACCGATTGAATTGAAAATATGTTTAAAGGTCATCCACGAGAAATTTTAAAAACGTTTTAGAAAGATCGTTATTATTCTTCTGGTGGAGGGATTGAAATGACCTTGGGGACTTAGAAACATCCCGAACGATTCCTTGATATGTAAACCAACGGATACGCTGATTACTTTGAAAATATGTTTCAAGGTCATCCAAATTAAATTTTAAAAATGTTTTAGAAAGACTACTATTATGCTTCTGGTGGAGGAATTGAGATGACCTTGGAGACTTAGAAACATAACGAACGATTCCTTGATATATAAACGAACAATTACACCGATTGAATTGAAAATATGTTTCAAGGTCATCCACGAGGAATTTTAAAAATGTTTTAGAAAGATCATTATTATGCTTTTGGTGGATGGATTGCAGTGACTTTGGGGACTTAGAAATATCCCGAACTATTCCTTGATATGTAAACCAACGGATACGCTGATTACTCTGAAAATATGTTTCAAGGTCATCCAAATTAAATTTTTAAAATGTTTGAGAAAGACTACTATTATGCTTCTGGCGGAGGAATTGCGATGACTTTGGGGACTTAGAAATATCCCGAACGATTCCTTGATATGTAAACTAACGGATACGCTGATTACTTTAAAAATATGTTTCAAGGTCATCCAAATTAAATTTTAAAAATATTTTAGAAATACTACTATTATGCTTCTGGTGGAGGAATTGAGATGACCTTGGGGACTTAGAAACATAAGGAACGATTCCTTGATATATAAACGAACAATAACACTGATTGAATTGAAAATATGTTTCAAGGTCATCCAAATTGAATTTTAAAAATGTTTTAGAAAGACTACTATTATGCTTCTGGTGGAGGAATTGAGATGACCTTGGGGACTTAGAAACATAAGGAACGATTCCTTGATATATAAACGAACAATAACACCGATTTAATTGAAAATATGTTTCAAGGTCATCCACGAGGAATTTTAAAAATGTTTTAGAAAGATAATTATTATGCTTCTAGTGGATGGATTGCAGTGACCTTGGGGACTTAGAAACATCCCGAACGATTCCTTGATATGTAAACCAACGGAAACGCTGATTTCTTTGAAAATATGTTTCAAGGTCATCCAAATTAAATTTTAAAAATGTTTTAGAAAGACTACTATTATGCTTCTGGTGGAGGAATTTAAATAACCTTGGGGACTTAGAAACATAACGAACGATTCCTTGATATATAAACGAACAAGTACACCGATTGAATTGAAAATATGTTTAAAGGTCATCCACGAGAAATTTTAAAAACGTTTTAGAAAGATCATTTTTATGCTTCTGGTGGAGGGATTGAAATGACCTTGGGGACTTAGAAACATCCCGAACGATTCCTTGATATGTAAACCAACGGATACGCTGATTACTTTAAAAATATGTTTCAAGGTCATCCAAATTAAATTTTAAAAATGTTTTAGAAAGACTACTATTATGCTTCTGGTGGAGGAATTGAGATGACCTTGGGGACTTAGAAAAATAACGAACGATTCCTTGATATATAAACGAACAATTACACCGATTGAATTGTAAATATGCTTAAAACGTTTTAGAAAGATCATTATTATGCTTCTGGTGGAGGGATTGAAATGAAATTGGGGACTTAGAAACATCCCGAACGATTCCTTGATATGTAAACCAACGGATACGCTGATTACTTTGAAAATATGTTTCAAGGTCATCCAAATTAAATTTTTAAAATGTTTTAGAAAGACTACTATTATGCTTCTGGTGGAGGAATTGAGATGACCTTGGGGACGTAGAAAAATAACGAACGATTCCTTGATATATAAACGAACAATTACACCGATTGAATTGAAAATATGTTTCAAGGTCATCCACAAAGAATTTTAAAAATGATTTAGAAAGATCATTATTATGCTTCTGGTGGAGGGATTGAGATGACCTTGGGGACTTAGAAACATAACGAACGATTCCTTGATATATAAACGAACAATTACAATGATTAAATTGAAAATATGTTTCTAGGTCATCCAAATAGAATTTTAAAAATGTTTTAGAAAGACTACTATTATTCTTCTGGTGGAGGAATTGAGATGACCTTGGGGACTTAGAAACATAACGAACGATTCCTTGATATATAAACGAACAATTACACCGATTGAATTGAAAATATGTTTCAAGGTCATCCAAATTGAATTTTAAAAATGTTTTAGAAAGACTACTATTATGCTTCTGGTGGAGGAATTGAGATGACCTTGGAGACTTAGAAACATAACGAACGATTCCTTGATATATAAACGAACAATTACACCGATTGAATTGAAAATATGTTTCAAGGTCATCCACAAAGAATTTTAAAAATGATTTAGAAAGATCATTATTATGCTTCTGGTGGAGGGATTGAGATGACCTTGGGGACTTAGAAACATAAGGAACGATTCCTTGATATATAAACGAACAATAACACTGATTGAATTGAAAATATGTTTCAAGGTCATCCAAATTGAATTTTAAAAATGTTTTAGAAAGACTACTATTATGCTTCTGGTGGAGGAATTGAGATGACCTTGGGGACTTAGAAACATAAGGAACGATTCCTTGATATATAAACGAACAATAACACCGATTTAATTGAAAATATGTTTCAAGGTCATCCACGAGGAATTTTAAAAATGTTTTAGAAAGATAATTATTATGCTTCTAGTGGATGGATTGCAGTGACCTTGGGGACTTAGAAACATCCCGAACGATTCCTTGATATGTAAACCAACGGAAACGCTGATTTCTTTGAAAATATGTTTCAAGGTCATCCAAATTAAATTTTAAAAATGTTTTAGAAAGACTACTATTATGCTTCTGGTGGAGGAATTTAAATAACCTTGGGGACTTAGAAACATAACGAACGATTCCTTGATATATAAACGAACAAGTACACCGATTGAATTGAAAATATGTTTAAAGGTCATCCACGAGAAATTTTAAAAACGTTTTAGAAAGATCATTTTTATGCTTCTGGTGGAGGGATTGAAATGACCTTGGGGACTTAGAAACATCCCGAACGATTCCTTGATATGTAAACCAACGGATACGCTGATTACTTTAAAAATAGGTTTCAAGGTCATCCAAATTAAATTTTAAAAATGTTTTAGAAAGACTACTATTATGCTTCTGGTGGAGGAATTGAGATGACCTTGGGGACTTAGAAAAATAACGAACGATTCCTTGATATATAAACGAACAATTACACCGATTGAATTGTAAATATGCTTAAAACGTTTTAGAAAGATCATTATTATGCTTCTGGTGGAGGGATTGAAATGACCTTGGGGACTTAGAAACATCCCGAACGATTCCTTGAT
This sequence comes from Neoaliturus tenellus, assembly GCA_030545055.2. NCBI lineage: Eukaryota > Metazoa > Arthropoda > Insecta > Hemiptera > Cicadellidae > Neoaliturus > Neoaliturus tenellus. The sequence goes on along the minus strand of CM061531.1, from coordinate 334,315,271 downwards.
ATGTAAACCAACGGATACGCTGATTACTTTGAAAATATGTTTCAAGGTCATCCAAATTAAATTTTTAAAATGTTTTAGAAAGACTACTATTATGCTTCTGGTGGAGGAATTGAGATGACCTTGGGGACGTAGAAAAATAACGAACGATTCCTTGATATATAAACGAACAATTACACCGATTGAATTGAAAATATGTTTCAAGGTCATCCACAAAGAATTTTAAAAATGATTTAGAAAGATCATTATTATGCTTCTGGTGGAGGGATTGAGATGACCTTGGGGACTTAGAAACATAACGAACGATTCCTTGATATATAAACGAACAATTACAATGATTGAATTGAAAATATGTTTCTAGGTCATCCAAATAGAATTTTAAAAATGTTTTAGAAAGACTACTATTATTCTTCTGGTGGAGGAATTGAGATGACCTTGGGGACTTAGAAACATAACGAACGATTCCTTGATATATAAACGAACAATTACACCGATTGAATTGAAAATAAGTTTCAAGGTCATCCAAATTGAATTTTAAAAATGTTTTAGAAAGACTACTATTATGCTTCTGGTGGAGGAATTGAGATGACCTTGGAGACTTAGAAACATAACGAACGATTCCTTGATATATAAACGAACAATTACACTGATTGAATTGAAAATATGTTTCAAGGTCATCCACGAGGAATTTTAAAAATGTTTTAGAAAGATCATTATTATGCTTTTGGTGGATGGATTGCAGTGACTTTGGGGACTTAGAAATATCCCGAACTATTCCTTGATATGTAAACCAACGGATACGCTGATTACTCTGAAAATATGTTTCAAGGTCATCCAAATTAAATTTTTAAAATGTTTGAGAAAGACTACTATTATGCTTCTGGCGGAGGAATTGCGATGACTTTGGGGACTTAGAAATATCCCGAACGATTCCTTGATATGTAAACTAACGGATACGCTGATTACTTTAAAAATATGTTTCAAGGTCATCCAAATTAAATTTTAAAAAATATTTTAGAAATACTACTATTATGCTTCTGGTGGAGGAATTGAGATGACCTTGGGGACTTAGAAACATAAGGAACGATTCCTTGATATATAAACGAACAATAACACCGATTTAATTGAAAATATGTTTCAAGGTCATCCACGAGGAATTTTAAAAATGTTTTAGAAAGATCATTATTATGCTTCTAGTGGATGGATTGCAGTGACCTTGGGGACTTAGAAACATCCCGAACGATTCCTTGATATGTAAACCAACGGAAACGCTGATTTCTTTGAAAATATGTTTCAAGGTCATCCAAATTAAATTTTAAAAATGTTTTAGAAAGACTACTATTATGCTTCTGGTGGAGGAATTTAAATAACCTTGGGGACTTAGAAACATAACGAACGATTCCTTGATATATAAACGAACAATTACACCGATTTAATTGAAAATATGTTTAAAGGTCATCCACGAGAAATTTTAAAAACGTTTTAGAAAGATCATTTTTATGCTTCTGGTGGAGGGATTGAAATGACCTTGGGGACTTAGAAAAATAACGAACGATTCCTTGATATATAAACGAACAATTACACCGATTGAATTGTAAATATGCTTAAAACGTTTTAGAAAGATCATTATTATGCTTCTGGTGGAGGGATTGAAATGACCTTGGGGACTTAGAAACATCCCGAACGATTCCTTGATATGTAAACCAACGGATACGCTGATTACTTTGAAAATATGTTTCAAGGTCATCCAAATTAAATTTTTAAAATGTTTTAGAAAGACTACTATTATGCTTCTGGTGGAGGAATTGAGATGACCTTGGGGACGTAGAAAAATAACGAACGATTCCTTGATATATAAACGAACAATTACACCGATTGAATTGAAAATATGTTTCAAGGTCATCCACAAAGAATTTTAAAAATGATTTAGAAAGATCATTATTATGCTTCTGGTGGAGGGATTGAGATGACCTTGGGGACTTAGAAACATAACGAACGATTCCTTGATATATAAACGAACAATTACAATGATTGAATTGAAAATATGTTTCTAGGTCATCCAAATAGAATTTTAAAAATGTTTTAGAAAGACTACTATTATGCTTCTGGTGGAGGAATTGAGTTGACCTTGGGGACTTAGAAACATAACGAACGATTCCTTGATATATAAACGAACAATTACACCGATTGAATTGAAAATATGTTTCAAAGTCATCCAAGTTGAATTTTAAAAATGTTTTAGAAAGACTACTATTATTCTTCTGGTGGAGGAATTGAGATGACCTTGGGGACTTAAAAAAATAACGATCGATTCCTTGATATATAAGAGAACAATAACACCGATTGAATTGAAAATATGTTTCAAGGTCATCCAAATTGAATTTTAAAAAAGTTTTAGAAAGACTACTATTATGCTTCTGGTGGAGGAATTGAGATGACCTTGGAGACTTAGAAACATAACGAACGATTCCTTGATATATAAACGAACAATTACACCGATTGAATTGAAAATATGTTTCAAGGTCATCCACGAGGAATTTTAAAAATGTTTTAGAAAGATCATTATTATGCTTTTGGTGGATGGATTGCAGTGACTTTGGGGACTTAGAAATATCCCGAACTATTCCTTGATATGTAAACCAACGGATACGCTGATTACTCTGAAAATATGTTTCAAGGTCATCCAAATTAAATTTTTAAAATGTTTGAGAAAGACTACTATTATGCTTCTGGCGGAGGAATTGCGATGACTTTGGGGACTTAGAAATATCCCGAACGATTCCTTGATATGTAAACTAACGGATACGCTGATTACTTTAAAAATATGTTTCAAGGTCATCCAAATTAAATTTTAAAAAATATTTTAGAAATACTACTATTATGCTTCTGGTGGAGGAATTGAGATGACCTTGGGGACTTAGAAACATAAGGAACGATTCCTTGATATATAAACGAACAATAACACCGATTGAATTGAAAATATGTTTCAAGGTCATCCACATTGAATTTTAAAAATGTTTTAGAAAGACTACTATTATGCTTCTGGTGGAGGAATTGAGATGACCTTGGGGACTTAGAAACATAAGGAACGATTCCTTGATATATAAACGAACAATAACACCGATTTAATTGAAAATATGTTTCAAGGTCATCCACGAGGAATTTTAAAAATGTTTTAGAAAGATCATTATTATGCTTTTGGTGGATGGATTGCAGTGACCTTGGGGACTTAGAAACATCCCGAACGATTCCTTGATATGTAAACCAACGGAAACGCTGATTTCTTTGAAAATATGTTTCAAGGTCATCCAAATTAAATTTTAAAAATGTTTTAGAAAGACTACTATTATGCTTCTGGTGGAGGAATTTAAATAACCTTGGGGACTTAGAAACATAACGAACGATTCCTTGATATATAAACGAACAATTACATCGATTGAATTGAAAATATGTTTAAAGGTCATCCACGAGAAATTTTAAAAACGTTTTAAAAAAAAAAGATCATTTTTATGCTTCTGGTGGAGGGATTGAAATGACCTTGGGGACTTAGAAACATCCCGAACGATTCCTTGATATGTAAACCAACGGATACGCTGATTACTTTGAAAATATGTTTCAAGGTCATCCAAATTAAATTTTAAAAATGTTTTAGAAAGACTACTATTATGCTTCTGGTGGAGGAATTGAGATGACCTTGGGGACTTAGAAAAATAACGAACGATTCCTTGATATATAAACGAACAATTACACCGATTGATTTGTAAATATGCTTAAAACGTTTTAGAAAGATCATTATTATGCTTCTGGTGGAGGGATTGAAATGACCTTGGGGACTTAGAAACATCCCGAACGATTCCTTGATATGTAAACCAACGGATACGCTGATTACTTTGAAAATATGTTTCAAGGTCATCCAAATTAAATTTTTAAAATGTTTTAGAAAGACTACTATTATGCTTCTGGTGGAGGAATTGAGATGACCTTGGGGACGTAGAAAAATAACGAACGATTCCTTGATATATAAACGAACAATTACACCGATTGAATTGAAAATATGTTTCAAGGTCATCCACAAAGAATTTTAAAAATGATTTAGAAAGATCATTATTATGCTTCTGGTGGAGGGATTGAGATGACCTTGGGGACTTAGAAACATAACGAACGATTCCTTGATATATAAACGAACAATTACAATGATTGAATTGAAAATATGTTTCTAGGTCATCCAAATAGAATTTTAAAAATGTTTTAGAAAGACTACTATTATGCTTCTGGTGGAGGAATTGAGATGACCTTGGGGACTTAGAAACATAAGGAACGATTCCTTGATATATAAACGAACAATAACACCGATTGAATTGAAAATATGTTTCAAGGTCATCCAAATTGAATTTTAAAAATGTTTTAGAAAGACTACTATTATGCTTCTGGTGGAGGAATTGAGATGACCTTGGGGACTTAGAAACATAAGGAACGATTCCTTGATATATAAACGAACAATAACACCGATTTAATTGAAAATATGTTTCAAGGTCATCCACGAGGAATTTTAAAAATGTTTTAGAAAGATCATTTTTATGCTTCTGGTGGAGGGATTGAAATGACCTTGGGGACTTAGAAACATCCCGAACGATTCCTTGATATGTAAACCAACGGATACGCTGATTACTTTGAAAATATGTTTCAAGGTCATCCAAATTAAATTTTAAAAATGTTTTAGAAAGACTACTATTATGCTTCTGGTGGAGGAATTGAGATGACCTTGGGGACTTAGAAAAATAACGAACGATTCCTTGATATATAAACGAACAATTACACCGATTGAATTGTAAATATGCTTAAAACGTTTTAGAAAGATCATTATTATGCTTCTGGTGGAGGGATTGAAATGACCTTGGGGACTTAGAAACATCCCGAACGATTCCTTGATATGTAAACCAACGGATACGCTGATTACTTTGAAAATATGTTTCAAGGTCATCCAAATTAAATTTTTAAAATGTTTTAGAAAGACTACTATTATGCTTCTGGTGGAGGAATTGAGATGACCTTGGGGACGTAGAAAAATAACGAACGATTCCTTGATATATAAACGAACAATTACACCGATTGAATTGAAAATATGTTTCAAGGTCATCCACAAAGAATTTTAAAAATGATTTAGAAAGATCATTATTATGCTTCTGGTGGAGGGATTGAGATGACCTTGGGGACTTAGAAACATAACGAACGATTCCTTGATATATAAACGAACAATTACAATGATTGAATTGAAAATATGTTTCTAGGTCATCCAAATAGAATTTTAAAAATGTTTTAGAAAGACTACTATTATGCTTCTGGTGGAGGAATTGAGTTGACCTTGGGGACTTAGAAACATAACGAACGATTCCTTGATATATAAACGAACAATTACACCGATTGAATTGAAAATATGTTTCAAGGTCATCCAAATTGAATTTTAAAAATGTTTTAGAAAGACTACTATTATGCTTCTGGTGGAGGAATTGAGATGACCTTGGGGACTTAAAAAAATAACGATCGATTCCTTGATATATAAGAGAACAATAACACCGATTGAATTGAAAATATGTTTCAAGGTCATCCAAATTGAATTTTAAAAATGTTTTAGAAAGACTACTATTATGCTTCTGGTGGAGGAATTGAGATGACCTTGGAGACTTAGAAACATAACGAACGATTTCTTGATATATAAACGAACAATTACACCGATTGAATTGAAAATATGTTTCAAGGTCATCCACGAGGAATTTTAAAAATGTTTTAGAAAGATCATTATTATGCTTTTGGTGGATGGATTGCAGTGACTTTGGGGACTTAGAAATATCCCGAACTATTCCTTGATATGTAAACCAATGGATACGCTGATTACTCTGAAAATATGTTTCAAGGTCATCCAAATTAAATTTTTAAAATGTTTGAGAAAGACTACTATTATGCTTCTGGCGGAGGAATTGCGATGACTTTGGGGACTTAGAAATATCCCGAACGATTCCTTGATATGTAAACTAACGGATACGCTGATTACTTTAAAAATATGTTTCAAGGTCATCCAAATTAAATTTTAAAAAATATTTTAGAAATACTACTATTATGCTTCTGGTGGAGTAATTGAGATGACCTTGGGGACTTAGAAACATAAGGAACGATTCCTTGATATATAAACGAACAATAACACCGATTGAATTGAAAATATGTTTCAAGGTCATCCAAATTGAATTTTAAAAATGTTTTAGAAAGACTACTATTATGCTTCTGGTGGAGGAATTGAGATAACCTTGGGGACTTAGAAACATAACGAACGATTCCTTGATATATAAACGAACAATTACACCGATTGAATTGAAAATATGTTTAAAGGTCATCCACGAGAAATTTTAAAAACGTTTTAGAAAGATCATTTTTATGCTTCTGGTGGAGGGATTGAAATGACCTTGGGGACTTAGAAACATAACGAACGATTCCTTGATATATAAACGAACAATTACACCGATTGAATTGAAAATATGTTTAAAGGTCATCCACGAGAAATTTTAAAAACGTTTTAGAAAGATCGTTATTATTCTTCTGGTGGAGGGATTGAAATGACCTTGGGGACTTAGAAACATCCCGAACGATTCCTTGATATGTAAACCAACGGATACGCTGATTACTTTGAAAATATGTTTCAAGGTCATCCATATTAAATTTTAAAAATGTTTTAGAAAGACTACTATTATGCTTCTGGTGGAGGAATTGAGATGACCTTGGAGACTTAGAAACATAACGAACGATTTCTTGATATATAAACGAACAATTACACCGATTGAATTGAAAATATGTTTCAAGGTCATCCACGAGGAATTTTAAAAATGTTTTAGAAAGATCATTATTATGCTTTTGGTGGATGGATTGCAGTGACTTTGGGGACTTAGAAATATCCCGAACTATTCCTTGATATGTAAACCAACGGATACGCTGATTACTCTGAAAATATGTTTCAAGGTCATCCAAATTAAATTTTTAAAATGTTTGAGAAAGACTACTATTATGCTTCTGGCGGAGGAATTGCGATGACTTTGGGGACTTAGAAATATCCCGAACGATTCCTTGATATGTAAACTAACGGATACGCTGATTACTTTAAAAATATGTTTCAAGGTCATCCAAATTAAATTTTAAAAAATATTTTAGAAATACTACTATTATGCTTCTGGTGGAGGAATTGAGATGACCTTGGGGACTTAGAAACATAAGGAACGATTCCTTGATATATAAACGAACAATAACACCGATTGAATTGAAAATATGTTTCAAGGTCATCCAAATTGAATTTTAAAAATGTTTTAGAAAGACTACTATTATGCTTCTGGTGGAGGAATTGAGATAACCTTGGGGACTTAGAAACATAACGAACGATTCCTTGATATATAAACGAACAATTACACCGATTGAATTGAAAATATGTTTAAAGGTCATCCACGAGAAATTTTAAAAACGTTTTAGAAAGATCATTTTTATGCTTCTGGTGGAGGGATTGAAATGACCTTGGGGACTTAGAAACATAACGAACGATTCCTTGATATATAAACGAACAATTACACCGATTGAATTGAAAATATGTTTAAAGGTCATCCACGAGAAATTTTAAAAACGTTTTAGAAAGATCGTTATTATTCTTCTGGTGGAGGGATTGAAATGACCTTGGGGACTTAGAAACATCCCGAACGATTCCTTGATATGTAAACCAACGGATACGCTGATTACTTTGAAAATATGTTTCAAGGTCATCCATATTAAATTTTAAAAATGTTTTAGAAAGACTACTATTATGCTTCTGGTGGAGGAATTGAGATGACCTTGGAGACTTAGAAACATAACGAACGATTCCTTGATATATAAACGAACAATTACACCGATTGAATTGAAAATATGTTTCAAGGTCATCCACGAAGAATTTTAAAAATGTTTTAGAAAGATCATTATTATGCTTTTGGTGGATGGATTGCAGTGACTTTGGGGACTTAGAAATATCCCGAACTATTCCTTGATATGTAAACCAACGGATACGCTGATTACTCTGAAAATATATTTCAAGGTCATCCAAATTAAATTTTTAAAATGTTTGAGAAAGACTACTATTATGCTTCTGGCGGAGGAATTGCGATGACTTTGGGGACTTAGAAATATCCCGAACGATTCCTTGATATGTAAACTAACGGATACGCTGATTACTTTAAAAATATGTTTCAAGGTCATCCAAATTAAATTTTAAAAAATATTTTAGAAATACTACTATTATGCTTCTGGTGGAGGAATTGAGATGACCTTGGGGACTTAGAAACATAAGGAACGATTCCTTGATATATAAACGAACAATAACACCGATTGAATTGAAAATATGTTTCAAGGTCATCCAAATTGAATTTTAAAAATGTTTTAGAAAGACTACTATTATGCTTCTGGTGGAGGAATTGAGATGACCTTGGGGACTTAAAAAAATAACGATCGATTCCTTGATATATAAGAGAACAATAACACCGATTGAATTGAAAATATGTTTCAAGGTCATCCAAATTGAATTTTAAAAATGTTTTAGAAAGACTACTATTATGCTTCTGGTGGAGGAATTGAGATGACCTTGGAGACTTAGAAACATAACGAACGATTTCTTGATATATAAACGAACAATTACACCGATTGAATTGAAAATATGTTTCAAGGTCATCCACGAGGAATTTTAAAAATGTTTTAGAAAGATCATTATTATGCTTTTGGTGGATGGATTGCAGTGACTTTGGGGACTTAGAAATATCCCGAACTATTCCTTGATATGTAAACCAACGGATACGCTGATTACTCTGAAAATATGTTTCAAGGTCATCCAAATTAAATTTTTAAAATGTTTGAGAAAGACTACTATTATGCTTCTGGCGGAGGAATTGCGATGACTTTGGGGACTTAGAAATATCCCGAACGATTCCTTGATATGTAAACTAACGGATACGCTGATTACTTTAAAAATATGTTTCAAGGTCATCCATATTAAATTTTAAAAATGTTTTAGAAAGACTACTATTATGCTTCTGGTGGAGGAATTGAGATGACCTTGGAGACTTAGAAACATAACGAACGATTTCTTGATATATAAACGAACAATTACACCGATTGAATTGAAAATATGTTTCAAGGTCATCCACGAGGAATTTTAAAAATGTTTTAGAAAGATCATTATTATGCTTTTGGTGGATGGATTGCAGTGACTTTGGGGACTTAGAAATATCCCGAACTATTCCTTGATATGTAAACCAACGGATACGCTGATTACTCTGAAAATATGTTTCAAGGTCATCCAAATTAAATTTTTAAAATGTTTGAGAAAGACTACTATTATGCTTCTGGCGGAGGAATTGCGATGACTTTGGGGACTTAGAAATATCCCGAACGATTCCTTGATATGTAAACTAACGGATACGCTGATTACTTTAAAAATATGTTTCAAGGTCATCCAAATTAAATTTTAAAAAATATTTTAGAAATACTACTATTATGCTTCTGGTGGAGGAATTGAGATGACCTTGGGGACTTAGAAACATAAGGAACGATTCCTTGATATATAAACGAACAATAACACCGATTGAATTGAAAATATGTTTCAAGGTCATCCAAATTGAATTTTAAAAATGTTTTAGAAAGACTACTATTATGCTTCTGGTGGAGGAATTGAGATAACCTTGGGGACTTAGAAACATAACGAACGATTCCTTGATATATAAACGAACAATTACACCGATTGAATTGAAAATATGTTTAAAGGTCATCCACGAGAAATTTTAAAAACGTTTTAGAAAGATCATTTTTATGCTTCTGGTGGAGGGATTGAAATGACCTTGGGGACTTAGAAACATAACGAACGATTCCTTGATATATAAACGAACAATTACACCGATTGAATTGAAAATATGTTTAAAGGTCATCCACGAGAAATTTTAAAAACGTTTTAGAAAGATCGTTATTATTCTTCTGGTGGAGGGATTGAAATGACCTTGGGGACTTAGAAACATCCCGAACGATTCCTTGATATGTAAACCAACGGATACGCTGATTACTTTGAAAATATGTTTCAAGGTCATCCATATTAAATTTTAAAAATGTTTTAGAAAGACTACTATTATGCTTCTGGTGGAGGAATTGAGATGACCTTGGAGACTTAGAAACATAACGAACGATTCCTTGATATATAAACGAACAATTACACCGATTGAATTGAAAATATGTTTCAAGGTCATCCACGAAGAATTTTAAAAATGTTTTAGAAAGATCATTATTATGCTTTTGGTGGATGGATTGCAGTGACTTTGGGGACTTAGAAATATCCCGAACTATTCCTTGATATGTAAACCAACGGATACGCTGATTACTCTGAAAATATATTTCAAGGTCATCCAAATTAAATTTTTAAAATGTTTGAGAAAGACTACTATTATGCTTCTGGCGGAGGAATTGCGATGACTTTGGGGACTTAGAAATATCCCGAACGATTCCTTGATATGTAAACTAACGGATACGCTGATTACTTTAAAAATATGTTTCAAGGTCATCCAAATTAAATTTTAAAAATATTTTAGAAATACTACTATTATGCTTCTGGTGGAGGAATTGAGATGACCTTGGGGACTTAGAAACATAAGGAACGATTCCTTGATATATAAACGAACAATAACACTGATTGAATTGAAAATATGTTTCAAGGTCATCCAAATTGAATTTTAAAAATGTTTTAGAAAGACTACTATTATGCTTCTGGTGGAGGAATTGAGATGACCTTGGGGACTTAGAAACATAAGGAACGATTCCTTGATATATAAACGAACAATAACACCGATTTAATTGAAAATATGTTTCAAGGTCATCCACGAGGAATTTTAAAAATGTTTTAGAAAGATCATTATTATGCTTCTAGTGGATGGATTGCAGTGACCTTGGGGACTTAGAAACATCCCGAACGATTAATTGATATGTAAACCAACGGAAACGCTGATTTCTTTGAAAATATGTTTTAAGGTCATCCAAATTAAATTTTAAAAATGTTTTAGAAAGACTACTATTATGCTTCTGGTGGAGGAATTGAGATAACCTTGGGGACTTAGAAACATAACGAACGATTCCTTGATATATAAACGAACAATTACACCGATTGAATTGAAAATATGTTTAAAGGTCATCCACGAGAAATTTTAAAAACGTTTTAGAAAGATCATTTTTATGCTTCTGGTGGAGGGATTGAAATGACCTTGGGGACTTAGAAACATCCCGAACGATTCCTTGATATGTTAACCAACGGATACGCTGATTACTTTGAAAATATGTTTCAAGGTCATCCAAATTAAATTTTAAAAATGTTTTAGAAAGACTACTATTATGCTTCTGGTGGAGGAATTGAGATGACCTTGGAGACTTAGAAACATAACGAACGATTCCTTGATATATAAACGAACAATTACACCGATTGAATTGAAAATATGTTTCAAGGTCATCCACGAGGAATTTTAAAAATGTTTTAGAAAGATCATTATTATGCTTTTGGTGGATGGATTGCAGTGACTTTGGGGACTTAGAAATATCCCGAACTATTCCTTGATATGTAAACCAACGGATACGCTGATTACTCTGAAAATATGTTTCAAGGTCATCCAAATTAAATTTTTAAAATGTTTGAGAAAGACTACTATTATGCTTCTGGCGGAGGAATTGCGATGACTTTGGGGACTTAGAAATATCCTGAACGATTCCTTGATATGTAAACTAACGGATACGCTGATTACTTTAAAAATATGTTTCAAGGTCATCCAAATTAAATTTTAAAAATATTTTAGAAATACTACTATTATGCTTCTGGTGGAGGAATTGAGATGACCTTGGGGACTTAGAAACATAACGAACGATTCCTTGATATATAAACGAACAATTACACCGATTGAATTGAAAATATGTTTAAAGGTCATCCACGAGAAATTTTAAAAACGTTTTAGAAAGATCATTTTTATGCTTCTGGTGGAGGGATTGAAATGACCTTGGGGACTTAGAAACATAACGAACGATTCCTTGATATATAAACGAACAATTACACCGATTGAATTGAAAATATGTTTAAAGGTCATCCACGAGAAATTTTAAAAACGTTTTAGAAAGATCGTTATTATTCTTCTGGTGGAGGGATTGAAATGACCTTGGGGACTTAGAAACATCCCGAACGATTCCTTGATATGTAAACCAACGGATACGCTGATTACTTTGAAAATATGTTTCAAGGTCATCCATATTAAATTTTAAAAATGTTTTAGAAAGACTACTATTATGCTTCTGGTGGAGGAATTGAGATGACCTTGGAGACTTAGAAACATAACGAACGATTCCTTGATATATAAACGAACAATTACACCGATTGAATTGAAAATATGTTTCAAGGTCATCCACGAAGAATTTTAAAAATGTTTTAGAAAGATCATTATTATGCTTTTGGTGGATGGATTGCAGTGACTTTGGGGACTTAGAAATATCCCGAACTATTCCTTGATATGTAAACCAACGGATACGCTGATTACTCTGAAAATATATTTCAAGGTCATCCAAATTAAATTTTTAAAATGTTTGAGAAAGACTACTATTATGCTTCTGGCGGAGGAATTGCGATGACTTTGGGGACTTAGAAATATCCCGAACGATTCCTTGATATGTAAACTAACGGATACGCTGATTACTTTAAAAATATGTTTCAAGGTCATCCAAATTAAATTTTAAAAAATATTTTAGAAATACTACTATTATGCTTCTGGTGGAGGAATTGAGATGACCTTGGGGACTTAGAAACATAAGGAACGATTCCTTGATATATAAACGAACAATAACACCGATTGAATTGAAAATATGTTTCAAGGTCATCCAAATTGAATTTTAAAAATGTTTTAGAAAGACTACTATTATGCTTCTGGTGGAGGAATTGAGATGACCTTGGGGACTTAAAAAAATAACGATCGATTCCTTGATATATAAGAGAACAATAACACCGATTGAATTGAAAATATGTTTCAAGGTCATCCAAATTGAATTTTAAAAATGTTTTAGAAAGACTACTATTATGCTTCTGGTGGAGGAATTGAGATGACCTTGGAGACTTAGAAACATAACGAACGATTTCTTGATATATAAACGAACAATTACACCGATTGAATTGAAAATATGTTTCAAGGTCATCCACGAGGAATTTTAAAAATGTTTTAGAAAGATCATTATTATGCTTTTGGTGGATGGATTGCAGTGACTTTGGGGACTTAGAAATATCCCGAACTATTCCTTGATATGTAAACCAACGGATACGCTGATTACTCTGAAAATATGTTTCAAGGTCATCCAAATTAAATTTTTAAAATGTTTGAGAAAGACTACTATTATGCTTCTGGCGGAGGAATTGCGATGACTTTGGGGACTTAGAAATATCCCGAACGATTCCTTGATATGTAAACTAACGGATACGCTGATTACTTTAAAAATATGTTTCAAGGTCATCCATATTAAATTTTAAAAATGTTTTAGAAAGACTACTATTATGCTTCTGGTGGAGGAATTGAGATGACCTTGGAGACTTAGAAACATAACGAACGATTTCTTGATATATAAACGAACAATTACACCGATTGAATTGAAAATATGTTTCAAGGTCATCCACGAGGAATTTTAAAAATGTTTTAGAAAGATCATTATTATGCTTTTGGTGGATGGATTGCAGTGACTTTGGGGACTTAGAAATATCCCGAACTATTCCTTGATATGTAAACCAACGGATACGCTGATTACTCTGAAAATATGTTTCAAGGTCATCCAAATTAAATTTTTGAAATGTTTGAGAAAGACTACTATTATGCTTCTGGCGGAGGAATTGCGATGACTTTGGGGACTTAGAAATATCCCGAACGATTCCTTGATATGTAAACTAACGGATACGCTGATTACTTTAAAAATATGTTTCAAGGTCATCCAAATTAAATTTTAAAAAATATTTTAGAAATACTACTATTATGCTTCTGGTGGAGGAATTGAGATGACCTTGGGGACTTAGAAACATAAGGAACGATTCCTTGATATATAAACGAACAATAACACCGATTGAATTGAAAATATGTTTCAAGGTCATCCAAATTGAATTTTAAAAATGTTTTAGAAAGACTACTATTATGCTTCTGGTGGAGGAATTGAGATAACCTTGGGGACTTAGAAACATAACGAACGATTCCTTGATATATAAACGAACAATTACACCGATTGAATTGAAAATATGTTTAAAGGTCATCCACGAGAAATTTTAAAAACGTTTTAGAAAGATCATTTTTATGCTTCTGGTGGAGGGATTGAAATGACCTTGGGGACTTAGAAACATAACGAACGATTCCTTGATATATAAACGAACAATTACACCGATTGAATTGAAAATATGTTTAAAGGTCATCCACGAGAAATTTTAAAAACGTTTTAGAAAGATCGTTATTATTCTTCTGGTGGAGGGATTGAAATGACCTTGGGGACTTAGAAACATCCCGAACGATTCCTTGATATGTAAACCAACGGATACGCTGATTACTTTGAAAATATGTTTCAAGGTCATCCATATTAAATTTTAAAAATGTTTTAGAAAGACTACTATTATGCTTCTGGTGGAGGAATTGAGATGACCTTGGAGACTTAGAAACATAACGAACGATTCCTTGATATATAAACGAACAATTACACCGATTGAATTGAAAATATGTTTCAAGGTCATCCACGAAGAATTTTAAAAATGTTTTAGAAAGATCATTATTATGCTTTTGGTGGATGGATTGCAGTGACTTTGGGGACTTAGAAATATCCCGAACTATTCCTTGATATGTAAACCAACGGATACGCTGATTACTCTGAAAATATATTTCAAGGTCATCCAAATTAAATTTTTAAAATGTTTGAGAAAGACTACTATTATGCTTCTGGCGGAGGAATTGCGATGACTTTGGGGACTTAGAAATATCCCGAACGATTCCTTGATATGTAAACTAACGGATACGCTGATTACTTTAAAAATATGTTTCAAGGTCATCCAAATTAAATTTTAAAAATATTTTAGAAATACTACTATTATGCTTCTGGTGGAGGAATTGAGATGACCTTGGGGACTTAGAAACATAAGGAACGATTCCTTGATATATAAACGAACAATAACACTGATTGAATTGAAAATATGTTTCAAGGTCATCCAAATTGAATTTTAAAAATGTTTTAGAAAGACTACTATTATGCTTCTGGTGGAGGAATTGAGATAACCTTGGGGACTTAGAAACATAACGAACGATTCCTTGATATATAAACGAACAATTACACCGATTGAATTGAAAATATGTTTAAAGGTCATCCACGAGAAATTTTAAAAACGTTTTAGAAAGATCATTTTTATGCTTCTGGTGGAGGGATTGAAATGACCTTGGGGACTTAGAAACATCCCGAACGATTCCTTGATATGTTAACCAACGGATACGCTGATTACTTTGAAAATATGTTTCAAGGTCATCCAAATTAAATTTTAAAAATGTTTTAGAAAGACTACTATTATGCTTCTGGTGGAGGAATTGAGATGACCTTGGAGACTTAGAAACATAACGAACGATTCCTTGATATATAAACGAACAATTACACCGATTGAATTGAAAATATGTTTCAAGGTCATCCACGAGGAATTTTAAAAATGTTTTAGAAAGATCATTATTATGCTTTTGGTGGATGGATTGCAGTGACTTTGGGGACTTAGAAATATCCCGAACTATTCCTTGATATGTAAACCAACGGATACGCTGATTACTCTGAAAATATGTTTCAAGGTCATCCAAATTAAATTTTTAAAATGTTTGAGAAAGACTACTATTATGCTTCTGGCGGAGGAATTGCGATGACTTTGGGGACTTAGAAATATCCTGAACGATTCCTTGATATGTAAACTAACGGATACGCTGATTACTTTAAAAATATGTTTCAAGGTCATCCAAATTAAATTTTAAAAATATTTTAGAAATACTACTATTATGCTTCTGGTGGAGGAATTGAGATGACCTTGGGGACTTAGAAACATAAGGAACGATTCCTTGATATATAAACGAACAATAACACCGATTGAATTGAAAATATGTTTCAAGGTCATCCAAATTGAATTTTAAAAATGTTTTAGAAAGACTACTATTATGCTTCTGGTGGAGGAATTGAGATAACCTTGGGGACTTAGAAACATAACGAACGATTCCTTGATATATAAACGAACAATTACACCGATTGAATTGAAAATATGTTTAAAGGTCATCCACGAGAAATTTTAAAAACGTTTTAGAAAGATCATTTTTATGCTTCTGGTGGAGGGATTGAAATGACCTTGGGGACTTAGAAACATAACGAACGATTCCTTGATATATAAACGAACAATTACACCGATTGAATTGAAAATATGTTTAAAGGTCATCCACGAGAAATTTTAAAAACGTTTTAGAAAGATCGTTATTATTCTTCTGGTGGAGGGATTGAAATGACCTTGGGGACTTAGAAACATCCCGAACGATTCCTTGATATGTAAACCAACGGATACGCTGATTACTTTGAAAATATGTTTCAAGGTCATCCATATTAAATTTTAAAAATGTTTTAGAAAGACTACTATTATGCTTCTGGTGGAGGAATTGAGATGACCTTGGAGTCTTAGAAACATAACGAACGATTTCTTGATATATAAACGAACAATTACACCGATTGAATTGAAAATATGTTTCAAGGTCATCCACGAGGAATTTTAAAAATGTTTTAGAAAGATCATTATTATGCTTTTGGTGGATGGATTGCAGTGACTTTGGGGACTTAGAAATATCCCGAACTATTCCTTGATATGTAAACCAACGGATACGCTGATTACTCTGAAAATATGTTTCAAGGTCATCCAAATTAAATTTTTAAAATGTTTGAGAAAGACTACTATTATGCTTCTGGCGGAGGAATTGCGATGACTTTGGGGACTTAGAAATATCCCGAACGATTCCTTGATATGTAAACTAACGGATACGCTGATTACTTTAAAAACATGTTTCAAGGTCATCCAAATTAAATTTTAAAAAATATTTTAGAAATACTACTATTATGCTTCTGGTGGAGGAATTGAGATGACCTTGGGGACTTAGAAACATAAGGAACGATTCCTTGATATATAAACGAACAATAACACCGATTGAATTGAAAATATGTTTCAAGGTCATCCAAATTGAATTTTAAAAATGTTTTAGAAAGACTACTATTATGCTTCTGGTGGAGGAATTGAGATAACCTTGGGGACTTAGAAACATAACGAACGATTCCTTGATATATAAACGAACAATTACACCGATTGAATTGAAAATATGTTTAAAGGTCATCCACGAGAAATTTTAAAAACGTTTTAGAAAGATCATTTTTATGCTTCTGGTGGAGGGATTGAAATGACCTTGGGGACTTAGAAACATAACGAACGATTCCTTGATATATAAACGAACAATTACACCGATTGAATTGAAAATATGTTTAAAGGTCATCCACGAAGAATTTTAAAAATGTTTTAGAAAGATCATTATTATGCTTTTGGTGGATGGATTGCAGTGACTTTGGGGACTTAGAAATATCCCGAACTATTCCTTGATATGTAAACCAACGGATACGCTGATTACTCTGAAAATATATTTCAAGGTCATCCAAATTAAATTTTTAAAATGTTTGAGAAAGACTACTATTATGCTTCTGGCGGAGGAATTGCGATGACTTTGGGGACTTAGAAATATCCCGAACGATTCCTTGATATGTAAACTAACGGATACGCTGATTACTTTAAAAATATGTTTCAAGGTCATCCAAATTAAATTTTAAAAATATTTTAGAAATACTACTATTATGCTTCTGGTGGAGGAATTGAGATGACCTTGGGGACTTAGAAACATAAGGAACGATTCCTTGATATATAAACGAACAATAACACTGATTGAATTGAAAATATGTTTCAAGGTCATCCAAATTGAATTTTAAAAATGTTTTAGAAAGACTACTATTATGCTTCTGGTGGAGGAATTGAGATGACCTTGGGGACTTAGAAACATAAGGAACGATTCCTTGATATATAAACGAACAATAACACCGATTTAATTGAAAATATGTTTCAAGGTCATCCACGAGGAATTTTAAAAATGTTTTAGAAAGATCATTATTATGCTTCTAGTGGATGGATTGCAGTGACCTTGGGGACTTAGAAACATCCCGAACGATTCCTTGATATGTAAACCAACGGAAACGCTGATTTCTTTGAAAATATGTTTTAAGGTCATCCAAATTAAATTTTAAAAATGTTTTAGAAAGACTACTATTATGCTTCTGGTGGAGGAATTGAGATAACCTTGGGGACTTAGAAACATAACGAACGATTCCTTGATATATAAACGAACAATTACACCGATTGAATTGAAAATATGTTTAAAGGTCATCCACGAGAAATTTTAAAAACGTTTTAGAAAGATGATTTTTATGCTTCTGGTGGAGGGATTGAAATGACCTTGGGGACTTAGAAACATCCCGAACGATTCCTTGATATGTTAACCAACGGATACGCTGATTACTTTGAAAATATGTTTCAAGGTCATCCACGAGGAATTTTAAAAATGTTTTAGAAAGATCATTATTATGCTTTTGGTGGATGGATTGCAGTGACTTTGGGGACTTAGAAATATCCCGAACTATTCCTTGATATGTAAACCAACGGATACGCTGATTACTCTGAAAATATATTTCAAGGTCATCCAAATTAAATTTTTAAAATGTTTGAGAAAGACTACTATTATGCTTCTGGCGGAGGAATTGCGATGACTTTGGGGACTTAGAAATATCCCGAACGATTCCTTGATATGTAAACTAACGGATACGCTGATTACTTTAAAAATATGTTTCAAGGTCATCCAAATTAAATTTTAAAAAATATTTTAGAAATACTACTATTATGCTTCTGGTGGAGGAATTGAGATGACCTTGGGGACTTAGAAACATAAGGAACGATTCCTTGATATATAAACGAACAATAACACCGATTGAATTGAAAATATGTTTCAAGGTCATCCAAATTGAATTTTAAAAATGTTTTAGAAAGACTACTATTATGCTTCTGGTGGAGGAATTGAGATAACCTTGGGGACTTAGAAACATAACGAACGATTCCTTGATATATAAACGAACAATTACACCGATTGAATTGAAAATATGTTTAAAGGTCATCCACGAGAAATTTTAAAAACGTTTTAGAAAGATCATTTTTATGCTTCTGGTGGAGGGATTGAAATGACCTTGGGGACTTAGAAACTTAACGAACGATTCCTTGATATATAAACGAACAATTACACCGATTGAATTGAAAATATGTTTAAAGGTCATCCACGAGAAATTTTAAAAACGTTTTAGAAAGATCGTTATTATTCTTCTGGTGGAGGGATTGAAATGACCTTGGGGACTTAGAAACATACCGAACGATTCCTTGATATGTAAACCAACGGATACGCTGATTACTCTGAAAATATATTTCAAGGTCATCCAAATTAAATTTTTAAAATGTTTGAGAAAGACTACTATTATGCTTCTGGCGGAGGAATTGCGATGACTTTGGGGACTTAGAAATATCCCGAACGATTCCTTGATATGTAAACTAACGGATACGCTGATTACTTTAAAAATATGTTTCAAGGTCATCCAAATTAAATTTTAAAAATATTTTAGAAATACTACTATTATGCTTCTGGTGGAGGAATTGAGATGACCTTGGGGACTTAGAAACATAAGGAACGATTCCTTGATATATAAACGAACAATAACACTGATTGAATTGAAAATATGTTTCAAGGTCATCCAAATTGAATTTTAAAAATGTTTTAGAAAGACTACTATTATGCTTCTGGTGGAGGAATTGAGATGACCTTGGGGACTTAGAAACATAAGGAACGATTCCTTGATATATAAACGAACAATAACACCGATTTAATTGAAAATATGTTTCAAGGTCATCCACGAGGAATTTTAAAAATGTTTTAGAAAGATCATTATTATGCTTCTAGTGGATGGATTGCAGTGACCTTGGGGACTTAGAAACATCCCGAACGATTCCTTGATATGTAAACCAACGGAAACGCTGATTTCTTTGAAAATATGTTTTAAGGTCATCCAAATTAAATTTTAAAAATGTTTTAGAAAGACTACTATTATGCTTCTGGTGGAGGAATTGAGATAACCTTGGGGACTTAGAAACATAAGGAACGATTCCTTGATATATAAACGAACAATAAGACTGATTGAATTGAAAATATGTTTCAAGGTCATCCAAATTGAATTTTTAAAATGTTTGAGAAAGACTACTATTATGCTTCTGGCGGAGGAATTGCGATGACTTTGGGGACTTAGAAATATCCTGAACGATTCCTTGATATGTAAACTAACGGATACGCTGATTACTTTAAAAATATGTTTCAAGGTCATCCAAATTAAATTTTAAAAATATTTTAGAAATACTACTATTATGCTTCTGGTGGAGGAATTGAGATGACCTTGGGGACTTAGAAACATAAGGAACGATTCCTTGATATATAAACGAACAATAACACTGATTGAATTGAAAATATGTTTCAAGGTCATCCAAATTGAATTTTAAAAATGTTTTAGAAAGACTACTATTATGCTTCTGGTGGAGGAATTGAGATGACCTTGGGGACTTAGAAACATAAGGAACGATTCCTTGATATATAAACGAACAATAACACCGATTTAATTAAAATATGTTTCAAGGTCATCCACGAGGAATTTTAAAATGTTTTAGAAAGATCATTATTATGCTTCTAGTGGATGGATTGCAGTGACCTTGGGGACTTAGAAACATCCCGAACGATTCCTTGATATGTAAACCAACGGAAACGCTGATTTCTTTGAAAATATGTTTCAAGGTCATCCAAATTAAATTTTAAAAATGTTTTAGAAAGACTACTATTATGCTTCTGGTGGAGGAATTGAGATAACCTTGGGGACTTAGAAACATAACGAACGATTCCTTGATATATAAACGAACAATTACACCGATTGAATTGAAAATATGTTTAAAGGTCATCCACGAGAAATTTTATAAACGTTTTAGAAAGATCATTTTTATGCTTCTGGTGGAGGGATTGAAATGACCTTGGGGACTTAGAAACATCCCGAACGATTCCTTGATATGTAAACCAACGGATACGCTGATTACTTTGAAAATATGTTTCAAGGTCATCCAAATTAAATTTTAAAAATGTTTTAGAAAGCCTACTATTATGCTTCTGGTGGAGGAATTGAGATGACCTTGGGGACTTAGAAAAATAACGAACGATTCCTTGATATATAAACGAACAATTACACCGATTGAATTGAAAATATGCTTAAAACGTTTTAGAAAGATCATTATTATGCTTCTGGTGGAGAGATTGAAATGACCTTGGGGACTTAGAAACATCCCGAACGATTCCTTGATATGTAAACCAACGGATACGCTGATTACTTTGAAAATATGTTTCAAGGTCATCCAAATTAAATTTTTAAAATGTTTTAGAAAGACTACTATTATGCTTCTGGTGGAGGAATTGAGATGACCTTGGGGACGTAGAAAAATAACGAACGATTCCTTGATATATAAACGAACAATTACACCGATTGAATTGAAAATATGTTTCAAGGTCATCCACAAAGAATTTTAAAAATGATTTAGAAAGATCATTATTATGCTTCTGGTGGAGGGATTGAGATGACCTTGGGGACTTAGAAACATAACGAACGATTCCTTGATATATAAACGAACAATTACAATGATTGAATTGAAAATATGTTTAAAGGTCATCCACGAGAAATTTTAAAAACGTTTTAGAAAGATCGTTATTATTCTTCTGGTGGAGGGATTGAAATGACCTTGGGGACTTAGAAACATCCCGAACGATTCCTTGATATGTAAACCAACGGATACGATGATTACTTTGAAAATATGTTTCAAGGTCATCCATATTAAATTTTAAAAATGTTTTAGAAAGACTACTATTATGCTTCTGGTGGAGGAATTGAGATGACCTTGGAGTCTTAGAAACATAACGAACGATTTCTTGATATATAAACGAACAATTACACCGATTGAATTGAAAATATGTTTCAAGGTCATCCACGAGGAATTTTAAAAATGTTTTAGAAAGATCATTATTATGCTTTTGGTGGATGGATTGCAGTGACTTTGGGGACTTAGAAATATCCCGAACTATTCCTTGATATGTAAACCAACGGATACGCTGATTACTCTGAAAATATGTTTCAAGGTCATCCAAATTAAATTTTTAAAATGTTTGAGAAAGACTACTATTATGCTTCTGGCGGAGGAATTGCGATGACTTTGGGGACTTAGAAATATCCCGAACGATTCCTTGATATGTAAACTAACGGATACGCTGATTACTTTAAAAATATGTTTCAAGGTCATCCAAATTAAATTTTAAAAAATATTTTAGAAATACTACTATTATGCTTCTGGTGGAGGAATTGAGATGACCTTGGGGACTTAGAAACATAAGGAACGATTCCTTGATATATAAACGAACAATAACACCGATTGAATTGAAAATATGTTTCAAGGTCATCCAAATTGAATTTTAAAAATGTTTTAGAAAGACTACTATTATGCTTCTGGTGGAGGAATTGAGATAACCTTGGGGACTTAGAAACATAACGAACGATTCCTTGATATATAAACGAACAATTACACCGATTGAATTGAAAATATGTTTTAAAGTCATCCACGAGAAATTTTAAAAACGTTTTAGAAAGATCATTTTTATGCTTCTGGTGGAGGGATTGAAATGACCTTGGGGACTTAGAAACATAACGAACGATTCCTTGATATATAAACGAACAATTACACCGATTGAATTGAAAATATGTTTAAAGGTCATCCACGAGAAATTTTAAAAACGTTTTAGAAAGATCGTTATTATTCTTCTGGTGGAGGGATTGAAATGACCTTGGGGACTTAGAAACATCCCGAACGATTCCTTGATATGTAAACCAACGGATACGCTGATTACTTTGAAAATATGTTTCAAGGTCATCCATATTAAATTTTAAAAATGTTTTAGAAAGACTACTATTATGCTTCTGGTGGAGGAATTGAGATGACCTTGGAGACTTAGAAACATAACGAACGATTCCTTGATATATAAACGAACAATTACACCGATTGAATTGAAAATATGTTTCAAGGTCATCCACGAAGAATTTTAAAAATGTTTTAGAAAGATCATTATTATGCTTTTGGTGGATGGATTGCAGTGACTTTGGGGACTTAGAAATATCCCGAACGATTCCTTGATATATAAACGAACAATAACACTGATTGAATTGAAAATATGTTTCAAGGTCATCCAAATTGAATTTTTAAAATGTTTGAGAAAGACTACTATTATGCTTCTGGCGGAGGAATTGCGATGACTTTGGGGACTTAGAAATATCCCGAACGATTCCTTGATATGTAAACTAACGGATACGCTGATTACTTTAAAAATATGTTTCAAGGTCATCCAAATTAAATTTTAAAAAATATTTTAGAAATACTACTATTATGCTTCTGGTGGAGGAATTGAGATGACCTTGGGGACTTAGAAACATAAGGAACGATTCCTTGATATATAAACGAACAATAACACCGATTGAATTGAAAATATGTTTCAAGGTCATCCAAATTGAATTTTAAAAATGTTTTAGAAAGACTACTATTATGCTTCTGGTGGAGGAATTGAGATAACCTTGGGGACTTAGAAACATAACGAACGATTCCTTGATATATAAACGAACAATTACACCGATTGAATTGAAAATATGTTTAAAGGTCATCCACGAGAAATTTTAAAAACGTTTTAGAAAGATCATTTTTATGCTTCTGGTGGAGGGATTGAAATGACCTTGGGGACTTAGAAACATACCGAACGATTCCTTGATATGTAAACCAACGGATACGCTGATTACTCTGAAAATATATTTCAAGGTCATCCAAATTAAATTTTTAAAATGTTTGAGAAAGACTACTATTATGCTTCTGGCGGAGGAATTGCGATGACTTTGGGGACTTAGAAATATCCCGAACGATTCCTTGATATGTAAACTAACGGATACGCTGATTACTTTAAAAATATGTTTCAAGGTCATCCAAATTAAATTTTAAAAATATTTTAGAAATACTACTATTATGCTTCTGGTGGAGGAATTGAGATGACCTTGGGGACTTAGAAACATAAGGAACGATTCCTTGATATATAAACGAACAATAACACTGATTGAATTGAAAATATGTTTCAAGGTCATCCAAATTGAATTTTAAAAATGTTTTAGAAAGACTACTATTATGCTTCTGGTGGAGGAATTGAGATGACCTTGGGGACTTAGAAACATAAGGAACGATTCCTTGATATATAAACGAACAATAACACCGATTTAATTGAAAATATGTTTCAAGGTCATCCACGAGGAATTTTAAAAATGTTTTAGAAAGATCATTATTATGCTTCTAGTGGATGGATTGCAGTGACCTTGGGGACTTAGAAACATCCCGAACGATTCCTTGATATGTAAACCAACGGAAACGCTGATTTCTTTGAAAATATGTTTTAAGGTCATCCAAATTAAATTTTAAAAATGTTTTAGAAAGACTACTATTATGCTTCTGGTGGAGGAATTGAGATAACCTTGGGGACTTAGAAACATAAGGAACGATTCCTTGATATATAAACGAACAATAACACTGATTGAATTGAAAATATGTTTCAAGGTCATCCAAATTGAATTTTTAAAATGTTTGAGAAAGACTACTATTATGCTTCTGGCGGAGGAATTGCGATGACTTTGGGGACTTAGAAATATCCTGAACGATTCCTTGATATGTAAACTAACGGATACGCTGATTACTTTAAAAATATGTTTCAAGGTCATCCAAATTAAATTTTAAAAATATTTTAGAAATACTACTATTATGCTTCTGGTGGAGGAATTGAGATGACCTTGGGGACTTAGAAACATAAGGAACGATTCCTTGATATATAAACGAACAATAACACTGATTGAATTGAAAATATGTTTCAAGGTCATCCAAATTGAATTTTAAAAATGTTTTAGAAAGACTACTATTATGCTTCTGGTGGAGGAATTGAGATGACCTTGGGGACTTAGAAACATAAGGAACGATTCCTTGATATATAAACGAACAATAACACCGATTTAATTGAAAATATGTTTCAAGGTCATCCACGAGGAATTTTAAAAATGTTTTAGAAAGATCATTATTATGCTTCTAGTGGATGGATTGCAGTGACCTTGGGGACTTAGAAACATCCCGAACGATTCCTTGATATGTAAACCAACGGAAACGCTGATTTCTTTGAAAATATGTTTCAAGGTCATCCAAATTAAATTTTAAAAATGTTTTAGAAAGACTACTATTATGCTTCTGGTGGAGGAATTGAGATAACCTTGGGGACTTAGAAACATAACGAACGATTCCTTGATATATAAACGAACAATTACACCGATTGAATTGAAAATATGTTTAAAGGTCATCCACGAGAAATTTTATAAACGTTTTAGAAAGATCATTTTTATGCTTCTGGTGGAGGGATTGAAATGACCTTGGGGACTTAGAAACATCCCGAACGATTCCTTGATATGTAAACCAACGGATACGCTGATTACTTTGAAAATATGTTTCAAGGTCATCCAAATTAAATTTTAAAAATGTTTTAGAAAGCCTACTATTATGCTTCTGGTGGAGGAATTGAGATGACCTTGGGGACTTAGAAAAATAACGAACGATTCCTTGATATATAAACGAACAATTACACCGATTGAATTGAAAATATGCTTAAAACGTTTTAGAAAGATCATTATTATGCTTCTGGTGGAGAGATTGAAATGACCTTGGGGACTTAGAAACATCCCGAACGATTCCTTGATATGTAAACCAACGGATACGCTGATTACTTTGAAAATATGTTTCAAGGTCATCCAAATTAAATTTTTAAAATGTTTTAGAAAGACTACTATTATGCTTCTGTTGGAGGAATTGAGATGACCTTGGGGACGTAGAAAAATAACGAACGATTCCTTGATATATAAACGAACAATTACACCGATTGAATTGAAAATATGTTTCAAGGTCATCCACAAAGAATTTTAAAAATGATTTAGAAAGATCATTATTATGCTTCTGGTGGAGGGATTGAGATGACCTTGGGGACTTAGAAACATAACGAACGATTCCTTGATATATAAACGAACAATTACAATGATTGAATTGAAAATATGTTTAAAGGTCATCCACGAGAAATTTTAAAAACGTTTTAGAAAGATCGTTATTATTCTTCTGGTGGAGGGATTGAAATGACCTTGGGGACTTAGAAACATCCCGAACGATTCCTTGATATGTAAACCAACGGATACGATGATTACTTTGAAAATATGTTTCAAGGTCATCCATATTAAATTTTAAAAATGTTTTAGAAAGACTACTATTATGCTTCTGGTGGAGGAATTGAGATGACCTTGGAGTCTTAGAAACATAACGAACGATTTCTTGATATATAAACGAACAATTACACCGATTGAATTGAAAATATGTTTCAAGGTCATCCACGAGGAATTTTAAAAATGTTTTAGAAAGATCATTATTATGCTTTTGGTGGATGGATTGCAGTGACTTTGGGGACTTAGAAATATCCCGAACTATTCCTTGATATGTAAACCAACGGATACGCTGATTACTCTGAAAATATGTTTCAAGGTCATCCAAATTAAATTTTTAAAATGTTTGAGAAAGACTACTATTATGCTTCTGGCGGAGGAATTGCGATGACTTTGGGGACTTAGAAATATCCCGAACGATTCCTTGATATGTAAACTAACGGATACGCTGATTACTTTGAAAATATGTTTCAAGGTCATCCATATTAAATTTTAAAAATGTTTTAGAAAGACTACTATTATGCTTCTGGTGGAGGAATTGAGATGACCTTGGAGTCTTAGAAACATAACGAACGATTTCTTGATATATAAACGAACAATTACACCGATTGAATTGAAAATATGTTTCAAGGTCATCCACGAGGAATTTTAAAAATGTTTTAGAAAGATCATTATTATGCTTTTGGTGGATGGATTGCAGTGACTTTGGGGACTTAGAAATATCCCGAACTATTCCTTGATATGTAAACCAACGGATACGCTGATTACTCTGAAAATATGTTTCAAGGTCATCCAAATTAAATTTTTAAAATGTTTGAGAAAGACTACTATTATGCTTCTGGCGGAGGAATTGCGATGACTTTGGGGACTTAGAAATATCCCGAACGATTCCTTGATATGTAAACTAACGGATACGCTGATTACTTTAAAAATATGTTTCAAGGTCATCCAAATTAAATTTTAAAAAATATTTTAGAAATACTACTATTATGCTTCTGGTGGAGGAATTGAGATGACCTTGGGGACTTAGAAACATAAGGAACGATTCCTTGATATATAAACGAACAATAACACCGATTGAATTGAAAATATGTTTCAAGGTCATCCAAATTGAATTTTAAAAATGTTTTAGAAAGACTACTATTATGCTTCTGGTGGAGGAATTGAGATAACCTTGGGGACTTAGAAACATAACGAACGATTCCTTGATATATAAACGAACAATTACACCGATTGAATTGAAAATATGTTTAAAGGTCATCCACGAGAAATTTTAAAAACGTTTTAGAAAGATCATTTTTATGCTTCTGGTGGAGGGATTGAAATGACCTTGGGGACTTAGAAACATAACGAACGATTCCTTGATATATAAACGAACAATTACACCGATTGAATTGAAAATATGTTTAAAGGTCATCCACGAGAAATTTTAAAAACGTTTTAGAAAGATCGTTATTATTCTTCTGGTGGAGGGATTGAAATGACCTTGGGGACTTAGAAACATCCCGAACGATTCCTTGATATGTAAACCAACGGAAACGCTGATTTCTTTGAAAATATGTTTCAAGGTCATCCAAATTAAATTTTAAAAATGTTTTAGAAAGACTACTATTATGCTTCTGGTGGAGGAATTGAGATAACCTTGGGGACTTAGAAACATAACGAACGATTCCTTGATATATAAACGAACAATTACACCGATTGAATTGAAAATATGTTTAAAGGTCATCCACGAGAAATTTTATAAACGTTTTAGAAAGATCATTTTTATGCTTCTGGTGGAGGGATTGAAATGACCTTGGGGACTTAGAAACATCCCGAACGATTCCTTGATATGTAAACCAACGGATACGCTGATTACTTTGAAAATATGTTTCAAGGTCATCCAAATTAAATTTTAAAAATGTTTTAGAAAGCCTACTATTATGCTTCTGGTGGAGGAATTGAGATGACCTTGGGGACTTAGAAAAATAACGAACGATTCCTTGATATATAAACGAACAATTACACCGATTGAATTGAAAATATGCTTAAAACGTTTTAGAAAGATCATTATTATGCTTCTGGTGGAGAGATTGAAATGACCTTGGGGACTTAGAAACATCCCGAACGATTCCTTGATATGTAAACCAACGGATACGCTGATTACTTTGAAAATATGTTTCAAGGTCATCCAAATTAAATTTTTAAAATGTTTTAGAAAGACTACTATTATGCTTCTGTTGGAGGAATTGAGATGACCTTGGGGACGTAGAAAAATAACGAACGATTCCTTGATATATAAACGAACAATTACACCGATTGAATTGAAAATATGTTTCAAGGTCATCCACAAAGAATTTTAAAAATGATTTAGAAAGATCATTATTATGCTTCTGGTGGAGGGATTGAGATGACCTTGGGGACTTAGAAACATAACGAACGATTCCTTGATATATAAACGAACAATTACAATGATTGAATTGAAAATATGTTTAAAGGTCATCCACGAGAAATTTTAAAAACGTTTTAGAAAGATCGTTATTATTCTTCTGGTGGAGGGATTGAAATGACCTTGGGGACTTAGAAACATCCCGAACGATTCCTTGATATGTAAACCAACGGATACGATGATTACTTTGAAAATATGTTTCAAGGTCATCCATATTAAATTTTAAAAATGTTTTAGAAAGACTACTATTATGCTTCTGGTGGAGGAATTGAGATGACCTTGGAGTCTTAGAAACATAACGAACGATTTCTTGATATATAAACGAACAATTACACCGATTGAATTGAAAATATGTTTCAAGGTCATCCACGAGGAATTTTAAAAATGTTTTAGAAAGATCATTATTATGCTTTTGGTGGATGGATTGCAGTGACTTTGGGGACTTAGAAATATCCCGAACTATTCCTTGATATGTAAACCAACGGATACGCTGATTACTCTGAAAATATGTTTCAAGGTCATCCAAATTAAATTTTTAAAATGTTTGAGAAAGACTACTATTATGCTTCTGGCGGAGGAATTGCGATGACTTTGGGGACTTAGAAATATCCCGAACGATTCCTTGATATGTAAACTAACGGATACGCTGATTACTTTGAAAATATGTTTCAAGGTCATCCATATTAAATTTTAAAAATGTTTTAGAAAGACTACTATTATGCTTCTGGTGGAGGAATTGAGATGACCTTGGAGTCTTAGAAACATAACGAACGATTTCTTGATATATAAACGAACAATTACACCGATTGAATTGAAAATATGTTTCAAGGTCATCCACGAGGAATTTTAAAAATGTTTTAGAAAGATCATTATTATGCTTTTGGTGGATGGATTGCAGTGACTTTGGGGACTTAGAAATATCCCGAACTATTCCTTGATATGTAAACCAACGGATACGCTGATTACTCTGAAAATATGTTTCAAGGTCATCCAAATTAAATTTTTAAAATGTTTGAGAAAGACTACTATTATGCTTCTGGCGGAGGAATTGCGATGACTTTGGGGACTTAGAAATATCCCGAACGATTCCTTGATATGTAAACTAACGGATACGCTGATTACTTTAAAAATATGTTTCAAGGTCATCCAAATTAAATTTTAAAAAATATTTTAGAAATACTACTATTATGCTTCTGGTGGAGGAATTGAGATGACCTTGGGGACTTAGAAACATAAGGAACGATTCCTTGATATATAAACGAACAATAACACCGATTGAATTGAAAATATGTTTCAAGGTCATCCAAATTGAATTTTAAAAATGTTTTAGAAAGACTACTATTATGCTTCTGGTGGAGGAATTGAGATAACCTTGGGGACTTAGAAACATAACGAACGATTCCTTGATATATAAACGAACAATTACACCGATTGAATTGAAAATATGTTTAAAGGTCATCCACGAGAAATTTTAAAAACGTTTTAGAAAGATCATTTTTATGCTTCTGGTGGAGGGATTGAAATGACCTTGGGGACTTAGAAACATAACGAACGATTCCTTGATATATAAACGAACAATTACACCGATTGAATTGAAAATATGTTTAAAGGTCATCCACGAGAAATTTTAAAAACGTTTTAGAAAGATCGTTATTATTCTTCTGGTGGAGGGATTGAAATGACCTTGGGGACTTAGAAACATCCCGAACGATTCCTTGATATGTAAACCAACGGATACGCTGATTACTTTGAAAATATGTTTCAAGGTCATCCATATTAAATTTTAAAAATGTTTTAGAAAGACTACTATTATGCTTCTGGTGGAGGAATTGAGATGACCTTGGAGACTTAGAAACATAACGAACGATTCCTTGATATATAAACGAACAATTACACCGATTGAATTGAAAATATGTTTCAAGGTCATCCACGAAGAATTTTAAAAATGTTTTAGAAAGATCATTATTATGCTTTTGGTGGATGGATTGCAGTGACTTTGGGGACTTAGAAATATCCCGAACGATTCCTTGATATATAAACGAACAATAACACTGATTGAATTGAAAATATGTTTCAAGGTCATCCAAATTGAATTTTTAAAATGTTTGAGAAAGACTACTATTATGCTTCTGGCGGAGGAATTGCGATGACTTTGGGGACTTAGAAATATCCCGAACGATTCCTTGATATGTAAACTAACGGATACGCTGATTACTTTAAAAATATGTTTCAAGGTCATCCAAATTAAATTTTAAAAAATATTTTAGAAATACTACTATTATGCTTCTGGTGGAGGAATTGAGATGACCTTGGGGACTTAGAAACATAAGGAACGATTCCTTGATATATAAACGAACAATAACACCGATTGAATTGAAAATATGTTTCAAGGTCATCCAAATTGAATTTTAAAAATGTTTTAGAAAGACTACTATTATGCTTCTGGTGGAGGAATTGAGATAACCTTGGGGACTTAGAAACATAACGAACGATTCCTTGATATATAAACGAACAATTACACCGATTGAATTGAAAATATGTTTAAAGGTCATCCACGAGAAATTTTAAAAACGTTTTAGAAAGATCATTTTTATGCTTCTGGTGGAGGGATTGAAATGACCTTGGGGACTTAGAAACTTAACGAACGATTCCTTGATATATAAACGAACAATTACACCGATTGAATTGAAAATATGTTTAAAGGTCATCCACGAGAAATTTTAAAAACGTTTTAGAAAGATCGTTATTATTCTTCTGGTGGAGGGATTGAAATGACCTTGGGGACTTAGAAACATACCGAACGATTCCTTGATATGTAAACCAACGGATACGCTGATTACTCTGAAAATATATTTCAAGGTCATCCAAATTAAATTTTTAAAATGTTTGAGAAAGACTACTATTATGCTTCTGGCGGAGGAATTGCGATGACTTTGGGGACTTAGAAATATCCCGAACGATTCCTTGATATGTAAACTAACGGATACGCTGATTACTTTAAAAATATGTTTCAAGGTCATCCAAATTAAATTTTAAAAATATTTTAGAAATACTACTATTATGCTTCTGGTGGAGGAATTGAGATGACCTTGGGGACTTAGAAACATAAGGAACGATTCCTTGATATATAAACGAACAATAACACTGATTGAATTGAAAATATGTTTCAAGGTCATCCAAATTGAATTTTAAAAATGTTTTAGAAAGACTACTATTATGCTTCTGGTGGAGGAATTGAGATGACCTTGGGGACTTAGAAACATAAGGAACGATTCCTTGATATATAAACGAACAATAACACCGATTTAATTGAAAATATGTTTCAAGGTCATCCACGAGGAATTTTAAAAATGTTTTAGAAAGATCATTATTATGCTTCTAGTGGATGGATTGCAGTGACCTTGGGGACTTAGAAACATCCCGAACGATTCCTTGATATGTAAACCAACGGAAACGCTGATTTCTTTGAAAATATGTTTTAAGGTCATCCAAATTAAATTTTAAAAATGTTTTAGAAAGACTACTATTATGCTTCTGGTGGAGGAATTGAGATAACCTTGGGGACTTAGAAACATAAGGAACGATTCCTTGATATATAAACGAACAATAACACTGATTGAATTGAAAATATGTTTCAAGGTCATCCAAATTGAATTTTTAAAATGTTTGAGAAAGACTACTATTATGCTTCTGGCGGAGGAATTGCGATGACTTTGGGGACTTAGAAATATCCTGAACGATTCCTTGATATGTAAACTAACGGATACGCTGATTACTTTAAAAATATGTTTCAAGGTCATCCAAATTAAATTTTAAAAATATTTTAGAAATACTACTATTATGCTTCTGGTGGAGGAATTGAGATGACCTTGGGGACTTAGAAACATAAGGAACGATTCCTTGATATATAAACGAACAATAACACTGATTGAATTGAAAATATGTTTCAAGGTCATCCAAATTGAATTTTAAAAATGTTTTAGAAAGACTACTATTATGCTTCTGGTGGAGGAATTGAGATGACCTTGGGGACTTAGAAACATAAGGAACGATTCCTTGATATATAAACGAACAATAACACCGATTTAATTGAAAATATGTTTCAAGGTCATCCACGAGGAATTTTAAAAATGTTTTAGAAAGATCATTATTATGCTTCTAGTGGATGGATTGCAGTGACCTTGGGGACTTAGAAACATCCCGAACGATTCCTTGATATGTAAACCAACGGAAACGCTGATTTCTTTGAAAATATGTTTCAAGGTCATCCAAATTAAATTTTAAAAATGTTTTAGAAAGACTACTATTATGCTTCTGGTGGAGGAATTGAGATAACCTTGGGGACTTAGAAACATAACGAACGATTCCTTGATATATAAACGAACAATTACACCGATTGAATTGAAAATATGTTTAAAGGTCATCCACGAGAAATTTTATAAACGTTTTAGAAAGATCATTTTTATGCTTCTGGTGGAGGGATTGAAATGACCTTGGGGACTTAGAAACATCCCGAACGATTCCTTGATATGTAAACCAACGGATACGCTGATTACTTTGAAAATATGTTTCAAGGTCATCCAAATTAAATTTTAAAAATGTTTTAGAAAGCCTACTATTATGCTTCTGGTGGAGGAATTGAGATGACCTTGGGGACTTAGAAAAATAACGAACGATTCCTTGATATATAAACGAACAATTACACCGATTGAATTGAAAATATGCTTAAAACGTTTTAGAAAGATCATTATTATGCTTCTGGTGGAGAGATTGAAATGACCTTGGGGACTTAGAAACATCCCGAACGATTCCTTGATATGTAAACCAACGGATACGCTGATTACTTTGAAAATATGTTTCAAGGTCATCCAAATTAAATTTTTAAAATGTTTTAGAAAGACTACTATTATGCTTCTGGTGGAGGAATTGAGATGACCTTGGGGACGTAGAAAAATAACGAACGATTCCTTGATATATAAACGAACAATTACACCGATTGAATTGAAAATATGTTTCAAGGTCATCCACAAAGAATTTTAAAAATGATTTAGAAAGATCATTATTATGCTTCTGGTGGAGGGATTGAGATGACCTTGGGGACTTAGAAACATAACGAACGATTCCTTGATATATAAACGAACAATTACAATGATTGAATTGAAAATATGTTTAAAGGTCATCCACGAGAAATTTTAAAAACGTTTTAGAAAGATCGTTATTATTCTTCTGGTGGAGGGATTGAAATGACCTTGGGGACTTAGAAACATCCCGAACGATTCCTTGATATGTAAACCAACGGATACGATGATTACTTTGAAAATATGTTTCAAGGTCATCCATATTAAATTTTAAAAATGTTTTAGAAAGACTACTATTATGCTTCTGGTGGAGGAATTGAGATGACCTTGGAGTCTTAGAAACATAACGAACGATTTCTTGATATATAAACGAACAATTACACCGATTGAATTGAAAATATGTTTCAAGGTCATCCACGAGGAATTTTAAAAATGTTTTAGAAAGATCATTATTATGCTTTTGGTGGATGGATTGCAGTGACTTTGGGGACTTAGAAATATCCCGAACTATTCCTTGATATGTAAACCAACGGATACGCTGATTACTCTGAAAATATGTTTTAAGGTCATCCAAATTAAATTTTTAAAATGTTTGAGAAAGACTACTATTATGCTTCTGGCGGAGGAATTGCGATGACTTTGGGGACTTAGAAATATCCCGAACGATTCCTTGATATGTAAACTAACGGATACGCTGATTACTTTAAAAATATGTTTCAAGGTCATCCAAATTAAATTTTAAAAAATATTTTAGAAATACTACTATTATGCTTCTGGTGGAGGAATTGAGATGACCTTGGGGACTTAGAAACATAAGGAACGATTCCTTGATATATAAACGAACAATAACACCGATTGAATTGAAAATATGTTTCAAGGTCATCCAAATTGAATTTTAAAAATGTTTTAGAAAGACTACTATTATGCTTCTGGTGGAGGAATTGAGATAACCTTGGGGACTTAGAAACATAACGAACGATTCCTTGATATATAAACGAACAATTACACCGATTGAATTGAAAATATGTTTAAAGGTCATCCACGAGAAATTTTAAAAACGTTTTAGAAAGATCATTTTTATGCTTCTGGTGGAGGGATTGAAATGACCTTGGGGACTTAGAAACATAACGAACGATTCCTTGATATATAAACGAACAATTACACCGATTGAATTGAAAATATGTTTAAAGGTCATCCACGAGAAATTTTAAAAACGTTTTAGAAAGATCGTTATTATTCTTCTGGTGGAGGGATTGAAATGACCTTGGGGACTTAGAAACATCCCGAACGATTCCTTGATATGTAAACCAACGGATACGCTGATTACTTTGAAAATATGTTTCAAGGTCATCCATATTAAATTTTAAAAATGTTTTAGAAAGACTACTATTATGCTTCTGGTGGAGGAATTGAGATGACCTTGGAGACTTAGAAACATAACGAACGATTCCTTGATATATAAACGAACAATTACACCGATTGAATTGAAAATATGTTTCAAGGTCATCCACGAAGAATTTTAAAAATGTTTTAGAAAGATCATTATTATGCTTTTGGTGGATGGATTGCAGTGACTTTGGGGACTTAGAAATATCCCGAACGATTCCTTGATATGTAAACTAACGGATACGCTGATTACTTTAAAAATATGTTTCAAGGTCATCCAAATTAAATTTTAAAAAATATTTTAGAAATACTACTATTATGCTTCTGGTGGAGGAATTGAGATAACCTTGGGGACTTAGAAACATAAGGAACGATTCCTTGATATATAAACGAACAATAACACTGATTGAATTGAAAATATGTTTCAAGGTCATCCAAATTGAATTTTTAAAATGTTTGAGAAAGACTACTATTATGCTTCTGGCGGAGGAATTGCGATGACTTTGGGGACTTAGAAATATCCTGAACGATTCCTTGATATGTAAACTAACGGATACGCTGATTACTTTAAAAATATGTTTCAAGGTCATCCAAATTAAATTTTAAAAATATTTTAGAAATACTACTATTATGCTTCTGGTGGAGGAATTGAGATGACCTTGGGGACTTAGAAACATAAGGAACGATTCCTTGATATATAAACGAACAATAACACTGATTGAATTGAAAATATGTTTCAAGGTCATCCAAATTGAATTTTAAAAATGTTTTAGAAAGACTACTATTATGCTTCTGGTGGAGGAATTGAGATGACCTTGGGGACTTAGAAACATAAGGAACGATTCCTTGATATATAAACGAACAATAACACCGATTTAATTGAAAATATGTTTCAAGGTCATCCACGAGGAATTTTAAAAATGTTTTAGAAAGATCATTATTATGCTTCTAGTGGATGGATTGCAGTGACCTTGGGGACTTAGAAACATCCCGAACGATTCCTTGATATGTAAACCAACGGAAACGCTGATTTCTTTGAAAATATGTTTCAAGGTCATCCAAATTAAATTTTAAAAATGTTTTAGAAAGACTACTATTATGCTTCTGGTGGAGGAATTGAGATAACCTTGGGGACTTAGAAACATAACGAACGATTCCTTGATATATAAACGAACAATTACACCGATTGAATTGAAAATATGTTTAAAGGTCATCCACGAGAAATTTTATAAACGTTTTAGAAAGATCATTTTTATGCTTCTGGTGGAGGGATTGAAATGACCTTGGGGACTTAGAAACATCCCGAACGATTCCTTGATATGTAAACCAACGGATACGCTGATTACTTTGAAAATATGTTTCAAGGTCATCCAAATTAAATTTTAAAAATGTTTTAGAAAGCCTACTATTATGCTTCTGGTGGAGGAATTGAGATGACCTTGGGGACTTAGAAAAATAACGAACGATTCCTTGATATATAAACGAACAATTACACCGATTGAATTGAAAATATGCTTAAAACGTTTTAGAAAGATCATTATTATGCTTCTGGTGGAGAGATTGAAATGACCTTGGGGACTTAGAAACATCCCGAACGATTCCTTGATATGTAAACCAACGGATACGCTGATTACTTTGAAAATATGTTTCAAGGTCATCCAAATTAAATTTTTAAAATGTTTTAGAAAGACTACTATTATGCTTCTGGTGGAGGAATTGAGATGACCTTGGGGACGTAGAAAAATAACGAACGATTCCTTGATATATAAACGAACAATTACACCGATTGAATTGAAAATATGTTTCAAGGTCATCCACAAAGAATTTTAAAAATGATTTAGAAAGATCATTATTATGCTTCTGGTGGAGGGATTGAGATGACCTTGGGGACTTAGAAACATAACGAACGATTCCTTGATATATAAACGAACAATTACAATGATTGAATTGAAAATATGTTTAAAGGTCATCCACGAGAAATTTTAAAAACGTTTTAGAAAGATCGTTATTATTCTTCTGGTGGAGGGATTGAAATGACCTTGGGGACTTAGAAACATCCCGAACGATTCCTTGATATGTAAACCAACGGATACGCTGATTACTTTGAAAATATGTTTCAAGGTCATCCATATTAAATTTTAAAAATGTTTTAGAAAGACTACTATTATGCTTCTGGTGGAGGAATTGAGATGACCTTGGAGTCTTAGAAACATAACGAACGATTTCTTGATATATAAACGAACAATTACACCGATTGAATTGAAAATATGTTTCAAGGTCATCCACGAGGAATTTTAAAAATGTTTTAGAAAGATCATTATTATGCTTTTGGTGGATGGATTGCAGTGACTTTGGGGACTTAGAAATATCCCGAACTATTCCTTGATATGTAAACCAACGGATACGCTGATTACTCTGAAAATATGTTTCAAGGTCATCCAAATTAAATTTTTAAAATGTTTGAGAAAGACTACTATTATGCTTCTGGCGGAGGAATTGCGATGACTTTGGGGACTTAGAAATATCCCGAACGATTCCTTGATATGTAAACTAACGGATACGCTGATTACTTTAAAAATATGTTTCAAGGTAATCCAAATTAAATTTTAAAAAATATTTTAGAAATACTACTATTATGCTTCTGGTGGAGGAATTGAGATGACCTTGGGGACTTAGAAACATAAGGAACGATTCCTTGATATATAAACGAACAATAACACCGATTGAATTGAAAATATGTTTCAAGGTCATCCAAATTGAATTTTAAAAATGTTTTAGAAAGACTACTATTATGCTTCTGGTGGAGGAATTGAGATAACCTTGGGGACTTAGAAACATAACGAACGATTCCTTGATATATAAACGAACAATTACACCGATTGAATTGAAAATATGTTTAAAGGTCATCCACGAGAAATTTTAAAAACGTTTTAGAAAGATCATTTTTATGCTTCTGGTGGAGGGATTGAAATGACCTTGGGGACTTAGAAACATAACGAACGATTCCTTGATATATAAACGAACAATTACACCGATTGAATTGAAAATATGTTTAAAGGTCATCCACGAGAAATTTTAAAAACGTTTTAGAAAGATCGTTATTATTCTTCTGGTGGAGGGATTGAAATGACCTTGGGGACTTAGAAACATCCCGAACGATTCCTTGATATGTAAACCAACGGATACGCTGATTACTTTGAAAATATGTTTCAAGGTCATCCATATTAAATTTTAAAAATGTTTTAGAAAGACTACTATTATGCTTCTGGTGGAGGAATTGAGATGACCTTGGAGACTTAGAAACATAACGAACGATTCCTTGATATATAAACGAACAATTACACCGATTGAATTGAAAATATGTTTCAAGGTAATCCACGAAGAATTTTAAAAATGTTTTAGAAAGATCATTATTATGCTTTTGGTGGATGGATTGCAGTGACTTTGGGGACTTAGAAATATCCCGAACTATTCCTTGATATGTAAACCAACGGATACGCTGATTACTCTGAAAATATATTTCAAGGTCATCCAAATTAAATTTTTAAAATGTTTGAGAAAGACTACTATTATGCTTCTGGCGGAGGAATTGCGATGACTTTGGGGACTTAGAAATATCCCGAACGATTCCTTGATATGTAAACTAACGGATACGCTGATTACTTTAAAAATATGTTTCAAGGTCATCCAAATTAAATTTTAAAAATATTTTAGAAATACTACTATTATGCTTCTGGTGGAGGAATTGAGATGACCTTGGGGACTTAGAAACATAAGGAACGATTCCTTGATATATAAACGAACAATAACACTGATTGAATTGAAAATATGTTTCAAGGTCATCCAAATTGAATTTTAAAAATGTTTTAGAAAGACTACTATTATGCTTCTGGTGGAGGAATTGAGATGACCTTGGGGACTTAGAAACATAAGGAACGATTCCTTGATATATAAACGAACAATAACACCGATTTAATTGAAAATATGTTTCAAGGTCATCCACGAGGAATTTTAAAAATGTTTTAGAAAGATCATTATTATGCTTCTAGTGGATGGATTGCAGTGACCTTGGGGACTTAGAAACATCCCGAACGATTCCTTGATATGTAAACCAACGGAAACGCTGATTTCTTTGAAAATATGTTTCAAGGTCATCCAAATTAAATTTTAAAAATGTTTTAGAAAGACTACTATTATGCTTCTGGTGGAGGAATTGAGATAACCTTGGGGACTTAGAAACATAACGAACGATTCCTTGATATATAAACGAACAATTACACCGATTGAATTGAAAATATGTTTAAAGGTCATCCACGAGAAATTTTATAAACGTTTTAGAAAGATCATTTTTATGCTTCTGGTGGAGGGATTGAAATGACCTTGGGGACTTAGAAACATCCCGAACGATTCCTTGATATGTAAACCAACGGATACGCTGATTACTTTGAAAATATGTTTCAAGGTCATCCAAATTAAATTTTAAAAATGTTTTAGAAAGCCTACTATTATGCTTCTGGTGGAGGAATTGAGATGACCTTGGGGACTTAGAAAAATAACGAACGATTCCTTGATATATAAACGAACAATTACACCGATTGAATTGAAAATATGCTTAAAACGTTTTAGAAAGATCATTATTATGCTTCTGGTGGAGAGATTGAAATGACCTTGGGGACTTAGAAACATCCCGAACGATTCCTTGATATGTAAACCAACGGATACGCTGATTACTTTGAAAATATGTTTCAAGGTCATCCAAATTAAATTTTTAAAATGTTTTAGAAAGACTACTATTATGCTTCTGGTGGAGGAATTGAGATGACCTTGGGGACGTAGAAAAATAACGAACGATTCCTTGATATATAAACGAACAATTACACCGATTGAATTGAAAATATGTTTCAAGGTCATCCACAAAGAATTTTAAAAATGATTTAGAAAGATCATTATTATGCTTCTGGTGGAGGGATTGAGATGACCTTGGGGACTTAGAAACATAACGAACGATTCCTTGATATATAAACGAACAATTACAATGATTGAATTGAAAATATGTTTAAAGGTCATCCACGAGAAATTTTAAAAACGTTTTAGAAAGATCGTTATTATTCTTCTGGTGGAGGGATTGAAATGACCTTGGGGACTTAGAAACATCCCGAACGATTCCTTGATATGTAAACCAACGGATACGCTGATTACTTTGAAAATATGTTTCAAGGTCATCCATATTAAATTTTAAAAATGTTTTAGAAAGACTACTATTATGCTTCTGGTGGAGGAATTGAGATGACCTTGGAGTCTTAGAAACATAACGAACGATTTCTTGATATATAAACGAACAATTACACCGATTGAATTGAAAATATGTTTCAAGGTCATCCACGAGGAATTTTAAAAATGTTTTAGAAAGATCATTATTATGCTTTTGGTGGATGGATTGCAGTGACTTTGGGGACTTAGAAATATCCCGAACTATTCCTTGATATGTAAACCAACGGATACGCTGATTACTCTGAAAATATGTTTCAAGGTCATCCAAATTAAATTTTTAAAATGTTTGAGAAAGACTACTATTATGCTTCTGGCGGAGGAATTGCGATGACTTTGGGGACTTAGAAATATCCCGAACGATTCCTTGATATGTAAACTAACGGATACGCTGATTACTTTAAAAATATGTTTCAAGGTAATCCAAATTAAATTTTAAAAAATATTTTAGAAATACTACTATTATGCTTCTGGTGGAGGAATTGAGATGACCTTGGGGACTTAGAAACATAAGGAACGATTCCTTGATATATAAACGAACAATAACACCGATTGAATTGAAAATATGTTTCAAGGTCATCCAAATTGAATTTTAAAAATGTTTTAGAAAGACTACTATTATGCTTCTGGTGGAGGAATTGAGATAACCTTGGGGACTTAGAAACATAACGAACGATTCCTTGATATATAAACGAACAATTACACCGATTGAATTGAAAATATGTTTAAAGGTCATCCACGAGAAATTTTAAAAACGTTTTAGAAAGATCATTTTTATGCTTCTGGTGGAGGGATTGAAATGACCTTGGGGACTTAGAAACATAACGAACGATTCCTTGATATATAAACGAACAATTACACCGATTGAATTGAAAATATGTTTAAAGGTCATCCACGAGAAATTTTAAAAACGTTTTAGAAAGATCGTTATTATTCTTCTGGTGGAGGGATTGAAATGACCTTGGGGACTTAGAAACATCCCGAACGATTCCTTGATATGTAAACCAACGGATACGCTGATTACTTTGAAAATATGTTTCAAGGTCATCCATATTAAATTTTAAAAATGTTTTAGAAAGACTACTATTATGCTTCTGGTGGAGGAATTGAGATGACCTTGGAGACTTAGAAACATAACGAACGATTCCTTGATATATAAACGAACAATTACACCGATTGAATTGAAAATATGTTTCAAGGTCATCCACGAAGAATTTTAAAAATGTTTTAGAAAGATCATTATTATGCTTTTGGTGGATGGATTGCAGTGACTTTGGGGACTTAGAAATATCCCGAACTATTCCTTGATATGTAAACCAACGGATACGCTGATTAC
The DNA here is from genome assembly GCA_030545055.2 of Neoaliturus tenellus. Taxonomy (NCBI): domain Eukaryota; kingdom Metazoa; phylum Arthropoda; class Insecta; order Hemiptera; family Cicadellidae; genus Neoaliturus; species Neoaliturus tenellus. The sequence goes on along the minus strand of CM061531.1, from coordinate 334,273,162 downwards.
TCTGAAAATATATTTCAAGGTCATCCAAATTAAATTTTTAAAATGTTTGAGAAAGACTACTATTATGCTTCTGGCGGAGGAATTGCGATGACTTTGGGGACTTAGAAATATCCCGAACGATTCCTTGATATGTAAACTAACGGATACGCTGATTACTTTAAAAATATGTTTCAAGGTCATCCAAATTAAATTTTAAAAATATTTTAGAAATACTACTATTATGCTTCTGGTGGAGGAATTGAGATGACCTTGGGGACTTAGAAACATAAGGAACGATTCCTTGATATATAAACGAACAATAACACTGATTGAATTGAAAATATGTTTCAAGGTCATCCAAATTGAATTTTAAAAATGTTTTAGAAAGACTACTATTATGCTTCTGGTGGAGGAATTGAGATGACCTTGGGGACTTAGAAACATAAGGAACGATTCCTTGATATATAAACGAACAATAACACCGATTTAATTGAAAATATGTTTCAAGGTCATCCACGAGGAATTTTAAAAATGTTTTAGAAAGATCATTATTATGCTTCTAGTGGATGGATTGCAGTGACCTTGGGGACTTAGAAACATCCCGAACGATTCCTTGATATGTAAACCAACGGAAACGCTGATTTCTTTGAAAATATGTTTTAAGGTCATCCAAATTAAATTTTAAAAATGTTTTAGAAAGACTACTATTATGCTTCTGGTGGAGGAATTGAGATAACCTTGGGGACTTAGAAACATAAGGAACGATTCCTTGATATATAAACGAACAATAACACTGATTGAATTGAAAATATGTTTCAAGGTCATCCAAATTGAATTTTTAAAATGTTTGAGAAAGACTACTATTATGCTTCTGGCGGAGGAATTGCGATGACTTTGGGGACTTAGAAATATCCTGAACGATTCCTTGATATGTAAACTAACGGATACGCTGATTACTTTAAAAATATGTTTCAAGGTCATCCAAATTAAATTTTAAAAATATTTTAGAAATACTACTATTATGCTTCTGGTGGAGGAATTGAGATGACCTTGGGGACTTAGAAACATAAGGAACGATTCCTTGATATATAAACGAACAATAACACTGATTGAATTGAAAATATGTTTCAAGGTCATCCAAATTGAATTTTAAAAATGTTTTAGAAAGACTACTATTATGCTTCTGGTGGAGGAATTGAGATAACCTTGGGGACTTAGAAACATAACGAACGATTCCTTGATATATAAACGAACAATTACACCGATTGAATTGAAAATATGTTTAAAGGTCATCCACGAGAAATTTTAAAAACGTTTTAGAAAGATCGTTATTATTCTTCTGGTGGAGGGATTGAAATGACCTTGGGGACTTAGAAACATCCCGAACGATTCCTTGATATGTAAACCAACGGATACGCTGATTACTTTGAAAATATGTTTCAAGGTCATCCATATTAAATTTTAAAAATGTTTTAGAAAGACTACTATTATGCTTCTGGTGGAGGAATTGAGATGACCTTGGAGACTTAGAAACATAACGAACGATTCCTTGATATATAAACGAACAATTACACCGATTGAATTGAAAATATGTTTCAAGGTCATCCACGAAGAATTTTAAAAATGTTTTAGAAAGATCATTATTATGCTTTTGGTGGATGGATTGCAGTGACTTTGGGGACTTAGAAATATCCCGAACTATTCCTTGATATGTAAACCAACGGATACGCTGATTACTCTGAAAATATATTTCAAGGTCATCCAAATTAAATTTTTAAAATGTTTGAGAAAGACTACTATTATGCTTCTGGCGGAGGAATTGCGATGACTTTGGGGACTTAGAAATATCCCGAACGATTCCTTGATATGTAAACTAACGGATACGCTGATTACTTTAAAAATATGTTTCAAGGTCATCCAAATTAAATTTTAAAAATATTTTAGAAATACTACTATTATGCTTCTGGTGGAGGAATTGAGATGACCTTGGGGACTTAGAAACATAAGGAACGATTCCTTGATATATAAACGAACAATAACACTGATTGAATTGAAAATATGTTTCAAGGTCATCCAAATTGAATTTTAAAAATGTTTTAGAAAGACTACTATTATGCTTCTGGTGGAGGAATTGAGATGACCTTGGGGACTTAGAAACATAAGGAACGATTCCTTGATATATAAACGAACAATAACACCGATTTAATTGAAAATATGTTTCAAGGTCATCCACGAGGAATTTTAAAAATGTTTTAGAAAGATCATTATTATGCTTCTAGTGGATGGATTGCAGTGACCTTGGGGACTTAGAAACATCCCGAACGATTCCTTGATATGTAAACCAACGGAAACGCTGATTTCTTTGAAAATATGTTTTAAGGTCATCCAAATTAAATTTTAAAAATGTTTTAGAAAGACTACTATTATGCTTCTGGTGGAGGAATTGAGATAACCTTGGGGACTTAGAAACATAAGGAACGATTCCTTGATATATAAACGAACAATAACACTGATTGAATTGAAAATATGTTTCAAGGTCATCCAAATTGAATTTTTAAAATGTTTGAGAAAGACTACTATTATGCTTCTGGCGGAGGAATTGCGATGACTTTGGGGACTTAGAAATATCCTGAACGATTCCTTGATATGTAAACTAACGGATACGCTGATTACTTTAAAAATATGTTTCAAGGTCATCCAAATTAAATTTTAAAAATATTTTAGAAATACTACTATTATGCTTCTGGTGGAGGAATTGAGATGACCTTGGGGACTTAGAAACATAAGGAACGATTCCTTGATATATAAACGAACAATAACACTGATTGAATTGAAAATATGTTTCAAGGTCATCCAAATTGAATTTTAAAAATGTTTTAGAAAGACTACTATTATGCTTCTGGTGGAGGAATTGAGATAACCTTGGGGACTTAGAAACATAACGAACGATTCCTTGATATATAAACGAACAATTACACCGATTGAATTGAAAATATGTTTAAAGGTCATCCACGAGAAATTTTAAAAACGTTTTAGAAAGATCATTTTTATGCTTCTGGTGGAGGGATTGAAATGACCTTGGGGACTTAGAAACATAACGAACGATTCCTTGATATATAAACGAACAATTACACCGATTGAATTGAAAATATGTTTAAAGGTCATCCACGAGAAATTTTAAAAACGTTTTAGAAAGATCGTTATTATTCTTCTGGTGGAGGGATTGAAATGACCTTGGGGACTTAGAAACATCCCGAACGATTCCTTGATATGTAAACCAACGGATACGCTGATTACTTTGAAAATATGTTTCAAGGTCATCCATATTAAATTTTAAAAATGTTTTAGAAAGACTACTATTATGCTTCTGGTGGAGGAATTGAGATGACCTTGGAGACTTAGAAACATAACGAACGATTCCTTGATATATAAACGAACAATTACACCGATTGAATTGAAAATATGTTTCAAGGTCATCCACGAAGAATTTTAAAAATGTTTTAGAAAGATCATTATTATGCTTTTGGTGGATGGATTGCAGTGACTTTGGGGACTTAGAAATATCCCGAACGATTCCTTGATATGTAAACTAACGGATACGCTGATTACTTTAAAAATATGTTTCAAGGTCATCCAAATTAAATTTTAAAAAATATTTTAGAAATACTACTATTATGCTTCTGGTGGAGGAATTGAGATAACCTTGGGGACTTAGAAACATAAGGAACGATTCCTTGATATATAAACGAACAATAACACTGATTGAATTGAAAATATGTTTCAAGGTCATCCAAATTGAATTTTTAAAATGTTTGAGAAAGACTACTATTATGCTTCTGGCGGAGGAATTGCGATGACTTTGGGGACTTAGAAATATCCTGAACGATTCCTTGATATGTAAACTAACGGATACGCTGATTACTTTAAAAATATGTTTCAAGGTCATCCAAATTAAATTTTAAAAATATTTTAGAAATACTACTATTATGCTTCTGGTGGAGGAATTGAGATGACCTTGGGGACTTAGAAACATAAGGAACGATTCCTTGATATATAAACGAACAATAACACTGATTGAATTGAAAATATGTTTCAAGGTCATCCAAATTGAATTTTAAAAATGTTTTAGAAAGACTACTATTATGCTTCTGGTGGAGGAATTGAGATGACCTTGGGGACTTAGAAACATAAGGAACGATTCCTTGATATATAAACGAACAATAACACCGATTTAATTGAAAATATGTTTCAAGGTCATCCACGAGGAATTTTAAAAATGTTTTAGAAAGATCATTATTATGCTTCTAGTGGATGGATTGCAGTGACCTTGGGGACTTAGAAACATCCCGAACGATTCCTTGATATGTAAACCAACGGAAACGCTGATTTCTTTGAAAATATGTTTCAAGGTCATCCAAATTAAATTTTAAAAATGTTTTAGAAAGACTACTATTATGCTTCTGGTGGAGGAATTGAGATAACCTTGGGGACTTAGAAACATAACGAACGATTCCTTGATATATAAACGAACAATTACACCGATTGAATTGAAAATATGTTTAAAGGTCATCCACGAGAAATTTTATAAACGTTTTAGAAAGATCATTTTTATGCTTCTGGTGGAGGGATTGAAATGACCTTGGGGACTTAGAAACATCCCGAACGATTCCTTGATATGTAAACCAACGGATACGCTGATTACTTTGAAAATATGTTTCAAGGTCATCCAAATTAAATTTTAAAAATGTTTTAGAAAGCCTACTATTATGCTTCTGGTGGAGGAATTGAGATGACCTTGGGGACTTAGAAAAATAACGAACGATTCCTTGATATATAAACGAACAATTACACCGATTGAATTGAAAATATGCTTAAAACGTTTTAGAAAGATCATTATTATGCTTCTGGTGGAGAGATTGAAATGACCTTGGGGACTTAGAAACATCCCGAACGATTCCTTGATATGTAAACCAACGGATACGCTGATTACTTTGAAAATATGTTTCAAGGTCATCCAAATTAAATTTTTAAAATGTTTTAGAAAGACTACTATTATGCTTCTGGTGGAGGAATTGAGATGACCTTGGGGACGTAGAAAAATAACGAACGATTCCTTGATATATAAACGAACAATTACACCGATTGAATTGAAAATATGTTTCAAGGTCATCCACAAAGAATTTTAAAAATGATTTAGAAAGATCATTATTATGCTTCTGGTGGAGGGATTGAGATGACCTTGGGGACTTAGAAACATAACGAACGATTCCTTGATATATAAACGAACAATTACAATGATTGAATTGAAAATATGTTTAAAGGTCATCCACGAGAAATTTTAAAAACGTTTTAGAAAGATCGTTATTATTCTTCTGGTGGAGGGATTGAAATGACCTTGGGGACTTAGAAACATCCCGAACGATTCCTTGATATGTAAACCAACGGATACGCTGATTACTTTGAAAATATGTTTCAAGGTCATCCATATTAAATTTTAAAAATGTTTTAGAAAGACTACTATTATGCTTCTGGTGGAGGAATTGAGATGACCTTGGAGTCTTAGAAACATAACGAACGATTTCTTGATATATAAACGAACAATTACACCGATTGAATTGAAAATATGTTTCAAGGTCATCCACGAGGAATTTTAAAAATGTTTTAGAAAGATCATTATTATGCTTTTGGTGGATGGATTGCAGTGACTTTGGGGACTTAGAAATATCCCGAACTATTCCTTGATATGTAAACCAACGGATACGCTGATTACTCTGAAAATATGTTTCAAGGTCATCCAAATTAAATTTTTAAAATGTTTGAGAAAGACTACTATTATGCTTCTGGCGGAGGAATTGCGATGACTTTGGGGACTTAGAAATATCCCGAACGATTCCTTGATATGTAAACTAACGGATACGCTGATTACTTTAAAAATATGTTTCAAGGTAATCCAAATTAAATTTTAAAAAATATTTTAGAAATACTACTATTATGCTTCTGGTGGAGGAATTGAGATGACCTTGGGGACTTAGAAACATAAGGAACGATTCCTTGATATATAAACGAACAATAACACCGATTGAATTGAAAATATGTTTCAAGGTCATCCAAATTGAATTTTAAAAATGTTTTAGAAAGACTACTATTATGCTTCTGGTGGAGGAATTGAGATAACCTTGGGGACTTAGAAACATAACGAACGATTCCTTGATATATAAACGAACAATTACACCGATTGAATTGAAAATATGTTTAAAGGTCATCCACGAGAAATTTTAAAAACGTTTTAGAAAGATCATTTTTATGCTTCTGGTGGAGGGATTGAAATGACCTTGGGGACTTAGAAACATAACGAACGATTCCTTGATATATAAACGAACAATTACACCGATTGAATTGAAAATATGTTTAAAGGTCATCCACGAGAAATTTTAAAAACGTTTTAGAAAGATCGTTATTATTCTTCTGGTGGAGGGATTGAAATGACCTTGGGGACTTAGAAACATCCCGAACGATTCCTTGATATGTAAACCAACGGATACGCTGATTACTTTGAAAATATGTTTCAAGGTCATCCATATTAAATTTTAAAAATGTTTTAGAAAGACTACTATTATGCTTCTGGTGGAGGAATTGAGATGACCTTGGAGACTTAGAAACATAACGAACGATTCCTTGATATATAAACGAACAATTACACCGATTGAATTGAAAATATGTTTCAAGGTAATCCACGAAGAATTTTAAAAATGTTTTAGAAAGATCATTATTATGCTTTTGGTGGATGGATTGCAGTGACTTTGGGGACTTAGAAATATCCCGAACTATTCCTTGATATGTAAACCAACGGATACGCTGATTACTCTGAAAATATATTTCAAGGTCATCCAAATTAAATTTTTAAAATGTTTGAGAAAGACTACTATTATGCTTCTGGCGGAGGAATTGCGATGACTTTGGGGACTTAGAAATATCCCGAACGATTCCTTGATATGTAAACTAACGGATACGCTGATTACTTTAAAAATATGTTTCAAGGTCATCCAAATTAAATTTTAAAAATATTTTAGAAATACTACTATTATGCTTCTGGTGGAGGAATTGAGATGACCTTGGGGACTTAGAAACATAAGGAACGATTCCTTGATATATAAACGAACAATAACACTGATTGAATTGAAAATATGTTTCAAGGTCATCCAAATTGAATTTTAAAAATGTTTTAGAAAGACTACTATTATGCTTCTGGTGGAGGAATTGAGATGACCTTGGGGACTTAGAAACATAAGGAACGATTCCTTGATATATAAACGAACAATAACACCGATTTAATTGAAAATATGTTTCAAGGTCATCCACGAGGAATTTTAAAAATGTTTTAGAAAGATCATTATTATGCTTCTAGTGGATGGATTGCAGTGACCTTGGGGACTTAGAAACATCCCGAACGATTCCTTGATATGTAAACCAACGGAAACGCTGATTTCTTTGAAAATATGTTTTAAGGTCATCCAAATTAAATTTTAAAAATGTTTTAGAAAGACTACTATTATGCTTCTGGTGGAGGAATTGAGATAACCTTGGGGACTTAGAAACATAAGGAACGATTCCTTGATATATAAACGAACAATAACACTGATTGAATTGAAAATATGTTTCAAGGTCATCCAAATTGAATTTTTAAAATGTTTGAGAAAGACTACTATTATGCTTCTGGCGGAGGAATTGCGATGACTTTGGGGACTTAGAAATATCCTGAACGATTCCTTGATATGTAAACTAACGGATACGCTGATTACTTTAAAAATATGTTTCAAGGTCATCCAAATTAAATTTTAAAAATATTTTAGAAATACTACTATTATGCTTCTGGTGGAGGAATTGAGATGACCTTGGGGACTTAGAAACATAAGGAACGATTCCTTGATATATAAACGAACAATAACACTGATTGAATTGAAAATATGTTTCAAGGTCATCCAAATTGAATTTTAAAAATGTTTTAGAAAGACTACTATTATGCTTCTGGTGGAGGAATTGAGATGACCTTGGGGACTTAGAAACATAAGGAACGATTCCTTGATATATAAACGAACAATAACACCGATTTAATTGAAAATATGTTTCAAGGTCATCCACGAGGAATTTTAAAAATGTTTTAGAAAGATCATTATTATGCTTCTAGTGGATGGATTGCAGTGACCTTGGGGACTTAGAAACATCCCGAACGATTCCTTGATATGTAAACCAACGGAAACGCTGATTTCTTTGAAAATATGTTTCAAGGTCATCCAAATTAAATTTTAAAAATGTTTTAGAAAGACTACTATTATGCTTCTGGTGGAGGAATTGAGATAACCTTGGGGACTTAGAAACATAACGAACGATTCCTTGATATATAAACGAACAATTACACCGATTGAATTGAAAATATGTTTAAAGGTCATCCACGAGAAATTTTAAAAACGTTTTAGAAAGATCATTTTTATGCTTCTGGTGGAGGGATTGAAATGACCTTGGGGACTTAGAAACATCCCGAACGATTCCTTGATATGTAAACCAACGGATACGCTGATTACTTTGAAATATGTTTCAAGGTCATCCAAATTAAATTTTAAAAATGTTTTAGAAAGCCTACTATTATGCTTCTGGTGGAGGAATTGAGATGACCTTGGGGACTTAGAAAAATAACGAACGATTCCTTGATATATAAACGAACAATTACACCGATTGAATTGAAAATATGCTTAAAACGTTTTAGAAAGATCATTATTATGCTTCTGGTGGAGAGATTGAAATGACCTTGGGGACTTAGAAACATCCCGAACGATTCCTTGATATGTAAACCAACGGATACGCTGATTACTTTGAAAATATGTTTCAAGGTCATCCAAATTAAATTTTTAAAATGTTTTAGAAAGACTACTATTATGCTTCTGGTGGAGGAATTGAGATGACCTTGGGGACGTAGAAAAATAACGAACGATTCCTTGATATATAAACGAACAATTACACCGATTGAATTGAAAATATGTTTCAAGGTCATCCACAAAGAATTTTAAAAATGATTTAGAAAGATCATTATTATGCTTCTGGTGGAGGGATTGAGATGACCTTGGGGACTTAGAAACATAACGAACGATTCCTTGATATATAAACGAACAATTACAATGACTGAATTGAAAATATGTTTCTAGGTCATCCAAATAGAATTTTAAAAATGTTTTAGAAAGACTACTATTATGCTTCTGGTGGAGGAATTGAGATGACCTTGGGGACTTAGAAACATAACGAACGATTCCTTGATATATAAACGAACAATTACACCGATTGAATTGAAAATATGTTTCAAGGTCATCCAAATTGAATTTTAAAAATGTTTTAGAAAGACTACTATTATGCTTCTGGTGGAGGAATTGAGATGACCTTGGAGACTTAGAAACATAACGAACGATTCCTTGATATATAAACGAACAATTACACCGATTGAATTGAAAATATGTTTCAAGGTCATCCACGAGGAATTTTAAAAATGTTTTAGAAAGATCATTATTATGCTTTTGGTGGATGGATTGCAGTGACTTTGGGGACTTAGAAATATCCCGAACTATTCCTTGATATGTAAACCAACGGATACGCTGATTACTCTGAAAATATGTTTCAAGGTCATCCAAATTAAATTTTTAAAATGTTTGAGAAAGACTACTATTATGCTTCTGGCGGAGGAATTGCGATGACTTTGGGGACTTAGAAATATCCCGGACGATTCCTTGATATGTAAACTAACGGATACGCTGATTACTTTAAAAATATGTTTCAAGGTCATCCAAATTAAATTTTAAAAAATATTTTAGAAATACTACTATTATGCTTCTGGTGGAGGAATTGAGATGACCTTGGGGACTTAGAAACATAAGGAACGATTCCTTGATATATAAACGAACAATAACACCGATTGAATTGAAAATATGTTTCAAGGTCATCCAAATTGAATTTTAAAAATGTTTTAGAAAGACTACTATTATGCTTCTGGTGGAGGAATTGAGATGACCTTGGGGACTTAGAAACATAAGGAACGATTCCTTGATATATAAACGAACAATAACACCGATTTCATTGAAAATATGTTTCAAGGTCATCCACGAGGAATTTTAAAAATGTTTTAGAAAGATCATTATTATGCTTCTAGTGGATGGATTGCAGTGACCTTGGGGACTTAGAAACATCCCGAACGATTCCTTGATATGTAAACCAACGGAAACGCTGATTTCTTTGAAAATATGTTTCAAGGTCATCCAAATTAAATTTTAAAAATGTTTTAGAAAAACTACTATTATGCTTCTGGTGGAGGAATTGAGATGACCTTGGGGACTTAGAAAAATAACGAACGATTCCTTGATATATAAACGAACAATTACACCGATTGAATTGTAAATATGCTTAAAACGTTTTAGAAAGATCATTATTATGCTTCTGGTGGAGGGATTGAAATGACCTTGGGGACTTAGAAACATCCCGAACGATTCCTTGATATGTAAACCAACGGATACGCTGATTACTTTGAAAATATGTTTCAAGGTCATCCAAATTAAATTTTAAAAATGTTTTAGAAAGCCTACTATTATGCTTCTGGTGGAGGAATTGAGATGACCTTGGGGACTTAGAAAAATAACGAACGATTCCTTGATATATAAACGAACAATTACACCGATTGAATTGAAAATATGCTTAAAACGTTTTAGAAAGATCATTATTATGCTTCTGGTGGAGAGATTGAAATGACCTTGGGGACTTAGAAACATCCCGAACGATTCCTTGATATGTAAACCAACGGATACGCTGATTACTTTGAAAATATGTTTCAAGGTCATCCAAATTAAATTTTTAAAATGTTTTAGAAAGACTACTATTATGCTTCTGGTGGAGGAATTGAGATGACCTTGGGGACGTAGAAAAATAACGAACGATTCCTTGATATATAAACGAACAATTACACCGATTGAATTGAAAATATGTTTCAAGGTCATCCACAAAGAATTTTAAAAATGATTTAGAAAGATCATTATTATGCTTCTGGTGGAGAGATTGAGATGACCTTGGGGACTTAGAAACATAACGAACGATTCCTTGATATATAAACGAACAATTACAATGATTGAATTGAAAATATGTTTCTAGGTCATCCAAATAGAATTTTAAAAATGTTTTAGAAAGACTACTATTATGCTTCTGGTGGAGGAATTGAGATGACCTTGGGGACTTAGAAACATAACGAACGATTCCTTGATATATAAACGAACAATTACACCGATTGAATTGAAAATATGTTTCAAGGTCATCCACGAGGAATTTTAAAAATGTTTTAGAAAGATCATTATTATGCTTTTGGTGGATGGATTGCAGTGACTTTGGGGACTTAGAAATATCCCGAACTATTCCTTGATATGTAAACCAACGGATACGCTGATTACTCTGAAAATATGTTTCAAGGTCATCCAAATTAAATTTTTAAAATGTTTGAGAAAGACTACTATTATGCTTCTGGCGGAGGAATTGCGATGACTTTGGGGACTTAGAAATATCCCGAACGATTCCTTGATATGTAAACTAACGGATACGCTGATTACTTTAAAAATATGTTTCAAGGTCATCCAAATTAAATTTTAAAAAATATTTTAGAAATACTACTATTATGCTTCTGGTGGAGGAATTGAGATGACCTTGGGGACTTAGAAACATAAGGAACGATTCCTTGATATATAAACGAACAATAACACCGATTGAATTGAAAATATGTTTCAAGGTCATCCAAATTGAATTTTAAAAATGTTTTAGAAAGACTACTATTATGCTTCTGGTGGAGGAATTGAGATGACCTTGGGGACTTAGAAACATAAGGAACGATTCCTTGATATATAAACGAACAATAACACCGATTTCATTGAAAATATGTTTCAAGGTCATCCACGAGGAATTTTAAAAATGTTTTAGAAAGATCATTATTATGCTTCTAGTGGATGGATTGCAGTGACCTTGGGGACTTAGAAACATCCCGAACGATTCCTTGATATGTAAACCAACGGAAACGCTGATTTCTTTGAAAATATGTTTCAAGGTCATCCAAATTAAATTTTAAAAATGTTTTAGAAAGACTACTATTATGCTTCTGGTGGAGGAATTGAGATGACCTTGGGGACTTAGAAAAATAACGAACGATTCCTTGATATATAAACGAACAATTACACCGATTGAATTGTAAATATGCTTAAAACGTTTTAGAAAGATCATTATTATGCTTCTGGTGGAGGGATTGAAATGACCTTGGGGACTTAGAAACATCCCGAACGATTCCTTGATATGTAAACCAACGGATACGCTGATTACTTTGAAAATATGTTTCAAGGTCATCCAAATTAAATTTTTAAAATGTTTTAGAAAGACTACTATTATGCTTCTGGTGGAGGAATTGAGATGACCTTGGGGACGTAGAAAAATAACGAACGATTCCTTGATATATAAACGAACAATTACACCGATTGAATTGAAAATATGTTTCAAGGTCATCCACAAAGAATTTTAAAAATGATTTAGAAAGATCATTATTATGCTTCTGGTGGAGGGATTGAGATGACCTTGGGGACTTAGAAACATAACGAACGATTCCTTGATATATAAACGAACAATTACAATGATTGAATTGAAAATATGTTTCTAGGTCATCCAAATAGAATTTTAAAAATGTTTTAGAAAGACTACTATTATGCTTCTGGTGGAGGAATTGAGATGACCTTGGGGACTTAGAAACATAACGAACGATTCCTTGATATATAAACGAACAATTACACCGATTGAATTGAAAATATGTTTCAAGGTCATCCACGAGGAATTTTAAAAATGTTTTAGAAAGATCATTATTATGCTTTTGGTGGATGGATTGCAGTGACTTTGGGGACTTAGAAATATCCCGAACTATTCCTTGATATGTAAACCAACGGATACGCTGATTACTCTGAAAATATGTTTCAAGGTCATCCAAATTAAATTTTTAAAATGTTTGAGAAAGACTACTATTATGCTTCTGGCGGAGGAATTGCGATGACTTTGGGGACTTAGAAATATCCCGAACGATTCCTTGATATGTAAACTAACGGATACGCTGATTACTTTAAAAATATGTTTCAAGGTCATCCAAATTAAATTTTAAAAAATATTTTAGAAATACTACTATTATGCTTCTGGTGGAGGAATTGAGATGACCTTGGGGACTTAGAAACATAAGGAACGATTCCTTGATATATAAACGAACAATAACACCGATTGAATTGAAAATATGTTTCAAGGTCATCCAAATTGAATTTTAAAAATGTTTTAGAAAGACTACTATTATGCTTCTGGTGGAGGAATTGAGATGACCTTGGGGACTTAGAAACATAAGGAACGATTCCTTGATATATAAACGAACAATAACACCGATTTCATTGAAAATATGTTTCAAGGTCATCCACGAGGAATTTTAAAAATGTTTTAGAAAGATCATTATTATGCTTCTAGTGGATGGATTGCAGTGACCTTGGGGACTTAGAAACATCCCGAACGATTCCTTGATATGTAAACCAACGGAAACGCTGATTTCTTTGAAAATATGTTTCAAGGTCATCCAAATTAAATTTTAAAAATGTTTTAGAAAGACTACTATTATGCTTCTGGTGGAGGAATTGAGATGACCTTGGGGACTTAGAAAAATAACGAACGATTCCTTGATATATAAACGAACAATTACACCGATTGAATTGTAAATATGCTTAAAACGTTTTAGAAAGATCATTATTATGCTTCTGGTGGAGGGATTGAAATGACCTTGGGGACTTAGAAACATCCCGAACGATTCCTTGATATGTAAACCAACGGATACGCTGATTACTTTGAAAATATGTTTCAAGGTCATCCAAATTAAATTTTTAAAATGTTTTAGAAAGACTACTATTATGCTTCTGGTGGAGGAATTGAGATGACCTTGGGGACGTAGAAAAATAACGAACGATTCCTTGATATATAAACGAACAATTACACCGATTGAATTGAAAATATGTTTCAAGGTCATCCACAAAGAATTTTAAAAATGATTTAGAAAGATCATTATTATGCTTCTGGTGGAGGGATTGAGATGACCTTGGGGACTTAGAAACATAACGAACGATTCCTTGATATATAAACGAACAATTACAATGATTGAATTGAAAATATGTTTCTAGGTCATCCAAATAGAATTTTAAAAATGTTTTAGAAAGACTACTATTATGCTTCTGGTGGAGGAATTGAGATGACCTTGGGGACTTAGAAACATAACGAACGATTCCTTGATATATAAACGAACAATTACACCGATTGAATTGAAAATATGTTTCAAGGTCATCCACGAGGAATTTTAAAAATGTTTTAGAAAGATCATTATTATGCTTTTGGTGGATGGATTGCAGTGACTTTGGGGACTTAGAAATATCCCGAACTATTCCTTGATATGTAAACCAACGGATACGCTGATTACTCTGAAAATATGTTTCAAGGTCATCCAAATTAAATTTTTAAAATGTTTGAGAAAGACTACTATTATGCTTCTGGCGGAGGAATTGCGATGACTTTGGGGACTTAGAAATATCCCGAACGATTCCTTGATATGTAAACTAACGGATACGCTGATTACTTTAAAAATATGTTTCAAGGTCATCCAAATTAAATTTTAAAAAATATTTTAGAAATACTACTATTATGCTTCTGGTGGAGGAATTGAGATGACCTTGGGGACTTAGAAACATAAGGAACGATTCCTTGATATATAAACGAACAATAACACCGATTGAATTGAAAATATGTTTCAAGGTCATCCAAATTGAATTTTAAAAATGTTTTAGAAAGACTACTATTATGCTTCTGGTGGAGGAATTGAGATGACCTTGGGGACTTAGAAACATAAGGAACGATTCCTTGATATATAAACGAACAATAACACCGATTTCATTGAAAATATGTTTCAAGGTCATCCACGAGGAATTTTAAAAATGTTTTAGAAAGATCATTATTATGCTTCTAGTGGATGGATTGCAGTGACCTTGGGGACTTAGAAACATCCCGAACGATTCCTTGATATGTAAACCAACGGAAACGCTGATTTCTTTGAAAATATGTTTCAAGGTCATCCAAATTAAATTTTAAAAATGTTTTAGAAAGACTACTATTATGCTTCTGGTGGAGGAATTGAGATGACCTTGGGGACTTAGAAAAATAACGAACGATTCCTTGATATATAAACGAACAATTACACCGATTGAATTGTAAATATGCTTAAAACGTTTTAGAAAGATCATTATTATGCTTCTGGTGGAGGGATTGAAATGACCTTGGGGACTTAGAAACATCCCGAACGATTCCTTGATATGTAAACCAACGGATACGCTGATTACTTTGAAAATATGTTTCAAGGTCATCCAAATTAAATTTTTAAAATGTTTTAGAAAGACTACTATTATGCTTCTGGTGGAGGAATTGAGATGACCTTGGGGACGTAGAAAAATAACGAACGATTCCTTGATATATAAACGAACAATTACACCGATTGAATTGAAAATATGTTTCAAGGTCATCCACAAAGAATTTTAAAAATGATTTAGAAAGATCATTATTATGCTTCTGGTGGAGGGATTGAGATGACCTTGGGGACTTAGAAACATAACGAACGATTCCTTGATATATAAACGAACAATTACAATGATTGAATTGAAAATATGTTTCTAGGTCATCCAAATAGAATTTTAAAAATGTTTTAGAAAGACTACTATTATGCTTCTGGTGGAGGAATTGAGATGACCTTGGGGACTTAGAAACATAACGAACGATTCCTTGATATATAAACGAACAATTACACCGATTGAATTGAAAATATGTTTCAAGGTCATCCAAATTGAATTTAAAAAATGTTTTAGAAAGACTACTATTATGCTTCTGATGGAGGAATTGAGATGACCTTGGGGACTTAAAAAAATAACGATCGATTCCTTGATATATAAGAGAACAATAACACCGATTGAATTGAAAATATGTTTTAAGGTCATCCACGAGGAATTTTAAAAATGTTTTAGAAAGATCATTATTATGCTTTTGGTGGATGGATTGCAGTGACTTTGGGGACTTAGAAACATCCCGAACGATTCCTTGATATGTAAACCAACGGATACGCTGATTACTCTAAAAATATGTTTCAAGGTCATCCAAATTAAATTTTAAAAATGTTTGAGAAAGACTACTATTATGCTTCTGGTGGAGGAATTGCGATGAACTTAGGTACTTAGAAAATTCCCTAACCAATCTTTGATATATAAACTTATGGATACGCTGAAAGATTTCTTAATATGTTTCAGATCATCTACAAAGAATTTTAAAAATGTTTTAGAAAGTCTACTATTATGCTTCTGGTGGAGGAATTGCGATGACCTTGGGGACTTAAAAATATCCCGAACGATTGATTGATATGTAAACTAACGGATACGCTGATTACTTTGAAAATATGTTTCAAGGTCATCCAAATTAAATTTTAAAAATATTTTAGAAATACTACTATTATGCTTCTGGTGGAGGAATTGAGATGACCTTGGGGACTTTGAAACAAAACGAACGATTCCTTGATATATAAACGAACAATTACAATGATTGAATTGAAAATATGTTTCTAGGTCATCCAAATAGAATTTTAAAAATGTTTTAGAAAGACTACTATTATGCTTCTGGTGGAGGAATTGAGACGACCTTGGGGACTTAGAAACATAACGAACAATTCCTTGATATATAAACGAACAATTACACCGATTGAATTGAAAATATGTTTCAAGGTCATCCAAATTGAATTTTAAAAATGTTTTAGAAAGACTACTATTATGCTTCTGGTGGAGGAATTGAGATGACCTTGGGGACTTAGAAACATAACGAACGATTCCTTGATATATAAACGAAGAATTACACCGATTGAATTTAAAATATGTTTAAAGGTCATCCACGAGAAATTTTAAAAACGTTTTAGAAAGATCGTTATTATGCTTCTGGTGGAGGGATTGAAATGACCTTGGGGACTTAGAAACATCCCGAACGATTCCTTGATATGTAAACCAACGGATACGCTGATTACTTTGAAAATATGTTTCAAGGTCATCCAAATTAAATTTTAAAAATGTTTTAGAAAGACTACTATTATGCTTCTGGTGGATTAATTGAGATGACCTTGGAGACTTAGAAACATAACGAACGATTCCTTGATATATAAACGAACAATTACACCGATTGAATTGAAAATATGTTTCAAGGTCATCCACGAGGAATTTTAAAAATGTTTTAGAAAGATCATTATTATGCTTTTGGTGGATGGATTGCAGTGACTTTGGGGACTTAGAAATATCCCGAACTATTCCTTGATATGTAAACCAACGGATACGCTGATTACTCTGAAAATATGTTTCAAGGTCATCCAAATTAAATTTTTAAAATGTTTGAGAAAGACTACTATTATGCTTCTGGCGGAGGAATTGCGATGACTTTGGGGACTTAGAAATATCCCGAACGATTCCTTGATATGTAAACTAACGGATACGCTGATTACTTTAAAAATATGTTTCAAGGTCATCCAAATTAAATTTTAAAAATATTTTAGAAATACTACTATTATGCTTCTGGTGGAGGAATTGAGATGACCTTGGGGACTTAGAAACATAAGGAACGATTCCTTGATATATAAACGAACAATAACACCGATTGAATTGAAAATATGTTTCAAGGTCATCCAAATTGAATTTTAAAAATGTTTTAGAAAGACTACTATTATGCTTCTGGTGGAGGAATTGAGATGACCTTGGGGACGTAGAAAAATAACGAACGATTCCTTGATATATAAACGAACAATTACACCGATTGAATTGAAAATATGTTTCAAGGTCATCCACAAAGAATTTTAAAAATGATTTAGAAAGATCATTATTATGCTTCTGGTGGAGGGATTGAGATGACCTTGGGGACTTAGAAACATAACGAACGATTCCTTGATATATAAACGAACAATTACAATGATTGAATTGAAAATATGTTTCTAGGTCATCCAAATAGAATTTTAAAAATGTTTTAGAAAGACTACTATTATGCTTCTGGTGGAGGAATTGAGATGACCTTGGGGACTTAGAAACATAACGAACGATTCCTTGATATATAAACGAACAATTACACCGATTGAATTGAAAATATGTTTCAAGGTCATCCAAATTGAATTTTAAAAATGTTTTAGAAAGACTACTATTATGCTTCTGATGGAGGAATTGAGATGACCTTGGGGACTTAAAAAAATAACGATCGATTCCTTGATATATAAGAGAACAATAACACCGATTGAATTGAAAATATGTTTTAAGGTCATCCACGAGGAATTTTAAAAATGTTTTAGAAAGATCATTATTATGCTTTTGGTGGATGGATTGCAGTGACTTTGGGGACTTAGAAACATCCCGAACGATTCCTTGATATGTAAACCAACGGATACGCTGATTACTCTAAAAATATGTTTCAAGGTCATCCAAATTAAATTTTAAAAATGTTTGAGAAAGACTACTATTATGCTTCTGGTGGAGGAATTGCGATGAACTTAGGTACTTAGAAAATTCCCTAACCAATCTTTGATATTTAAACTTATGGATACGCTGAAAGATTTCTTAATATGTTTCAGATCATCTACAAAGAATTTTAAAAATGTTTTAGAAAGTCTACTATTATGCTTCTGGTGGAGGAATTGCGATGACCTTGGGGACTTAAAAATATCCCGAACGATTGATTGATATGTAAACTAACGGATACGCTGATTACTTTGAAAATATGTTTCAAGGTCATCCAAATTAAATTTTAAAAATATTTTAGAAATACTACTATTATGCTTCTGGTGGAGGAATTGAGATGACCTTGGGGACTTTGAAACAAAACGAACGATTCCTTGATATATAAACGAACAATTACAATGATTGAATTGAAAATATGTTTCTAGGTCATCCAAATAGAATTTTAAAAATGTTTTAGAAAGACTACTATTATGCTTCTGGTGGAGGAATTGAGACGACCTTGGGGACTTAGAAACATAACGAACAATTCCTTGATATATAAACGAACAATTACACCAATTGAATTGAAAATATGTTTCAAGGTCATCCAAATTGAATTTTAAAAATGTTTTAGAAAGACTACTATTATGCTTCTGGTGGAGGAATTGAGATGACCTTGGGGACTTAGAAACATAACGAACGATTCCTTGATATATAAACGAAGAATTACACCGATTGAATTTAAAATATGTTTAAAGGTCATCCACGAGAAATTTTAAAAACGTTTTAGAAAGATCGTTATTATGCTTCTGGTGGAGGGATTGAAATGACCTTAGGGACTTAGAAACATCCCGAACGATTCCTTGATATGTAAACCAACGGATACGCTGATTACTTTGAAAATATGTTTCAAGGTCATCCAAATTAAATTTTAAAAATGTTTTAGAAAGACTACTATTATGCTTCTGGTGGATTAATTGAGATGACCTTGGAGACTTAGAAACATAACGAACGATTCCTTGATATATAAACGAACAATTACACCGATTGAATTGAAAATATGTTTCAAGGTCATCCACGAGGAATTTTAAAAATGTTTTAGAAAGATCATTATTATGCTTTTGGTGGATGGATTGCAGTGACTTTGGGGACTTAGAAATATCCCGAACTATTCCTTGATATGTAAACCAACGGATACGCTGATTACTCTGAAAATATGTTTCAAGGTAATCCAAATTAAATTTTTAAAATGTTTGAGAAAGACTACTATTATGCTTCTGGTGGAGGAATTGCGATGACTTTGGGGACTTAGAAATATCCCGAACGATTCCTTGATATGTAAACTAACGGATACGCTGATTACTTTAAAAATATGTTTCAAGGTCATCCAAATTAAATTTTAAAAATATTTTAGAAATACTACTATTATGCTTCTGGTGGAGGAATTGAGATGACCTTGGGGACTTAGAAACATAAGGAACGATTCCTTGATATATAAACGAACAATAACACCGATTGAATTGAAAATATGTTTCAAGGTCATCCAAATTGAATTTTAAAAATGTTTTAGAAAGACTACTATTATGCTTCTGGTGGAGGAATTGAGATGACCTTGGGGACTTAGAAACATAAGGAACGATTCCTTGATATATAATCGAACAATAACACCGATTTAATTGAAAATATGTTTCAAGGTCATCCACGAGGATTTTAAAAATGTTTTAGAAAGATCATTATTATGCTTCTAGTGGATGGATTGCAGTGACCTTGGGGACTTAGAAACATCCCGAACGATTCCTTGATATGTAAACCAACGGAAACGCTGATTTTTTTTTAAAATATGTTTGAAGGTCATCCAAATTAAATTTTAAAAATGTTTTAGAAAGGATACTATTATGCTTCTGGTGGAGGAATTGAGATAACCTTGGGGACTTAGAAAAATAACGAACGATTCCTTGATTTATAAACGAACAATTACACCGATTGAATTGAAAATATGCTTAAAACGTTTTAGAAAGATCATTATTATGCTTCTGGTGGAGGGATTGAAATGACCTTGGGGACTTAGAAACATCCCGAACGATTCCTTGATATGTAAACCAACGGATAAGCTGATTACTTTGAAAATATGTTTCAAGGTCATCCAAATTAAATTTTTAAAATGTTTTATAAAGACTACTATTATGCTTCTGGTGGAGGAATTGAGATGACCTTGGGGACGTAGAAAAATAACGAACGATTCCTTGATATATAAACGAACAATTACAATGATTGAATTGAAAATATGTTTCTAGGTCATCCAAATGGAATTTTAAAAATGTTTTAGAAAGACTACTATTATGCTTCTGGTGGAGGAATTGAGATGACCTTGGGGACTTAGAAACATAACGAACGATTCCTTGATATATAAACGAACAATTACAATGATTGAATTGAAAATATGTTTCTAGGTCATCCAAATAGAATTTTAAAAATGTTTTAGAAAGACTACTATTATGCTTCTGGTGGAGGAATTGAGATGACCTTGGGGACTTAGAAACATAACGAACGATTCCTTGATATATAAACGAACAATTACACCGATTGAATTGAAAATATGTTTCAAGGTCATCCAAATTGAATTTTAAAAATGTTTTAGAAAGACTACTATTATGCTTCTGATGGAGGAATTGAGATGACCTTGGGGACTTAAAAAAATAACGATCGATTCCTTGATATATAAGAGAACAATAACACCGATTGAATTGAAAATATGTTTTAAGGTCATCCACGAGGAATTTTAAAAATGTTTTAGAAAGATCATTATTATGCTTTTGGTGGATGGATTGCAGTGACTTTGGGGACTTAGAAACATCCCGAACGATTCCTTGATATGTAAACCAACGGATACGCTGATTACTCTAAAAATATGTTTCAAGGTCATCCAAATTAAATTTTAAAAATGTTTGAGAAAGACTACTATTATGCTTCTGGTGGAGGAATTGCGATGAACTTAGGTACTTAGAAAATTCCCTAACCAATCTTTGATATTTAAACTTATGGATACGCTGAAAGATTTCTTAATATGTTTCAGATCATCTACAAAGAATTTTAAAAATGTTTTAGAAAGTCTACTATTATGCTTCTGGTGGAGGAATTGCGATGACCTTGGGGACTTAAAAATATCCCGAACGATTGATTGATATGTAAACTAACGGATACGCTGATTACTTTGAAAATATGTTTCAAGGTCATCCAAATTAAATTTTAAAAATATTTTAGAAATACTACTATTATGCTTCTGGTGGAGGAATTGAGATGACCTTGGGGACTTTGAAACAAAACGAACGATTCCTTGATATATAAACGAACAATTACAATGATTGAATTGAAAATATGTTTCTAGGTCATCCAAATAGAATTTTAAAAATGTTTTAGAAAGACTACTATTATGCTTCTGGTGGAGGAATTGAGACGACCTTGGGGACTTAGAAACATAACGAACAATTCCTTGATATATAAACGAACAATTACACCAATTGAATTGAAAATATGTTTCAAGGTCATCCAAATTGAATTTTAAAAATGTTTTAGAAAGACTACTATTATGCTTCTGGTGGAGGAATTGAGATGACCTTGGGGACTTAGAAACATAACGAACGATTCCTTGATATATAAACGAAGAATTACACCGATTGAATTTAAAATATGTTTAAAGGTCATCCACGAGAAATTTTAAAAACGTTTTAGAAAGATCGTTATTATGCTTCTGGTGGAGGGATTGAAATGACCTTAGGGACTTAGAAACATCCCGAACGATTCCTTGATATGTAAACCAACGGATACGCTGATTACTTTGAAAATATGTTTCAAGGTCATCCAAATTAAATTTTAAAAATGTTTTAGAAAGACTACTATTATGCTTCTGGTGGATTAATTGAGATGACCTTGGAGACTTAGAAACATAACGAACGATTCCTTGATATATAAACGAACAATTACACCGATTGAATTGAAAATATGTTTCAAGGTCATCCACGAGGAATTTTAAAAATGTTTTAGAAAGATCATTATTATGCTTTTGGTGGATGGATTGCAGTGACTTTGGGGACTTAGAAATATCCCGAACTATTCCTTGATATGTAAACCAACGGATACGCTGATTACTCTGAAAATATGTTTCAAGGTAATCCAAATTAAATTTTTAAAATGTTTGAGAAAGACTACTATTATGCTTCTGGTGGAGGAATTGCGATGACTTTGGGGACTTAGAAATATCCCGAACGATTCCTTGATATGTAAACTAACGGATACGCTGATTACTTTAAAAATATGTTTCAAGGTCATCCAAATTAAATTTTAAAAATATTTTAGAAATACTACTATTATGCTTCTGGTGGAGGAATTGAGATGACCTTGGGGACTTAGAAACATAAGGAACGATTCCTTGATATATAAACGAACAATAACACCGATTGAATTGAAAATATGTTTCAAGGTCATCCAAATTGAATTTTAAAAATGTTTTAGAAAGACTACTATTATGCTTCTGGTGGAGGAATTGAGATGACCTTGGGGACTTAGAAACATAAGGAACGATTCCTTGATATATAATCGAACAATAACACCGATTTAATTGAAAATATGTTTCAAGGTCATCCACGAGGATTTTAAAAATGTTTTAGAAAGATCATTATTATGCTTCTAGTGGATGGATTGCAGTGACCTTGGGGACTTAGAAACATCCCGAACGATTCCTTGATATGTAAACCAACGGAAACGCTGATTTTTTTTTAAAATATGTTTGAAGGTCATCCAAATTAAATTTTAAAAATGTTTTAGAAAGGATACTATTATGCTTCTGGTGGAGGAATTGAGATAACCTTGGGGACTTAGAAAAATAACGAACGATTCCTTGATTTATAAACGAACAATTACACCGATTGAATTGAAAATATGCTTAAAACGTTTTAGAAAGATCATTATTATGCTTCTGGTGGAGGGATTGAAATGACCTTGGGGACTTAGAAACATCCCGAACGATTCCTTGATATGTAAACCAACGGATAAGCTGATTACTTTGAAAATATGTTTCAAGGTCATCCAAATTAAATTTTTAAAATGTTTTATAAAGACTACTATTATGCTTCTGGTGGAGGAATTGAGATGACCTTGGGGACGTAGAAAAATAACGAACGATTCCTTGATATATAAACGAACAATTACAATGATTGAATTGAAAATATGTTTCTAGGTCATCCAAATGGAATTTTAAAAATGTTTTAGAAAGACTACTATTATGCTTCTGGTGGAGGAATTGAGATGACCTTGGGGACTTAGAAACATAACGAACGATTCCTTGATATATAAACGAACAATTACAATGATTGAATTGAAAATATGTTTCTAGGTCATCCAAATAGAATTTTAAAAATGTTTTAGAAAGACTACTATTATGCTTCTGGTGGAGGAATTGAGATGACCTTGGGGACTTAGAAACATAACGAACGATTCCTTGATATATAAACGAACAATTACACCGATTGAATTGAAAATATGTTTCAAGGTCATCCAAATTGAATTTTAAAAATGTTTTAGAAAGACTACTATTATGCTTCTGATGGAGGAATTGAGATGACCTTGGGGACTTAAAAAAATAACGATCGATTCCTTGATATATAAGAGAACAATAACACCGATTGAATTGAAAATATGTTTTAAGGTCATCCACGAGGAATTTTAAAAATGTTTTAGAAAGATCATTATTATGCTTTTGGTGGATGGATTGCAGTGACTTTGGGGACTTAGAAACATCCCGAACGATTCCTTGATATGTAAACCAACGGATACGCTGATTACTCTAAAAATATGTTTCAAGGTCATCCAAATTAAATTTTAAAAATGTTTGAGAAAGACTACTATTATGCTTCTGGTGGAGGAATTGCGATGAACTTAGGTACTTAGAAAATTCCCTAACCAATCTTTGATATTTAAACTTATGGATACGCTGAAAGATTTCTTAATATGTTTCAGATCATCTACAAAGAATTTTAAAAATGTTTTAGAAAGTCTACTATTATGCTTCTGGTGGAGGAATTGCGATGACCTTGGGGACTTAAAAATATCCCGAACGATTGATTGATATGTAAACTAACGGATACGCTGATTACTTTGAAAATATGTTTCAAGGTCATCCAAATTAAATTTTAAAAATATTTTAGAAATACTACTATTATGCTTCTGGTGGAGGAATTGAGATGACCTTGGGGACTTTGAAACAAAACGAACGATTCCTTGATATATAAACGAACAATTACAATGATTGAATTGAAAATATGTTTCTAGGTCATCCAAATAGAATTTTAAAAATGTTTTAGAAAGACTACTATTATGCTTCTGGTGGAGGAATTGAGACGACCTTGGGGACTTAGAAACATAACGAACAATTCCTTGATATATAAACGAACAATTACACCGATTGAATTGAAAATATGTTTCAAGGTCATCCAAATTGAATTTTAAAAATGTTTTAGAAAGACTACTATTATGCTTCTGGTGGAGGAATTGAGATGACCTTGGGGACTTAGAAACATAACGAACGATTCCTTGATATATAAACGAAGAATTACACCGATTGAATTCAAAATATGTTTAAAGGTCATCCACGAGAAATTTTAAAAACGTTTTAGAAAGATCGTTATTATGCTTCTGGTGGAGGGATTGAAATGACCTTGGGGACTTAGAAACATCCCGAACGATTCCTTGATATGTAAACCAACGGATACGCTGATTACTTTGAAAATATGTTTCAAGGTCATCCAAATTAAATTTTAAAAATGTTTTAGAAAGACTACTATTATGCTTCTGGTGGATTAATTGAGATGACCTTGGAGACTTAGAAACATAACGAACGATTCCTTGATATATAAACGAACAATTACACCGATTGAATTGAAAATATGTTTCAAGGTCATCCACGAGGAATTTTAAAAATGTTTTAGAAAGATCATTATTATGCTTTTGGTGGATGGATTGCAGTGACTTTGGGGACTTAGAAATATCCCGAACTATTCCTTGATATGTAAACCAACGGATACGCTGATTACTCTGAAAATATGTTTCAAGGTCATCCAAATTAAATTTTTAAAATGTTTGAGAAAGACTACTATTATGCTTCTGGCGGAGGAATTGCGATGACTTTGGGGACTTAGAAATATCCCGAACGATTCCTTGATATGTAAACTAACGGATACGCTGATTACTTTAAAAATATGTTTCAAGGTCATCCAAATTAAATTTTAAAAATATTTTAGAAATACTACTATTATGCTTCTGGTGGAGGAATTGAGATGACCTTGGGGACTTAGAAACATAAGGAACGATTCCTTGATATATAAACGAACAATAACACCGATTGAATTGAAAATATGTTTCAAGGTCATCCAAATTGAATTTTAAAAATGTTTTAGAAAGACTACTATTATGCTTCTGGTGGAGGAATTGAGATGACCTTGGGGACTTAGAAACATAAGGAACGATTCCTTGATATATAATCGAACAATAACACCGATTTAATTGAAAATATGTTTCAAGGTCATCCACGAGGATTTTAAAAATGTTTTAGAAAGATCATTATTATGCTTCTAGTGGATGGATTGCAGTGACCTTGGGGACTTAGAAACATCCCGAACGATTCCTTGATATGTAAACCAACGGAAACGCTGATTTTTTTTGAAAATATGTTTGAAGGTCATCCAAATTAAATTTTAAAAATGTTTTAGAAAGGATACTATTATGCTTCTGGTGGAGGAATTGAGATAACCTTGGGGACTTAGAAAAATAACGAACGATTCCTTGATTTATAAACGAACAATTACACCGATTGAATTGAAAATATGCTTAAAACGTTTTAGAAAGATCATTATTATGCTTCTGGTGGAGGGATTGAAATGACCTTGGGGGCTTAGAAACATCCCGAACGATTCCTTGATATGTAAACCAACGGATAAGCTGATTACTTTGAAAATATGTTTCAAGGTCATCCAAATTAAATTTTTAAAATGTTTTATAAAGACTACTATTATGCTTCTGGTGGAGGAATTGAGATGACCTTGGGGACGTAGAAAAATAACGAACGATTCCTTGATATATAAACGAACAATTACAATGATTGAATTGAAAATATGTTTCTAGGTCATCCAAATTGAATTTTAAAAATGTTTTAGAAAGACTACTATTATGCTTCTGGTGGAGGAATTGAGATGACCTTGGGGACTTAGAAACATAACGAACGATTCCTTGATATATAAACGAACAATTACACCGATTGAATTTAAAATATGTTTAAAGATCATCCACGAGAAATTTTAAAAACGTTTTAGAAAGATCGTTATTATGCTTCTGGTGGAGGGATTGAAATGACCTTGGGGACTTAGAAACATCCCGAACGATTCCTTGATATGTAAACTAACGGATACGCTGATTACTTTAAAAATATGTTTCAAGGTCATCCAAATTAAATTTTAAAAATATTTTAGAAATACTACTATTATGCTTCTGGTGGAGGAATTGAGATGACCTTGGGGACTTAGAAACATAAGGAACGATTCCTTGATATATAAACGAACAATAACACCGATTGAATTGAAAATATGTTTCAAGGTCATCCAAATTGAATTTTAAAAATGTTTTAGAAAGACTACTATTATGCTTCTGGTGGAGGAATTGAGATGACCTTGGGGACTTAGAAACATAAGGAACGATTCCTTGATATATAAACGAACAATAACACCGATTTAATTGAAAATATGTTTCAAGGTCATCCACGAGGATTTTAAAAATGTTTTAGAAAGATCATTATTATGCTTCTAGTGGATGGATTGCAGTGACCTTGGGGACTTAGAAACATCCCGAACGATTCCTTGATATGTAAACCAACGGAAACGCTGATTTTTTTTGAAAATATGTTTCAAGGTCATCCAAATTAAATTTTAAAAATGTTTTAGAAAGGATACTATTATGCTTCTGGTGGAGGAATTGAGATAACCTTGGGGACTTAGAAACATAACGAGCGATTCCTTGATATATAAACGAACAATTACACCGATTGAATTGAAAATATGTTTAAAGGTCATCCACGAAAAATTTTTAAAAACGTTTTAGAAAGATCATTTTTATGCTTCTGGTGGAGGGATTGAAATGACCTTGGGGACTTAGAAACATCCCGAACGATTCCTTGATATATAAACCAACGGATACGCTGATTACTTTGAAAATATGTTTCAAGGTCATCCAAATTAAATTTTAAAAATGTTTTAGAAAGACTACTATTATGCTTCTGGTGGAGGAATTGAGATAACCTTGGGGACTTAGAAAAATAACGAACGATTCCTTGATTTATAAACGAACAATTACACCGATTGAATTGAAAATATGCTTAAAACGTTTTAGAAAGATCATTATTATGCTTCTGGTGGAGGGATTGAAATGACCTTGGGGACTTAGAAACATCCCGAACGATTCCTTGATATGTAAACCAACGGATAAGCTGATTACTTTGAAAATATGTTTCAAGGTCATCCAAATTAAATTTTTAAAATGTTTTATAAAGACTACTATTATGCTTCTGGTGGAGGAATTGAGATGACCTTGGGGACGTAGAAAAATAACGAACGATTCCTTGATATATAAACGAACAATTACAATGATTGAATTGAAAATATGTTTCTAGGTCATCCAAATGGAATTTTAAAAATGTTTTAGAAAGACTACTATTATGCTTCTGGTGGAGGAATTGAGATGACCTTGGGGACTTAGAAACATAACGAACGATTCCTTGATATATAAACGAACAATTACACCGATTGAATTGAAAATATGTTTCAAGGTCATCCAAATTGAATTTTAAAAATGTTTTAGAAAGACTACTATTATGCTTCTGGTGGAGGAATTGAGATGACCTTGGGGACTTAAAAAAATAACGATCGATTCCTTGATATATAAGAGAACAATAACACCGATTGAATTGAAAATATGTTTAAGGTCATCCACGAGGAATTTTAAAAATGTTTGACAAAGACTACTATTATGCTTCTGGTGGAGGAATTGCGATGAACTTAGGTACTTAGAAAATTCCCTAACCAATCTTTGATATTTAAACTTATGGATACGCTGAAAGATTTCTTAATATGTTTCAGATCATCTACAAAGAATTTTAAAAATGTTTTAGAAAGTCTACTATTATGCTTCTGGTGGAGGAATTGCGATGACCTTGGGGACTTAAAAATATCCCGAACGATTGATTGATATGTAAACTAACGGATACGCTGATTACTTTGAAAATATGTTTCAAGGTCATCCAAATTAAATTTTAAAAATATTTTAGAAATACTACTATTATGCTTCTGGTGGAGGAATTGAGATGACCTTGGGGACTTTGAAACAAAACGAACGATTCCTTGATATATAAACGAACAATTACAATGATTGAATTGAAAATATGTTTCTAGGTCATCCAAATAGAATTTTAAAAATGTTTTAGAAAGACTACTATTATGCTTCTGGTGGAGGAATTGAGACGACCTTGGGGACTTAGAAACATAACGAACAATTCCTTGATATATAAACGAACAATTACACCGATTGAATTGAAAATATGTTTCAAGGTCATCCAAATTGAATTTTAAAAATGTTTTGGAAAGACTACTATTATGCTTCTGGTGGAGGAATTGAGATGACCTTGGGGACTTAGAAACATAACGAACGATTCCTTGATATATAAACGAAGAATTACACCGATTGAATTCAAAATATGTTTAAAGGTCATCCACGAGAAATTTTAAAAACGTTTTAGAAAGATCGTTATTATGCTTCTGGTGGAGGGATTGAAATGACCTTGGGGACTTAGAAACATCCCGAACGATTCCTTGATATGTAAACCAACGGATACGCTGATTACTTTGAAAATATGTTTCAAGGTCATCCAAATTAAATTTTAAAAATGTTTTAGAAAGACTACTATTATGCTTCTGGTGGATTAATTGAGATGACCTTGGAGACTTAGAAACATAACGAACGATTCCTTGATATATAAACGAACAATTACACCGATTGAATTGAAAATATGTTTCAAGGTCATCCACGAGGAATTTTAAAAATGTTTTAGAAAGATCATTATTATGCTTTTGGTGGATGGATTGCAGTGACTTTGGGGACTTAGAAATATCCCGAACTATTCCTTGATATGTAAACCAACGGATACGCTGATTACTCTGAAAATATGTTTCAAGGTCATCCAAATTAAATTTTTAAAATGTTTGAGAAAGACTACTATTATGCTTCTGGCGGAGGAATTGCGATGACTTTGGGGACTTAGAAATATCCCGAACGATTCCTTGATATGTAAACTAACGGATACGCTGATTACTTTAAAAATATGTTTCAAGGTCATCCAAATTAAATTTTAAAAATATTTTAGAAATACTACTATTATGCTTCTGGTGGAGGAATTGAGATGACCTTGGGGACTTAGAAACATAAGGAACGATTCTTTGATATATAAACGAACAATAACACCGATTGAATTGAAAATATGTTTCAAGGTCATCCAAATTGAATTTTAAAAATGTTTTAGAAAGACTACTATTATGCTTCTGGTGGAGGAATTGAGATGACCTTGGGGACTTAGAAACATAAGGAACGATTCCTTGATATATAATCGAACAATAACACCGATTTAATTGAAAATATGTTTCAAGGTCATCCACGAGGATTTTAAAAATGTTTTAGAAAGATCATTATTATGCTTCTAGTGGATGGATTGCAGTGACCTTGGGGACTTAGAAACATCCCGAACGATTCCTTGATATGTAAACCAACGGAAACGCTGATTTTTTTTGAAAATATGTTTGAAGGTCATCCAAATTAAATTTTAAAAATGTTTTAGAAAGGATACTATTATGCTTCTGGTGGAGGAATTGAGATAACCTTGGGGACTTAGAAAAATAACGAACGATTCCTTGATTTATAAACGAACAATTACACCGATTGAATTGAAAATATGCTTAAAACGTTTTAGAAAGATCATTATTATGCTTCTGGTGGAGGGATTGAAATGACCTTGGGGACTTAGAAACATCCCGAACGATTCCTTGATATGTAAACCAACGGATAAGCTGATTACTTTGAAAATATGTTTCAAGGTCATCCAAATTAAATTTTTAAAATGTTTTATAAAGACTACTATTATGCTTCTGGTGGAGGAATTGAGATGACCTTGGGGACGTAGAAAAATAACGAACGATTCCTTGATATATAAACGAACAATTACAATGATTGAATTGAAAATATGTTTCTAGGTCATCCAAATTGAATTTTAAAAATGTTTTAGAAAGACTACTATTATGCTTCTGGTGGAGGAATTGAGATGACCTTGGGGACTTAGAAACATAACGAACGATTCCTTGATATATAAACGAACAATTACACCGATTGAATTGAAAATATGTTTCAAGGTCATCCAAATTGAATTTTAAAAAGGTTTTAGAAAGACTACTATTATGCTTCTGGTGGAGGAATTGAGATGACCTTGGGGACTTAAAAAAATAACGATCGATTCCTTGATATATAAGAGAACAATAACACCGATTGAATTGAAAATATGTTTTAAGGTCATCCACGAGGAATTTTAAAAATGTTTTAGAAAGATCATTATTATGCTTTTGGTGGATGGATTGCAGTGACTTTGGGGACTTAGAAACATCCCGAACGATTCCTTGATATGTAAACCAACGGATACGCTGATTACTCTAAAAATATGTTTCAAGGTCATCCAAATTAAATTTTAAAAATGTTTGAGAAAGACTACTATTATGCTTCTGGTGGAGGAATTGCGATGAACTTAGGTACTTAGAAAATTCCCTAACCAATCTTTGATATTTAAACTTATGGATACGCTGAAAGATTTCTTAATATGTTTCAGATCATCTACAAAGAATTTTAAAAATGTTTTAGAAAGTCTACTATTATGCTTCTGGTGGAGGAATTGCGATGACCTTGGGGACTTAAAAAAATCCCGAACGATTGATTGATATGTAAACTAACGGATACGCTGATTACTTTGAAAATATGTTTCAAGGTCATCCAAATAAAATTTTAAAAATGTTTTAGAAAGACTACTATTATTCTTCTTGTGGAGGAATTGAGATGAACTTGGGGACTTAGAAACATAACGAACGATTCCTTGATATATAAACGAACAATTACACCGATTGAATTTAAAATATGTTTAAAGATCATCCACGAGAAATTTTAAAAACGTTTTAGAAAGATCGTTATTATGCTTCTGGTGGAGGGATTGAAATGACCTTGGGGACTTAGAAACATCCCGAACGATTCCTTGATATGTAAACTAACGGATACGCTGATTACTTTAAAAATATGTTTCAAGGTCATCCAAATTAAATTTTAAAAATATTTTAGAAATACTACTATTATGCTTCTGGTGGAGGAATTGAGATGACCTTGGGGACTTAGAAACATAAGGAACGATTCCTTGATATATAAACGAACAATAACACCGATTGAATTGAAAATATGTTTCAAGGTCATCCAAATTGAATTTTAAAAATGTTTTAGAAAGACTACTATTATGCTTCTGGTGGAGGAATTGAGATGACCTTGGGGACTTAGAAACATAAGGAACGATTCCTTGATATATAAACGAACAATAACACCGATTTAATTGAAAATATGTTTCAAGGTCATCCACGAGGATTTTAAAAATGTTTTAGAAAGATCATTATTATGCTTCTAGTGGATGGATTGCAGTGACCTTGGGGACTTAGAAACATCCCGAACGATTCCTTGATATGTAAACCAACGGAAACGCTGATTTTTTTTGAAAATATGTTTCAAGGTCATCCAAATTAAATTTTAAAAATGTTTTAGAAAGGATACTATTATGCTTCTGGTGGAGGAATTGAGATAACCTTGGGGACTTAGAAACATAACGAGCGATTCCTTGATATATAAACGAACAATTACACCGATTGAATTGAAAATATGTTTAAAGGTCATCCACGAAAAATTTTTAAAAACGTTTTAGAAAGATCATTTTTATGCTTCTGGTGGAGGGATTGAAATGACCTTGGGGACTTAGAAACATCCCGAACGATTCCTTGATATATAAACCAACGGATACGCTGATTACTTTGAAAATATGTTTCAAGGTCATCCAAATTAAATTTTAAAAATGTTTTAGAAAGACTACTATTATGCTTCTGGTGGAGGAATTGAGATAACCTTGGGGACTTAGAAAAATAACGAACGATTCCTTGATTTATAAACGAACAATTACACCGATTGAATTGAAAATATGCTTAAAACGTTTTAGAAAGATCATTATTATGCTTCTGGTGGAGGGATTGAAATGACCTTGGGGACTTAGAAACATCCCGAACGATTCCTTGATATGTAAACCAACGGATAAGCTGATTACTTTGAAAATATGTTTCAAGGTCATCCAAATTAAATTTTTAAAATGTTTTATAAAGACTACTATTATGCTTCTGGTGGAGGAATTGAGATGACCTTGGGGACGTAGAAAAATAACGAACGATTCCTTGATATATAAACGAACAATTACAATGATTGAATTGAAAATATGTTTCTAGGTCATCCAAATGGAATTTTAAAAATGTTTTAGAAAGACTACTATTATGCTTCTGGTGGAGGAATTGAGATGACCTTGGGGACTTAGAAACATAACGAACGATTCCTTGATATATAAACGAACAATTACACCGATTGAATTGAAAATATGTTTCAAGGTCATCCACGAGGAATTTTAAAAATGTTTTAGAAAGATCATTATTATGCTTCTAGTGGATGGATTGCAGTGACCTTGGGGACTTAGAAACATCCCGAACGATTCCTTGATATGTAAACCAACGGAAACGCTGATTTCTTTGAAAATATGTTTCAAGGTCATCCAAATTAAATTTTAAAAATGTTTTAGAAAGACTACTATTATGCTTCTGGTGGAGGAATTGAGATGACCTTGGGGACTTAGAAAAATAACGAACGATTCCTTGATATATAAACGAACAATTACACCGATTGAATTGTAAATATGCTTAAAACGTTTTAGAAAGATCATTATTATGCTTCTGGTGGAGGGATTGAAATGACCTTGGGGACTTAGAAACATCCCGAACGATTCCTTGATATGTAAACCAACGGATACGCTGATTACTTTGAAAATATGTTTCAAGGTCATCCAAATTAAATTTTTAAAATGTTTTAGAAAGACTACTATTATGCTTCTGGTGGAGGAATTGAGATGACCTTGGGGACGTAGAAAAATAACGAACGATTCCTTGATATATAAACGAACAATTACACCGATTGAATTGAAAATATGTTTCAAGGTCATCCACAAAGAATTTTAAAAATGATTTAGAAAGATCATTATTATGCTTCTGGTGGAGGGATTGAGATGACCTTGGGGACTTAGAAACATAACGAACGATTCCTTGATATATAAACGAACAATTACAATGATTGAATTGAAAATATGTTTCTAGGTCATCCAAATAGAATTTTAAAAATGTTTTAGAAAGACTACTATTATGCTTCTGGTGGAGGAATTGAGATGACCTTGGGGACTTAGAAACATAACGAACGATTCCTTGATATATAAACGAACAATTACACCGATTGAATTGAAAATATGTTTCAAGGTCATCCACGAGGAATTTTAAAAATGTTTTAGAAAGATCATTATTATGCTTTTGGTGGATGGATTGCAGTGACTTTGGGGACTTAGAAATATCCCGAACTATTCCTTGATATGTAAACCAACGGATACGCTGATTACTCTGAAAATATGTTTCAAGGTCATCCAAATTAAATTTTTAAAATGTTTGAGAAAGACTACTATTATGCTTCTGGCGGAGGAATTGCGATGACTTTGGGGACTTAGAAATATCCCGAACGATTCCTTGATATGTAAACTAACGGATACGCTGATTACTTTAAAAATATGTTTCAAGGTCATCCAAATTAAATTTTAAAAAATATTTTAGAAATACTACTATTATGCTTCTGGTGGAGGAATTGAGATGACCTTGGGGACTTAGAAACATAAGGAACGATTCCTTGATATATAAACGAACAATAACACCGATTGAATTGAAAATATGTTTCAAGGTCATCCAAATTGAATTTTAAAAATGTTTTAGAAAGACTACTATTATGCTTCTGGTGGAGGAATTGAGATGACCTTGGGGACTTAGAAACATAAGGAACGATTCCTTGATATATAAACGAACAATAACACCGATTTCATTGAAAATATGTTTCAAGGTCATCCACGAGGAATTTTAAAAATGTTTTAGAAAGATCATTATTATGCTTCTAGTGGATGGATTGCAGTGACCTTGGGGACTTAGAAACATCCCGAACGATTCCTTGATATGTAAACCAACGGAAACGCTGATTTCTTTGAAAATATGTTTCAAGGTCATCCAAATTAAATTTTAAAAATGTTTTAGAAAGACTACTATTATGCTTCTGGTGGAGGAATTGAGATGACCTTGGGGACTTAGAAAAATAACGAACGATTCCTTGATATATAAACGAACAATTACACCGATTGAATTGTAAATATGCTTAAAACGTTTTAGAAAGATCATTATTATGCTTCTGGTGGAGGGATTGAAATGACCTTGGGGACTTAGAAACATCCCGAACGATTCCTTGATATGTAAACCAACGGATACGCTGATTACTTTGAAAATATGTTTCAAGGTCATCCAAATTAAATTTTTAAAATGTTTTAGAAAGACTACTATTATGCTTCTGGTGGAGGAATTGAGATGACCTTGGGGACGTAGAAAAATAACGAACGATTCCTTGATATATAAACGAACAATTACACCGATTGAATTGAAAATATGTTTCAAGGTCATCCACAAAGAATTTTAAAAATGATTTAGAAAGATCATTATTATGCTTCTGGTGGAGGGATTGAGATGACCTTGGGGACTTAGAAACATAACGAACGATTCCTTGATATATAAACGAACAATTACAATGATTGAATTGAAAATATGTTTCTAGGTCATCCAAATAGAATTTTAAAAATGTTTTAGAAAGACTACTATTATGCTTCTGGTGGAGGAATTGAGATGACCTTGGGGACTTAGAAACATAACGAACGATTCCTTGATATATAAACGAACAATTACACCGATTGAATTGAAAATATGTTTCAAGGTCATCCAAATTGAATTTAAAAAATGTTTTAGAAAGACTACTATTATGCTTCTGATGGAGGAATTGAGATGACCTTGGGGACTTAAAAAAATAACGATCGATTCCTTGATATATAAGAGAACAATAACACCGATTGAATTGAAAATATGTTTTAAGGTCATCCACGAGGAATTTTAAAAATGTTTTAGAAAGATCATTATTATGCTTTTGGTGGATGGATTGCAGTGACTTTGGGGACTTAGAAACATCCCGAACGATTCCTTGATATGTAAACCAACGGATACGCTGATTACTCTAAAAATATGTTTCAAGGTCATCCAAATTAAATTTTAAAAATGTTTGAGAAAGACTACTATTATGCTTCTGGTGGAGGAATTGCGATGAACTTAGGTACTTAGAAAATTCCCTAACCAATCTTTGATATATAAACTTATGGATACGCTGAAAGATTTCTTAATATGTTTCAGATCATCTACAAAGAATTTTAAAAATGTTTTAGAAAGTCTACTATTATGCTTCTGGTGGAGGAATTGCGATGACCTTGGGGACTTAAAAATATCCCGAACGATTGATTGATATGTAAACTAACGGATACGCTGATTACTTTGAAAATATGTTTCAAGGTCATCCAAATTAAATTTTAAAAATATTTTAGAAATACTACTATTATGCTTCTGGTGGAGGAATTGAGATGACCTTGGGGACTTTGAAACAAAACGAACGATTCCTTGATATATAAACGAACAATTACAATGATTGAATTGAAAATATGTTTCTAGGTCATCCACATCCAAATAGAATTTTAAAAATGTTTTAGACAAGACTACTATTATGCTTCTGTGGAGGAATTGAGACGACCTTTGGGGACTTAGAAACATAACGAACAATTCCTTGATATATAAACGAACAATTACACCGATTGAATTGAAAATATGTTTCAAGGTCATCCAAATTGAATTTTAAAAATGTTTTAGAAAGACTACTATTATGCCTTCTGGTGGAGGAATTGAGATGACCTTGGGGACTTAGAAACATAACGAACGATTCCTTGATATATAAACGAAGAATTACACCGATTGAATTTAAAATATGTTTAAAGGTCATCCACGAGAAATTTTAAAAACGTTTTAGAAAGATCGTTATTATGCTTCTGGTGGAGGGATTGAAATGACCTTGGGGACTTAGAAACATCCCGAACGATTCCTTGATATGTAAACCAACGGATACGCTGATTACTTTGAAAATATGTTTCAAGGTCATCCAAATTAAATTTTAAAAATGTTTTAGAAAGACTACTATTATGCTTCTGGTGGATTAATTGAGATGACCTTGGAGACTTAGAAACATAACGAACGATTCCTTGATATATAAACGAACAATTACACCGATTGAATTGAAAATATGTTTCAAGGTCATCCACGAGGAATTTTAAAAATGTTTTAGAAAGATCATTATTATGCTTTTGGTGGATGGATTGCAGTGACTTTGGGGACTTAGAAATATCCCGAACTATTCCTTGATATGTAAACCAACGGATACGCTGATTACTCTGAAAATATGTTTCAAGGTCATCCAAATTAAATTTTAAAATGTTTGAGAAAGACTACTATTATGCTTCTGGCGGAGGAATTGCGATGACTTTGGGGACTTAGAAATATCCCGAACGATCCTTGATATGTAAACTAACGGATACGCTGAGTACTTTAAAAATATGTTTCAAGGTCATCCAAATTAAATTTAAAAATATTTTAGAAATACTACTATTATGCTTCTGGTGGAGGAATTGAGATGACCTTGGGGACTTAGAAACATAAGGAACGATTCCTTGATATATAAACGAACAATAACACCGATTGAATTGAAAATATGTTTCAAGGTCATCCAAATTGAATTTAAAAATGTTTTAGAAAGACTACTATTATGCTTCTGGTGGAGAATTGAGATGACCTTGGGGACGTAGAAAAATAACGAACGATTCCTTGATATATAAACGAACAATTACACCGATTGAATTGAAAATATGTTTCAAGGTCATCCACAAAGAATTTTAAAAATGATTTAGAAAGATCATTATTATGCTTCTGGTGGAGGGATTGAGATGACCTTGGGGACTTAGAAACATAACGAACGATTCCTTGATATATAAACGAACAATTACAATGATTGAATTGAAATATGTTTCTAGGTCATCCAAATAGAATTTTAAAAATGTTTTAGAAAGACTACTATTATGCTTCTGGTGGAGGATTGAGATGACCTTGGGGACTTAGAAACATAACGAACGATCCTTGATATATAAACGAACAATTACACCGATTGAATTGAAAATATGTTTCAAGGTCATCCCAAATTGAATTTTAAAAATGTTTTAGAAAGACTACTATTATTCTTCTTGTGGAGGAATTGAGATGAACTTGGGGACTTAGAAACATAACGAACGATTCCTTGATATATAAACGAA
Organism: Neoaliturus tenellus; assembly: GCA_030545055.2. NCBI lineage: Eukaryota > Metazoa > Arthropoda > Insecta > Hemiptera > Cicadellidae > Neoaliturus > Neoaliturus tenellus. The sequence continues at coordinate 334,234,849 of CM061531.1, read as the reverse complement.
CAATTACACCGATTGAATTTAAAATATGTTTAAAGATCATCCACGAGAAATTTTAAAAACGTTTTAGAAAGATCGTTATTATGCTTCTGGTGGAGGGATTGAAATGACCTTGGGACTTAGAAACATCCCGAACGATTCCTTGATATGTAAACTAACGGATACGCTGATTACTTTAAAAATATGTTTCAAGGTCATCCAAATTAAATTTTAAAAATATTTTAGAAATACTACTATTATGCTTCTGGTGGAGGAATTGAGATGACCTTGGGGACTTAGAAACATAAGGAACGATTCCTTGATATATAAACGAACAATAACACCGATTGAATTGAAAATATGTTTCAAGGTCATCCAAATTGAATTTTAAAAATGTTTTAGAAAGACTACTATTATGCTTCTGGTGGAGGAATTGAGATGACCTTGGGGACTTAGAAACATAAGGAACGATTCCTTGATATATAAACGAACAATAACACCGATTTAATTGAAAATATGTTTCAAGGTCATCCACGAGGATTTTAAAAATGTTTTAGAAAGATCATTATTATGCTTCTAGTGGATGGATTGCAGTGACCTTGGGGACTTAGAAACATCCCGAACGATTCCTTGATATGTAAACCAACGGAAACGCTGATTTTTTTTGAAAATATGTTTCAAGGTCATCCAAATTAAATTTTAAAAATGTTTTAGAAAGGATACTATTATGCTTCTGGTGGAGGAATTGAGATAACCTTGGGGACTTAGAAACATAACGAGCGATTCCTTGATATATAAACGAACAATTACACCGATTGAATTGAAAATATGTTTAAAGGTCATCCACGAAAAATTTTTAAAAACGTTTTAGAAAGATCATTTTTATGCTTCTGGTGGAGGGATTGAAATGACCTTGGGGACTTAGAAACATCCCGAACGATTCCTTGATATATAAACCAACGGATACGCTGATTACTTTGAAAATATGTTTCAAGGTCATCCAAATTAAATTTTAAAAATGTTTTAGAAAGACTACTATTATGCTTCTGGTGGAGGAATTGAGATAACCTTGGGGACTTAGAAAAATAACGAACGATTCCTTGATTTATAAACGAACAATTACACCGATTGAATTGAAAATATGCTTAAAACGTTTTAGAAAGATCATTATTATGCTTCTGGTGGAGGGATTGAAATGACCTTGGGGACTTAGAAACATCCCGAACGATTCCTTGATATGTAAACCAACGGATAAGCTGATTACTTTGAAAATATGTTTCAAGGTCATCCAAATTAAATTTTTAAAATGTTTTATAAAGACTACTATTATGCTTCTGGTGGAGGAATTGAGATGACCTTGGGGACGTAGAAAAATAACGAACGATTCCTTGATATATAAACGAACAATTACAATGATTGAATTGAAAATATGTTTCTAGGTCATCCAAATGGAATTTTAAAAATGTTTTAGAAAGACTACTATTATGCTTCTGGTGGAGGAATTGAGATGACCTTGGGGACTTAGAAACATAACGAACGATTCCTTGATATATAAACGAACAATTACACCGATTGAATTGAAAATATGTTTCAAGGTCATCCACGAGGAATTTTAAAAATGTTTTAGAAAGATCATTATTATGCTTCTAGTGGATGGATTGCAGTGACCTTGGGGACTTAGAAACATCCCGAACGATTCCTTGATATGTAAACCAACGGAAACGCTGATTTCTTTGAAAATATGTTTCAAGGTCATCCAAATTAAATTTTAAAAATGTTTTAGAAAGACTACTATTATGCTTCTGGTGGAGGAATTGAGATGACCTTGGGGACTTAGAAAAATAACGAACGATTCCTTGATATATAAACGAACAATTACACCGATTGAATTGTAAATATGCTTAAAACGTTTTAGAAAGATCATTATTATGCTTCTGGTGGAGGGATTGAAATGACCTTGGGGACTTAGAAACATCCCGAACGATTCCTTGATATGTAAACCAACGGATACGCTGATTACTTTGAAAATATGTTTCAAGGTCATCCAAATTAAATTTTTAAAATGTTTTAGAAAGACTACTATTATGCTTCTGGTGGAGGAATTGAGATGACCTTGGGGACGTAGAAAAATAACGAACGATTCCTTGATATATAAACGAACAATTACACCGATTGAATTGAAAATATGTTTCAAGGTCATCCACAAAGAATTTTAAAAATGATTTAGAAAGATCATTATTATGCTTCTGGTGGAGGGATTGAGATGACCTTGGGGACTTAGAAACATAACGAACGATTCCTTGATATATAAACGAACAATTACAATGATTGAATTGAAAATATGTTTCTAGGTCATCCAAATAGAATTTTAAAAATGTTTTAGAAAGACTACTATTATGCTTCTGGTGGAGGAATTGAGATGACCTTGGGGACTTAGAAACATAACGAACGATTCCTTGATATATAAACGAACAATTACACCGATTGAATTGAAAATATGTTTCAAGGTCATCCACGAGGAATTTTAAAAATGTTTTAGAAAGATCATTATTATGCTTTTGGTGGATGGATTGCAGTGACTTTGGGGACTTAGAAATATCCCGAACTATTCCTTGATATGTAAACCAACGGATACGCTGATTACTCTGAAAATATGTTTCAAGGTCATCCAAATTAAATTTTTAAAATGTTTGAGAAAGACTACTATTATGCTTCTGGCGGAGGAATTGCGATGACTTTGGGGACTTAGAAATATCCCGAACGATTCCTTGATATGTAAACTAACGGATACGCTGATTACTTTAAAAATATGTTTCAAGGTCATCCAAATTAAATTTTAAAAAATATTTTAGAAATACTACTATTATGCTTCTGGTGGAGGAATTGAGATGACCTTGGGGACTTAGAAACATAAGGAACGATTCCTTGATATATAAACGAACAATAACACCGATTGAATTGAAAATATGTTTCAAGGTCATCCAAATTGAATTTTAAAAATGTTTTAGAAAGACTACTATTATGCTTCTGGTGGAGGAATTGAGATGACCTTGGGGACTTAGAAACATAAGGAACGATTCCTTGATATATAAACGAACAATAACACCGATTTCATTGAAAATATGTTTCAAGGTCATCCACGAGGAATTTTAAAAATGTTTTAGAAAGATCATTATTATGCTTCTAGTGGATGGATTGCAGTGACCTTGGGGACTTAGAAACATCCCGAACGATTCCTTGATATGTAAACCAACGGAAACGCTGATTTCTTTGAAAATATGTTTCAAGGTCATCCAAATTAAATTTTAAAAATGTTTTAGAAAGACTACTATTATGCTTCTGGTGGAGGAATTGAGATGACCTTGGGGACTTAGAAAAATAACGAACGATTCCTTGATATATAAACGAACAATTACACCGATTGAATTGTAAATATGCTTAAAACGTTTTAGAAAGATCATTATTATGCTTCTGGTGGAGGGATTGAAATGACCTTGGGGACTTAGAAACATCCCGAACGATTCCTTGATATGTAAACCAACGGATACGCTGATTACTTTGAAAATATGTTTCAAGGTCATCCAAATTAAATTTTTAAAATGTTTTAGAAAGACTACTATTATGCTTCTGGTGGAGGAATTGAGATGACCTTGGGGACGTAGAAAAATAACGAACGATTCCTTGATATATAAACGAACAATTACACCGATTGAATTGAAAATATGTTTCAAGGTCATCCACAAAGAATTTTAAAAATGATTTAGAAAGATCATTATTATGCTTCTGGTGGAGGGATTGAGATGACCTTGGGGACTTAGAAACATAACGAACGATTCCTTGATATATAAACGAACAATTACAATGATTGAATTGAAAATATGTTTCTAGGTCATCCAAATAGAATTTTAAAAATGTTTTAGAAAGACTACTATTATGCTTCTGGTGGAGGAATTGAGATGACCTTGGGGACTTAGAAACATAACGAACGATTCCTTGATATATAAACGAACAATTACACCGATTGAATTGAAAATATGTTTCAAGGTCATCCAAATTGAATTTAAAAAATGTTTTAGAAAGACTACTATTATGCTTCTGATGGAGGAATTGAGATGACCTTGGGGACTTAAAAAAATAACGATCGATTCCTTGATATATAAGAGAACAATAACACCGATTGAATTGAAAATATGTTTTAAGGTCATCCACGAGGAATTTTAAAAATGTTTTAGAAAGATCATTATTATGCTTTTGGTGGATGGATTGCAGTGACTTTGGGGACTTAGAAACATCCCGAACGATTCCTTGATATGTAAACCAACGGATACGCTGATTACTCTAAAAATATGTTTCAAGGTCATCCAAATTAAATTTTAAAAATGTTTGAGAAAGACTACTATTATGCTTCTGGTGGAGGAATTGCGATGAACTTAGGTACTTAGAAAATTCCCTAACCAATCTTTGATATATAAACTTATGGATACGCTGAAAGATTTCTTAATATGTTTCAGATCATCTACAAAGAATTTTAAAAATGTTTTAGAAAGTCTACTATTATGCTTCTGGTGGAGGAATTGCGATGACCTTGGGGACTTAAAAATATCCCGAACGATTGATTGATATGTAAACTAACGGATACGCTGATTACTTTGAAAATATGTTTCAAGGTCATCCAAATTAAATTTTAAAAATATTTTAGAAATACTACTATTATGCTTCTGGTGGAGGAATTGAGATGACCTTGGGGACTTTGAAACAAAACGAACGATTCCTTGATATATAAACGAACAATTACAATGATTGAATTGAAAATATGTTTCTAGGTCATCCAAATAGAATTTTAAAAATGTTTTAGAAAGACTACTATTATGCTTCTGGTGGAGGAATTGAGACGACCTTGGGGACTTAGAAACATAACGAACAATTCCTTGATATATAAACGAACAATTACACCGATTGAATTGAAAATATGTTTCAAGGTCATCCAAATTGAATTTTAAAAATGTTTTAGAAAGACTACTATTATGCTTCTGGTGGAGGAATTGAGATGACCTTGGGGACTTAGAAACATAACGAACGATTCCTTGATATATAAACGAAGAATTACACCGATTGAATTTAAAATATGTTTAAAGGTCATCCACGAGAAATTTTAAAAACGTTTTAGAAAGATCGTTATTATGCTTCTGGTGGAGGGATTGAAATGACCTTGGGGACTTAGAAACATCCCGAACGATTCCTTGATATGTAAACCAACGGATACGCTGATTACTTTGAAAATATGTTTCAAGGTCATCCAAATTAAATTTTAAAAATGTTTTAGAAAGACTACTATTATGCTTCTGGTGGATTAATTGAGATGACCTTGGAGACTTAGAAACATAACGAACGATTCCTTGATATATAAACGAACAATTACACCGATTGAATTGAAAATATGTTTCAAGGTCATCCACGAGGAATTTTAAAAATGTTTTAGAAAGATCATTATTATGCTTTTGGTGGATGGATTGCAGTGACTTTGGGGACTTAGAAATATCCCGAACTATTCCTTGATATGTAAACCAACGGATACGCTGATTACTCTGAAAATATGTTTCAAGGTCATCCAAATTAAATTTTTAAAATGTTTGAGAAAGACTACTATTATGCTTCTGGCGGAGGAATTGCGATGACTTTGGGGACTTAGAAATATCCCGAACGATTCCTTGATATGTAAACTAACGGATACGCTGATTACTTTAAAAATATGTTTCAAGGTCATCCAAATTAAATTTTAAAAATATTTTAGAAATACTACTATTATGCTTCTGGTGGAGGAATTGAGATGACCTTGGGGACTTAGAAACATAAGGAACGATTCCTTGATATATAAACGAACAATAACACCGATTGAATTGAAAATATGTTTCAAGGTCATCCAAATTGAATTTTAAAAATGTTTTAGAAAGACTACTATTATGCTTCTGGTGGAGGAATTGAGATGACCTTGGGGACGTAGAAAAATAACGAACGATTCCTTGATATATAAACGAACAATTACACCGATTGAATTGAAAATATGTTTCAAGGTCATCCACAAAGAATTTTAAAAATGATTTAGAAAGATCATTATTATGCTTCTGGTGGAGGGATTGAGATGACCTTGGGGACTTAGAAACATAACGAACGATTCCTTGATATATAAACGAACAATTACAATGATTGAATTGAAAATATGTTTCTAGGTCATCCAAATAGAATTTTAAAAATGTTTTAGAAAGACTACTATTATGCTTCTGGTGGAGGAATTGAGATGACCTTGGGGACTTAGAAACATAACGAACGATTCCTTGATATATAAACGAACAATTACACCGATTGAATTGAAAATATGTTTCAAGGTCATCCAAATTGAATTTTAAAAATGTTTTAGAAAGACTACTATTATGCTTCTGATGGAGGAATTGAGATGACCTTGGGGACTTAAAAAAATAACGATCGATTCCTTGATATATAAGAGAACAATAACACCGATTGAATTGAAAATATGTTTTAAGGTCATCCACGAGGAATTTTAAAAATGTTTTAGAAAGATCATTATTATGCTTTTGGTGGATGGATTGCAGTGACTTTGGGGACTTAGAAACATCCCGAACGATTCCTTGATATGTAAACCAACGGATACGCTGATTACTCTAAAAATATGTTTCAAGGTCATCCAAATTAAATTTTAAAAATGTTTGAGAAAGACTACTATTATGCTTCTGGTGGAGGAATTGCGATGAACTTAGGTACTTAGAAAATTCCCTAACCAATCTTTGATATATAAACTTATGGATACGCTGAAAGATTTCTTAATATGTTTCAGATCATCTACAAAGAATTTTAAAAATGTTTTAGAAAGTCTACTATTATGCTTCTGGTGGAGGAATTGCGATGACCTTGGGGACTTAAAAATATCCCGAACGATTGATTGATATGTAAACTAACGGATACGCTGATTACTTTGAAAATATGTTTCAAGGTCATCCAAATTAAATTTTAAAAATATTTTAGAAATACTACTATTATGCTTCTGGTGGAGGAATTGAGATGACCTTGGGGACTTTGAAACAAAACGAACGATTCCTTGATATATAAACGAACAATTACAATGATTGAATTGAAAATATGTTTCTAGGTCATCCAAATAGAATTTTAAAAATGTTTTAGAAAGACTACTATTATGCTTCTGGTGGAGGAATTGAGACGACCTTGGGGACTTAGAAACATAACGAACAATTCCTTGATATATAAACGAACAATTACACCAATTGAATTGAAAATATGTTTCAAGGTCATCCAAATTGAATTTTAAAAATGTTTTAGAAAGACTACTATTATGCTTCTGGTGGAGGAATTGAGATGACCTTGGGGACTTAGAAACATAACGAACGATTCCTTGATATATAAACGAAGAATTACACCGATTGAATTTAAAATATGTTTAAAGGTCATCCACGAGAAATTTTAAAAACGTTTTAGAAAGATCGTTATTATGCTTCTGGTGGAGGGATTGAAATGACCTTGGGGACTTAGAAACATCCCGAACGATTCCTTGATATGTAAACCAACGGATACGCTGATTACTTTGAAAATATGTTTCAAGGTCATCCAAATTAAATTTTAAAAATGTTTTAGAAAGACTACTATTATGCTTCTGGTGGATTAATTGAGATGACCTTGGAGACTTAGAAACATAACGAACGATTCCTTGATATATAAACGAACAATTACACCGATTGAATTGAAAATATGTTTCAAGGTCATCCACGAGGAATTTTAAAAATGTTTTAGAAAGATCATTATTATGCTTTTGGTGGATGGATTGCAGTGACTTTGGGGACTTAGAAATATCCCGAACTATTCCTTGATATGTAAACCAACGGATACGCTGATTACTCTGAAAATATGTTTCAAGGTAATCCAAATTAAATTTTTAAAATGTTTGAGAAAGACTACTATTATGCTTCTGGCGGAGGAATTGCGATGACTTTGGGGACTTAGAAATATCCCGAACGATTCCTTGATATGTAAACTAACGGATACGCTGATTACTTTAAAAATATGTTTCAAGGTCATCCAAATTAAATTTTAAAAATATTTTAGAAATACTACTATTATGCTTCTGGTGGAGGAATTGAGATGACCTTGGGGACTTAGAAACATAAGGAACGATTCCTTGATATATAAACGAACAATAACACCGATTGAATTGAAAATATGTTTCAAGGTCATCCAAATTGAATTTTAAAAATGTTTTAGAAAGACTACTATTATGCTTCTGGTGGAGGAATTGAGATGACCTTGGGGACTTAGAAACATAAGGAACGATTCCTTGATATATAATCGAACAATAACACCGATTTAATTGAAAATATGTTTCAAGGTCATCCACGAGGATTTTAAAAATGTTTTAGAAAGATCATTATTATGCTTCTAGTGGATGGATTGCAGTGACCTTGGGGACTTAGAAACATCCCGAACGATTCCTTTATATGTAAACCAACGGAAACGCTGATTTTTTTTTAAAATATGTTTGAAGGTCATCCAAATTAAATTTTAAAAATGTTTTAGAAAGGATACTATTATGCTTCTGGTGGAGGAATTGAGATAACCTTGGGGACTTAGAAAAATAACGAACGATTCCTTGATTTATAAACGAACAATTACACCGATTGAATTGAAAATATGCTTAAAACGTTTTAGAAAGATCATTATTATGCTTCTGGTGGAGGGATTGAAATGACCTTGGGGACTTAGAAACATCCCGAACGATTCCTTGATATGTAAACCAACGGATAAGCTGATTACTTTGAAAATATGTTTCAAGGTCATCCAAATTAAATTTTTAAAATGTTTTATAAAGACTACTATTATGCTTCTGGTGGAGGAATTGAGATGACCTTGGGGACGTAGAAAAATAACGAACGATTCCTTGATATATAAACGAACAATTACAATGATTGAATTGAAAATATGTTTCTAGGTCATCCAAATGGAATTTTAAAAATGTTTTAGAAAGACTACTATTATGCTTCTGGTGGAGGAATTGAGATGACCTTGGGGACTTAGAAACATAACGAACGATTCCTTGATATATAAACGAACAATTACAATGATTGAATTGAAAATATGTTTCTAGGTCATCCAAATAGAATTTTAAAAATGTTTTAGAAAGACTACTATTATGCTTCTGGTGGAGGAATTGAGATGACCTTGGGGACTTAGAAACATAACGAACGATTCCTTGATATATAAACGAACAATTACACCGATTGAATTGAAAATATGTTTCAAGGTCATCCAAATTGAATTTTAAAAATGTTTTAGAAAGACTACTATTATGCTTCTGATGGAGGAATTGAGATGACCTTGGGGACTTAAAAAAATAACGATCGATTCCTTGATATATAAGAGAACAATAACACCGATTGAATTGAAAATATGTTTTAAGGTCATCCACGAGGAATTTTAAAAATGTTTTAGAAAGATCATTATTATGCTTTTGGTGGATGGATTGCAGTGACTTTGGGGACTTAGAAACATCCCGAACGATTCCTTGATATGTAAACCAACGGATACGCTGATTACTCTAAAAATATGTTTCAAGGTCATCCAAATTAAATTTTAAAAATGTTTGAGAAAGACTACTATTATGCTTCTGGTGGAGGAATTGCGATGAACTTAGGTACTTAGAAAATTCCCTAACCAATCTTTGATATTTAAACTTATGGATACGCTGAAAGATTTCTTAATATGTTTCAGATCATCTACAAAGAATTTTAAAAATGTTTTAGAAAGTCTACTATTATGCTTCTGGTGGAGGAATTGCGATGACCTTGGGGACTTAAAAATATCCCGAACGATTGATTGATATGTAAACTAACGGATACGCTGATTACTTTGAAAATATGTTTCAAGGTCATCCAAATTAAATTTTAAAAATATTTTAGAAATACTACTATTATGCTTCTGGTGGAGGAATTGAGATGACCTTGGGGACTTTGAAACAAAACGAACGATTCCTTGATATATAAACGAACAATTACAATGATTGAATTGAAAATATGTTTCTAGGTCATCCAAATAGAATTTTAAAAATGTTTTAGAAAGACTACTATTATGCTTCTGGTGGAGGAATTGAGACGACCTTGGGGACTTAGAAACATAACGAACAATTCCTTGATATATAAACGAACAATTACACCGATTGAATTGAAAATATGTTTCAAGGTCATCCAAATTGAATTTTAAAAATGTTTTAGAAAGACTACTATTATGCTTCTGGTGGAGGAATTGAGATGACCTTGGGGACTTAGAAACATAACGAACGATTCCTTGATATATAAACGAAGAATTACACCGATTGAATTCAAAATATGTTTAAAGGTCATCCACGAGAAATTTTAAAAACGTTTTAGAAAGATCGTTATTATGCTTCTGGTGGAGGGATTGAAATGACCTTGGGGACTTAGAAACATCCCGAACGATTCCTTGATATGTAAACCAACGGATACGCTGATTACTTTGAAAATATGTTTCAAGGTCATCCAAATTAAATTTTAAAAATGTTTTAGAAAGACTACTATTATGCTTCTGGTGGATTAATTAAGATGACCTTGGAGACTTAGAAACATAACGAACGATTCCTTGATATATAAACGAACAATTACACCGATTGAATTGAAAATATGTTTCAAGGTCATCCACGAGGAATTTTAAAAATGTTTTAGAAAGATCATTATTATGCTTTTGGTGGATGGATTGCAGTGACTTTGGGGACTTAGAAATATCCCGAACTATTCCTTGATATGTAAACCAACGGATACGCTGATTACTCTGAAAATATGTTTCAAGGTCATCCAAATTAAATTTTTAAAATGTTTGAGAAAGACTACTATTATGCTTCTGGCGGAGGAATTGCGATGACTTTGGGGACTTAGAAATATCCCGAACGATTCCTTGATATGTAAACTAACGGATACGCTGATTACTTTAAAAATATGTTTCAAGGTCATCCAAATTAAATTTTAAAAATATTTTAGAAATACTACTATTATGCTTCTGGTGGAGGAATTGAGATGACCTTGGGGACTTAGAAACATAAGGAACGATTCCTTGATATATAAACGAACAATAACACCGATTGAATTGAAAATATGTTTCAAGGTCATCCAAATTGAATTTTAAAAATGTTTTAGAAAGACTACTATTATGCTTCTGGTGGAGGAATTGAGATGACCTTGGGGACTTAGAAACATAAGGAACGATTCCTTGATATATAATCGAACAATAACACCGATTTAATTGAAAATATGTTTCAAGGTCATCCACGAGGATTTTAAAAATGTTTTAGAAAGATCATTATTATGCTTCTAGTGGATGGATTGCAGTGACCTTGGGGACTTAGAAACATCCCGAACGATTCCTTGATATGTAAACCAACGGAAACGCTGATTTTTTTTGAAAATATGTTTGAAGGTCATCCAAATTAAATTTTAAAAATGTTTTAGAAAGGATACTATTATGCTTCTGGTGGAGGAATTGAGATAACCTTGGGGACTTAGAAAAATAACGAACGATTCCTTGATTTATAAACGAACAATTACACCGATTGAATTGAAAATATGCTTAAAACGTTTTAGAAAGATCATTATTATGCTTCTGGTGGAGGGATTGAAATGACCTTGGGGACTTAGAAACATCCCGAACGATTCCTTGATATGTAAACCAACGGATAAGCTGATTACTTTGAAAATATGTTTCAAGGTCATCCAAATTAAATTTTTAAAATGTTTTATAAAGACTACTATTATGCTTCTGGTGGAGGAATTGAGATGACCTTGGGGACGTAGAAAAATAACGAACGATTCCTTGATATATAAACGAACAATTACAATGATTGAATAGAAAATATGTTTCTAGGTCATCCAAATTGAATTTTAAAAATGTTTTAGAAAGACTACTATTATGCTTCTGGTGGAGGAATTGAGATGACCTTGGGGACTTAGAAACATAACGAACGATTCCTTGATATATAAACGAACAATTACACCGATTGAATTGAAAATATGTTTCAAGGTCATCCAAATTGAATTTTAAAAAGGTTTTAGAAAGACTACTATTATGCTTCTGGTGGAGGAATTGAGATGACCTTGGGGACTTAAAAAAATAACGATCGATTCCTTGATATATAAGAGAACAATAACACCGATTGAATTGAAAATATGTTTTAAGGTCATCCACGAGGAATTTTAAAAATGTTTTAGAAAGATCATTATTATGCTTTTGGTGGATGGATTGCAGTGACTTTGGGGACTTAGAAACATCCCGAACGATTCCTTGATATGTAAACCAACGGATACGCTGATTACTCTAAAAATATGTTTCAAGGTCATCCAAATTAAATTTTAAAAATGTTTGAGAAAGACTACTATTATGCTTCTGGTGGAGGAATTGCGATGAACTTAGGTACTTAGAAAATTCCCTAACCAATCTTTGATATTTAAACTTATGGATACGCTGAAAGATTTCTTAATATGTTTCAGATCATCTACAAAGAATTTTAAAAATGTTTTAGAAAGTCTACTATTATGCTTCTGGTGGAGGAATTGCGATGACCTTGGGGACTTAAAAAAATCCCGAACGATTGATTGATATGTAAACTAACGGATACGCTGATTACTTTGAAAATATGTTTCAAGGTCATCCAAATAAAATTTTAAAAATGTTTTAGAAAGACTACTATTATGCTTCTTGTGGAGGAATTGAGATGAACTTGGGGACTTAGAAACATAACGAACGATTCCTTGATATATAAACGAACAATTACACCGATTGAATTTAAAATATGTTTAAAGATCATCCACGAGAAATTTTAAAAACGTTTTAGAAAGATCGTTATTATGCTTCTGGTGGAGGGATTGAAATGACCTTGGGGACTTAGAAACATCCCGAACGATTCCTTGATATGTAAACTAACGGATACGCTGATTACTTTAAAAATATGTTTCAAGGTCATCCAAATTAAATTTTAAAAATATTTTAGAAATACTACTATTATGCTTCTGGTGGAGGAATTGAGATGACCTTGGGGACTTAGAAACATAAGGAACGATTCCTTGATATATAAACGAACAATAACACCGATTGAATTGAAAATATGTTTCAAGGTCATCCAAATTGAATTTTAAAAATGTTTTAGAAAGACTACTATTATGCTTCTGGTGGAGGAATTGAGATGACCTTGGGGACTTAGAAACATAAGGAACGATTCCTTGATATATAAACGAACAATAACACCGATTTAATTGAAAATATGTTTCAAGGTCATCCACGAGGATTTTAAAAATGTTTTAGAAAGATCATTATTATGCTTCTAGTGGATGGATTGCAGTGACCTTGGGGACTTAGAAACATCCCGAACGATTCCTTGATATGTAAACCAACGGAAACGCTGATTTTTTTTGAAAATATGTTTCAAGGTCATCCAAATTAAATTTTAAAAATGTTTTAGAAAGGATACTATTATGCTTCTGGTGGAGGAATTGAGATAACCTTGGGGACTTAGAAACATAACGAGCGATTCCTTGATATATAAACGAACAATTACACCGATTGAATTGAAAATATGTTTAAAGGTCATCCACGAAAAATTTTTAAAAACGTTTTAGAAAGATCATTTTTATGCTTCTGGTGGAGGGATTGAAATGACCTTGGGGACTTAGAAACATCCCGAACGATTCCTTGATATATAAACCAACGGATACGCTGATTACTTTGAAAATATGTTTCAAGGTCATCCAAATTAAATTTTAAAAATGTTTTAGAAAGACTACTATTATGCTTCTGGTGGAGGAATTGAGATAACCTTGGGGACTTAGAAAAATAACGAACGATTCCTTGATTTATAAACGAACAATTACACCGATTGAATTGAAAATATGCTTAAAACGTTTTAGAAAGATCATTATTATGCTTCTGGTGGAGGGATTGAAATGACCTTGGGGACTTAGAAACATCCCGAACGATTCCTTGATATGTAAACCAACGGATAAGCTGATTACTTTGAAAATATGTTTCAAGGTCATCCAAATTAAATTTTTAAAATGTTTTATAAAGACTACTATTATGCTTCTGGTGGAGGAATTGAGATGACCTTGGGGACGTAGAAAAATAACGAACGATTCCTTGATATATAAACGAACAATTACAATGATTGAATTGAAAATATGTTTCTAGGTCATCCAAATGGAATTTTAAAAATGTTTTAGAAAGACTACTATTATGCTTCTGGTGGAGGAATTGAGATGACCTTGGGGACTTAGAAACATAACGAACGATTCCTTGATATATAAACGAACAATTACACCGATTGAATTGAAAATATGTTTCAAGGTCATCCAAATTGAATTTTAAAAATGTTTTAGAAAGACTACTATTATGCTTCTGGTGGAGGAATTGAGATGACCTTGGGGACTTAAAAAAATAACGATCGATTCCTTGATATATAAGAGAACAATAACACCGATTGAATTGAAAATATGTTTAAGGTCATCCACGAGGAATTTTAAAAATGTTTTAGAAAGATCATTATTATGCTTTTGGTGGATGGATTGCAGTGACTTTGGGGACTTAGAAACATCCCGAACGATTCCTTGATATGTAAACCAACGGATACGCTGATTACTCTAAAAATATGTTTCAAGGTCATCCAAATTAAATTTTAAAAATGTTTGACAAAGACTACTATTATGCTTCTGGTGGAGGAATTGCGATGAACTTAGGTACTTAGAAAATTCCCTAACCAATCTTTGATATTTAAACTTATGGATACGCTGAAAGATTTCTTAATATGTTTCAGATCATCTACAAAGAATTTTAAAAATGTTTTAGAAAGTCTACTATTATGCTTCTGGTGGAGGAATTGCGATGACCTTGGGGACTTAAAAATATCCCGAACGATTGATTGATATGTAAACTAACGGATAAGCTGATTACTTTGAAAATATGTTTCAAGGTCATCCAAATTAAATTTTAAAAATATTTTAGAAATACTACTATTATGCTTCTGGTGGAGGAATTGAGATGACCTTGGGGACTTTGAAACAAAACGAACGATTCCTTGATATATAAACGAACAATTACAATGATTGAATTGAAAATATGTTTCTAGGTCATCCAAATAGAATTTTAAAAATGTTTTAGAAAGACTACTATTATGCTTCTGGTGGAGGAATTGAGATGACCTTGGGGACTTAGAAACATAAGGAACGATTCCTTGATATATAAACGAACAATAACACCGATTGAATTGAAAATATGTTTCAAGGTCATCCAAATTGAATTTTAAAAATGTTTTAGAAAGACTACTATTATGCTTCTGGTGGAGGAATTGAGATGACCTTGGGGACTTAGAAACATAAGGAACGATTCCTTGATATATAAACGAACAATAACACCGATTTAATTGAAAATATGTTTCAAGGTCATCCACGAGGATTTTAAAAATGTTTTAGAAAGATCATTATTATGCTTCTAGTGGATGGATTGCAGTGACCTTGGGGACTTAGAAACATCCCGAACGATTCCTTGATATGTAAACCAACGGAAACGCTGATTTTTTTTGAAAATATGTTTCAAGGTCATCCAAATTAAATTTTAAAAATGTTTTAGAAAGGATACTATTATGCTTCTGGTGGAGGAATTGAGATAACCTTGGGGACTTAGAAACATAACGAGCGATTCCTTGATATATAAACGAACAATTACACCGATTGAATTGAAAATATGTTTAAAGGTCATCCACGAAAAATTTTTAAAAACGTTTTAGAAAGATCATTTTTATGCTTCTGGTGGAGGGATTGAAATGACCTTGGGGACTTAGAAACATCCCGAACGATTCCTTGATATATAAACCAACGGATACGCTGATTACTTTGAAAATATGTTTCAAGGTCATCCAAATTAAATTTTAAAAATGTTTTAGAAAGACTACTATTATGCTTCTGGTGGAGGAATTGAGATAACCTTGGGGACTTAGAAAAATAACGAACGATTCCTTGATTTATAAACGAACAATTACACCGATTGAATTGAAAATATGCTTAAAACGTTTTAGAAAGATCATTATTATGCTTCTGGTGGAGGGATTGAAATGACCTTGGGGACTTAGAAACATCCCGAACGATTCCTTGATATGTAAACCAACGGATAAGCTGATTACTTTGAAAATATGTTTCAAGGTCATCCAAATTAAATTTTTAAAATGTTTTATAAAGACTACTATTATGCTTCTGGTGGAGGAATTGAGATGACCTTGGGGACGTAGAAAAATAACGAACGATTCCTTGATATATAAACGAACAATTACAATGATTGAATTGAAAATATGTTTCTAGGTCATCCAAATGGAATTTTAAAAATGTTTTAGAAAGACTACTATTATGCTTCTGGTGGAGGAATTGAGATGACCTTGGGGACTTAGAAACATAACGAACGATTCCTTGATATATAAACGAACAATTACACCGATTGAATTGAAAATATGTTTCAAGGTCATCCAAATTGAATTTTAAAAATGTTTTAGAAAGACTACTATTATGCTTCTGGTGGAGGAATTGAGATGACCTTGGGGACTTAAAAAAATAACGATCGATTCCTTGATATATAAGAGAACAATAACACCGATTGAATTGAAAATATGTTTAAGGTCATCCACGAGGAATTTTAAAAATGTTTTAGAAAGATCATTATTATGCTTTTGGTGGATGGATTGCAGTGACTTTGGGGACTTAGAAACATCCCGAACGATTCCTTGATATGTAAACCAACGGATACGCTGATTACTCTAAAAATATGTTTCAAGGTCATCCAAATTAAATTTTAAAAATGTTTGACAAAGACTACTATTATGCTTCTGGTGGAGGAATTGCGATGAACTTAGGTACTTAGAAAATTCCCTAACCAATCTTTGATATTTAAACTTATGGATACGCTGAAAGATTTCTTAATATGTTTCAGATCATCTACAAAGAATTTTAAAAATGTTTTAGAAAGTCTACTATTATGCTTCTGGTGGAGGAATTGCGATGACCTTGGGGACTTAAAAATATCCCGAACGATTGATTGATATGTAAACTAACGGATACGCTGATTACTTTGAAAATATGTTTCAAGGTCATCCAAATTAAATTTTAAAAATATTTTAGAAATACTACTATTATGCTTCTGGTGGAGGAATTGAGATGACCTTGGGGACTTTGAAACAAAACGAACGATTCCTTGATATATAAACGAACAATTACAATGATTGAATTGAAAATATGTTTCTAGGTCATCCAAATAGAATTTTAAAAATGTTTTAGAAAGACTACTATTATGCTTCTGGTGGAGGAATTGAGACGACCTTGGGGACTTAGAAACATAACGAACAATTCCTTGATATATAAACGAACAATTACACCGATTGAATTGAAAATATGTTTCAAGGTCATCCAAATTGAATTTTAAAAATGTTTTAGAAAGACTACTATTATGCTTCTGGTGGAGGAATTGAGATGACCTTGGGGACTTAGAAACATAACGAACGATTCCTTGATATATAAACGAAGAATTACACCGATTGAATTCAAAATATGTTTAAAGGTCATCCACGAGAAATTTTAAAAACGTTTTAGAAAGATCGTTATTATGCTTCTGGTGGAGGGATTGAAATGACCTTGGGGACTTAGAAACATCCCGAACGATTCCTTGATATGTAAACCAACGGATACGCTGATTACTTTGAAAATATGTTTCAAGGTCATCCAAATTAAATTTTAAAAATGTTTTAGAAAGACTACTATTATTCTTCTGGTGGATTAATTGAGATGACCTTGGAGACTTAGAAACATAACGAACGATTCCTTGATATATAAACGAACAATTACACCGATTGAATTGAAAATATGTTTCAAGGTCATCCACGAGGAATTTTAAAAATGTTTTAGAAAGATCATTATTATGCTTTTGGTGGATGGATTGCAGTGACTTTGGGGACTTAGAAATATCCCGAACTATTCCTTGATATGTAAACCAACGGATACGCTGATTACTCTGAAAATATGTTTCAAGGTCATCCAAATTAAATTTTTAAAATGTTTGAGAAAGACTACTATTATGCTTCTGGCGGAGGAATTGCGATGACTTTGGGGACTTAGAAATATCCCGAACGATTCCTTGATATGTAAACTAACGGATACGCTGATTACTTTAAAAATATGTTTCAAGGTCATCCAAATTAAATTTTAAAAATATTTTAGAAATACTACTATTATGCTTCTGGTGGAGGAATTGAGATGACCTTGGGGACTTAGAAACATAAGGAACGATTCCTTGATATATAAACGAACAATAACACCGATTGAATTGAAAATATGTTTCAAGGTCATCCAAATTGAATTTTAAAAATGTTTTAGAAAGACTACTATTATGCTTCTGGTGGAGGAATTGAGATGACCTTGGGGACTTAGAAACATAAGGAACGATTCCTTGATATATAATCGAACAATAACACCGATTTAATTGAAAATATGTTTCAAGGTCATCCACGAGGATTTTAAAAATGTTTTAGAAAGATCATTATTATGCTTCTAGTGGATGGATTGCAGTGACCTTGGGGACTTAGAAACATCCCGAACGATTCCTTGATATGTAAACCAACGGAAACGCTGATTTTTTTTGAAAATATGTTTGAAGGTCATCCAAATTAAATTTTAAAAATGTTTTAGAAAGGATACTATTATGCTTCTGGTGGAGGAATTGAGATAACCTTGGGGACTTAGAAAAATAACGAACGATTCCTTGATTTATAAACGAACAATTACACCGATTGAATTGAAAATATGCTTAAAACGTTTTAGAAAGATCATTATTATGCTTCTGGTGGAGGGATTGAAATGACCTTGGGGACTTAGAAACATCCCGAACGATTCCTTGATATGTAAACCAACGGATAAGCTGATTACTTTGAAAATATGTTTCAAGGTCATCCAAATTAAATTTTTAAAATGTTTTATAAAGACTACTATTATGCTTCTGGTGGAGGAATTGAGATGACCTTGGGGACGTAGAAAAATAACGAACGATTCCTTGATATATAAACGAACAATTACAATGATTGAATTGAAAATATGTTTCTAGGTCATCCAAATTGAATTTTAAAAATGTTTTAGAAAGACTACTATTATGCTTCTGGTGGAGGAATTGAGATGACCTTGGGGACTTAGAAACATAACGAACGATTCCTTGATATATAAACGAACAATTACACCGATTGAATTGAAAATATGTTTCAAGGTCATCCAAATTGAATTTTAAAAAGGTTTTAGAAAGACTACTATTATGCTTCTGGTGGAGGAATTGAGATGACCTTGGGGACTTAAAAAAATAACGATCGATTCCTTGATATATAAGAGAACAATAACACCGATTGAATTGAAAATATGTTTTAAGGTCATCCACGAGGAATTTTAAAAATGTTTTAGAAAGATCATTATTATGCTTTTGGTGGATGGATTGCAGTGACTTTGGGGACTTAGAAACATCCCGAACGATTCCTTGATATGTAAACCAACGGATACGCTGATTACTCTAAAAATATGTTTCAAGGTCATCCAAATTAAATTTTAAAAATGTTTGAGAAAGACTACTATTATGCTTCTGGTGGAGGAATTGCGATGAACTTAGGTACTTAGAAAATTCCCTAACCAATCTTTGATATTTAAACTTATGGATACGCTGAAAGATTTCTTAATATGTTTCAGATCATCTACAAAGAATTTTAAAAATGTTTTAGAAAGTCTACTATTATGCTTCTGGTGGAGGAATTGCGATGACCTTGGGGACTTAAAAAAATCCCGAACGATTGATTGATATGTAAACTAACGGATACGCTGATTACTTTGAAAATATGTTTCAAGGTCATCCAAATAAAATTTTAAAAATGTTTTAGAAAGACTACTATTATGCTTCTTGTGGAGGAATTGAGATGAACTTGGGGACTTAGAAACATAACGAACGATTCCTTGATATATAAACGAACAATTACACCGATTGAATTTAAAATATGTTTAAAGATCATCCACGAGAAATTTTAAAAACGTTTTAGAAAGATCGTTATTATGCTTCTGGTGGAGAGATTGAAATGACCTTGGGGACTTAGAAACATCCCGAACGATTCCTTGATATGTAAACTAACGGATACGCTGATTACTTTAAAAATATGTTTCAAGGTCATCCAAATTAAATTTTAAAAATATTTTAGAAATACTACTATTATGCTTCTGGTGGAGGAATTGAGATGACCTTGGGGACTTAGAAACATAAGGAACGATTCCTTGATATATAAACGAACAATAACACCGATTGAATTGAAAATATGTTTCAAGGTCATCCAAATTGAATTTTAAAAATGTTTTAGAAAGACTACTATTATGCTTCTGGTGAAGGAATTGAGATGACCTTGGGGACTTAGAAACATAAGGAACGATTCCTTGATATATAAACGAACAATAACACCGATTTAATTGAAAATATGTTTCAAGGTCATCCACGAGGATTTTAAAAATGTTTTAGAAAGATCATTATTATGCTTCTAGTGGATGGATTGCAGTGACCTTGGGGACTTAGAAACATCCCGAACGATTCCTTGATATGTAAACCAACGGAAACGCTGATTTTTTTTGAAAATATGTTTCAAGGTCATCCAAATTAAATTTTAAAAATGTTTTAGAAAGGATACTATTATGCTTCTGGTGGAGGAATTGAGATAACCTTGGGGACTTAGAAACATAACGAGCGATTCCTTGATATATAAACGAACAATTACACCGATTGAATTGAAAATATGTTTAAAGGTCATCCACGAAAAATTTTTAAAAACGTTTTAGAAAGATCATTTTTATGCTTCTGGTGGAGGGATTGAAATGACCTTGGGGACTTAGAAACATCCCGAACGATTCCTTGATATATAAACCAACGGATACGCTGATTACTTTGAAAATATGTTTCAAGGTCATCCAAATTAAATTTTAAAAATGTTTTAGAAAGACTACTATTATGCTTCTGGTGGAGGAATTGAGATAACCTTGGGGACTTAGAAAAATAACGAACGATTCCTTGATTTATAAACGAACAATTACACCGATTGAATTGAAAATATGCTTAAAACGTTTTAGAAAGATCATTATTATGCTTCTGGTGGAGGGATTGAAATGACCTTGGGGACTTAGAAACATCCCGAACGATTCCTTGATATGTAAACCAACTGATAAGCTGATTACTTTGAAATTATGTTTCAAGGTCATCCAAATTAAATTTTTAAAATGTTTTATAAAGACTACTATTATGCTTCTGGTGGAGGAATTGAGATGACCTTGGGGACGTAGAAAAATAACGAACGATTCCTTGATATATAAACGAACAATTACAATGATTGAATTGAAAATATGTTTCTAGGTCATCCAAATGGAATTTTAAAAATGTTTTAGAAAGACTACTATTATGCTTCTGGTGGAGGAATTGAGATGACCTTGGGGACTTAGAAACATAACGAACGATTCCTTGATATATAAACGAACAATTACACCGATTGAATTGAAAATATGTTTCAAGGTCATCCAAATTGAATTTTAAAAATGTTTTAGAAAGACTACTATTATGCTTCTGGTGGAGGAATTGAGATGACCTTGGGGACTTAAAAAAATAACGATCGATTCCTTGATATATAAGAGAACAATAACACCGATTGAATTGAAAATATGTTTAAGGTCATCCACGAGGAATTTTAAAAATGTTTTAGAAAGATCATTATTATGCTTTTGGTGGATGGATTGCAGTGACTTTGGGGACTTAGAAACATCCCGAACGATTCCTTGATATGTAAACCAACGGATACGCTGATTACTCTAAAAATATGTTTCAAGGTCATCCAAATTAAATTTTAAAAATGTTTGACAAAGACTACTATTATGCTTCTGGTGGAGGAATTGCGATGAACTTAGGTACTTAGAAAATTCCCTAACCAATCTTTGATATTTAAACTTATGGATACGCTGAAAGATTTCTTAATATGTTTCAGATCATCTACAAAGAATTTTAAAAATGTTTTAGAAAGTCTACTATTATGCTTCTGGTGGAGGAATTGCGATGACCTTGGGGACTTAAAAATATCCCGAACGATTGATTGATATGTAAACTAACGGATACGCTGATTACTTTGAAAATATGTTTCAAGGTCATCCAAATAGAATTTTAAAAATGTTTTAGAAAGACTACTATTATGCTTCTGGTGGAGGAGTTGAGATGACCTTGGGGACTTAGAAACATAACGAACAATTCCTTGATATATAAACGAACAATTACACCGATTGAATTGAAAATATGTTTCAAGGTCATCCAAATTGAATTTTAAAAATGTTTTAGAAAGACTACTATTATGCTTCTGTTGGAGGAATTGAGATGACCTTGGGGACTTAGAAACATAAGGAACGATTCCTTGATATATAAACGAACAATAACACCGATTTAATTGAAAATATGTTTCAAGGTCATCCACGAGGAATTTTAAAAATGTTTTTGAAAGATCGTTATTATGCTTCTAGTGGATGGACTGCAGTGACCTCGGGGACTTAGAAACATCCCGAACGATTCCTTTATATGTAAACCAACGGAAACGCTGATTTCTTTGAAAATATGTTTCAAGGTCATCCAAATTAAATTTTAAAAATGTTTCAGAAAGACTACTATTATGCTTCTGGTGGAGGAATTGAGATGACCTTGGGGACTTAGAAACATAACGAACGATTCCTTGATATATAAACGAACAATTACACCGATTGAATTGAAAATATGTTTAAAGGTCATCCACGAGAAATTTTAAAAACGTTTTAGAAAGATCGTTATTATGCTTCTGGTGGAGGGATTGAAATGACCTTGGGGACTTAGAAACATCCCGAACGATTCCTTGATATGTAAACCAACAGATACGCTGATTACTTTGAAAATATGTTTCAAGGTCATCCAAATTAAATTTTAAAAATGTTTTAGAAAGACTACTATTATGCTTCTGGTATAGGAATTGAGATGACCTTGGGGACTTAAAAAAATAACGAACGATTCCTTGATATATAAACGAACAATTACACCGATTGAATTGAAAATATGCTTAAAACGTTTTAGAAAGATCATTATTATGCTTCTGGTGGAGGGATTGAAATGACCTTGGGGACTTAGAAACATCCCGAACGATTCCTTGATATGTAAACCAACGGATACGCTGATTACTTTGAAAATATGTTTCAAGGTCATCCAAATTAAATTTTTAAAATGTTTTAGAAAGACTACTATTATGCTTCTGGTGGAGGAATTGAGATGACCTTGGGGACGTAGAAAAATAACGAACGATTCCTTGATATATAAAGGAACAACTACAATGATTGAATTGAAAATATGTTTCTAGGTCATCCAAATAGAATTTTAAAAATGTTTTAGAAAGACTACTATTATGCTTCTGGTGGAGGAATTGAGATGACCTTGGGGACTTAGAAACATAACGAACGATTCCTTGATATATAAACGAACAATTACACCGATTGAATTGAAAATATGTTTCAAGGTCATCCAAATTGAATTTTAAAAATGTTTTAGAAAGACTACTATTATGCTTCTGGTGGAGGAATTGAGATGACCTTGGGGACTTAAAAAAAAACGATCGATTCCTTGATATATAAGAGAACAATAACACCGATTGAATTGAAAATATGTTTTAAGGTCATCCACGAGGAATTTTAAAAATGTTTTAGAAAGATCATTATTATGCTTTTGGTGGATGGATTGCAGTGACTTTGGGGACTTAGAAACATCCCGAACGATTCCTTGATATGTAAACCAACGGATACGCTGATTACTCTAAAAATATGTTTCAAGGTCATCCAAATTAAATTTTAAAAATGTTTGAGAAAGACTACTATTATGCTTCTGGTGGAGGAATTGCGATGAACTTAGGTACTTAGAAAATTCCCTAACCAATCTTTGATATTTAAACTTATGGATACGCTGAAAGATTTCTTAATATGTTTCAGATCATCTACAAAGAATTTTAAAAATGTTTTAGAAAGTCTACTATTATGCTTCTGGTGGAGGAATTGCGATGACCTTGGGGACTTAAAAATATCCCGAACGATTGATTGATATGTAAACTAACGGATACGCTGATTACTTTGAAAATATGTTTCAAGGTCATCCAAATAGAATTTTAAAAATGTTTTAGAAAGACTACTATTATGCTTCTGGTGGAGGAATTGAGATGACCTTGGGGACTTAGAAACATAACGAACAATTCCTTGATATATAAACGAACAATTACACCGATTGAATTGAAAATATGTTTCAAGGTCATCCAAATTGAATTTTAAAAATGTTTTAGAAAGACTACTATTATGCTTCTGTTGGAGGAATTGAGATGACCTTGGGGACTTAGAAACATAAGGAACGATTCCTTGATATATAAACGAACAATAACACCGATTTAATTGAAAATATGTTTCAAGGTCATCCAAATTGAATTTTAAAAATGTTTTAGAAAGACTACTATTATGCTTCTGGTGGAGGAATTGAGATGACTTTGGGGACTTAGAAACATAACGAACGATTCCTTGATATATAAACGAACAATTACACCGATTGAATTTAAAATATGTTTAAAGGTCATCCACGAGAAATTTTAAAAACGTTTTAGAAAGATCGTTATTATGCTTCTGGTGGAGGGATTGAAATGACCTTGGGGACTTAGAAACATCCCGAACGATTCCTTGATATGTAAACCAACGGATACGCTGATTACTTTGAAAATATGTTTCAAGGTCATCCAAATTAAATTTTAAAAATGTTTTAGAAAGACTACTATTATGCTTCTGGTGGATTAATTGAGATGACCTTGGAGAATTAGAAACATAAGGAACGATTCCTTGATATATAAACGAACAATAACACCGATTTAATTGAAAATATGTTTCAAGGTCATCCACGAGGAATTTTAAAAATGTTTTAGAAAGATCGTTATTATGCTTCTAGTGGATGGATTGCAGTGACCTTGGGGACTTAGAAACATCCCGAACGATTCCTTGATATGTAAACCAACGGAAACGCTGATTTCTTTGAAAATATGTTTCAAGGTCATCCAAATTAAATTTTAAAAATGTTTTAGAAAGACTACTATTATGCTTCTGGTGGAGGAATTGAGATGACCTTGGGGACTTAGAAACATAACGAACGATTCCTTGATATATAAACGAACAATTACACCGATTGAATTGAAAATATGTTTAAAGGTCATCCACGAGAAATTTTAAAAACGTTTTAGAAAGATCGTTATTATGCTTCTGGTGGAGGGATTGAAATGACCTTGGGGACTTAGAAACATCCCGAACGATTCCTTGATATGTAAACCAACGGATACGCTGATTACTTTGAAAATATGTTTCAAGGTCATCCAAATTAAATTTTAAAAATGTTTTAGAAAGACTACTATTATGCTTCTGGTGGAGGAATTGAGATGACCTTGGGGACTTAGAAAAATAACGAACGATTCCTTGATATATAAACGAACAATTACACCGATTGAATTGAAAATATGCTTAAAACGTTTTAGAAAGATCATTATTATGCTTCTGGTGGAGGGATTGAAATGACCTTGGGGACTTAGAAACATCCCGAACGATTCCTTGATATGTAAACCAACGGATACGCTGATTACTTTGAAAATATGTTTCAAGGTCATCCAAATTAAATTTTTAAAATGTTTTAGAAAGACTACTATTATGCTTCTGGTGGAGGAATTGAGATGACCTTAGGGACGTAGAAAAATAACGAACGATTCCTTGATATATAAACGAACAATTACAATGATTGAATTGAAAATATGTTTCTAGGTCATCCAAATAGAATTTTAAAAATGTTTTAGAAAGACTACTATTATGC
Organism: Neoaliturus tenellus; assembly: GCA_030545055.2. Classification (NCBI taxonomy): domain Eukaryota; kingdom Metazoa; phylum Arthropoda; class Insecta; order Hemiptera; family Cicadellidae; genus Neoaliturus; species Neoaliturus tenellus. The sequence goes on along the minus strand of CM061531.1, from coordinate 334,208,830 downwards.
TTCTGGTGGAGGAATTGAGATGACCTTGGGGACTTAGAAACATAAGGAACGATTCCTTGATATATAAACGAACAACAACACCGATTTAATTGAAAATATGTTTCAAGGTCATCCACGAGGATATTAAAAATGTTTTAGAAAGATCATTTTTATGCTTCTGGTGGAGGGATTGAAATGACCTTGGGGACTTAGAAACATCCCGAACGATTCCTTGATATGTAAACCAACGGATACGCTGATTACTTTGAAAATATGTTTCAAGGTCATCCAAATTAAATTTTAAAAATGTTTTAGAAAGACTACTATTATGCTTCTGGTGGAGGAATTGAGATGACCTTGGGGACTTAGAAAAATAACGAACGATTCCTTGATATATAAACGAACAATTACACCGATTGAATTGAAAATATGCTTAAAACGTTTTAGAAAGATCATTATTATGCTTCTGGTGGAGGGATTGAAATGACCTTGGGGACTTAGAAACATCCCGAACGATTCCTTGATATGTAAACCAACGGATAAGCTGATTACTTTGAAAATATGTTTCAAGGTCATCCAAATTAAATTTTTAAAATGTTTTATAGAGACTACTATTATGCTTCTGGTGGAGGAATTGAGATGACCTTGGGGACGTAGAAAAATAACGAACGATTCCTTGATATATAAACGAACAATAACAATGATTGAATTGAAAATATGTTTCTAGGTCATCCAAATAGAATTTTAAAAATGTTTTAGAAAGACTACTATTATGCTTCTGGTGGAGGAATTGAGATGACCTTGGGGACTTAGAAACATAACGAACGATTCCTTGATATATAAACGAACAATTACACCGATTGAATTGAAAATATGTTTCAAGGTCATCCAAATTGAATTTTAAAAATGTTTTAGAAAGACTACTATTATGCTTCTGGTAAAGGAATTGAGATGACCTTGGGGACTTAAAAAAATAACGATCGATTCCTTGATATATAAGAGAACAATAACACCGATTGAATTGAAAATATGTTTTAAGGTCATCCACGAGGAATTTTAAAAATGTTTTAGAAAGATCATTATTATGCTTTTGGTGGATGGATTGCAGTGACTTTGGGGACTTAGAAACATCCCGAACTATTCCTTGATATGTAAACCAACGGATACGCTGATTACTCTAAAAATATGTTTCAAGGTCATCCAAATTAAATTTTAAAAATGTTTGAGAAAGACTACTATTATGCTTCTGGTGGAGGAATTGCGATGAACTTAGGTACTTAGAAAATTCCCTAACCAATCTTTGATATTTAAACTTATGGATACGCTGAAAGATTTCTTAATATGTTTCAGATCATCTACAAAGAATTTTAAAAATGTTTTAGAAAGTCTACTATTATGCTTCTGGTGGAGGAATTGCGATGACCTTGGGGACTTAAAAATATCCCGAACGATTGATTGATATGTAAACTAACGGATACGCTGATTACTTTGAAAATATGTTTCAAGGTCATCCAAATAGAATTTTAAAAATGTTTTAGAAAGACTACTATTATGCTTCTGGTGGAGGAATTGAGATGACCTTGGGGACTTAGAAACATAACGAACAATTCCTTGATATATAAACGAACAATAACACCGATTTAATTGAAAATATGTTTCAAGGTCATCCAAATTGAATTTTAAAAATGTTTTAGAAAGACTACTATTATGCTTCTGGTGGAGGAATTGAGATGACCTTGGGGACTTAGAAACATAACGAACGATTCCTTGATATATAAACGAACAATTACACCGATTGAATTTAAAATATGTTTAAAGGTCATCCACGAGAAATTTTAAAAACGTTTTAGAAAGATCGTTATTATGCTTCTGGTGGAGGGATTGAAATGACCTTGGGGACTTAGAAACATCCCGAACGATTCCTTGATATGTAAACCAACGGATACGCTGATTACTTTGAAAATATGTTTCAAGGTCATCCAAATTAAATTTTAAAAATGTTTTAGAAAGACTACTATTATGCTTCTGGTGGATTAATTGAGATGACCTTGGAGACTTAGAAACATAAGGAACGATTCCTTGATATATAAACGAACAATAACACCGATTTAATTGAAAATATGTTTCAAGGTCATCCACGAGGAATTTTAAAAATGTTTTAGAAAGATCGTTATTATGCTTCTAGTGGATGGATTGCAGTGACCTTGGGGACTTAGAAACATCCCGAACGATTCCTTGATATGTAAACCAACGGAAACGCTGATTTCTTTGAAAATATGTTTCAAGGTCATCCAAATTAAATTTTAAAAATGTTTTAGAAAGACTACTATTATGCTTCTGGTGGAGGAATTGAGATGACCTTGGGGACTTAGAAACATAACGAACGATTCCTTGATATATAAACGAACAATTACACCGATTGAATTGAAAATATGTTTAAAGGTCATCCACGAGAAATTTTAAAAACGTTTTAGAAAGATCGTTATTATGCTTCTGGTGGAGGGATTGAAATGACCTTGGGGACTTAGAAACATCCCGAACGATTCCTTGATATGTAAACCAACGGATACGCTGATTACTTTGAAAATATGTTTCAAGGTCATCCAAATTAAATTTTAAAAATGTTTTAGAAAGACTACTATTATGCTTCTGGTGGAGGAATTGAGATGACCTTGGGGACTTAGAAAAATAACGAACGATTCCTTGATATATAAACGAACAATTACACCGATTGAATTGAAAATATGCTTAAAACGTTTTAGAAAGATCATTATTATGCTTCTGGTGGAGGGATTGAAATGACCTTGGGGACTTAGAAACATCCCGAACGATTCCTTGATATGTAAACCAACGGATACGCTGATTACTTTAAAAATATGTTTCAAGGTCATCCAAATTAAATTTTTAAAATGTTTTAGAAAGACTACTATTATGCTTCTGGTGGAGGAATTGAGATGACCTTGGGGACGTAGAAAAATAACGAACGATTCCTTGATATATAAACGAACAATTACAATGATTGAATTGAAAATATGTTTCTAGGTCATCCAAATAGAATTTTAAAAATGTTTTAGAAAGACTACTATTATGCTTCTGGTGGAGGAATTGAGATGACCTTGGGGACTTAGAAACATAACGAACGATTCCTTGATATATAAACGAACAATTAAACCGATTGAATTGAAAATATGTTTCAAGGTCATCCAAATTGAATTTTAAAAATGTTTTAGAAAGACTACTATTATGCTTCTGGTGGAGGAATTGAGATGACCTTGGGGACTTAAAAAAATAACGATCGATTCCTTGATATATAAGAGAACAATAACACCGATTGAATTGAAAATATGTTTTAAGGTCATCCACGAGGAATTTAAAAAATGTTTTAGAAAGATCATTATTATGCTTTTGGTGGATGGATTGCAGTGACTTTGGGGACTTAGAAACATAACGAACGATTCCTTGATATATAAACGAACAATTACACCGATTGAATTTAAAATATGTTTAAAGGTCATCCACGAGAAATTTTAAAAACGTTTTAGAAAGATCGTTATTATGCTTCTGGTGGAGGGATTGAAATGACCTTGGGGACTTAGAAACATCCCGAACGATTCCTTGATATGTAAACCAACGGATACGCTGATTACTTTGAAAATATGTTTCAAGGTCATCCAAATTAAATTTTAAAAATGTTTTAGAAAGACTACTATTATGCTTCTGGTGGATTAATTGAGATGACCTTGGAGACTTAGAAACATAACAAACGATTCCTTGATATATAAACGAACAATTACACCGATTGAATTGAAAATATGTTTCAAGGTCATCCACGAGGAATTTTAAAAATGTTTTAGAAAGATCATTATTATGCTTTTGGTGGATGGATTAAAGTGACTTTGGGGACTTAGAAATATCCCGAACTATTCCTTGATATGTAAACCAACGGATACGCTGATTACTCTGAAAATATGTTTCAAGGTTATCCAAATTAAATTTTTAAAATGTTTGAGAAAGACTACTATTATGCTTCTGGCGGAGGAATTGCGATGACTTTGGGGACTTAGAAATATCCCGAACGATTCCTTGATATGTAAACTAACGGATACGCTGATTACTTTAAAAATATGTTTCAAGGTCATCCAAATTAAATTTTAAAAATATTTTAGAAATACTACTATTATGCTTCTGGTGGAGGAATTGAGATGACCTTGGGGACTTAGAAACATAAGGAACGATTCCTTGATATATAAACGAACAATAACACCGATTGAATTGAAAATATGTTTCAAGGTCATCCAAATTGAATTTTAAAAATGTTTTAGAAAGACTACTATTATGCTTCTGGTGGAGGAATTGAGATGACCTTGGGGACTTAGAAACATAAGGAACGATTCCTTGATATATAAACGAACAATAACACCGATTTAATTGAAAATATGTTTCAAGGTCATCCACGAGGATATTAAAAATGTTTTAGAAAGATCATTTTTATGCTTCTGGTGGAGGGATTGAAATGACCTTGGGGACTTAGAAACATCCCGAACGATTCCTTGATATGTAAACCAACGGATACGCTGATTACTTTGAAAATATGTTTCAAGGTCATCCAAATTAAATTTTTAAAATGTTTTAGAAAGACTACTATTATGCTTCTGGTGGAGGAATTGAGATGACCTTGGGGACGTAGAAAAATAACGAACGATTCCTTGATATATAAACGAACAATTACAATGATTGAATTGAAAATATGTTTCTAGGTCATCCAAATAGAATTTTAAAAATGTTTTAGAAAGACTACTATTATGCTTCTGGTGGAGGAATTGAGATGACCTTGGGGACTTAGAAACATAACGAACGATTCCTTGATATATAAACGAACAATTACACCGATTGAATTGAAAATATGTTTCAAGGTCATCCAAATTGAATTTTAAAAATGTTTTAGAAAGACTACTATTATGCTTCTGGTGGAGGAATTGAGATGACCTTGGGGACTTAAAAAAATAACGATCGATTCCTTGATATATAAGAGAACAATAACACCGATTGAATTGAAAATATGTTTTAAGGTCATCCACGAGAAATTTTAAAAACGTTTTAGAAAGATCGTTATTATGCTTCTGGTGGAGGGATTGAAATGACCTTGGGGACTTAGAAACATCCCGAACGATTCCTTGATATGTAAACCAACGGATACGCTGATTACTTTGAAAATATGTTTCAAGGTCATCCAAATTAAATTTTAAAAATGTTTTAGAAAGACTACTATTATGCTTCTGGTGGATTAATTGAGATGACCTTGGAGACTTAGAAACATAACGAACGATTCCTTGATATATAAACGAACAATTACACCGATTGAATTGAAAATATGTTTCAAGGTCATCCACGAGGAATTTTAAAAATGTTTTAGAAAGATCATTATTATGCTTTTGGTGGATGGATTAAAGTGACTTTGGGGACTTAGAAATATCCCGAACTATTCCTTGATATGTAAACCAACGGATACGCTGATTACTCTGAAAATATGTTTCAAGGTCATCCAAATTAAATTTTTAAAATGTTTGAGAAAGACTACTATTATGCTTCTGGCGGAGGAATTGCGATGACTTTGGGGACTTAGAAATATCCCGAACGGTTGCTTGATATGTAAACTAACGGATACGCTGATTACTTTAAAAATATGTTTCAAGGTCATCCAAATTAAATTTTAAAAATATTTTAGAAATACTACTATTATGCTTCTGGTGGATGAATTGAGATGACCTTGGGGACTTAGAAACATAAGGAACGATTCCTTGATATATAAACGAACAATAACACCGATTGAATTGAAAATATGTTTCAAGGTCATCCAAATTGAATTTTAAAAATGTTTTAGAAAGACTACTATTATGCTTCTGGTGGAGGAATTGAGATGACCTTGGGGACTTAGAAACATAAGGAACGATTCCTTGATATATAAACGAACAATTACACCGATTGAATTGAAAATATGTTTAAAGGTCATCCACGAGAAATTTTAAAAACGTTTTAGAAAGATCGTTATTATGCTTCTGGTGGAGGGATTGAAATGACCTTGGGGACTTAGAAACATCCCGAACGATTCCTTGATATGTAAACCAACGGATACGCTGATTACTTTGAAAATATGTTTCAAGGTCATCCAAATAGAATTTTAAAAATGTTTTAGAAAGACTACTATTATGCTTCTGGTGGAGGAATTGAGATGACCTTGGGGACTTAGAAACATAACGAACGATTCCTTGATATATAAACGAACAATTACACCGATTGAATTGAAAATATGCTTAAAACGTTTTAGAAAGATCATTATTATGCTTCTGGTGGAGGGATTGAAATGACCTTGGGGACTTAGAAACATCCCGAACGATTCCTTGATATGTAAACCAACGGATACGCTGATTACTTTAAAAATATGTTTCAAGGTCATCCAAATTAAATTTTTAAAATGTTTTAGAAAGACTACTATTATGCTTCTGGTGGAGGAATTGAGATGACCTTGGGGACGTAGAAAAATAACGAACGATTCCTTGATATATAAACGAACAATTACAATGATTGAATTGAAAATATGTTTCTAGGTCATCCAAATAGAATTTTAAAAATGTTTTAGAAAGACTACTATTATGCTTCTGGTGGAGGAATTGAGATGACCTTGGGGACTTAGAAACATAACGAACGATTCCTTGATATATAAACGAACAATTAAACCGATTGAATTGAAAATATGTTTCAAGGTCATCCAAATTGAATTTTAAAAATGTTTTAGAAAGACTACTATTATGCTTCTGGTGGAGGAATTGAGATGACCTTGGGGACTTAAAAAAATAACGATCGATTCCTTGATATATAAGAGAACAATAACACCGATTGAATTGAAAATATGTTTTAAGGTCATCCACGAGGAATTTAAAAAATGTTTTAGAAAGATCATTATTATGCTTTTGGTGGATGGATTGCAGTGACTTTGGGGACTTAGAAACATAACGAACGATTCCTTGATATATAAACGAACAATTACACCGATTGAATTTAAAATATGTTTAAAGGTCATCCACGAGAAATTTTAAAAACGTTTTAGAAAGATCGTTATTATGCTTCTGGTGGAGGGATTGAAATGACCTTGGGGACTTAGAAACATCCCGAACGATTCCTTGATATGTAAACCAACGGATACGCTGATTACTTTGAAAATATGTTTCAAGGTCATCCAAATTAAATTTTAAAAATGTTTTAGAAAGACTACTATTATGCTTCTGGTGGATTAATTGAGATGACCTTGGAGACTTAGAAACATAACAAACGATTCCTTGATATATAAACGAACAATTACACCGATTGAATTGAAAATATGTTTCAAGGTCATCCACGAGGAATTTTAAAAATGTTTTAGAAAGATCATTATTATGCTTTTGGTGGATGGATTAAAGTGACTTTGGGGACTTAGAAATATCCCGAACTATTCCTTGATATGTAAACCAACGGATACGCTGATTACTCTGAAAATATGTTTCAAGGTTATCCAAATTAAATTTTTAAAATGTTTGAGAAAGACTACTATTATGCTTCTGGCGGAGGAATTGCGATGACTTTGGGGACTTAGAAATATCCCGAACGATTCCTTGATATGTAAACTAACGGATACGCTGATTACTTTAAAAATATGTTTCAAGGTCATCCAAATTAAATTTTAAAAATATTTTAGAAATACTACTATTATGCTTCTGGTGGAGGAATTGAGATGACCTTGGGGACTTAGAAACATAAGGAACGATTCCTTGATATATAAACGAACAATAACACCGATTGAATTGAAAATATGTTTCAAGGTCATCCAAATTGAATTTTAAAAATGTTTTAGAAAGACTACTATTATGCTTCTGGTGGAGGAATTGAGATGACCTTGGGGACTTAGAAACATAACGATCGATTCCTTGATATATAAGAGAACAATAACACCGATTGAATTGAAAATATGTTTTAAGGTCATCCACGAGAAATTTTAAAAACGTTTTAGAAAGATCGTTATTATGCTTCTGGTGGAGGGATTGAAATGACCTTGGGGACTTAGAAACATCCCGAACGATTCCTTGATATGTAAACCAACGGATACGCTGATTACTTTGAAAATATGTTTCAAGGTCATCCAAATTAAATTTTAAAAATGTTTTAGAAAGACTACTATTATGCTTCTGGTGGATTAATTGAGATGACCTTGGAGACTTAGAAACATAACGAACGATTCCTTGATATATAAACGAACAATTACACCGATTGAATTGAAAATATGTTTCAAGGTCATCCACGAGGAATTTTAAAAATGTTTTAGAAAGATCATTATTATGCTTTTGGTGGATGGATTAAAGTGACTTTGGGGACTTAGAAATATCCCGAACTATTCCTTGATATGTAAACCAACGGATACGCTGATTACTCTGAAAATATGTTTCAAGGTCATCCAAATTAAATTTTTAAAATGTTTGAGAAAGACTACTATTATGCTTCTGGCGGAGGAATTGCGATGACTTTGGGGACTTAGAAATATCCCGAACGGTTGCTTGATATGTAAACTAACGGATACGCTGATTACTTTAAAAATATGTTTCAAGGTCATCCAAATTAAATTTTAAAAATATTTTAGAAATACTACTATTATGCTTCTGGTGGATGAATTGAGATGACCTTGGGGACTTAGAAACATAAGGAACGATTCCTTGATATATAAACGAACAATAACACCGATTGAATTGAAAATATGTTTCAAGGTCATCCAAATTGAATTTTAAAAATGTTTTAGAAAGACTACTATTATGCTTCTGGTGGAGGAATTGAGATGACCTTGGGGACTTAGAAACATAAGGAACGATTCCTTGATATATAAACGAACAATTACACCGATTGAATTGAAAATATGTTTAAAGGTCATCCACGAGAAATTTTAAAAACGTTTTAGAAAGATCGTTATTATGCTTCTGGTGGAGGGATTGAAATGACCTTGGGGACTTAGAAACATCCCGAACGATTCCTTGATATGTAAACCAACGGATACGCTGATTACTTTGAAAATATGTTTCAAGGTCATCCAAATTAAATTTTAAAAATGTTTTAGAAAGACTACTATTATGCTTCTGGTGGAGGAATTGAGATGACCTTGGGGACTTAGAAAAATAACGAACGATTCCTTGATATATAAACGAACAATTACACCGATTGAATTGAAAATATGCTTAAAACGTTTTAGAAAGATCATTATTATGCTTCTGGTGGAGGGATTGAAATGACCTTGGGGACTTAGAAACATCCCGAACGATTCCTTGATATGTAAACCAACGGATAAGCTGATTACTTTGAAAATATGTTTCAAGGTCATCCAAATTAAATTTTTAAAATGTTTTATAGAGACTACTATTATGCTTCTGGTGGAGGAATTGAGATGACCTTGGGGACGTAGAAAAATAACGAACGATTCCTTGATATATAAACGAACAATTACAATGATTGAATTGAAAATATGTTTCTAGGTCATCCAAATAGAATTTTAAAAATGTTTTAGAAAGACTACTATTATGCTTCTGGTGGAGGAATTGAGATGACCTTGGGGACTTAGAAACATAACGAACGATTCCTTGATATATAAACGAACAATTACACCGATTGAATTGAAAATATGTTTCAAGGTCATCCAAATTGAATTTTAAAAATGTTTTAGAAAGACTACTATTATGCTTCTGGTGGAGGAATTGAGATGACCTTGGGGACTTAAAAAAATAACGATCGATTCCTTGATATATAAGAGAACAATAACACCGATTGAATTGAAAATATGTTTTAAGGTCATCCACGAGGAATTTTAAAAATGTTTTAGAAAGATCATTATTATGCTTTTGGTGGATGGATTGCAGTGACTTTGGGGACTTAGAAACATCCCGAACTATTCCTTGATATGTAAACCAACGGATACGCTGATTACTCTAAAAATATGTTTCAAGGTCATCCAAATTAAATTTTAAAAATGTTTGAGAAAGACTACTATTATGCTTCTGGTGGAGGAATTGCGATGAACTTAGGTACTTAGAAAATTCCCTAACCAATCTTTGATATTTAAACTTATGGATACGCTGAAAGATTTCTTAATATGTTTCAGATCATCTACAAAGAATTTTAAAAATGTTTTAGAAAGTCTACTATTATGCTTCTGGTGGAGGAATTGCGATGACCTTGGGGACTTAAAAATATCCCGAACGATTGATTGATATGTAAACTAACGGATACGCTGATTACTTTGAAAATATGTTTCAAGGTCATCCAAATAGAATTTTAAAAATGTTTTAGAAAGACTACTATTATGCTTCTGGTGGAGGAGTTGAGATGACCTTGGGGACTTAGAAACATAACGAACAATTCCTTGATATATAAACGAACAATTACACCGATTGAATTGAAAATATGTTTCAAGGTCATCCAAATTGAATTTTAAAAATGTTTTAGAAAGACTACTATTATGCTTCTGTTGGAGGAATTGAGATGACCTTGGGGACTTAGAAACATAAGGAACGATTCCTTGATATATAAACGAACAATAACACCGATTTAATTGAAAATATGTTTCAAGGTCATCCAAATTGAATTTTAAAAATGTTTTAGAAAGACTACTATTATGCTTCTGGTGGAGGAATTGAGATGACCTTGGGGACTTAGAAACATAACGAACGATTCCTTGATATATAAACGAACAATTACACCGATTGAATTGAAAATATGTTTTAAGGTCATCCACGAGAAATTTTAAAAACGTTTTAGAAAGATCGTTATTATGCTTCTGGTGGAGGGATTGAAATGACCTTGGGGACTTAGAAACATCCCGAACGATTCCTTGATATGTAAACCAACGGATACGCTGATTACTTTGAAAATATGTTTCAAGGTCATCCAAATTAAATTTTAAAAATGTTTTAGAAAGACTACTATTATGCTTCTGGTGGATTAATTGAGATGACCTTGGAGACTTAGAAACATAACGAACGATTCCTTGATATATAAACGAACAATTACACCGATTGAATTGAAAATATGTTTCAAGGTCATCCACGAGGAATTTTAAAAATGTTTTAGAAAGATCATTATTATGCTTTTGGTGGATGGATTAAAGTGACTTTGGGGACTTAGAAATATCCCGAACTATTCCTTGATATGTAAACCAACGGATACGCTGATTACTCTGAAAATATGTTTCAAGGTCATCCAAATTAAATTTTTAAAATGTTTGAGAAAGACTACTATTATGCTTCTGGCGGAGGAATTGCGATGACTTTGGGGACTTAGAAATATCCCGAACGGTTGCTTGATATGTAAACTAACGGATACGCTGATTACTTTAAAAATATGTTTCAAGGTCATCCAAATTAAATTTTAAAAATATTTTAGAAATACTACTATTATGCTTCTGGTGGATGAATTGAGATGACCTTGGGGACTTAGAAACATAAGGAACGATTCCTTGATATATAAACGAACAATAACACCGATTGAATTGAAAATATGTTTCAAGGTCATCCAAATTGAATTTTAAAAATGTTTTAGAAAGACTACTATTATGCTTCTGGTGGAGGAATTGAGATGACCTTGGGGACTTAGAAACATAAGGAACGATTCCTTGATATATAAACGAACAATTACACCGATTGAATTGAAAATATGTTTAAAGGTCATCCACGAGAAATTTTAAAAACGTTTTAGAAAGATCGTTATTATGCTTCTGGTGGAGGGATTGAAATGACCTTGGGGACTTAGAAACATCCCGAACGATTCCTTGATATGTAAACCAACGGATACGCTGATTACTTTGAAAATATGTTTCAAGGTCATCCAAATAGAATTTTAAAAATGTTTTAGAAAGACTACTATTATGCTTCTGGTGGAGGAATTGAGATGACCTTGGGGACTTAGAAACATAACGAACGATTCCTTGATATATAAACGAACAATTACACCGATTGAATTGAAAATATGCTTAAAACGTTTTAGAAAGATCATTATTATGCTTCTGGTGGAGGGATTGAAATGACCTTGGGGACTTAGAAACATCCCGAACGATTCCTTGATATGTAAACCAACGGATACGCTGATTACTTTAAAAATATGTTTCAAGGTCATCCAAATTAAATTTTTAAAATGTTTTAGAAAGACTACTATTATGCTTCTGGTGGAGGAATTGAGATGACCTTGGGGACGTAGAAAAATAACGAACGATTCCTTGATATATAAACGAACAATTACAATGATTGAATTGAAAATATGTTTCTAGGTCATCCAAATAGAATTTTAAAAATGTTTTAGAAAGACTACTATTATGCTTCTGGTGGAGGAATTGAGATGACCTTGGGGACTTAGAAACATAACGAACGATTCCTTGATATATAAACGAACAATTAAACCGATTGAATTGAAAATATGTTTCAAGGTCATCCAAATTGAATTTTAAAAATGTTTTAGAAAGACTACTATTATGCTTCTGGTGGAGGAATTGAGATGACCTTGGGGACTTAAAAAAATAACGATCGATTCCTTGATATATAAGAGAACAATAACACCGATTGAATTGAAAATATGTTTTAAGGTCATCCACGAGGAATTTAAAAAATGTTTTAGAAAGATCATTATTATGCTTTTGGTGGATGGATTGCAGTGACTTTGGGGACTTAGAAACATAACGAACGATTCCTTGATATATAAACGAACAATTACACCGATTGAATTTAAAATATGTTTAAAGGTCATCCACGAGAAATTTTAAAAACGTTTTAGAAAGATCGTTATTATGCTTCTGGTGGAGGGATTGAAATGACCTTGGGGACTTAGAAACATCCCGAACGATTCCTTGATATGTAAACCAACGGATACGCTGATTACTTTGAAAATATGTTTCAAGGTCATCCAAATTAAATTTTAAAAATGTTTTAGAAAGACTACTATTATGCTTCTGGTGGATTAATTGAGATGACCTTGGAGACTTAGAAACATAACAAACGATTCCTTGATATATAAACGAACAATTACACCGATTGAATTGAAAATATGTTTCAAGGTCATCCACGAGGAATTTTAAAAATGTTTTAGAAAGATCATTATTATGCTTTTGGTGGATGGATTAAAGTGACTTTGGGGACTTAGAAATATCCCGAACTATTCCTTGATATGTAAACCAACGGATACGCTGATTACTCTGAAAATATGTTTCAAGGTTATCCAAATTAAATTTTTAAAATGTTTGAGAAAGACTACTATTATGCTTCTGGCGGAGGAATTGCGATGACTTTGGGGACTTAGAAATATCCCGAACGATTCCTTGATATGTAAACTAACGGATACGCTGATTACTTTAAAAATATGTTTCAAGGTCATCCAAATTAAATTTTAAAAATATTTTAGAAATACTACTATTATGCTTCTGGTGGAGGAATTGAGATGACCTTGGGGACTTAGAAACATAAGGAACGATTCCTTGATATATAAACGAACAATAACACCGATTGAATTGAAAATATGTTTCAAGGTCATCCAAATTGAATTTTAAAAATGTTTTAGAAAGACTACTATTATGCTTCTGGTGGAGGAATTGAGATGACCTTGGGGACTTAGAAACATAAGGAACGATTCCTTGATATATAAACGAACAATAACACCGATTTAATTGAAAATATGTTTCAAGGTCATCCACGAGGATATTAAAAATGTTTTAGAAAGATCATTTTTATGCTTCTGGTGGAGGGATTGAAATGACCTTGGGGACTTAGAAACATCCCGAACGATTCCTTGATATGTAAACCAACGGATACGCTGATTACTTTGAAAATATGTTTCAAGGTCATCCAAATTAAATTTTTAAAATGTTTTAGAAAGACTACTATTATGCTTCTGGTGGAGGAATTGAGATGACCTTGGGGACGTAGAAAAATAACGAACGATTCCTTGATATATAAACGAACAATTACAATGATTGAATTGAAAATATGTTTCTAGGTCATCCAAATAGAATTTTAAAAATGTTTTAGAAAGACTACTATTATGCTTCTGGTGGAGGAATTGAGATGACCTTGGGGACTTAGAAACATAACGAACGATTCCTTGATATATAAACGAACAATTACACCGATTGAATTGAAAATATGTTTCAAGGTCATCCAAATTGAATTTTAAAAATGTTTTAGAAAGACTACTATTATGCTTCTGGTGGAGGAATTGAGATGACCTTGGGGACTTAAAAAAATAACGATCGATTCCTTGATATATAAGAGAACAATAACACCGATTGAATTGAAAATATGTTTTAAGGTCATCCACGAGAAATTTTAAAAACGTTTTAGAAAGATCGTTATTATGCTTCTGGTGGAGGGATTGAAATGACCTTGGGGACTTAGAAACATCCCGAACGATTCCTTGATATGTAAACCAACGGATACGCTGATTACTTTGAAAATATGTTTCAAGGTCATCCAAATTAAATTTTAAAAATGTTTTAGAAAGACTACTATTATGCTTCTGGTGGATTAATTGAGATGACCTTGGAGACTTAGAAACATAACGAACGATTCCTTGATATATAAACGAACAATTACACCGATTGAATTGAAAATATGTTTCAAGGTCATCCACGAGGAATTTTAAAAATGTTTTAGAAAGATCATTATTATGCTTTTGGTGGATGGATTAAAGTGACTTTGGGGACTTAGAAATATCCCGAACTATTCCTTGATATGTAAACCAACGGATACGCTGATTACTCTGAAAATATGTTTCAAGGTCATCCAAATTAAATTTTTAAAATGTTTGAGAAAGACTACTATTATGCTTCTGGCGGAGGAATTGCGATGACTTTGGGGACTTAGAAATATCCCGAACGGTTGCTTGATATGTAAACTAACGGATACGCTGATTACTTTAAAAATATGTTTCAAGGTCATCCAAATTAAATTTTAAAAATATTTTAGAAATACTACTATTATGCTTCTGGTGGATGAATTGAGATGACCTTGGGGACTTAGAAACATAAGGAACGATTCCTTGATATATAAACGAACAATAACACCGATTGAATTGAAAATATGTTTCAAGGTCATCCAAATTGAATTTTAAAAATGTTTTAGAAAGACTACTATTATGCTTCTGGTGGAGGAATTGAGATGACCTTGGGGACTTAGAAACATAAGGAACGATTCCTTGATATATAAACGAACAATTACACCGATTGAATTGAAAATATGTTTAAAGGTCATCCACGAGAAATTTTAAAAACGTTTTAGAAAGATCGTTATTATGCTTCTGGTGGAGGGATTGAAATGACCTTGGGGACTTAGAAACATCCCGAACGATTCCTTGATATGTAAACCAACGGATACGCTGATTACTTTGAAAATATGTTTCAAGGTCATCCAAATTAAATTTTAAAAATGTTTTAGAAAGACTACTATTATGCTTCTGGTGGAGGAATTGAGATGACCTTGGGGACTTAGAAAAATAACGAACGATTCCTTGATATATAAACGAACAATTACACCGATTGAATTGAAAATATGCTTAAAACGTTTTAGAAAGATCATTATTATGCTTCTGGTGGAGGGATTGAAATGACCTTGGGGACTTAGAAACATCCCGAACGATTCCTTGATATGTAAACCAACGGATAAGCTGATTACTTTGAAAATATGTTTCAAGGTCATCCAAATTAAATTTTTAAAATGTTTTATAGAGACTACTATTATGCTTCTGGTGGAGGAATTGAGATGACCTTGGGGACGTAGAAAAATAACGAACGATTCCTTGATATATAAACGAACAATTACAATGATTGAATTGAAAATATGTTTCTAGGTCATCCAAATAGAATTTTAAAAATGTTTTAGAAAGACTACTATTATGCTTCTGGTGGAGGAATTGAGATGACCTTGGGGACTTAGAAACATAACGAACGATTCCTTGATATATAAACGAACAATTACACCGATTGAATTGAAAATATGTTTCAAGGTCATCCAAATTGAATTTTAAAAATGTTTTAGAAAGACTACTATTATGCTTCTGGTGGAGGAATTGAGATGACCTTGGGGACTTAAAAAAATAACGATCGATTCCTTGATATATAAGAGAACAATAACACCGATTGAATTGAAAATATGTTTTAAGGTCATCCACGAGGAATTTTAAAAATGTTTTAGAAAGATCATTATTATGCTTTTGGTGGATGGATTGCAGTGACTTTGGGGACTTAGAAACATCCCGAACTATTCCTTGATATGTAAACCAACGGATACGCTGATTACTCTAAAAATATGTTTCAAGGTCATCCAAATTAAATTTTAAAAATGTTTGAGAAAGACTACTATTATGCTTCTGGTGGAGGAATTGCGATGAACTTAGGTACTTAGAAAATTCCCTAACCAATCTTTGATATTTAAACTTATGGATACGCTGAAAGATTTCTTAATATGTTTCAGATCATCTACAAAGAATTTTAAAAATGTTTTAGAAAGTCTACTATTATGCTTCTGGTGGAGGAATTGCGATGACCTTGGGGACTTAAAAATATCCCGAACGATTGATTGATATGTAAACTAACGGATACGCTGATTACTTTGAAAATATGTTTCAAGGTCATCCAAATAGAATTTTAAAAATGTTTTAGAAAGACTACTATTATGCTTCTGGTGGAGGAGTTGAGATGACCTTGGGGACTTAGAAACATAACGAACAATTCCTTGATATATAAACGAACAATTACACCGATTGAATTGAAAATATGTTTCAAGGTCATCCAAATTGAATTTTAAAAATGTTTTAGAAAGACTACTATTATGCTTCTGTTGGAGGAATTGAGATGACCTTGGGGACTTAGAAACATAAGGAACGATTCCTTGATATATAAACGAACAATAACACCGATTTAATTGAAAATATGTTTCAAGGTCATCCAAATTGAATTTTAAAAATGTTTTAGAAAGACTACTATTATGCTTCTGGTGGAGGAATTGAGATGACCTTGGGGACTTAGAAACATAACGAACGATTCCTTGATATATAAACGAACAATTACACCGATTGAATTGAAAATATGTTTTAAGGTCATCCACGAGAAATTTTAAAAACGTTTTAGAAAGATCGTTATTATGCTTCTGGTGGAGGGATTGAAATGACCTTGGGGACTTAGAAACATCCCGAACGATTCCTTGATATGTAAACCAACGGATACGCTGATTACTTTGAAAATATGTTTCAAGGTCATCCAAATTAAATTTTTAAAATGTTTTAGAAAGACTACTATTATGCTTCTGGTGGATTAATTGAGATGACCTTGGAGACTTAGAAACATAACGAACGATTCCTTGATATATAAACGAACAATTACACCGATTGAATTGAAAATATGTTTCAAGGTCATCCACGAGGAATTTTAAAAATGTTTTAGAAAGATCATTATTATGCTTTTGGTGGATGGATTAAAGTGACTTTGGGGACTTAGAAATATCCCGAACTATTCCTTGATATGTAAACCAACGGATACGCTGATTACTCTGAAAATATGTTTCAAGGTCATCCAAATTAAATTTTTAAAATGTTTGAGAAAGACTACTATTATGCTTCTGGCGGAGGAATTGCGATGACTTTGGGGACTTAGAAATATCCCGAACGGTTGCTTGATATGTAAACTAACGGATACGCTGATTACTTTAAAAATATGTTTCAAGGTCATCCAAATTAAATTTTAAAAATATTTTAGAAATACTACTATTATGCTTCTGGTGGATGAATTGAGATGACCTTGGGGACTTAGAAACATAAGGAACGATTCCTTGATATATAAACGAACAATAACACCGATTGAATTGAAAATATGTTTCAAGGTCATCCAAATTGAATTTTAAAAATGTTTTAGAAAGACTACTATTATGCTTCTGGTGGAGGAATTGAGATGACCTTGGGGACTTAGAAACATAAGGAACGATTCCTTGATATATAAACGAACAATTACACCGATTGAATTGAAAATATGTTTAAAGGTCATCCACGAGAAATTTTAAAAACGTTTTAGAAAGATCGTTATTATGCTTCTGGTGGAGGGATTGAAATGACCTTGGGGACTTAGAAACATCCCGAACGATTCCTTGATATGTAAACCAACGGATACGCTGATTACTTTGAAAATATGTTTCAAGGTCATCCAAATAGAATTTTAAAAATGTTTTAGAAAGACTACTATTATGCTTCTGGTGGAGGAATTGAGATGACCTTGGGGACTTAGAAACATAACGAACGATTCCTTGATATATAAACGAACAATTACACCGATTGAATTGAAAATATGCTTAAAACGTTTTAGAAAGATCATTATTATGCTTCTGGTGGAGGGATTGAAATGACCTTGGGGACTTAGAAACATCCCGAACGATTCCTTGATATGTAAACCAACGGATACGCTGATTACTTTAAAAATATGTTTCAAGGTCATCCAAATTAAATTTTTAAAATGTTTTAGAAAGACTACTATTATGCTTCTGGTGGAGGAATTGAGATGACCTTGGGGACGTAGAAAAATAACGAACGATTCCTTGATATATAAACGAACAATTACAATGATTGAATTGAAAATATGTTTCTAGGTCATCCAAATAGAATTTTAAAAATGTTTTAGAAAGACTACTATTATGCTTCTGGTGGAGGAATTGAGATGACCTTGGGGACTTAGAAACATAACGAACGATTCCTTGATATATAAACGAACAATTAAACCGATTGAATTGAAAATATGTTTCAAGGTCATCCAAATTGAATTTTAAAAATGTTTTAGAAAGACTACTATTATGCTTCTGGTGGAGGAATTGAGATGACCTTGGGGACTTAAAAAAATAACGATCGATTCCTTGATATATAAGAGAACAATAACACCGATTGAATTGAAAATATGTTTTAAGGTCATCCACGAGGAATTTAAAAAATGTTTTAGAAAGATCATTATTATGCTTTTGGTGGATGGATTGCAGTGACTTTGGGGACTTAGAAACATCCCGAACGATTCCTTGATATGTAAACCAACGGATACGCTGATTACTTTGAAAATATGTTTCAAGGTCATCCAAATTAAATTTTAAAAATGTTTTAGAAAGACTACTATTATGCTTCTGGTGGATTAATTGAGATGACCTTGGAGACTTAGAAACATAACAAACGATTCCTTGATATATAAACGAACAATTACACCGATTGAATTGAAAATATGTTTCAAGGTCATCCACGAGGAATTTTAAAAATGTTTTAGAAAGATCATTATTATGCTTTTGGTGGATGGATTAAAGTGACTTTGGGGACTTAGAAATATCCCGAACTATTCCTTGATATGTAAACCAACGGATACGCTGATTACTCTGAAAATATGTTTCAAGGTTATCCAAATTAAATTTTTAAAATGTTTGAGAAAGACTACTATTATGCTTCTGGCGGAGGAATTGCGATGACTTTGGGGACTTAGAAATATCCCGAACGATTCCTTGATATGTAAACTAACGGATACGCTGATTACTTTAAAAATATGTTTCAAGGTCATCCAAATTAAATTTTAAAAATATTTTAGAAATACTACTATTATGCTTCTGGTGGAGGAATTGAGATGACCTTGGGGACTTAGAAACATAAGGAACGATTCCTTGATATATAAACGAACAATAACACCGATTGAATTGAAAATATGTTTCAAGGTCATCCAAATTGAATTTTAAAAATGTTTTAGAAAGACTACTATTATGCTTCTGGTGGAGGAATTGAGATGACCTTGGGGACTTAGAAACATAAGGAACGATTCCTTGATATATAAACGAACAATAACACCGATTTAATTGAAAATATGTTTCAAGGTCATCCACGAGGATATTAAAAATGTTTTAGAAAGATCATTTTTATGCTTCTGGTGGAGGGATTGAAATGACCTTGGGGACTTAGAAACATCCCGAACGATTCCTTGATATGTAAACCAACGGATACGCTGATTACTTTGAAAATATGTTTCAAGGTCATCCAAATTAAATTTTTAAAATGTTTTAGAAAGACTACTATTATGCTTCTGGTGGAGGAATTGAGATGACCTTGGGGACGTAGAAAAATAACGAACGATTCCTTGATATATAAACGAACAATTACAATGATTGAATTGAAAATATGTTTCTAGGTCATCCAAATAGAATTTTAAAAATGTTTTAGAAAGACTACTATTATGCTTCTGGTGGAGGAATTGAGATGACCTTGGGGACTTAGAAACATAACGAACGATTCCTTGATATATAAGAGAACAATAACACCGATTGAATTGAAAATATGTTTTAAGGTCATCCACGAGAAATTTTAAAAACGTTTTAGAAAGATCGTTATTATGCTTCTGGTGGAGGGATTGAAATGACCTTGGGGACTTAGAAACATCCCGAACGATTCCTTGATATGTAAACCAACGGATACGCTGATTACTTTGAAAATATGTTTCAAGGTCATCCAAATTAAATTTTAAAAATGTTTTAGAAAGACTACTATTATGCTTCTGGTGGATTAATTGAGATGACCTTGGAGACTTAGAAACATAACGAACGATTCCTTGATATATAAACGAACAATTACACCGATTGAATTGAAAATATGTTTCAAGGTCATCCACGAGGAATTTTAAAAATGTTTTAGAAAGATCATTATTATGCTTTTGGTGGATGGATTAAAGTGACTTTGGGGACTTAGAAATATCCCGAACTATTCCTTGATATGTAAACCAACGGATACGCTGATTACTCTGAAAATATGTTTCAAGGTCATCCAAATTAAATTTTTAAAATATTTTAGAAATACTACTATTATGCTTCTGGTGGATGAATTGAGATGACCTTGGGGACTTAGAAACATAAGGAACGATTCCTTGATATATAAACGAACAATAACACCGATTGAATTGAAAATATGTTTCAAGGTCATCCAAATTGAATTTTAAAAATGTTTTAGAAAGACTACTATTATGCTTCTGGTGGAGGAATTGAGATGACCTTGGGGACTTAGAAACATAAGGAACGATTCCTTGATATATAAACGAACAATTACACCGATTGAATTGAAAATATGTTTAAAGGTCATCCACGAGAAATTTTAAAAACGTTTTAGAAAGATCGTTATTATGCTTCTGGTGGAGGGATTGAAATGACCTTGGGGACTTAGAAACATCCCGAACGATTCCTTGATATGTAAACCAACGGATACGCTGATTACTTTGAAAATATGTTTCAAGGTCATCCAAATTAAATTTTAAAAATGTTTTAGAAAGACTACTATTATGCTTCTGGTGGAGGAATTGAGATGACCTTGGGGACTTAGAAAAATAACGAACGATTCCTTGATATATAAACGAACAATTACACCGATTGAATTGAAAATATGCTTAAAACGTTTTAGAAAGATCATTATTATGCTTCTGGTGGAGGGATTGAAATGACCTTGGGGACTTAGAAACATCCCGAACGATTCCTTGATATGTAAACCAACGGATAAGCTGATTACTTTGAAAATATGTTTCAAGGTCATCCAAATTAAATTTTTAAAATGTTTTATAGAGACTACTATTATGCTTCTGGTGGAGGAATTGAGATGACCTTGGGGACGTAGAAAAATAACGAACGATTCCTTGATATATAAACGAACAATTACAATGATTGAATTGAAAATATGTTTCTAGGTCATCCAAATAGAATTTTAAAAATGTTTTAGAAAGACTACTATTATGCTTCTGGTGGAGGAATTGAGATGACCTTGGGGACTTAGAAACATAACGAACGATTCCTTGATATATAAACGAACAATTACACCGATTGAATTGAAAATATGTTTCAAGGTCATCCAAATTGAATTTTAAAAATGTTTTAGAAAGACTACTATTATGCTTCTGGTGGAGGAATTGAGATGACCTTGGGGACTTAAAAAAATAACGATCGATTCCTTGATATATAAGAGAACAATAACACCGATTGAATTGAAAATATGTTTTAAGGTCATCCACGAGGAATTTTAAAAATGTTTTAGAAAGATCATTATTATGCTTTTGGTGGATGGATTGCAGTGACTTTGGGGACTTAGAAACATCCCGAACTATTCCTTGATATGTAAACCAACGGATACGCTGATTACTCTAAAAATATGTTTCAAGGTCATCCAAATTAAATTTTAAAAATGTTTGAGAAAGACTACTATTATGCTTCTGGTGGAGGAATTGCGATGAACTTAGGTACTTAGAAAATTCCCTAACCAATCTTTGATATTTAAACTTATGGATACGCTGAAAGATTTCTTAATATGTTTCAGATCATCTACAAAGAATTTTAAAAATGTTTTAGAAAGTCTACTATTATGCTTCTGGTGGAGGAATTGCGATGACCTTGGGGACTTAAAAATATCCCGAACGATTGATTGATATGTAAACTAACGGATACGCTGATTACTTTGAAAATATGTTTCAAGGTCATCCAAATAGAATTTTAAAAATGTTTTAGAAAGACTACTATTATGCTTCTGGTGGAGGAGTTGAGATGACCTTGGGGACTTAGAAACATAACGAACAATTCCTTGATATATAAACGAACAATTACACCGATTGAATTGAAAATATGTTTCAAGGTCATCCAAATTGAATTTTAAAAATGTTTTAGAAAGACTACTATTATGCTTCTGTTGGAGGAATTGAGATGACCTTGGGGACTTAGAAACATAAGGAACGATTCCTTGATATATAAACGAACAATAACACCGATTTAATTGAAAATATGTTTCAAGGTCATCCAAATTGAATTTTAAAAATGTTTTAGAAAGACTACTATTATGCTTCTGGTGGAGGAATTGAGATGACCTTGGGGACTTAGAAACATAACGAACGATTCCTTGATATATAAACGAACAATTACACCGATTGAATTTAAAATATGTTTAAAGGTCATCCACGAGAAATTTTAAAAACGTTTTAGAAAGATCGTTATTATGCTTCTGGTGGAGGGATTGAAATGACCTTGGGGACTTAGAAACATCCCGAACGATTCCTTGATATGTAAACCAACGGATACGCTGATTACTTTGAAAATATGTTTCAAGGTCATCCAAATTAAATTTTAAAAATGTTTTAGAAAGACTACTATTATGCTTCTGGTGGATTAATTGAGATGACCTTGGAGACTTAGAAACATAACGAACGATTCCTTGATATATAAACGAACAATTACACCGATTGAATTGAAAATATGTTTCAAGGTCATCCACGAGGAATTTTAAAAATGTTTTAGAAAGATCATTATTATGCTTTTGGTGGATGGATTAAAGTGACTTTGGGGACTTAGAAATATCCCGAACTATTCCTTGATATGTAAACCAACAGATACGCTGATTACTCTGAAAATATGTTTCAAGGTCATCCAAATTAAATTTTTAAAATGTTTGAGAAAGACTACTATTATGCTTCTGGCGGAGGAATTGCGATGACTTTGGGGACTTAGAAATATCCCGAACGATTCCTTGATATGTAAACTAACGGATACGCTGATTACTTTAAAAATATGTTTCAAGGTCATCCAAATTAAATTTTAAAAATATTTTAGAAATACTACTATTATGCTTCTGGTGGAGGAATTGAGATGACCTTGGGGACTTAGAAACATAAGGAACGATTCCTTGATATATAAACGAACAATAACACCGATTGAATTGAAAATATGTTTCAAGGTCATCCAAATTGAATTTTAAAAATGTTTTAGAAAGACTACTATTATGCTTCTGGTGGAGGAATTGAGATGACCTTGGGGACTTAGAAACATAACGAACGATTCCTTGATATATAAACGAACAATTACACCGATTGATTTGAAAATATGTTTCAAGGTCATCCACGAGGATATTAAAAATGTTTTAGAAAGATCATAATTATGCTTCTAGTGGATGGATTGCAGTGACCTTGGGGACTTAGAAACATCCCGAACGATTCCTTGATATGTAAACCAACGGAAACGCTGATTTTTTTTGAAAATATGTTTCAAGGTCATCCAAATTAAATTTTAAAAATGTTTTAGAAAGGATACTATTATGCTTCTGGTGGAGGAATTGAGATAACCTTGGGGACTTAGAAACATAACGAACGATTCCTTGATATATAAACGAACAATTACACTGATTGAATTGAAAATATGTTTAAAGGTCATCCACGAGAAATTTTAAAAACGTTTTAGAAAGATCATTTTTATGCTTCTGGTGGAGGGATTGAAATAACCTTGGGGACTTAGAAACATCCCGAACGATTCCTTGATATGTAAACCAACGGATACGCTGATTACTTTGAAAATATGTTTCAAGGTCATCCAAATTAAATTTTAAAAATGTTTTAGAAAGACTACTATTATGCTTCTGGTGGAGGAATTGAGATGACCTTGGGGACTTAGAAAAATAACGAACGATTCCTTGATATATAAACGAACAATTACACCGATTGAATTGAAAATATGCTTAAAACGTTTTAGAAAGATCATTATTATGCTTCTGGTGGAGGGATTGAAATGACCTTGGGGACTTAGAAACATCCCGAACGATTCCTTGATATGTAAACCAACGGATAAGCTGATTACTTTGAAAATATGTTTCAAGGTCATCCAAATTAAATTTTTAAAATGTTTTATAGAGACTACTATTATGCTTCTGGTGGAGGAATTGAGATGACCTTGGGGACGTAGAAAAATAACGAACGATTCCTTGATATATAAACGAACAATTACAATGATTGAATTGAAAATATGTTTCTAGGTCATCCAAATAGAATTTTAAAAATGTTTTAGAAAGACTACTATTATGCTTCTGGTGGAGGAATTGAGATGACCTTGGGGACTTAGAAACATAACGAACGATTCCTTGATATATAAACGAACAATTACACCGATTGAATTGAAAATATGTTTCAAGGTCATCCAAATTGAATTTTAAAAATGTTTTAGAAAGACTACTATTATGCTTCTGGTGGAGGAATTGAGATGACCTTGGGGACTTAAAAAAATAACGATCGATTCCTTGATATATAAGAGAACAATAACACCGATTGAATTGAAAATATGTTTTAAGGTCATCCACGAGGAATTTTAAAAATGTTTTAGAAAGATCATTATTATGCTTTTGGTGGATGGATTGCAGTGACTTTGGGGACTTAGAAACATCCCGAACGATTCCTTGATATGTAAACCAACGGATACGCTGATTACTCTAAAAATATGTTTCAAGGTCATCCAAATTAAATTTTAAAAATGTTTGAGAAAGACTATTATTATGCTTCTGGTGGAGGAATTGCGATGAACTTAGGTACTTAGAAAATTCCCTAACCAATCTTTGATATTTAAACTTATGGATACGCTGAAAGATTTCTTAATATGTTTCAGATCATCTACAAAGAATTTTAAAAATGTTTTAGAAAGTCTACTATTATGCTTCTGGTGGAGGAATTGCGATGACCTTGGGGACTTAAAAATATCCCGAACGATTCCTTGATATGTAAACTAACGGATACGCTGATTACTTTGAAAATATGTTTCAAGGTCATCCAAATAGAATTTTAAAAATGTTTTAGAAAGACTACTATTATGCTTCTGGTGGAGGAATTGAGATGACCTTGGGGAATTAGAAACATAACGAACAATTCCTTGATATATAAACGAACAATTACACCGATTGAATTGAAAATATGTTTCAAGGTCATCCAAATTGAATTTTAAAAATGTTTTAGAAAGACTACTATTATGCTTCTGTTGGAGGAATTGAGATGACCTTGGGGACTTAGAAACATAAGGAACGATTCCTTGATATATAAACGAACAATAACACCGATTTAATTGAAAATATGTTTCAAGGTCATCCACGAGGAATTTTAAAAATGTTTTAGAAAGATCGTTATTATGCTTCTAGTGGATGGATTGCAGTGACCTTGGGGACTTAGAAACATCCCGAACGATTCCTTGATAACGATTCCTTGATATGTAAACCAACGGAAACGCTGATTTCTTTGAAAATATGTTTCAAGGTCATCCAAATTAAATTTTAAAAATGTTTTAGAAAGACTACTATTATGCTTCTGGTGGAGGAATTGAGATGACCTTGGGGACTTAGAAACATAACGAACGATTCCTTGATATATAAGCGAACAATTACACCGATTGAATTGAAAATATGTTTAAAGGTCATCCACGAGAAATTTTAAAAACGTTTTAGAAAGATCGTTATTATGCTTCTGGTGGAGGGATTGAAATGACCTTGGGGACTTAGAAACATCCCGAACGATTCCTTGATATGTAAACCAACGGATACGCTGATTACTTTGAAAATATGTTTCAAGGTCATCCAAATTAAATTTTAAAAATGTTTTAGAAAGACTACTATTATGCTTCTGGTGGAGGAATTGAGATGACCTTGGGGACTTAGAAAAATAACGAACGATTCCTTGATATATAAACGAACAATTACACCGATTGAATTGAAAATATGCTTAAAACGTTTTAGAAAGATCATTATTATGCTTCTGGTGGAGGGATTGAAATGACCTTGGGGACTCCCGAACGATTCCTTGATATGTAAACCAACGGATACGCTGATTACTTTGAAAATATGTTTCAAGGTCATCCAAATTAAATTTTAAAAATGTTTTAGAAAGACTACTATTATGCTTCTGGTGGAGGAATTGAGATGACCTTGGGGACTTAGAAACATAAGGAACGATTCCTTGATATATAAACGAACAATAACACCGATTGAATTGAAAATATGTTTCAAGGTCATCCAAATTGAATTTTAAAAATGTTTTAGAAAGACTACTATTATGCTTCTGGTGGAGGAATTGAGATGACCTTGGGGACTTAGAAACATAACGAACGATTCCTTGATATATAAACGAACAATTACACCGATTGAATTGAAAATATGTTTCAAGGTCATCCACGAGGATATTAAAAATGTTTTAGAAAGATCATAATTATGCTTCTAGTGGATGGATTGCAGTGACCTTGGGGACTTAGAAACATCCCGAACGATTCCTTGATATGTAAACCAACGGAAACGCTGATTTTTTTTGAAAATATGTTTCAAGGTCATCCAAATTAAATTTTAAAAATGTTTTAGAAAGGATACTATTATGCTTCTGGTGGAGGAATTGAGATAACCTTGGGGACTTAGAAACATAACGAACGATTCCTTGATATATAAACGAACAATTACACTGATTGAATTGAAAATATGTTTAAAGGTCATCCACGAGAAATTTTAAAAACGTTTTAGAAAGATCATTTTTATGCTTCTGGTGGAGGGATTGAAATAACCTTGGGGACTTAGAAACATCCCGAACGATTCCTTGATATGTAAACCAACGGATACGCTGATTACTTTGAAAATATGTTTCAAGGTCATCCAAATTAAATTTTAAAAATGTTTTAGAAAGACTACTATTATGCTTCTGGTGGAGGAATTGAGATGACCTTGGGGACTTAGAAAAATAACGAACGATTCCTTGATATATAAACGAACAATTACACCGATTGAATTGAAAATATGCTTAAAACGTTTTAGAAAGATCATTATTATGCTTCTGGTGGAGGGATTGAAATGACCTTGGGGACTTAGAAACATCCCGAACGATTCCTTGATATGTAAACCAACGGATAAGCTGATTACTTTGAAAATATGTTTCAAGGTCATCCAAATTAAATTTTTAAAATGTTTTATAGAGACTACTATTATGCTTCTGGTGGAGGAATTGAGATGACCTTGGGGACGTAGAAAAATAACGAACGATTCCTTGATATATAAACGAACAATTACAATGATTGAATTGAAAATATGTTTCTAGGTCATCCAAATAGAATTTTAAAAATGTTTTAGAAAGACTACTATTATGCTTCTGGTGGAGGAATTGAGATGACCTTGGGGACTTAGAAACATAACGAACGATTCCTTGATATATAAACGAACAATTACACCGATTGAATTGAAAATATGTTTCAAGGTCATCCAAATTGAATTTTAAAAATGTTTTAGAAAGACTACTATTATGCTTCTGGTGGAGGAATTGAGATGACCTTGGGGACTTAAAAAAATAACGATCGATTCCTTGATATATAAGAGAACAATAACACCGATTGAATTGAAAATATGTTTTAAGGTCATCCACGAGGAATTTTAAAAATGTTTTAGAAAGATCATTATTATGCTTTTGGTGGATGGATTGCAGTGACTTTGGGGACTTAGAAACATCCCGAACGATTCCTTGATATGTAAACCAACGGATACGCTGATTACTCTAAAAATATGTTTCAAGGTCATCCAAATTAAATTTTAAAAATGTTTGAGAAAGACTATTATTATGCTTCTGGTGGAGGAATTGCGATGAACTTAGGTACTTAGAAAATTCCCTAACCAATCTTTGATATTTAAACTTATGGATACGCTGAAAGATTTCTTAATATGTTTCAGATCATCTACAAAGAATTTTAAAAATGTTTTAGAAAGTCTACTATTATGCTTCTGGTGGAGGAATTGCGATGACCTTGGGGACTTAAAAATATCCCGAACGATTCCTTGATATGTAAACTAACGGATACGCTGATTACTTTGAAAATATGTTTCAAGGTCATCCAAATAGAATTTTAAAAATGTTTTAGAAAGACTACTATTATGCTTCTGGTGGAGGAATTGAGATGACCTTGGGGAATTAGAAACATAACGAACAATTCCTTGATATATAAACGAACAATTACACCGATTGAATTGAAAATATGTTTCAAGGTCATCCAAATTGAATTTTAAAAATGTTTTAGAAAGACTACTATTATGCTTCTGTTGGAGGAATTGAGATGACCTTGGGGACTTAGAAACATAAGGAACGATTCCTTGATATATAAACGAACAATAACACCGATTTAATTGAAAATATGTTTCAAGGTCATCCACGAGGAATTTTAAAAATGTTTTAGAAAGATCGTTATTATGCTTCTAGTGGATGGATTGCAGTGACCTTGGGGACTTAGAAACATCCCGAACGATTCCTTGATAACGATTCCTTGATATGTAAACCAACGGAAACGCTGATTTCTTTGAAAATATGTTTCAAGGTCATCCAAATTAAATTTTAAAAATGTTTTAGAAAGACTACTATTATGCTTCTGGTGGAGGAATTGAGATGACCTTGGGGACTTAGAAACATAACGAACGATTCCTTGATATATAAGCGAACAATTACACCGATTGAATTGAAAATATGTTTAAAGGTCATCCACGAGAAATTTTAAAAACGTTTTAGAAAGATCGTTATTATGCTTCTGGTGGAGGGATTGAAATGACCTTGGGGACTTAGAAACATCCCGAACGATTCCTTGATATGTAAACCAACGGATACGCTGATTACTTTGAAAATATGTTTCAAGGTCATCCAAATTAAATTTTAAAAATGTTTTAGAAAGACTACTATTATGCTTCTGGTGGAGGAATTGAGATGACCTTGGGAACTTAGAAACATAAGGAACGATTCCTTGATATATAAACGAACAATAACACCGATTGAATTGAAAATATGTTTCAAGGTCATCCAAATTGAATTTTAAAAATGTTTTAGAAAGACTACTATTATGCTTCTGGTGGAGGAATTGAGATGACCTTGGGGACTTAGAAACATAACGAACGATTCCTTGATATATAAACGAACAATTACACCGATTGAATTGAAAATATGTTTCAAGGTCATCCACGAGGATATTAAAAATGTTTTAGAAAGATCATAATTATGCTTCTAGTGGATGGATTGCAGTGACCTTGGGGACTTAGAAACATCCCGAACGATTCCTTGATATGTAAACCAACGGAAACGCTGATTTTTTTTGAAAATATGTTTCAAGGTCATCCAAATTAAATTTTAAAAATGTTTTAGAAAGGATACTATTATGCTTCTGGTGGAGGAATTGAGATAACCTTGGGGACTTAGAAACATAACGAACGATTCCTTGATATATAAACGAACAATTACACTGATTGAATTGAAAATATGTTTAAAGGTCATCCACGAGAAATTTTAAAAACGTTTTAGAAAGATCATTTTTATGCTTCTGGT
The DNA here is from genome assembly GCA_030545055.2 of Neoaliturus tenellus. Taxonomy (NCBI): domain Eukaryota; kingdom Metazoa; phylum Arthropoda; class Insecta; order Hemiptera; family Cicadellidae; genus Neoaliturus; species Neoaliturus tenellus. Next base: position 334,178,658 of record CM061531.1, on the reverse strand, counting down.
GGAGGGATTGAAATAACCTTGGGGACTTAGAAACATCCCGAACGATTCCTTGATATGTAAACCAACGGATACGCTGATTACTTTGAAAATATGTTTCAAGGTCATCCAAATTAAATTTTAAAAATGTTTTAGAAAGACTACTATTATGCTTCTGGTGGAGGAATTGAGATGACCTTGGGGACTTAGAAAAATAACGAACGATTCCTTGATATATAAACGAACAATTACACCGATTGAATTGAAAATATGCTTAAAACGTTTTAGAAAGATCATTATTATGCTTCTGGTGGAGGGATTGAAATGACCTTGGGGACTTAGAAACATCCCGAACGATTCCTTGATATGTAAACCAACGGATAAGCTGATTACTTTGAAAATATGTTTCAAGGTCATCCAAATTAAATTTTTAAAATGTTTTATAGAGACTACTATTATGCTTCTGGTGGAGGAATTGAGATGACCTTGGGGACGTAGAAAAATAACGAACGATTCCTTGATATATAAACGAACAATTACAATGATTGAATTGAAAATATGTTTCTAGGTCATCCAAATAGAATTTTAAAAATGTTTTAGAAAGACTACTATTATGCTTCTGGTGGAGGAATTGAGATGACCTTGGGGACTTAGAAACATAACGAACGATTCCTTGATATATAAACGAACAATTACACCGATTGAATTGAAAATATGTTTCAAGGTCATCCAAATTGAATTTTAAAAATGTTTTAGAAAGACTACTATTATGCTTCTGGTGGAGGAATTGAGATGACCTTGGGGACTTAAAAAAATAACGATCGATTCCTTGATATATAAGAGAACAATAACACCGATTGAATTGAAAATATGTTTTAAGGTCATCCACGAGGAATTTTAAAAATGTTTTAGAAAGATCATTATTATGCTTTTGGTGGATGGATTGCAGTGACTTTGGGGACTTAGAAACATCCCGAACGATTCCTTGATATGTAAACCAACGGATACGCTGATTACTCTAAAAATATGTTTCAAGGTCATCCAAATTAAATTTTAAAAATGTTTGAGAAAGACTATTATTATGCTTCTGGTGGAGGAATTGCGATGAACTTAGGTACTTAGAAAATTCCCTAACCAATCTTTGATATTTAAACTTATGGATACGCTGAAAGATTTCTTAATATGTTTCAGATCATCTACAAAGAATTTTAAAAATGTTTTAGAAAGTCTACTATTATGCTTCTGGTGGAGGAATTGCGATGACCTTGGGGACTTAAAAATATCCCGAACGATTCCTTGATATGTAAACTAACGGATACGCTGATTACTTTGAAAATATGTTTCAAGGTCATCCAAATAGAATTTTAAAAATGTTTTAGAAAGACTACTATTATGCTTCTGGTGGAGGAATTGAGATGACCTTGGGGAATTAGAAACATAACGAACAATTCCTTGATATATAAACGAACAATTACACCGATTGAATTGAAAATATGTTTCAAGGTCATCCAAATTGAATTTTAAAAATGTTTTAGAAAGACTACTATTATGCTTCTGTTGGAGGAATTGAGATGACCTTGGGGACTTAGAAACATAAGGAACGATTCCTTGATATATAAACGAACAATAACACCGATTTAATTGAAAATATGTTTCAAGGTCATCCACGAGGAATTTTAAAAATGTTTTAGAAAGATCGTTATTATGCTTCTAGTGGATGGATTGCAGTGACCTTGGGGACTTAGAAACATCCCGAACGATTCCTTGATAACGATTCCTTGATATGTAAACCAACGGAAACGCTGATTTCTTTGAAAATATGTTTCAAGGTCATCCAAATTAAATTTTAAAAATGTTTTAGAAAGACTACTATTATGCTTCTGGTGGAGGAATTGAGATGACCTTGGGGACTTAGAAACATAACGAACGATTCCTTGATATATAAGCGAACAATTACACCGATTGAATTGAAAATATGTTTAAAGGTCATCCACGAGAAATTTTAAAAACGTTTTAGAAAGATCGTTATTATGCTTCTGGTGGAGGGATTGAAATGACCTTGGGGACTTAGAAACATCCCGAACGATTCCTTGATATGTAAACCAACGGATACGCTGATTACTTTGAAAATATGTTTCAAGGTCATCCAAATTAAATTTTAAAAATGTTTTAGAAAGACTACTATTATGCTTCTGGTGGAGGAATTGAGATGACCTTGGGGACTTAGAAAAATAACGAACGATTCCTTGATATATAAACGAACAATTACACCGATTGAATTGAAAATATGCTTAAAACGTTTTAGAAAGATCATTATTATGCTTCTGGTGGAGGGATTGAAATGACCTTGGGGACTCCCGAACGATTCCTTGATATGTAAACCAACGGATACGCTGATTACTTTGAAAATATGTTTCAAGGTCATCCAAATTAAATTTTAAAAATGTTTTAGAAAGACTACTATTATGCTTCTGGTGGAGGAATTGAGATGACCTTGGGGACGTAGAAAAATAACGAACGATTCCTTGATATATAAACGAACAATTACAATGATTGAATTGAAAATATGTTTCAAGGTCATCCAAATTAAATTTTAAAAATGTTTTAGAAAGGATACTATTATGCTTCTGGTGGAGGAATTGAGATAACCTTGGGGACTTAGAAACATAACGAACGATTCCTTGATATATAAACGAACAATTACACCGATTGAATTGAAAATATGTTTAAAGGTCATCCACGAGAAATTTTAAAAACGTTTTAGAAAGACCATTTTTATGCTTCTGGTGGAGGGATTGAAATGACCTTGGGGACTTAGAAACATCCCGAACGATTCCTTGATATGTAAACCAACGGATACGCTGATTACTTTGAAAATATGTTTCAAGGTCATCCAAATTAAATTTTAAAAATGTTTTAGAAAGACTACTATTATGCTTCTGGTGGAGGAATTGAGATGACCTTGGGGACTTAGAAAAATAACGAACGATTCCTTGATATATAAACGAACAATTACACCGATTGAATTGAAAATATGCTTAAAACGTTTTAGAAAGATCATTATTATGCTTCTGGTGGAGGGATTGAAATGACCTTGGGGACTTAGAAACATCCCGAACGATTCCTTGATATGTAAACCAACGGATAAGCTGATTACTTTGAAAATATGTTTCAAGGTCATCCAAATTAAATTTTTAAAATGTTTTATAGAGACTACTATTATGCTTCTGGTGGAGGAATTGAGATGACCTTGGGGACGTAGAAAAATAACGAACGATTCCTTGATATATAAACGAACAATTACAATGATTGAATTGAAAATATGTTTCTAGGTCATCCAAATAGAATTTTAAAAATGTTTTAGAAAGACTACTATTATGCTTCTGGTGGAGGAATTGAGATGACCTTGGGGACTTAGAAACATAACGAACGATTCCTTGATATATAAACGAACAATTACACCGATTGAATTGAAAATATGTTTCAAGGTCATCCAAATTGAATTTTAAAAATGTTTTAGAAAGACTACTATTATGCTTCTGGTGGAGGAATTGAGATGACCTTGGGGACTTAAAAAAATAACGATCGATTCCTTGATATATAAGAGAACAATAACACCGATTGAATTGAAAATATGTTTCAAGGTCATCCAAATTGAATTTTAAAAATGTTTTAGAAAGACTACTATTATGCTTCTGTTGGAGGAATTGAGATGACCTTGGGGACTTAGAAAAATAACGAACGATTCCTTGATATATAAACGAACAATTACACCGATTGAATTGAAAATATGCTTAAAACGTTTTAGAAAGATCATTATTATGCTTCTGGTGGAGGGATTGAAATGACCTTGGGGACTTAGAAACATCCCGAACGATTCCTTGATATGTAAACCAACGGATAAGCTGATTACTTTGAAAATATGTTTCAAGGTCATCCAAATTAAATTTTTAAAATGTTTTATAGAGACTACTATTATGCTTCTGGTGGAGGAATTGAGATGACCTTGGGGACGTAGAAAAATAACGAACGATTCCTTGATATATAAACGAACAATTACAATGATTGAATTGAAAATATGTTTCTAGGTCATCCAAATAGAATTTTAAAAATGTTTTAGAAAGACTACTATTATGCTTCTGGTGGAGGAATTGAGATGACCTTGGGGACTTAGAAACATAACGAACGATTCCTTGATATATAAACGAACAATTACACCGATTGAATTGAAAATATGTTTCAAGGTCATCCAAATTGAATTTTAAAAATGTTTTAGAAAGACTACTATTATGCTTCTGGTGGAGGAATTGAGATGACCTTGGGGACTTAAAAAAATAACGATCGATTCCTTGATATATAAGAGAACAATAACACCGATTGAATTGAAAATATGTTTTAAGGTCATCCACGAGGAATTTTAAAAATGTTTTAGAAAGATCATTATTATGCTTTTGGTGGATGGATTGCAGTGACTTTGGGGACTTAGAAACATCCCGAACGATTCCTTGATATGTAAACCAACGGATACGCTGATTACTCTAAAAATATGTTTCAAGGTCATCCAAATTAAATTTTAAAAATGTTTGAGAAAGACTATTATTATGCTTCTGGTGGAGGAATTGCGATGAACTTAGGTACTTAGAAAATTCCCTAACCAATCTTTGATATTTAAACTTATGGATACGCTGAAAGATTTCTTAATATGTTTCAGATCATCTACAAAGAATTTTAAAAATGTTTTAGAAAGTCTACTATTATGCTTCTGGTGGAGGAATTGCGATGACCTTGGGGACTTAAAAATATCCCGAACGATTCCTTGATATGTAAACTAACGGATACGCTGATTACTTTGAAAATATGTTTCAAGGTCATCCAAATAGAATTTTAAAAATGTTTTAGAAAGACTACTATTATGCTTCTGGTGGAGGAATTGAGATGACCTTGGGGAATTAGAAACATAACGAACAATTCCTTGATATATAAACGAACAATTACACCGATTGAATTGAAAATATGTTTCAAGGTCATCCAAATTGAATTTTAAAAATGTTTTAGAAAGACTACTATTATGCTTCTGTTGGAGGAATTGAGATGACCTTGGGGACTTAGAAACATAAGGAACGATTCCTTGATATATAAACGAACAATAACACCGATTTAATTGAAAATATGTTTCAAGGTCATCCACGAGGAATTTTAAAAATGTTTTAGAAAGATCGTTATTATGCTTCTAGTGGATGGATTGCAGTGACCTTGGGGACTTAGAAACATCCCGAACGATTCCTTGATAACGATTCCTTGATATGTAAACCAACGGAAACGCTGATTTCTTTGAAAATATGTTTCAAGGTCATCCACGAGGAATTTTAAAAATGTTTTAGAAAGATCATTATTATGCTTTTGGTGGATGGATTAAAGTGACTTTGGGGACTTAGAAATATCCCGAACTATTCCTTGATATGTAAACCAACGGATACGCTGATTACTCTGAAAATATGTTTCAAGGTCATCCAAATTAAATTTTAAAAATGTTTTAGAAAGACTACTATTATGCTTCTGGTGGAGGAATTGAGATGACCTTGGGGACTTAGAAACATAACGAACGATTCCTTGATATATAAGCGAACAATTACACCGATTGAATTGAAAATATGTTTAAAGGTCATCCACGAGAAATTTTAAAAACGTTTTAGAAAGATCGTTATTATGCTTCTGGTGGAGGGATTGAAATGACCTTGGGGACTTAGAAACATCCCGAACGATTCCTTGATATGTAAACCAACGGATACGCTGATTACTTTGAAAATATGTTTCAAGGTCATCCAAATTAAATTTTAAAAATGTTTTAGAAAGACTACTATTATGCTTCTGGTGGAGGAATTGAGATGACCTTGGGGACTTAGAAAAATAACGAACGATTCCTTGATATATAAACGAACAATTACACCGATTGAATTGAAAATATGCTTAAAACGTTTTAGAAAGATCATTATTATGCTTCTGGTGGAGGGATTGAAATGACCTTGGGGACTCCCGAACGATTCCTTGATATGTAAACCAACGGATACGCTGATTACTTTGAAAATATGTTTCAAGGTCATCCAAATTAAATTTTAAAAATGTTTTAGAAAGACTACTATTATGCTTCTGGTGGAGGAATTGAGATGACCTTGGGGACTTAGAAACATAAGGAACGATTCCTTGATATATAAACGAACAATAACACCGATTGAATTGAAAATATGTTTCAAGGTCATCCAAATTGAATTTTAAAAATGTTTTAGAAAGACTACTATTATGCTTCTGGTGGAGGAATTGAGATGACCTTGGGGACTTAGAAACATAACGAACGATTCCTTGATATATAAACGAACAATTACACCGATTGAATTGAAAATATGTTTCAAGGTCATCCACGAGGATATTAAAAATGTTTTAGAAAGATCATAATTATGCTTCTAGTGGATGGATTGCAGTGACCTTGGGGACTTAGAAACATCCCGAACGATTCCTTGATATGTAAACCAACGGAAACGCTGATTTTTTTTGAAAATATGTTTCAAGGTCATCCAAATTAAATTTTAAAAATGTTTTAGAAAGGATACTATTATGCTTCTGGTGGAGGAATTGAGATAACCTTGGGGACTTAGAAACATAACGAACGATTCCTTGATATATAAACGAACAATTACACTGATTGAATTGAAAATATGTTTAAAGGTCATACACGAGAAATTTTAAAAACGTTTTAGAAAGATCATTTTTATGCTTCTGGTGGAGGGATTGAAATAACCTTGGGGACTTAGAAACATCCCGAACGATTCCTTGATATGTAAACCAACGGATACGCTGATTACTTTGAAAATATGTTTCAAGGTCATCCAAATTAAATTTTAAAAATGTTTTAGAAAGACTACTATTATGCTTCTGGTGGAGGAATTGAGATGACCTTGGGGACTTAGAAAAATAACGAACGATTCCTTGATATATAAACGAACAATTACACCGATTGAATTGAAAATATGCTTAAAACGTTTTAGAAAGATCATTATTATGCTTCTGGTGGAGGGATTGAAATGACCTTGGGGACTTAGAAACATCCCGAACGATTCCTTGATATGTAAACCAACGGATAAGCTGATTACTTTGAAAATATGTTTCAAGGTCATCCAAATTAAATTTTTAAAATGTTTTATAGAGACTACTATTATGCTTCTGGTGGAGGAATTGAGATGACCTTGGGGACGTAGAAAAATAACGAACGATTCCTTGATATATAAACGAACAATTACAATGATTGAATTGAAAATATGTTTCTAGGTCATCCAAATAGAATTTTAAAAATGTTTTAGAAAGACTACTATTATGCTTCTGGTGGAGGAATTGAGATGACCTTGGGGACTTAGAAACATAACGAACGATTCCTTGATATATAAACGAACAATTACACCGATTGAATTGAAAATATGTTTCAAGGTCATCCAAATTGAATTTTAAAAATGTTTTAGAAAGACTACTATTATGCTTCTGGTGGAGGAATTGAGATGACCTTGGGGACTTAAAAAAATAACGATCGATTCCTTGATATATAAGAGAACAATAACACCGATTGAATTGAAAATATGTTTTAAGGTCATCCACGAGGAATTTTAAAAATGTTTTAGAAAGATCATTATTATGCTTTTGGTGGATGGATTGCAGTGACTTTGGGGACTTAGAAACATCCCGAACGATTCCTTGATATGTAAACCAACGGATACGCTGATTACTCTAAAAATATGTTTCAAGGTCATCCAAATTAAATTTTAAAAATGTTTGAGAAAGACTATTATTATGCTTCTGGTGGAGGAATTGCGATGAACTTAGGTACTTAGAAAATTCCCTAACCAATCTTTGATATTTAAACTTATGGATACGCTGAAAGATTTCTTAATATGTTTCAGATCATCTACAAAGAATTTTAAAAATGTTTTAGAAAGTCTACTATTATGCTTCTGGTGGAGGAATTGCGATGACCTTGGGGACTTAAAAATATCCCGAACGATTCCTTGATATGTAAACTAACGGATACGCTGATTACTTTGAAAATATGTTTCAAGGTCATCCAAATAGAATTTTAAAAATGTTTTAGAAAGACTACTATTATGCTTCTGGTGGAGGAATTGAGATGACCTTGGGGAATTAGAAACATAACGAACAATTCCTTGATATATAAACGAACAATTACACCGATTGAATTGAAAATATGTTTCAAGGTCATCCAAATTGAATTTTAAAAATGTTTTAGAAAGACTACTATTATGCTTCTGTTGGAGGAATTGAGATGACCTTGGGGACTTAGAAACATAAGGAACGATTCCTTGATATATAAACGAACAATAACACCGATTTAATTGAAAATATGTTTCAAGGTCATCCACGAGGAATTTTAAAAATGTTTTAGAAAGATCGTTATTATGCTTCTAGTGGATGGATTGCAGTGACCTTGGGGACTTAGAAACATCCCGAACGATTCCTTGATAACGATTCCTTGATATGTAAACCAACGGAAACGCTGATTTCTTTGAAAATATGTTTCAAGGTCATCCAAATTAAATTTTAAAAATGTTTTAGAAAGACTACTATTATGCTTCTGGTGGAGGAATTGAGATGACCTTGGGGACTTAGAAACATAACGAACGATTCCTTGATATATAAGCGAACAATTACACCGATTGAATTGAAAATATGTTTAAAGGTCATCCACGAGAAATTTTAAAAACGTTTTAGAAAGATCGTTATTATGCTTCTGGTGGAGGGATTGAAATGACCTTGGGGACTTAGAAACATCCCGAACGATTCCTTGATATGTAAACCAACGGATACGCTGATTACTTTGAAAATATGTTTCAAGGTCATCCAAATTAAATTTTAAAAATGTTTTAGAAAGACTACTATTATGCTTCTGGTGGAGGAATTGAGATGACCTTGGGGACTTAGAAAAATAACGAACGATTCCTTGATATATAAACGAACAATTACACCGATTGAATTGAAAATATGCTTAAAACGTTTTAGAAAGATCATTATTATGCTTCTGGTGGAGGGATTGAAATGACCTTGGGGACTCCCGAACGATTCCTTGATATGTAAACCAACGGATACGCTGATTACTTTGAAAATATGTTTCAAGGTCATCCAAATTAAATTTTAAAAATGTTTTAGAAAGACTACTATTATGCTTCTGGTGGAGGAATTGAGATGACCTTGGGGACGTAGAAAAATAACGAACGATTCCTTGATATATAAACGAACAATTACAATGATTGAATTGAAAATATGTTTCAAGGTCATCCAAATTAAATTTTAAAAATGTTTTAGAAAGGATACTATTATGCTTCTGGTGGAGGAATTGAGATAACCTTGGGGACTTAGAAACATAACGAACGATTCCTTGATATATAAACGAACAATTACACCGATTGAATTGAAAATATGTTTAAAGGTCATCCACGAGAAATTTTAAAAACGTTTTAGAAAGACCATTTTTATGCTTCTGGTGGAGGGATTGAAATGACCTTGGGGACTTAGAAACATCCCGAACGATTCCTTGATATGTAAACCAACGGATACGCTGATTACTTTGAAAATATGTTTCAAGGTCATCCAAATTAAATTTTAAAAATGTTTTAGAAAGACTACTATTATGCTTCTGGTGGAGGAATTGAGATGACCTTGGGGACTTAGAAAAATAACGAACGATTCCTTGATATATAAACGAACAATTACACCGATTGAATTGAAAATATGCTTAAAACGTTTTAGAAAGATCATTATTATGCTTCTGGTGAAGGGATTGAAATGACCTTGGGGACTTAGAAACATCCCGAACGATTCCTTGATATGTAAACCAACGGATAAGCTGATTACTTTGAAAATATGTTTCAAGGTCATCCAAATTAAATTTTTAAAATGTTTTATAGAGACTACTATTATGCTTCTGGTGGAGGAATTGAGATGACCTTGGGGACGTAGAAAAATAACGAACGATTCCTTGATATATAAACGAACAATTACAATGATTGAATTGAAAATATGTTTCTAGGTCATCCAAATAGAATTTTAAAAATGTTTTAGAAAGACTACTATTATGCTTCTGGTGGAGGAATTGAGATGACCTTGGGGACTTAGAAACATAACGAACGATTCCTTGATATATAAACGAACAATTACACCGATTGAATTGAAAATATGTTTCAAGGTCATCCAAATTGAATTTTAAAAATGTTTTAGAAAGACTACTATTATGCTTCTGGTGGAGGAATTGAGATGACCTTGGGGACTTAAAAAAATAACGATCGATTCCTTGATATATAAGAGAACAATAACACCGATTGAATTGAAAATATGTTTCAAGGTCATCCAAATTGAATTTTAAAAATGTTTTAGAAAGACTACTATTATGCTTCTGTTGGAGGAATTGAGATGACCTTGGGGACTTAGAAACATAAGGAACGATTCCTTGATATATAAACGAACAATAACAGCGATTTAATTGAAAATATGTTTCAAGGTCATCCACGAGGAATTTTAAAAATGTTTTAGAAAGATCGTTATTATGCTTCTAGTGGATGGATTGCAGTGACCTTGGGGACTTAGAAACATCCCGAACGATTCCTTGATATGTAAACCAACGGAAACGCTGATTTCTTTGAAAATATGTTTCAAGGTCATCCAAATTAAATTTTAAAAATGTTTTAGAAAGACTACTATTATGCTTCTGGTGGAGGAATTGAGATGACCTTGGGGACTTAGAAACATAACGAACGATTCCTTGATATATAAGCGAACAATTACACCGATTGAATTGAAAATATGTTTAAAGGTCATCCACGAGAAATTTTAAAAACGTTTTAGAAAGATCGTTATTATGCTTCTGGTGGAGGGATTGAAATGACCTTGGGGACTTAGAAACATCCCGAACGATTCCTTGATATGTAAACCAACGGATACGCTGATTTCTTTGAAAATATGTTTCAAGGTCATCCAAATTAAATTTTAAAAATGTTTTAGAAAGACTACTATTATGCTTCTGGTGGAGGAATTGAGATGACTTCGGGGACTTAGAAAAATAACGAACGATTCCTTGATATATAAACGAACAATTACACCGATTGAATTGTAAATATGCTTAAAACGTTTTAGAAAGATCATTATTATGCTTCTGGTGGAGGGATTGAAATGACCTTGGGGACTTAGAAACATCCCGAACGATTCCTTGATATGTAAACTAACGGATACGCTGATTACTTTGAAAATATGTTTCAAGGTCATCCAAATTAAATTTTAAAAATGTTTTAGAAAGACTACTATTATGCTTCTGGTGGAGGAATTGAGATGACCTTGGGGACTTAGAAAATTCCCTAACCAATCTTTGATATTTAAACTTATGGATACGCTGAAAGATTTCTTAATATGTTTCAGATCATCTACAAAGAATTTTAAAAATGTTTTAGAAAGTCTACTATTATGCTTCTGGTGGAGGAATTGCGATGACCTTGGGGACTTAAAAATATCCCGAACGATTGATTGATATGTAAACTAACGGATACGCTGATTACTCTAAAAATATGTTTCAAGGTCATCCAAATTAAATTTTAAAAATGTTTGAGAAAGACTACTATTATGCTTCTGGTGGAGGAATTGCGATGAACTTAGGTACTTAGAAAATTCCCTAACCAATCTTTGATATTTAAGCTTATGGATACGCTGAAAGATTTCTTAATATGTTTCAGATCATCTACAAAGAATTTTAAAAATGTTTTAGAAAGTCTACTATTATGCTTCTGGTGGAGGAATTGCGATGACCTTGGGGACTTAAAAATATCCCGAACGATTGATTGATATGTAAACTAACGGATACGCTGATTACTTTGAAAATATGTTTCAAGGTCATCCAAATAGAATTTTAAAAATGTTTTAGAAAGACTACTATTATGCTTCTGGTGGAGGAATTGAGATGACCTTGGGGACTTAGAAACATAACGAACAATTCCTTGATATATAAACGAACAATTACACCGATTGAATTGAAAATATGTTTCAAGGTCATCCAAATTGAATTTTAAAAATGTTTTAGAAAGACTACTATTATGCTTCTGTTGGAGGAATTGAGATGACCTTGGGGACTTAGAAACATAAGGAACGATTCCTTGATATATAAACGAACAATAACAGCGATTTAATTGAAAATATGTTTCAAGGTCATCCACGAGGAATTTTAAAAATGTTTTAGAAAGATCGTTATTATGCTTCTAGTGGATGGATTGCAGTGACCTTGGGGACTTAGAAACATCCCGAACGATTCCTTGATATGTAAACCAACGGAAACGCTGATTTCTTTGAAAATATGTTTCAAGGTCATCCAAATTAAATTTTAAAAATGTTTTAGAAAGACTACTATTATGCTTCTGGTGGAGGAATTGAGATGACCTTGGGGACTTAGAAACATAACGAACGATTCCTTGATATATAAGCGAACAATTACACCGATTGAATTGAAAATATGTTTAAAGGTCATCCACGAGAAATTTTAAAAACGTTTTAGAAAGATCGTTATTATGCTTCTGGTGGAGGGATTGAAATGACCTTGGGGACTTAGAAACATCCCGAACGATTCCTTGATATGTAAACCAACGGATACGCTGATTTCTTTGAAAATATGTTTCAAGGTCATCCAAATTAAATTTTAAAAATGTTTTAGAAAGACTACTATTATGCTTCTGGTGGAGGAATTGAGATGACTTCGGGGACTTAGAAAAATAACGAACGATTCCTTGATATATAAACGAACAATTACACCGATTGAATTGTAAATATGCTTAAAACGTTTTAGAAAGATCATTATTATGCTTCTGGTGGAGGGATTGAAATGACCTTGGGGACTTAGAAACATCCCGAACGATTCCTTGATATGTAAACTAACGGATACGCTGATTACTTTGAAAATATGTTTCAAGGTCATCCAAATTAAATTTTAAAAATGTTTTAGAAAGACTACTATTATGCTTCTGGTGGAGGAATTGAGATGACCTTGGGGACTTAGAAACATAACGAACGATTCCTTGAAATATAAACGAACAATTACACCGATTGAATTGAAAATATGTTTCAAGGTCATCCACGAGGAATTTTAAAAATGTTTTAGAAAGATCATTATTATGCTTCTGGTGGAGGGATTGAAATGACCTTGGGGACTTAGAAACATCCCGAACGATTCCTTGATATGTAAACCAACGGATACGCTGATTTCTTTTAAAATATGTTACAAGGTCATCCAAATTAAATTTTAAAAATGTTTTAGAAAGACTACTATTATGCTTTTGGTGGAGGAATTGAGATGACCTTGGGGACTTAGAAACATAACGAACGATTCCTTGAAATATAAACGAACAATTACACCGATTGAATTGAAAATATGTTTCAAGGTCATCCACGAGGAATTTTAAAAATGTTTTAGAAAGATCATTATTATGCTTTTGGTGGATGGATTGCAGTGACTTTGGGGACTTAGAAATATCCCAAACTATTCCTTGATATGTGAACCAACGGATACGCTGATTACTCTGAAAATATGTTTCAAGGTCATCCAAATTAAATTTTTAAAATGTTTGAGAAAGACTACTATTATGCTTCTGGCGGAGGAATTGCGATGACTTTGGGGACTTAGAAATATCCCGAACGATTCCTTGATATGTAAACCAACGGATACGCTGATTACTTTGAAAATATGTTTCAAGGTCATCCAAATTAAATTTTAAAAATGTTTTAGAAAGACTACTATTATGCTTCTGGTGGAGGAATTGAGATGACCTTGGGGACGTAGAAAAATAACGAACGATTCCTTGATATATAAACGAACAATTACAATGATTGAATTGAAAATATGTTTCTAGGTCATCCAAATAGAATTTTAAAAATGTTTTAGAAAGACTACTATTATGCTTCTGGTGGAGGAATTGAGATGACCTTGGGGACTTAGAAACATAACGAACAATTCCTTGATATATAAACGAACAAGTACACCGATTGAATTGAAAATATGTTTCTAGGTCATCCAAATTGAATTTTAAAAATGTTTTAGAAAGACTACTATTATGCTTCTGGTGGAGGAATTGAGATGACCTTGGGGACTTAAAAAAAGAACGATCGATTCCTTGATATATAAGAGAACAATAACACCGATTGAATTGAAAATATGTTTTAAGGTCATCCACGAGGAATTTTAAAAATGTTTTAGAAAGATCATTATTATGCTTTTGGTGGATGGATTGCAGTGACTTTGGGGACTTAGAAACATCCCGAACGATTCCTTGATATGTAAACCAACGGATACGCTGATTACTCTAAAAATATGTTTCAAGGTCATCCAAATTAAATTTTAAAAATGTTTGAGAAAGACTATTATTATGCTTCTGGTGGAGGAATTGCGATGAACTTAGGTACTTAGAAAATTCCCTAACCAATCTTTGATATTTAAACTTATGGATACGCTGAAAGATTTCTTAATATGTTTCAGATCATCTACAAAGAATTTTAAAAATGTTTTAGAAAGTCTACTATTATGCTTCTGGTGGAGGAATTGCGATGACCTTGGGGACTTAAAAATATCCCGAACGATTCCTTGATATGTAAACTAACGGATACGCTGATTACTTTGAAAATATGTTTCAAGGTCATCCAAATAGAATTTTAAAAATGTTTTAGAAAGACTACTATTATGCTTCTGGTGGAGGAATTGAGATGACCTTGGGGAATTAGAAACATAACGAACAATTCCTTGATATATAAACGAACAATTACACCGATTGAATTGAAAATATGTTTCAAGGTCATCCAAATTGAATTTTAAAAATGTTTTAGAAAGACTACTATTATGCTTCTGTTGGAGGAATTGAGATGACCTTGGGGACTTAGAAACATAAGGAACGATTCCTTGATATATAAACGAACAATAACACCGATTTAATTGAAAATATGTTTCAAGGTCATCCACGAGGAATTTTAAAAATGTTTTAGAAAGATCGTTATTATGCTTCTAGTGGATGGATTGCAGTGACCTTGGGGACTTAGAAACATCCCGAACGATTCCTTGATAACGATTCCTTGATATGTAAACCAACGGAAACGCTGATTTCTTTGAAAATATGTTTCAAGGTCATCCAAATTAAATTTTAAAAATGTTTTAGAAAGACTACTATTATGCTTCTGGTGGAGGAATTGAGATGACCTTGGGGACTTAGAAACATAACGAACGATTCCTTGATATATAAGCGAACAATTACACCGATTGAATTGAAAATATGTTTAAAGGTCATCCACGAGAAATTTTAAAAACGTTTTAGAAAGATCGTTATTATGCTTCTGGTGGAGGGATTGAAATGACCTTGGGGACTTAGAAACATCCCGAACGATTCCTTGATATGTAAACCAACGGATACGCTGATTACTTTGAAAATATGTTTCAAGGTCATCCAAATTAAATTTTAAAAATGTTTTAGAAAGACTACTATTATGCTTCTGGTGGAGGAATTGAGATGACCTTGGGGACTTAGAAAAATAACGAACGATTCCTTGATATATAAACGAACAATTACACCGATTGAATTGAAAATATGCTTAAAACGTTTTAGAAAGATCATTATTATGCTTCTGGTGGAGGGATTGAAATGACCTTGGGGACTCCCGAACGATTCCTTGATATGTAAACCAACGGATACGCTGATTACTTTGAAAATATGTTTCAAGGTCATCCAAATTAAATTTTAAAAATGTTTTAGAAAGACTACTATTATGCTTCTGGTGGAGGAATTGAGATGACCTTGGGGACGTAGAAAAATAACGAACGATTCCTTGATATATAAACGAACAATTACAATGATTGAATTGAAAATATGTTTCAAGGTCATCCAAATTAAATTTTAAAAATGTTTTAGAAAGGATACTATTATGCTTCTGGTGGAGGAATTGAGATAACCTTGGGGACTTAGAAACATAACGAACGATTCCTTGATATATAAACGAACAATTACACCGATTGAATTGAAAATATGTTTAAAGGTCATCCACGAGAAATTTTAAAAACGTTTTAGAAAGACCATTTTTATGCTTCTGGTGGAGGGATTGAAATGACCTTGGGGACTTAGAAACATCCCGAACGATTCCTTGATATGTAAACCAACGGATACGCTGATTACTTTGAAAATATGTTTCAAGGTCATCCAAATTAAATTTTAAAAATGTTTTAGAAAGACTACTATTATGCTTCTGGTGGAGGAATTGAGATGACCTTGGGGACTTAGAAAAATAACGAACGATTCCTTGATATATAAACGAACAATTACACCGATTGAATTGAAAATATGCTTAAAACGTTTTAGAAAGATCATTATTATGCTTCTGGTGGAGGGATTGAAATGACCTTGGGGACTTAGAAACATCCCGAACGATTCCTTGATATGTAAACCAACGGATAAGCTGATTACTTTGAAAATATGTTTCAAGGTCATCCAAATTAAATTTTTAAAATGTTTTATAGAGACTACTATTATGCTTCTGGTGGAGGAATTGAGATGACCTTGGGGACGTAGAAAAATAACGAACGATTCCTTGATATATAAACGAACAATTACAATGATTGAATTGAAAATATGTTTCTAGGTCATCCAAATAGAATTTTAAAAATGTTTTAGAAAGACTACTATTATGCTTCTGGTGGAGGAATTGAGATGACCTTGGGGACTTAGAAACATAACGAACGATTCCTTGATATATAAACGAACAATTACACCGATTGAATTGAAAATATGTTTCAAGGTCATCCAAATTGAATTTTAAAAATGTTTTAGAAAGACTACTATTATGCTTCTGGTGGAGGAATTGAGATGACCTTGGGGACTTAAAAAAATAACGATCGATTCCTTGATATATAAGAGAACAATAACACCGATTGAATTGAAAATATGTTTCAAGGTCATCCAAATTGAATTTTAAAAATGTTTTAGAAAGACTACTATTATGCTTCTGTTGGAGGAATTGAGATGACCTTGGGGACTTAGAAACATAAGGAACGATTCCTTGATATATAAACGAACAATAACAGCGATTTAATTGAAAATATGTTTCAAGGTCATCCACGAGGAATTTTAAAAATGTTTTAGAAAGATCGTTATTATGCTTCTAGTGGATGGATTGCAGTGACCTTGGGGACTTAGAAACATCCCGAACGATTCCTTGATATGTAAACCAACGGAAACGCTGATTTCTTTGAAAATATGTTTCAAGGTCATCCAAATTAAATTTTAAAAATGTTTTAGAAAGACTACTATTATGCTTCTGGTGGAGGAATTGAGATGACCTTGGGGACTTAGAAACATAACGAACGATTCCTTGATATATAAGCGAACAATTACACCGATTGAATTGAAAATATGTTTAAAGGTCATCCACGAGAAATTTTAAAAACGTTTTAGAAAGATCGTTATTATGCTTCTGGTGGAGGGATTGAAATGACCTTGGGGACTTAGAAACATCCCGAACGATTCCTTGATATGTAAACCAACGGATACGCTGATTTCTTTGAAAATATGTTTCAAGGTCATCCAAATTAAATTTTAAAAATGTTTTAGAAAGACTACTATTATGCTTCTGGTGGAGGAATTGAGATGACTTCGGGGACTTAGAAAAATAACGAACGATTCCTTGATATATAAACGAACAATTACACCGATTGAATTGTAAATATGCTTAAAACGTTTTAGAAAGATCATTATTATGCTTCTGGTGGAGGGATTGAAATGACCTTGGGGACTTAGAAACATCCCGAACGATTCCTTGATATGTAAACTAACGGATACGCTGATTACTTTGAAAATATGTTTCAAGGTCATCCAAATTAAATTTTAAAAATGTTTTAGAAAGACTACTATTATGCTTCTGGTGGAGGAATTGAGATGACCTTGGGGACTTAGAAAATTCCCTAACCAATCTTTGATATTTAAACTTATGGATACGCTGAAAGATTTCTTAATATGTTTCAGATCATCTACAAAGAATTTTAAAAATGTTTTAGAAAGTCTACTATTATGCTTCTGGTGGAGGAATTGCGATGACCTTGGGGACTTAAAAATATCCCGAACGATTGATTGATATGTAAACTAACGGATACGCTGATTACTCTAAAAATATGTTTCAAGGTCATCCAAATTAAATTTTAAAAATGTTTGAGAAAGACTACTATTATGCTTCTGGTGGAGGAATTGCGATGAACTTAGGTACTTAGAAAATTCCCTAACCAATCTTTGATATTTAAACTTATGGATACGCTGAAAGATTTCTTAATATGTTTCAGATCATCTACAAAGAATTTTAAAAATGTTTTAGAAAGTCTACTATTATGCTTCTGGTGGAGGAATTGCGATGACCTTGGGGACTTAAAAATATCCCGAACGATTGATTGATATGTAAACTAACGGATACGCTGATTACTTTGAAAATATGTTTCAAGGTCATCCAAATAGAATTTTAAAAATGTTTTAGAAAGACTACTATTATGCTTCTGGTGGAGGAATTGAGATGACCTTGGGGACTTAGAAACATAACGAACAATTCCTTGATATATAAACGAACAATTACACCGATTGAATTGAAAATATGTTTCAAGGTCATCCAAATTGAATTTTAAAAATGTTTTAGAAAGACTACTATTATGCTTCTGTTGGAGGAATTGAGATGACCTTGGGGACTTAGAAACATAAGGAACGATTCCTTGATATATAAACGAACAATAACAGCGATTTAATTGAAAATATGTTTCAAGGTCATCCACGAGGAATTTTAAAAATGTTTTAGAAAGATCGTTATTATGCTTCTAGTGGATGGATTGCAGTGACCTTGGGGACTTAGAAACATCCCGAACGATTCCTTGATATGTAAACCAACGGAAACGCTGATTTCTTTGAAAATATGTTTCAAGGTCATCCAAATTAAATTTTAAAAATGTTTTAGAAAGACTACTATTATGCTTCTGGTGGAGGAATTGAGATGACCTTGGGGACTTAGAAACATAACGAACGATTCCTTGATATATAAGCGAACAATTACACCGATTGAATTGAAAATATGTTTAAAGGTCATCCACGAGAAATTTTAAAAACGTTTTAGAAAGATCGTTATTATGCTTCTGGTGGAGGGATTGAAATGACCTTGGGGACTTAGAAACATCCCGAACGATTCCTTGATATGTAAACCAACGGATACGCTGATTTCTTTGAAAATATGTTTCAAGGTCATCCAAATTAAATTTTAAAAATGTTTTAGAAAGACTACTATTATGCTTCTGGTGGAGGAATTGAGATGACTTCGGGGACTTAGAAAAATAACGAACGATTCCTTGATATATAAACGAACAATTACACCGATTGAATTGTAAATATGCTTAAAACGTTTTAGAAAGATCATTATTATGCTTCTGGTGGAGGGATTGAAATGACCTTGGGGACTTAGAAACATCCCGAACGATTCCTTGATATGTAAACTAACGGATACGCTGATTACTTTGAAAATATGTTTCAAGGTCATCCAAATTAAATTTTAAAAATGTTTTAGAAAGACTACTATTATGCTTCTGGTGGAGGAATTGAGATGACCTTGGGGACTTAGAAACATAACGAACGATTCCTTGATATATAAACGAACAATTACACCGATTGAATTAAAAATATGTTTAAAGGTCATCCACGAGAAATTTTAAAAACGTTTTAGAAAGATCATTTTTATGCTTCTGGTGGAGGGATTGAAATGACCTTGGGGACTTAGAAACATCCCGAACGATTCCTTGATATGTAAACCAACGGATACGCTGATTTCTTTTAAAATATGTTACAAGGTCATCCAAATTAAATTTTAAAAATGTTTTAGAAAGACTACTATTATGCTTTTGGTGGAGGAATTGAGATGACCTTGGGGACTTAGAAACATAACGAACGATTCCTTGAAATATAAACGAACAATTACACCGATTGAATTGAAAATATGTTTCAAGGTCATCCACGAGGAATTTTAAAAATGTTTTAGAAAGATCATTATTATGCTTTTGGTGGATGGATTGCAGTGACTTTGGGGACTTAGAAATATCCCAAACTATTCCTTGATATGTGAACCAACGGATACGCTGATTACTCTGAAAATATGTTTCAAGGTCATCCAAATTAAATTTTTAAAATGTTTGAGAAAGACTACTATTATGCTTCTGGCGGAGGAATTGCGATGACTTTGGGGACTTAGAAATATCCCGAACGATTCCTTGATATGTAAACCAACGGATACGCTGATTACTTTGAAAATATGTTTCAAGGTCATCCAAATTAAATTTTAAAAATGTTTTAGAAAGACTACTATTATGCTTCTGGTGGAGGAATTGAGATGACCTTGGGGACGTAGAAAAATAACGAACGATTCCTTGATATATAAACGAACAATTACAATGATTGAATTGAAAATATGTTTCTAGGTCATCCAAATAGAATTTTAAAAATGTTTTAGAAAGACTACTATTATGCTTCTGGTGGAGGAATTGAGATGACCTTGGGGACTTAGAAACATAACGAACAATTCCTTGATATATAAACGAACAAGTACACCGATTGAATTGAAAATATGTTTCTAGGTCATCCAAATTGAATTTTAAAAATGTTTTAGAAAGACTACTATTATGCTTCTGGTGGAGGAATTGAGATGACCTTGGGGACTTAAAAAAAGAACGATCGATTCCTTGATATATAAGAGAACAATAACACCGATTGAATTGAAAATATGTTTTAAGGTCATCCACGAGGAATTTTAAAAATGTTTTAGAAAGATCATTATTATGCTTTTGGTGGATGGATTGCAGTGACTTTGGGGACTCAGAAACATCCCGAACGATTCCTTGATATGTAAACCAACGGATACGCTGATTACTCAAAAAATATGTTTCAAGGTCATCCAAATTAAATTTTAAAAATGTTTGAGAAAGACTACTATTATGCTTCTGGTGGAGGAATTGCGATGAACTTAGGTACTTAGAAAATTCCCTAACCAATCTTTGATATTTAAACTTATGGATACGCTGAAAGATTTCTTAATATGTTTCAGATCATCTACAAAGAATTTTAAAAATGTTTTAGAAAGTCTACTATTATGCTTCTGGTGGAGGAATTGCGATGACCTTGGGGACTTAAAAATATCCCGAACGATTGATTGATATGTAAACTAACGGATACGCTGCTTACTTTGAAAATATGTTTCAAGGTCATCCAAATAGAATTTTAAAAATGTTTTAGAAAGACTACTATTATGCTTCTGGTGGAGGAATTGAGATGACCTTGGGGACTTAGAAACATAACGAACAATTCCTTGATATATAAACGAACAATTACACCGATTGAATTGAAAATATGTTTCAAGGTCATCCAAATTGAATTTTAAAAATGTTTTAGAAAGACTACTATTATGCTTCTGTTGGAGGAATTGAGATGACCTTGGGGACTTAGAAACATAAGGAACGATTCCTTGATATATAAACGAACAATAACACCGATTTAATTGAAAATATGTTTCAAGGTCATCCAAATTGAATTTTAAAAATGTTTTAGAAAGACTACTATTATGCTTCTGGTGGAGGAATTGAGATGACCTTGGGGACTTAGAAACATAACGAACGATTCCTTGATATATAAACGAACAATTACACCGATTGAATTTAAAATATGTTTAAAGGTCATCCACGAGAAATTTTAAAAACGTTTTAGAAAGATCGTTATTATGCTTCTGGTGGAGGGATTGAAATGACCTTGGGGACTTAGAAACATCCCGAACGATTCCTTGATATGTAAACCAACGGATACGCTGATTACTTTGAAAATATGTTTCAAGGTCATCCAAATTTAATTTTAAAAATGTTTTAGAAAGACTACTATTATGCTTCTGGTGGATTAATTGAGATGACCTTGGAGACTTAGAAACATAACGAACGATTCCTTGATATATAAACGAACAATTACACCGATTGAATTGAAAATATGTTTCAAGGTCATCCACGAGGAATTTTAAAAATGTTTTAGAAAGATCATTATTATGCTTTTGGTGGATGGATTAAAGTGACTTTGGGGACTTAGAAATATCCCGAACTATTCCTTGATATGTAAACCAACGGATACGCTGATTACTCTGAAAATATGTTTCAAGGTCATCCAAATTAAATTTTTAAAATGTTTGAGAAAGACTACTATTATGCTTCTGGCGGAGGAATTGCGATGACTTTGGGGACTTAGAAATATCCCGAACGATTCCTTGATATGTAAACTAACGGATACGCTGATTACTTTAAAAATATGTTTCAAGGTCATCCAAATTAAATTTTAAAAATATTTTAGAAATACTACTATTATGCTTCTGGTGGAGGAATTGAGATGACCTTGGGGACTTAGAAACATAAGGAACGATTCCTTGATATATAAACGAACAATAACACCGATTGAATTGAAAATATGTTTCAAGGTCATCCAAATTGAATTTTAAAAATGTTTTAGAAAGACTACTATTATGCTTCTGGTGGAGGAATTGAGATGACCTTGGGGACTTAAAAAAATAACGATCGATTCCTTGATATATAAGAGAACAATAACACCGATTGAATTGAAAATATGTTTTAAGGTCATCCACGAGGAATTTTAAAAATGTTTTAGAAAGATCATTATTATGCTTTTGGTAGATGGATTGCAGTGACTTTGGGGACTTAGAAACATCCCGAACGATTCCTTGATATGTAAACCAACGGATACGCTGATTACTCTAAAAATATGTTTCAAGGTCATCCAAATTAAATTTTAAAAATGTTTGAGAAAGACTACTATTATGCTTCTGGTGGAGGAATTGCGATGAACTTAGGTACTTAGAAAATTCCCTAACCAATCTTTGATATTTAAACTTATGGATACGCTGAAAGATTTCTTAATATGTTTCAGATCATCTACAAAGAATTTTAAAAATGTTTTAGAAAGTCTACTATTATGCTTCTGGTGGAGGAATTGCGATGACCTTGGGGACTTAAAAATATCCCGAACGATTGATTGATATGTAAACTAACGGATACGCTGATTACTTTGAAAATATGTTTCAAGGTCATCCAAATAGAATTTTAAAAATGTTTTAGAAAGACTACTATTATGCTTCTGTTGGAGGAATTGAGATGACCTTGGGGACTTAGAAACATAAGGAACGATTCCTTGATATATAAACGAACAATAACAGCGATTTAATTGAAAATATGTTTCAAGGTCATCCACGAGGAATTTTAAAAATGTTTTAGAAAGATCGTTATTATGCTTCTAGTGGATGGATTGCAGTGACCTTGGGGACTTAGAAACATCCCGAACGATTCCTTGATATGTAAACCAACGGAAACGCTGATTTCTTTGAAAATATGTTTCAAGGTCATCCAAATTAAATTTTAAAAATGTTTTAGAAAGACTACTATTATGCTTCTGGTGGAGGAATTGAGATGACCTTGGGGACTTAGAAACATAACGAACGATTCCTTGATATATAAGCGAACAATTACACCGATTGAATTGAAAATATGTTTAAAGGTCATCCACGAGAAATTTTAAAAACGTTTTAGAAAGATCGTTATTATGCTTCTGGTGGAGGGATTGAAATGACCTTGGGGACTTAGAAACATCCCGAACGATTCCTTGATATGTAAACCAACGGATACGCTGATTTCTTTGAAAATATGTTTCAAGGTCATCCAAATTAAATTTTAAAAATGTTTTAGAAAGACTACTATTATGCTTCTGGTGGAGGAATTGAGATGACTTCGGGGACTTAGAAAAATAACGAACGATTCCTTGATATATAAACGAACAATTACACCGATTGAATTGTAAATATGCTTAAAACGTTTTAGAAAGATCATTATTATGCTTCTGGTGGAGGGATTGAAATGACCTTGGGGACTTAGAAACATCCCGAACGATTCCTTGATATGTAAACTAACGGATACGCTGATTACTTTGAAAATATGTTTCAAGGTCATCCAAATTAAATTTTAAAAATGTTTTAGAAAGACTACTATTATGCTTCTGGTGGAGGAATTGAGATGACCTTGGGGACTTAGAAACATAACGAACGATTCCTTGATATATAAACGAACAATTACACCGATTGAATTAAAAATATGTTTAAAGGTCATCCACGAGAAATTTTAAAAACGTTTTAGAAAGATCATTTTTATGCTTCTGGTGGAGGGATTGAAATGACCTTGGGGACTTAGAAACATCCCGAACGATTCCTTGATATGTAAACCAACGGATACGCTGATTTCTTTTAAAATATGTTACAAGGTCATCCAAATTAAATTTTAAAAATGTTTTAGAAAGACTACTATTATGCTTTTGGTGGAGGAATTGAGATGACCTTGGGGACTTAGAAACATAACGAACGATTCCTTGAAATATAAACGAACAATTACACCGATTGAATTGAAAATATGTTTCAAGGTCATCCACGAGGAATTTTAAAAATGTTTTAGAAAGATCATTATTATGCTTTTGGTGGATGGATTGCAGTGACTTTGGGGACTTAGAAATATCCCAAACTATTCCTTGATATGTGAACCAACGGATACGCTGATTACTCTGAAAATATGTTTCAAGGTCATCCAAATTAAATTTTTAAAATGTTTGAGAAAGACTACTATTATGCTTCTGGCGGAGGAATTGCGATGACTTTGGGGACTTAGAAATATCCCGAACGATTCCTTGATATGTAAACCAACGGATACGCTGATTACTTTGAAAATATGTTTCAAGGTCATCCAAATTAAATTTTAAAAATGTTTTAGAAAGACTACTATTATGCTTCTGGTGGAGGAATTGAGATGACCTTGGGGACGTAGAAAAATAACGAACGATTCCTTGATATATAAACGAACAATTACAATGATTGAATTGAAAATATGTTTCTAGGTCATCCAAATAGAATTTTAAAAATGTTTTAGAAAGACTACTATTATGCTTCTGGTGGAGGAATTGAGATGACCTTGGGGACTTAGAAACATAACGAACAATTCCTTGATATATAAACGAACAAGTACACCGATTGAATTGAAAATATGTTTCTAGGTCATCCAAATTGAATTTTAAAAATGTTTTAGAAAGACTACTATTATGCTTCTGGTGGAGGAATTGAGATGACCTTGGGGACTTAAAAAAAGAACGATCGATTCCTTGATATATAAGAGAACAATAACACCGATTGAATTGAAAATATGTTTTAAGGTCATCCACGAGGAATTTTAAAAATGTTTTAGAAAGATCATTATTATGCTTTTGGTGGATGGATTGCAGTGACTTTGGGGACTCAGAAACATCCCGAACGATTCCTTGATATGTAAACCAACGGATACGCTGATTACTCAAAAAATATGTTTCAAGGTCATCCAAATTAAATTTTAAAAATGTTTGAGAAAGACTACTATTATGCTTCTGGTGGAGGAATTGCGATGAACTTAGGTACTTAGAAAATTCCCTAACCAATCTTTGATATTTAAACTTATGGATACGCTGAAAGATTTCTTAATATGTTTCAGATCATCTACAAAGAATTTTAAAAATGTTTTAGAAAGTCTACTATTATGCTTCTGGTGGAGGAATTGCGATGACCTTGGGGACTTAAAAATATCCCGAACGATTGATTGATATGTAAACTAACGGATACGCTGCTTACTTTGAAAATATGTTTCAAGGTCATCCAAATAGAATTTTAAAAATGTTTTAGAAAGACTACTATTATGCTTCTGGTGGAGGAATTGAGATGACCTTGGGGACTTAGAAACATAACGAACAATTCCTTGATATATAAACGAACAATTACACCGATTGAATTGAAAATATGTTTCAAGGTCATCCAAATTGAATTTTAAAAATGTTTTAGAAAGACTACTATTATGCTTCTGTTGGAGGAATTGAGATGACCTTGGGGACTTAGAAACATAAGGAACGATTCCTTGATATATAAACGAACAATAACACCGATTTAATTGAAAATATGTTTCAAGGTCATCCAAATTGAATTTTAAAAATGTTTTAGAAAGACTACTATTATGCTTCTGGTGGAGGAATTGAGATGACCTTGGGGACTTAGAAACATAACGAACGATTCCTTGATATATAAACGAACAATTACACCGATTGAATTTAAAATATGTTTAAAGGTCATCCACGAGAAATTTTAAAAACGTTTTAGAAAGATCGTTATTATGCTTCTGGTGGAGGGATTGAAATGACCTTGGGGACTTAGAAACATCCCGAACGATTCCTTGATATGTAAACCAACGGATACGCTGATTACTTTGAAAATATGTTTCAAGGTCATCCAAATTTAATTTTAAAAATGTTTTAGAAAGACTACTATTATGCTTCTGGTGGATTAATTGAGATGACCTTGGAGACTTAGAAACATAACGAACGATTCCTTGATATATAAACGAACAATTACACCGATTGAATTGAAAATATGTTTCAAGGTCATCCACGAGGAATTTTAAAAATGTTTTAGAAAGATCATTATTATGCTTTTGGTGGATGGATTAAAGTGACTTTGGGGACTTAGAAATATCCCGAACTATTCCTTGATATGTAAACCAACGGATACGCTGATTACTCTGAAAATATGTTTCAAGGTCATCCAAATTAAATTTTTAAAATGTTTGAGAAAGACTACTATTATGCTTCTGGCGGAGGAATTGCGATGACTTTGGGGACTTAGAAATATCCCGAACGATTCCTTGATATGTAAACTAACGGATACGCTGATTACTTTAAAAATATGTTTCAAGGTCATCCAAATTAAATTTTAAAAATATTTTAGAAATACTACTATTATGCTTCTGGTGGAGGAATTGAGATGACCTTGGGGACTTAGAAACATAAGGAACGATTCCTTGATATATAAACGAACAATAACACCGATTGAATTGAAAATATGTTTCAAGGTCATCCAAATTGAATTTTAAAAATGTTTTAGAAAGACTACTATTATGCTTCTGGTGGAGGAATTGAGATGACCTTGGGGACTTAAAAAAATAACGATCGATTCCTTGATATATAAGAGAACAATAACACCGATTGAATTGAAAATATGTTTTAAGGTCATCCACGAGGAATTTTAAAAATGTTTTAGAAAGATCATTATTATGCTTTTGGTAGATGGATTGCAGTGACTTTGGGGACTTAGAAACATCCCGAACGATTCCTTGATATGTAAACCAACGGATACGCTGATTACTCTAAAAATATGTTTCAAGGTCATCCAAATTAAATTTTAAAAATGTTTGAGAAAGACTACTATTATGCTTCTGGTGGAGGAATTGCGATGAACTTAGGTACTTAGAAAATTCCCTAACCAATCTTTGATATTTAAACTTATGGATACGCTGAAAGATTTCTTAATATGTTTCAGATCATCTACAAAGAATTTTAAAAATGTTTTAGAAAGTCTACTATTATGCTTCTGGTGGAGGAATTGCGATGACCTTGGGGACTTAAAAATATCCCGAACGATTGATTGATATGTAAACTAACGGATACGCTGATTACTTTGAAAATATGTTTCAAGGTCATCCAAATAGAATTTTAAAAATGTTTTAGAAAGACTACTATTATGCTTCTGGTGGAGGAATTGAGATGACCTTGGGGACTTAGAAACATAACGAACAATTCCTTGATATATAAACGAACAATTACACCGATTGAATTGAAAATATGTTTCAAGGTCATCCAAATTGAATTTTAAAAATGTTTGAGAAAGACTACTATTATGCTTCTGGTGGAGGAATTGCGATGAACTTAGGTACTTAGAAAATTCCCTAACCAATCTTTGATATTTAAACTTATGGATACGCTGAAAGATTTCTTAATATGTTTCAGATCATCTACAAAGAATTTTAAAAATGTTTTAGAAAGTCTACTATTATGCTTCTGGTGGAGGAATTGCGATGACCTTGGGGACTTAAAAATATCCCGAACGATTGATTGATATGTAAACTAACGGATACGCTGATTACTTTGAAAATATGTTTCAAGGTCATCCAAATAGAATTTTAAAAATGTTTTAGAAAGACTACTATTATGCTTCTGGTGGAGGAATTGAGATGACCTTGGGGACTTAGAAACATAACGAACAATTCCTTGAAATATAAACGAACAATTACACCGATTGAATTGAAAATATGTTTAAAGGTCATCCACGAGAAATTTTAAAAACGTTTTAGAAAGATCGTTATTATGCTTCTGGTGGAGGGATTGAAATGACCTTGGGGACTTAGAAACATCCCGAACGATTCCTTGATATGTAAACCAACGGATACGCTGATTTCTTTGAAAATATGTTTCAAGGTCATCCAAATTAAATTTTAAAAATGTTTTAGAAAGACTACTATTATGCTTCTGGTGGAGGAATTGAGATGACCTTGGGGACTTAGAAAAATAACGAACGATTCCTTGATATATAAACGAACAATTACACCGATTGAATTGTAAATATGCTTAAAACGTTTTAGAAAGATCATTATTATGCTTCTGGTGGAGGGATTGAAATGACCTTGGGGACTTAGAAACATCCCGAACGATTCCTTGATATGTAAACTAACGGATACGCTGATTACTTTGAAAATATGTTTCAAGGTCATCCAAATTAAATTTTAAAAATGTTTTAGAAAGACTACTATTATGCTTCTGGTGGAGGAATTGAGATGACCTTGGGGACTTAGAAACATAACGAACGATTCCTTGATATATAAACGAACAATTACACCGATTGAATTAAAAATATGTTTAAAGGTCATCCACGAGAAATTTTAAAAACGTTTTAGAAAGATCATTTTTATGCTTCTGGTGGAGGGATTGAAATAACCTTGGGGACTTAGAAACACCCCGAACGATTCCTTGATATGTAAACCAACGGATACGCTGATTTCTTTGAAAATATGTTACAAGGTCATCCAAATTAAATTTTAAAAATGTTTTAGAAAGACTACTATTATGCTTCTGGTGGAGGAATTGAGATGACCTTGGGGACTTAGAAACATAACGAACGATTCCTTGAAATATAAACGAACAATTACACCGATTGAATTGAAAATATGTTTCAAGGTCATCCACGAGGAATTTTAAAAATGTTTTAGAAAGATCATTATTATGCTTTTGGTGGATGGATTGCAGTGACTTTGGGGACTTAGAAATATCCCAAACTATTCCTTGATATGTGAACCAACGGATACGCTGATTACTCTGAAAATATGTTTCAAGGTCATCCAAATTAAATTTTTAAAATGTTTGAGAAAGACTACTATTATGCTTCTGGCGGAGGAATTGCGATGACTTTGGGGACTTAGAAATATCCCGAACGATTCCTTGATATGTAAACCAACGGATACGCTGATTACTTTGAAAATATGTTTCAAGGTCATCCAAATTAAATTTTAAAAATGTTTTAGAAAGACTACTATTATGCTTCTGGTGGAGGAATTGAGATGACCTTGGGGACGTAGAAAAATAACGAACGATTCCTTGATATATAAACGAACAATTACAATGATTGAATTGAAAATATGTTTCTAGGTCATCCAAATAGAATTTTAAAAATGTTTTAGAAAGACTACTATTATGCTTCTGGTGGAGGAATTGAGATGACCTTGGGGACTTAGAAACATAACGAACAATTCCTTGATATATAAACGAACAAGTACACCGATTGAATTGAAAATATGTTTCTAGGTCATCCAAATTGAATTTTAAAAATGTTTTAGAAAGACTACTATTATGCTTCTGGTGGAGGAATTGAGATGACCTTGGGGACTTAAAAAAATAACGATCGATTCCTTGATATATAAGAGAACAATAACACCGATTGAATTGAAATAATGTTTTAAGGTCATCCACGAGGAATTTTAAAAATGTTTTAGAAAGATCATTATTATGCTTTTGGTGGATGGATTGCAGTGACTTTGGGGACTTAGAAACATCCCGAACGATTCCTTGATATGTAAACCAACGGATACGCTGATTACTCTAAAAATATGTTTCAAGGTCATCCAAATTAAATTTTAAAAATGTTTGAGAAAGACTACTATTATGCTTCTGGTGGAGGAATTGCGATGAACTTAGGTACTTAGAAAATTCCCTAACCAATCTTTGATATTTAAACTTATGGATACGCTGAAAGATTTCTTAATATGTTTCAGATCATCTACAAAGAATTTTAAAAATGTTTTAGAAAGTCTACTATTATGCTTCTGGTGGAGGAATTGCGATGACCTTGGGGACTTAAAAATATCCCGAACGATTGATTGATATGTAAACTAACGGATACGCTGCTTACTTTGAAAATATGTTTCAAGGTCATCCAAATAGAATTTTAAAAATGTTTTAGAAAGAC
Organism: Neoaliturus tenellus; assembly: GCA_030545055.2. Taxonomy (NCBI): domain Eukaryota; kingdom Metazoa; phylum Arthropoda; class Insecta; order Hemiptera; family Cicadellidae; genus Neoaliturus; species Neoaliturus tenellus. The sequence goes on along the minus strand of CM061531.1, from coordinate 334,148,166 downwards.
TACTATTATGCTTCTGGTGGAGGAATTGAGATGACCTTGGGGACTTAGAAACATAACGAACGATTCCTTGATATATAAACGAACAATTACACCGATTGAATTGAAAATATGTTTCAAGGTCATCCACGAGGAATTTTAAAAATGTTTTAGAAAGATCATTATTATGCTTTTGGTGGATGGATTAAAGTGACTTTGGGGACTTAGAAATATCCCGAACTATTCCTTGATATGTAAACCAACGGATACGCTGATTACTCTGAAAATATGTTTCAAGGTCATCCAAATTAAATTTTTAAAATGTTTGAGAAAGACTACTATTATGCTTCTGGCGGAGGAATTGCGATGACTTTGGGGACTTAGAAATATCCCGAACGATTCCTTGATATGTAAACTAACGGATACGCTGATTACTTTAAAAATATGTTTCAAGGTCATCCAAATTAAATTTTAAAAATATTTTAGAAATACTACTATTATGCTTCTGGTGGAGGAATTGAGATGACCTTGGGGACTTAGAAACATAAGGAACGATTCCTTGATATATAAACGAACAATAACACCGATTGAATTGAAAATATGTTTCAAGGTCATCCAAATTGAATTTTAAAAATGTTTTAGAAAGACTACTATTATGCTTCTGGTGGAGGAATTGAGATGACCTTGGGGACTTAAAAAAATAACGATCGATTCCTTGATATATAAGAGAACAATAACACCGATTGAATTGAAAATATGTTTTAAGGTCATCCACGAGGAATTTTAAAAATGTTTTAGAAAGATCATTATTATGCTTTTGGTAGATGGATTGCAGTGACTTTGGGGACTTAGAAACATCCCGAACGATTCCTTGATATGTAAACCAACGGATACGCTGATTACTCTAAAAATATGTTTCAAGGTCATCCAAATTAAATTTTAAAAATGTTTGAGAAAGACTACTATTATGCTTCTGGTGGAGGAATTGCGATGAACTTAGGTACTTAGAAAATTCCCTAACCAATCTTTGATATTTAAACTTATGGATACGCTGAAAGATTTCTTAATATGTTTCAGATCATCTACAAAGAATTTTAAAAATGTTTTAGAAAGTCTACTATTATGCTTCTGGTGGAGGAATTGCGATGACCTTGGGGACTTAAAAATATCCCGAACGATTGATTGATATGTAAACTAACGGATACGCTGATTACTTTGAAAATATGTTTCAAGGTCATCCAAATAGAATTTTAAAAATGTTTTAGAAAGACTACTATTATGCTTCTGGTGGAGGAATTGAGATGACCTTGGGGACTTAGAAACATAACGAACAATTCCTTGATATATAAACGAACAATTACACCGATTGAATTGAAAATATGTTTCAAGGTCATCCAAATTGAATTTTAAAAATGTTTTAGAAAGACTACTATTATGCTTCTGTTGGAGGAATTGAGATGACCTTGGGGACTTAGAAACATAAGGAACGATTCCTTGATATATAAACGAACAATAACACCGATTTAATTGAAAATATGTTTCAAGGTCATCCACGAGGAATTTTAAAAATGTTTTAGAAAGATCGTTATTATGCTTCTAGTGGATGGATTGCAGTGACCTTGGGGACTTAGAAACATCCCGAACGATTCCTTGATATGTAAACCAACGGAAACGCTGATTTCTTTGAAAATATGTTTCAAGGTCATCCAAATTAAATTTTAAAAATGTTTTAGAAAGACTACTATTATGCTTCTGGTGGAGGAATTGAGATGACCTTGGGGACTTAAAAAAATAACGATCGATTCCTTGATATATAAGAGAACAATAACACCGATTGAATTGAAAATATGTTTTAAGGTCATCCACGAGGAATTTTAAAAATGTTTTAGAAAGATCATTATTATGCTTTTGGTAGATGGATTGCAGTGACTTTGGGGACTTAGAAACATCCCGAACGATTCCTTGATATGTAAACCAACGGATACGCCGATTACTCTAAAAATATGTTTCAAGGTCATCCAAATTAAATTTTAAAAATGTTTGAGAAAGACTACTATTATGCTTCTGGTGGAGGAATTGCGATGAACTTAGGTACTTAGAAAATTCCCTAACCAATCTTTGATATTTAAACTTATGGATACGCTGAAAGATTTCTTAATATGTTTCAGATCATCTACAAAGAATTTTAAAAATGTTTTAGAAAGTCTACTATTATGCTTCTGGTGGAGGAATTGCGATGACCTTGGGGACTTAAAAATATCCCGAACGATTGATTGATATGTAAACTAACGGATACGCTGATTACTTTGAAAATATGTTTCAAGGTCATCCAAATAGAATTTTAAAAATGTTTTAGAAAGACTACTATTATGCTTCTGGTGGAGGAATTGAGATGACCTTGGGGACTTAGAAACATAACGAACAATTCCTTGATATATAAACGAACAATTACACCGATTGAATTGAAAATATGTTTCAAGGTCATCCAAATTAAATTTTAAAAATGTTTTAGAAAGACTACTATTATGCTTCTGTTGGAGGAATTGAGATGACCTTGGGGACTTAGAAACATAAGGAACGATTCCTTGATATATAAACGAACAATAACACCGATTTAATTGAAAATATGTTTCAAGGTCATCCACGAGGAATTTTAAAAATGTTTTAGAAAGATCGTTATTATGCTTCTAGTGGATGGATTGCAGTGACCTTGGGGACTTAGAAACATCCCGAACGATTCCTTGATATGTAAACCAACGGAAACGCTGATTTCTTTGAAAATATGTTTCAAGGTCATCCAAATTAAATTTTAAAAATGTTTTAGAAAGACTACTATTATGCTTCTGGTGGAGGAATTGAGATGACCTTGGGGACTTAGAAACATAACGAACGATTCCTTGATATATAAGCGAACAATTACACCGATTGAATTGAAAATATGTTTAAAGGTCATCCACGAGAAATTTTAAAAACGTTTTAGAAAGATCGTTATTATGCTTCTGGTGGAGGGATTGAAATGACCTTGGGGACTTAGAAACATCCCGAACGATTCCTTGATATGTAAACCAACGGATACGCTGATTTCTTTGAAAATATGTTTCAAGGTCATCCAAATTAAATTTTAAAAATGTTTTAGAAAGACTACTATTATGCTTCTGGTGGAGGAATTGAGATGACCTTGGGGACTTAGAAAAATAACGAACGATTCCTTGATATATAAACGAACAATTACACCGATTGAATTGTAAATATGCTTAAAACGTTTTAGAAAGATCATTATTATGCTTCTGGTGGAGGGATTGAAATGACCTTGGGGACTTAGAAACATCCCGAACGATTCCTTGATATGTAAACTAACGGATACGCTGATTACTTTGAAAATATGTTTCAAGGTCATCCAAATTAAATTTTAAAAATGTTTTAGAAAGACTACTATTATGCTTCTGGTGGAGGAATTGAGATGACCTTGGGGACTTAGAAACATAACGAACGATTCCTTGATATATAAACGAACAATTACACCGATTGAATTAAAAATATGTTTAAAGGTCATCCACGAGAAATTTTAAAAACGTTTTAGAAAGATCATTTTTATGCTTCTGGTGGAGGGATTGAAATGACCTTGGGGACTTAGAAACATCCCGAACGATTCCTTGATATGTAAACCAACGGATACGCTGATTTCTTTGAAAATATGTTACAAGGTCATCCAAATTAAATTTTAAAAATGTTTTAGAAAGACTACTATTATGCTTCTGGTGGAGGAATTGAGATGACCTTGGGGACTTAGAAACATAAGGAACGATTCCTTGATATATAAACGAACAATTACACCGATTGAATTGAAAATATGTTTCAAGGTCATCTAAATTGAATTTTAAAAATGTTTTAGAAAGACTACTATTATGCTTCTGGTGGAGGAATTGAGATGACCTTGGGGACTTAAAAAAATAACGATCGATTCCTTGATATATAAGAGAACAATAACACCGATTGAATTGAAAATATGTTTTAAGGTCATCCAAATTGAATTTTAAAAATGTTTTAGAAAGACTACTATTATGCTTCTGTTGGAGGAATTGAGATGACCTTGGGGACTTAGAAACATAAGGAACGATTCCTTGATATATAAACGAACAATAACACCGATTTAATTGAAAATATGTTTCAAGGTCATCCACGAGGAATTTTAAAAATGTTTTAGAAAGATCGTTATTATGCTTCTAGTGGATGGATTGCAGTGACCTTGGGGACTTAGAAACATCCCGAACGATTCCTTGATATGTAAACCAACGGAAACGCTGATTTCTTTGAAAATATGTTTCAAGGTCATCCAAATTAAATTTTAAAAATGTTTTAGAAAGACTACTATTATGCTTCTGGTGGAGGAATTGAGATGACCTTGGGGACTTAAAAAAATAACGATCGATTCCTTGATATATAAGAGAACAATAACACCGATTGAATTGAAAATATGTTTTAAGGTCATCCACGAGGAATTTTAAAAATGTTTTAGAAAGATCATTATTATGCTTTTGGTAGATGGATTGCAGTGACTTTGGGGACTTAGAAACATCCCGAACGATTCCTTGATATGTAAACCAACGGATACGCCGATTACTCTAAAAATATGTTTCAAGGTCATCCAAATTAAATTTTAAAAATGTTTGAGAAAGACTACTATTATGCTTCTGGTGGAGGAATTGCGATGAACTTAGGTACTTAGAAAATTCCCTAACCAATCTTTGATATTTAAACTTATGGATACGCTGAAAGATTTCTTAATATGTTTCAGATCATCTACAAAGAATTTTAAAAATGTTTTAGAAAGTCTACTATTATGCTTCTGGTGGAGGAATTGCGATGACCTTGGGGACTTAAAAATATCCCGAACGATTGATTGATATGTAAACTAACGGATACGCTGATTACTTTGAAAATATGTTTCAAGGTCATCCAAATAGAATTTTAAAAATGTTTTAGAAAGACTACTATTATGCTTCTGGTGGAGGAATTGAGATGACCTTGGGGACTTAGAAACATAACGAACAATTCCTTGATATATAAACGAACAATTACACCGATTGAATTGAAAATATGTTTCAAGGTCATCCAAATTAAATTTTAAAAATGTTTTAGAAAGACTACTATTATGCTTCTGTTGGAGGAATTGAGATGACCTTGGGGACTTAGAAACATAAGGAACGATTCCTTGATATATAAACGAACAATAACACCGATTTAATTGAAAATATGTTTCAAGGTCATCCACGAGGAATTTTAAAAATGTTTTAGAAAGATCGTTATTATGCTTCTAGTGGATGGATTGCAGTGACCTTGGGGACTTAGAAACATCCCGAACGATTCCTTGATATGTAAACCAACGGAAACGCTGATTTCTTTGAAAATATGTTTCAAGGTCATCCAAATTAAATTTTAAAAATGTTTTAGAAAGACTACTATTATGCTTCTGGTGGAGGAATTGAGATGACCTTGGGGACTTAGAAACATAACGAACGATTCCTTGATATATAAGCGAACAATTACACCGATTGAATTGAAAATATGTTTAAAGGTCATCCACGAGAAATTTTAAAAACGTTTTAGAAAGATCGTTATTATGCTTCTGGTGGAGGGATTGAAATGACCTTGGGGACTTAGAAACATCCCGAACGATTCCTTGATATGTAAACCAACGGATACGCTGATTTCTTTGAAAATATGTTTCAAGGTCATCCAAATTAAATTTTAAAAATGTTTTAGAAAGACTACTATTATGCTTCTGGTGGAGGAATTGAGATGACCTTGGGGACTTAGAAAAATAACGAACGATTCCTTGATATATAAACGAACAATTACACCGATTGAATTGTAAATATGCTTAAAACGTTTTAGAAAGATCATTATTATGCTTCTGGTGGAGGGATTGAAATGACCTTGGGGACTTAGAAACATCCCGAACGATTCCTTGATATGTAAACTAACGGATACGCTGATTACTTTGAAAATATGTTTCAAGGTCATCCAAATTAAATTTTAAAAATGTTTTAGAAAGACTACTATTATGCTTCTGGTGGAGGAATTGAGATGACCTTGGGGACTTAGAAACATAACGAACGATTCCTTGATATATAAACGAACAATTACACCGATTGAATTAAAAATATGTTTAAAGGTCATCCACGAGAAATTTTAAAAACGTTTTAGAAAGATCATTTTTATGCTTCTGGTGGAGGGATTGAAATGACCTTGGGGACTTAGAAACATCCCGAACGATTCCTTGATATGTAAACCAACGGATACGCTGATTTCTTTGAAAATATGTTACAAGGTCATCCAAATTAAATTTTAAAAATGTTTTAGAAAGACTACTATTATGCTTCTGGTGGAGGAATTGAGATGACCTTGGGGACTTAGAAACATAACGAACGATTCCTTGAAATATAAACGAACAATTACACCGATTGAATTGAAAATATGTTTCAAGGTCATCCACGAGGAATTTTAAAAATGTTTTAGAAAGATCATTATTATGCTTTTGGTGGATGGATTGCAGTGACTTTGGGGACTTAGAAATATCCCAAACTATTCCTTGATATGTGAACCAACGGATACGCTGATTACTCTGAAAATATGTTTCAAGGTCATCCAAATTAAATTTTTAAAATGTTTGAGAAAGACTACTATTATGCTTCTGGCGGAGGAATTTCGATGACTTTGGGGACTTAGAAATATCCCGAACGATTCCTTGATATGTAAACCAACGGATACGCTGATTACTTTGAAAATATGTTTCAAGGTCATCCAAATTAAATTTTAAAAATGTTTTAGAAAGACTACTATTATGCTTCTGGTGGAGGAATTGAGATGACCTTGGGGACTTAGAAACATAACGAACGATTCCTTGATATATAAACGAACAATTAAACCGATTGAATTGAAAATATGTTTCTAGGTCATCCAAATAGAATTTTAAAAATGTTTTAGAAAGACTACTATTATGCTTCTGGTGGAGGAATTGAGATGACCTTGGGGACTTAGAAACATAACGAACAATTCCTTGATATATAAACGAACAAGTACACCGATTGAATTGAAAATATGTTTCTAGGTCATCCAAATTGAATTTTAAAAATGTTTTAGAAAGACTACTATTATGCTTCTGGTGGAGGAATTGAGATGACCTTGGGGACTTAAAAAAATAACGATCGATTCCTTGATATATAAGAGAACAATAACACCGATTGAATTGAAAATATGTTTTAAGGTCATCCACGAGGAATTTTAAAAATGTTTTAGAAAGATCATTATTATGCTTTTGGTGGATGGATTGCAGTGACTTTGGGGACTTAGAAACATCCCGAACGATTCCTTGATATGTAAACCAACGGATACGCTGATTACTCTAAAAATATGTTTCAAGGTCATCCAAATTAAATTTTAAAAATGTTTGAGAAAGACTACTATTATGCTTCTGGTGGAGGAATTGCGATGAACTTAGGTACTTAGAAAATTCCCTAACCAATCTTTGATATTTAAACTTATGGATACGCTGAAAGATTTCTTAATATGTTTCAGATCATCTACAAAGAATTTTAAAAATGTTTTAGAAAGTCTACTATTATGCTTCTGGTGGAGGAATTGCGATGACCTTGGGGACTTAAAAATATCCCGAACGATTGATTGATATGTAAACTAACGGATACGCTGCTTACTTTGAAAATATGTTTCAAGGTCATCCAAATAGAATTTTAAAAATGTTTTAGAAAGACTACTATTATGCTTCTGGTGGAGGAATTGAGATGACCTTGGGGACTTAGAAACATAACGAACAATTCCTTGATATATAAACGAACAATTACACCGATTGAATTGAAAATATGTTTCAAGGTCATCCAAATTGAATTTTAAAAATGTTTTAGAAAGACTACTATTATGCTTCTGTTGGAGGAATTGAGATGACCTTGGGGACTTAGAAACATAAGGAACGATTCCTTGATATATAAACGAACAATAACACCGATTTAATTGAAAATATGTTTCAAGGTCATCCAAATTGAATTTTAAAAATGTTTTAGAAAGACTACTATTATGCTTCTGGTGGAGGAATTGAGATGACCTTGGGGACTTAGAAACATAACGAACGATTCCTTGATATATAAACGAACAATTACACCGATTGAATTTAAAATATGTTTAAAGGTCATCCACGAGAAATTTTAAAAACGTTTTAGAAAGATCGTTATTATGCTTCTGGTGGAGGGATTGAAATGACCTTGGGGACTTAGAAACATCCCGAACGATTCCTTGATATGTAAACCAACGGATACGCTGATTACTTTGAAAATATGTTTCAAGGTCATCCAAATTAAATTTTAAAAATGTTTTAGAAAGACTACTATTATGCTTCTGGTGGATTAATTGAGATGACCTTGGAGACTTAGAAACATAACGAACGATTCCTTGATATATAAACGAACAATTACACCGATTGAATTGAAAATATGTTTCAAGGTCATCCACGAGGAATTTTAAAAATGTTTTAGAAAGATCATTATTATGCTTTTGGTGGATGGATTAAAGTGACTTTGGGGACTTAGAAATATCCCGAACTATTCCTTGATATGTAAACCAACGGATACGCTGATTACTCTGAAAATATGTTTCAAGGTCATCCAAATTAAATTTTTAAAATGTTTGAGAAAGACTACTATTATGCTTCTTGCGGAGGAATGGCGATGACTTTGAGGACTTAGAAATATCCCGAACGATTCCTTGATATGTAAACTAACGGATACGCTGATTACTTTAAAAATATGTTTCAAGGTCATCCAAATTAAATTTTAAAAATATTTTAGAAATACTACTATTATGCTTCTGGTGGAGGAATTGAGATGACCTTGGGGACTTAGAAACATAAGGAACGATTTCTTGATATATAAACGAACAATAACACCGATTGAATTGAAAATATGTTTCAAGGTCATCCAAATTGAATTTTAAAAATGTTTTAGAAAGACTACTATTATGCTTCTGGTGGAGGAATTGAGATGACCTTGGGGACTTAGAAACATAAGGAACGATTCCTTGATATATAAACGAACAATAACACCGATTTAATTGAAAATATGTTTCAAGGTCATCCACGAGGATATTAAAAATGTTTAAGAAAGATCATTATTATGCTTCTAGTGGATGGATTGCAGTGACCTTGGGGACTTAGAAACATCCCGAACGATTCCTTGATATGTAAACCAACGGAAACGCTGATTTTTTTTTAAAATATGTTTCAAGGTCATCCAAATTAAATTTTAAAAATGTTTTAGAAAGGATACTATTATGCTTCTGGTGGAGGAATTGAGATGACCTTGGGGACTTAGAAACATAACGAACAATTCCTTGATATATAAACGAACAATTACACCGATTGAATTGAAAATATGTTTAAAGGTCATCCACGAGAAATTTTAAAAACGTTTTAGAAAGATCGTTATTATGCTTCTGGTGGAGGGATTGAAATGACCTTGGGGACTTAGAAACATCCCGAACGATTCCTTGATATGTAAACCAACGGATACGCTGATTACTTTGAAAATATGTTTCAAGGTCATCCAAATTAAATTTTAAAAATGTTTTAGAAAGACTACTATTATGCTTCTGGTGGAGGAATTGAGATGACCTTGGGGACTTAGAAAAATAACGAACGATTCCTTGATATATAAACGAACAATTACACCGATTGAATTGAAAATATGTTTCAAGGTCATCCAAATTGAATTTTAAAAATGTTTTAGAAAGACTACTATTATGCTTCTGGTGGAGGATTTGCGATGACCTTGGGGACTTAAAAATATCCCGAACGATTGATTGATATGTAAACTAACGGATACGCTGATTATTTTGAAAATATGTTTCAAGGTCATCCAAATAGAATTTTAAAAATGTTTTAGAAAGACTACTATTATGCTTCTGGTGGAGGAATTGAGATGACCTTGGGGACTTAGAAACATAACGAACAATTCCTTGATATATAAACGAACAATTACACCGATTTAATTGAAAATATGTTTCAAGGTCATCCAAATTGAATTTTAAAAATGTTTTAGAAAGACTACTATTATGCTTCTGTTGGAGGAATTGAGATGACCTTGGGGACTTAGAAACATAAGGAACGATTCCTTGATATATAAACGAACAATAACACCGATTTAATTGAAAATATGTTTCAAGGTCATCCACGAGGAATTTTAAAAATGTTTTAGAAAGATCGTTATTATGCTTCTGGTGGATGGATTGCAGTGACCTTGGGGACTTAGAAACATCCCGAACGATTCCTTGATATGTAAACCAACGGAAACGCTGATTTCTTTGAAAATATGTTTCAAGGTCATCCAAATTAAATTTTAAAAATGTTTTAGAAAGACTACTATTATGCTTCTGGTGGAGGAATTGAGATGACCTTGGGGACTTAGAAACATAACGAACGATTCCTTGATATATAAACGAACAATTACACCGATTGAATTGAAAATATGTTTAAAGGTCATCCACGAGAAATTTTAAAAACGTTTTAGAAAGATCGTTATTATGCTTCTGGTGGAGGGATTGAAATGACCTTGGGGACTTAGAAACATCCCGAACGATTCCTTGATATGTAAACCAACGGATACGCTGATTACTTTGAAAATATGTTTCAAGGTCATCCAAATTAAATTTTAAAAATGTTTTAGAAAGACTACTATTATGCTTCTGGTGGAGGAATTGAGATGACCTTGGGGACTTAGAAAAATAACGAACGATTCCTTGATATATAAACGAACAATTACACCGATTGAATTGAAAATATGCTTAAAACGTTTTAGAAAGATCATTATTATGCTTCTGGTGGATGGATTGCAGTGACTTTGGGGACTTAGAAACATCCCGAACGATTCCTTGATATGTAAACCAACGGATACGCTGATTACTCTAAAAATATGTTTCAAGGTCATCCAAATTAAATTTTAAAAATGTTTGAGAAAGACTACTATTATGCTTCTGGTGGAGGAATTGCGATGAACTTAGGTACTTAGAAAATTCCCTAACCAATCTTTGATATTTAAACTTATGGATACGCTGAAAGATTTCTTAATATGTTTCAGATCATCTACAAAGAATTTTAAAAATGTTTTAGAAAGTCTACTATTATGCTTCTGGTGGAGGAATTGCGATGACCTTGGGGACTTAAAAATATCCCGAACGATTGATTGATATGTAAACTAACGGATACGCTGATTACTTTGAAAATATGTTTCAAGGTCATCCAAATAGAATTTTAAAAATGTTTTAGAAAGACTACTATTATGCTTCTGGTGGAGGAATTGAGATGACCTTGGGGACTTAGAAACATAACGAACAATTCCTTGATATATAAACGAACAATTACACCGATTGAATTGAAAATATGTTTCAAGGTCATCCAAATTGAATTTTAAAAATGTTTTAGAAAGACTACTATTATGCTTCTGTTGGAGGAATTGAGATGACCTTGGGGACTTAGAAACATAAGGAACGATTCCTTGATATATAAACGAACAATAACACCGATTTAATTGAAAATATGTTTCAAGGTCATCCACGAGGAATTTTAAAAATGTTTTAGAAAGATCGTTATTATGCTTCTAGTGGATGGATTGCAGTGACCTTGGGGACTTAGAAACATCCCGAACGATTCCTTGATATGTAAACCAACGGAAACGCTGATTTCTTTGAAAATATGTTTCAAGGTCATCCAAATTAAATTTTAAAAATGTTTTAGAAAGACTACTATTATGCTTCTGGTGGAGGAATTGAGATGACCTTGGGGACTTAGAAACATAACGAACGATTCCTTGATATATAAACGAACAATTACACCGATTGAATTGAAAATATGTTTAAAGGTCATCCACGAGAAATTTTAAAAACGTTTTAGAAAGATCGTTATTATGCTTCTGGTGGAGGGATTGAAATGACCTTGGGGACTTAGAAACATCCCGAACGATTCCTTGATATGTAAACCAACGGATACGCTGATTACTTTGAAAATATGTTTCAAGGTCATCCAAATTAAATTTTAAAAATGTTTTAGAAAGACTACTATTATGCTTCTGGTGGAGGAATTGAGATGACCTTGGGGACTTAGAAAAATAACGAACGATTTTTTGATATATAAACGAACAATTACACCGATTGAATTGAAAATATGCTTAAAACGTTTTAGAAAGATCATTATTATGCTTCTGGTGGAGGGATTGAAATGACCTTGGGGACTTAGAAACATCCCGAACGATTCCTTGATATGTAAACCAACGGATACGCTGATTACTTTGAAAATATGTTTCAAGGTCATCCAAATTAAATTTTTAAAATGTTTGAGAAAGACTACTATTATGCTTCTGGTGGAGGAATTGAGATGACCTTGGGGACGTAGAAAAATAACGAACGATTCCTTGATATATAAACGAACAATTACAATGATTGAATTGAAAATATGTTTCTAGGTCATCCAAATAGAATTTTAAAAATGTTTTAGAAAGACTACTATTATGCTTCTGGTGGAGGAATTGAGATGACCTTGGGGACTTAGAAACATAACGAACGATTCCTTGATATATAAACGAACAATTACACCGATTGAATTGAAAATATGTTTCAAGGTCATCTAAATTGAATTTTAAAAATGTTTTAGAAAGACTACTATTATGCTTCTGGTGGAGGAATTGAGATGACCTTGGGGACTTAAAAAAATAACGATCGATTCCTTGATATATAAGAGAACAATAACACCGATTGAATTGAAAATATGTTTTAAGGTCATCCACGAGGAATTTTAAAAATGTTTTAGAAAGATCATTATTATGCTTTTGGTGGATGGATTGCAGTGACTTTGGGGACTTAGAAACATCCCGAACGATTCCTTGATATGTAAACCAACGGATACGCTGATTACTCTAAAAATATGTTTCAAGGTCATCCAAATTAAATTTTAAAAATGTTTGAGAAAGACTACTATTATGCTTCTGGTGGAGGAATTGCGATGAACTTAGGTACTTAGAAAATTCCCTAACCAATCTTTGATATTTAAACTTATGGATACGCTGAAAGATTTCTTAATATGTTTCAGATCATCTACAAAGAATTTTAAAAATGTTTTAGAAAGTCTACTATTATGCTTCTGGTGGAGGAATTGCGATGACCTTGGGGACTTAAAAATATTCCGAACGATTGATTGATATGTAAACTAACGGATACGCTGATTACTTTGAAAATATGTTTCAAGGTCATCCAAATAGAATTTTAAAAATGTTTTAGAAAGACTACTATTATGCTTCTGGTGGAGGAATTGAAATGACCTTGGGGACTTAGAAACATAACGAACAATTCCTTGATATATAAACGAACAATTACACCGATTGAATTGAAAATATGTTTCAAGGTCATCCAAATTGAATTTTAAAAATGTTTTAGAAAGACTACTATTATGCTTCTGTTGGAGGAATTGAGATGACCTTGGGGACTTAGAAACATAACGAACGATTCCTTGATATATAAACGAACAATAACACAGATTGAATTGAAAATATGTTTCAAGGTCATCCAAATTGAATTTAAAAATTTTTTAGAAAGACTACTATTATGCTTCTGGTGGAGGAATTGAGATGACCTTGGGGACTTAGAAACATAAGGAACGATTCCTTGATATATAAACGAATAATAACACCTATTTAATTGAAAATATGTTCCAAGGTCATCCACGAGGAATTTTAAAAATGTTTTAGAAAGATCATTATTATGCTTCTAGTGGATGGATTGCAGTGACCTTGGGGACTTAGAAACATCCCGAACGATTCCTTGATATGTAAACCAACGGAAACGCTGATTTCTTTGAAAATATGTTTCAAGGTCATCCAAATTAAATTTTAAAAATGTTTTAGAAAGACTACTATTATGCTTCTGGTGGAGGAATTGAGATGACCTTGGGGACTTAGAAACATCCCGAACGATTCCTTGATATGTAAACCAACGGATACGCTGATTACTTTGAAAATATGTTTCAAGGTCATCCAAATTAAATTTTAAAAATGTTTTAGAAAGACTACTATTATGCTTCTGGTGGAGGAATTGAGATGACCTTGGGGACTTAGAAAAATAACGAACGATTCCTTGATATATAAACGAACAATTACACCGATTGAATTGAAAATATGCTTAAAACGTTTTAGAAAGATCATTATTATGCTTCTGGTGGATGGATTGCAGTGACTTTGGGGACTTAGAAACATCCCGAACGATTCCTTGATATGTAAACCAACGGATACGCTGATTACTCTAAAAATATGTTTCAAGGTCATCCAAATTAAATTTTAAAAATGTTTGAGAAAGACTACTATTATGCTTCTGGTGGAGGAATTGCGATGAACTTAGGTACTTAGAAAATTCCCTAACCAATCTTTGATATTTAAACTTATGGATACGCTGAAAGATTTCTTAATATGTTTCAGATCATCTACAAAGAATTTTAAAAATGTTTTAGAAAGTCTACTATTATGCTTCTGGTGGAGGAATTGCGATGACCTTGGGGACTTAAAAATATCCCGAACGATTGATTGATATGTAAACTAACGGATACGCTGATTACTTTGAAAATATGTTTCAAGGTCATCCAAATAGAATTTTAAAAATGTTTTAGAAAGACTACTATTATGCTTCTGTTGGAGGAATTGAGATGACCTTGGGGACTTAGAAACATAAGGAACGATTCCTTGATATATAAACGAACAATAACACCGATTTAATTGAAAATATGTTTCAAGGTCATCCACGAGGAATTTTAAAAATGTTTTAGAAAGATCGTTATTATGCTTCTAGTGGATGGATTGCAGTGACCTTGGGGACTTAGAAACATCCCGAACAATTCCTTGATATATAAACGAACAATTACACCGATTGAATTGAAAATATGTTTCAAGGTCATCCAAATTGAATTTTAAAAATGTTTTAGAAAGACTACTATTATGCTTCTGTTGGAGGAATTGAGATGACCTTGGGGACTTAGAAACATAAGGAACGATTCCTTGATATATAAACGAACAATAACACCGATTTAATTGAAAATATGTTTCAAGGTCATCCACGAGGAATTTTAAAAATGTTTTAGAAAGATCGTTATTATGCTTCTAGTGGATGGATTGCAGTGACCTTGGGGACTTAGAAACATCCCGAACGATTCCTTGATATGTAAACCAACGGATACGCTGATTACTTTGAAAATATGTTTCAAGGTCATCCAAATTAAATTTTTAAAATGTTTTAGAAAGACTACTATTATGCTTCTGGTGGAGGAATTGAGATGACCTTGGGGACGTAGAAAAATAACGAACGATTCCTTGATATATAAACGAACAATTACAATGATTGAATTGAAAATATGTTTCTAGGTCATCCAAATAGAATTTTAAAAATGTTTTAGAAAGACTACTATTATGCTTCTGGTGGAGGAATTGAGATGACCTTGGGGACTTAGAAACATAACGAACGATTCCTTGATATATAAACGAACAATTACACCGATTGAATTGAAAATATGTTTCAAGGTCATCCAAATTGAATTTTAAAAATGTTTTAGAAAGACTACTATTATGCTTCTGGTGGAGGAATTGAGATGACCTTGGGGACTTAAAAAAATAACGATCGATTCCTTGATATATAAGAGAACAATAACACCGATTGAATTGAAAATATGTTTTAAGGTCATCCACGAGGAATTTTAAAAATGTTTTAGAAAGATCGTTATTATGCTTCTAGTGGATGGATTGCAGTGACCTTGGGGACTTAGAAACATCCCGAACGATTCCTTGATATGTAAACCAACGGAAACGCTGATTTCTTTGAAAATATGTTTCAAGGTCATCCAAATTAAATTTTAAAAATGTTTTAGAAAGACTACTATTATGCTTCTGGTGGAGGAATTGAGATGACCTTGGGGACTTAGAAACATAACGAACGATTCCTTGATATATAAACGAACAATTACACCGATTGAATTGAAAATATGTTTAAAGGTCATCCACGAGAAATTTTAAAAACGTTTTAGAAAGATCGTTATTATGCTTCTGGTGGAGGGATTGAAATGACCTTGGGGACTTAGAAACATCCCGAACGATTCCTTGATATGTAAACCAACGGATACGCTGATTACTTTGAAAATATGTTTCAAGGTCATCCAAATTAAATTTTAAAAATGTTTTAGAAAGACTACTATTATGCTTCTGGTGGAGGAATTGAGATGACCTTGGGGACTTAGAAAAATAACGAACGATTTTTTGATATATAAACGAACAATTACACCGATTGAATTGAAAATATGCTTAAAACGTTTTAGAAAGATCATTATTATGCTTCTGGTGGAGGGATTGAAATGACCTTGGGGACTTAGAAACATCCCGAACGATTCCTTGATATGTAAACCAACGGATACGCTGATTACTTTGAAAATATGTTTCAAGGTCATCCAAATTAAATTTTTAAAATGTTTTAGAAAGACTACTATTATGCTTCTGGTGGAGGAATTGAGATGACCTTGGGGACGTAGAAAAATAACGAACGATTCCTTGATATATAAACGAACAATTACAATGATTGAATTGAAAATATGTTTCTAGGTCATCCAAATAGAATTTTAAAAACGTTTTAGAAAGATCATTATTATGCTTCTGGTGGAGGGATTGAAATGACCTTGGGGACTTAGAAACATCCCGAACGATTCCTTGATATGTAAACCAACGGATACGCTGATTACTTTGAAAATATGTTTCAAGGTCATCCAAATTAAATTTTTAAAATGTTTTAGAAAGACTACTATTATGCTTCTGGTGGAGGAATTGAGATGACCTTGGGGACGTAGAAAAATAACGAACGATTCCTTGATATATAAACGAACAATTACAATGATTGAATTGAAAATATGTTTCTAGGTCATCCAAATAGAATTTTAAAAATGTTTTAGAAAGACTACTATTATGCTTCTGGTGGAGGAATTGAGATGACCTTGGGGACTTAGAAACATAACGAACGATTCCTTGATATATAAACGAATAATAACACCTATTTAATTGAAAATATGTTCCAAGGTCATCCACGAGGAATTTTAAAAATGTTTTAGAAAGATCATTATTATGCTTCTAGTGGATGGATTGCAGTGACCTTGGGGACTTAGAAACATCCCGAACGATTCCTTGATATGTAAACCAACGGAAACGCTGATTTCTTTGAAAATATGTTTCAAGGTCATCCAAATTAAATTTTAAAAATGTTTTAGAAAGACTACTATTATGCTTCTGGTGGAGGAATTGAGATGACCTTGGGGACTTAGAAACATCCCGAACGATTCCTTGATATGTAAACCAACGGATACGCTGATTACTTTGAAAATATGTTTCAAGGTCATCCAAATTAAATTTTTAAAATGTTTTAGAAAGACTACTATTATGCTTCTGGTGGAGGAATTGAGATGACCTTGGGGACTTAGAAAAATAACGAACGATTCCTTGATATATAAACGAACAATTACACCGATTGAATTGAAAATATGCTTAAAACGTTTTAGAAAGATCATTATTATGCTTCTGGTGGATGGATTGCAGTGACTTTGGGGACTTAGAAACATCCCGAACGATTCCTTGATATGTAAACCAACGGATACGCTGATTACTCTAAAAATATGTTTCAAGGTCATCCAAATTAAATTTTAAAAATGTTTGAGAAAGACTACTATTATGCTTCTGGTGGAGGAATTGCGATGAACTTAGGTACTTAGAAAATTCCCTAACCAATCTTTGATATTTAAACTTATGGATACGCTGAAAGATTTCTTAATATGTTTCAGATCATCTACAAAGAATTTTAAAAATGTTTTAGAAAGTCTACTATTATGCTTCTGGTGGAGGAATTGCGATGACCTTGGGGACTTAAAAATATCCCGAACGATTGATTGATATGTAAACTAACGGATACGCTGATTACTTTGAAAATATGTTTCAAGGTCATCCAAATAGAATTTTAAAAATGTTTTAGAAAGACTACTATTATGCTTCTGTTGGAGGAATTGAGATGACCTTGGGGACTTAGAAACATAAGGAACGATTCCTTGATATATAAACGAACAATAACACCGATTTAATTGAAAATATGTTTCAAGGTCATCCACGAGGAATTTTAAAAATGTTTTAGAAAGATCGTTATTATGCTTCTAGTGGATGGATTGCAGTGACCTTGGGGACTTAGAAACATCCCGAACAATTCCTTGATATATAAACGAACAATTACACCGATTGAATTGAAAATATGTTTCAAGGTCATCCAAATTGAATTTTAAAAATGTTTTAGAAAGACTACTATTATGCTTCTGTTGGAGGAATTGAGATGACCTTGGGGACTTAGAAACATAAGGAACGATTCCTTGATATATAAACGAACAATAACACCGATTTAATTGAAAATATGTTTCAAGGTCATCCACGAGGAATTTTAAAAATGTTTTAGAAAGATCGTTATTATGCTTCTAGTGGATGGATTGCAGTGACCTTGGGGACTTAGAAACATCCCGAACGATTCCTTGATATGTAAACCAACGGAAACGCTGATTTCTTTGAAAATATGTTTCAAGGTCATCCAAATTAAATTTTAAAAATGTTTTAGAAAGACTACTATTATGCTTCTGGTGGAGGAATTGAGATGACCTTGGGGACTTAGAAACATAACGAACGATTCCTTGATATATAAACGAACAATTACACCGATTGAATTGAAAATATGTTTAAAGGTCATCCACGAGAAATTTTAAAAACGTTTTAGAAAGATCGTTATTATGCTTCTGGTGGAGGGATTGAAATGACCTTGGGGACTTAGAAACATCCCGAACGATTCCTTGATATGTAAACCAACGGATACGCTGATTACTTTGAAAATATGTTTCAAGGTCATCCAAATTAAATTTTAAAAATGTTTTAGAAAGACTACTATTATGCTTCTGGTGGAAGAATTGAGATGACCTTGGGGACTTAGAAAAATAACGAACGATTTTTTGATATATAAACGAACAATTACACCGATTGAATTGAAAATATGCTTAAAACGTTTTAGAAAGATCATTATTATGCTTCTGGTGGAGGGATTGAAATGACCTTGGGGACTTAGAAACATCCCGAACGATTCCTTGATATGTAAACCAACGGATACGCTGATTACTTTGAAAATATGTTTCAAGGTCATCCAAATTAAATTTTTAAAATGTTTTAGAAAGACTACTATTATGCTTCTGGTGGAGGAATTGAGATGACCTTGGGGACGTAGAAAAATAACGAACGATTCCTTGATATATAAACGAACAATTACAATGATTGAATTGAAAATATGTTTCTAGGTCATCCAAATAGAATTTTAAAAATGTTTTAGAAAGACTACTATTATGCTTCTGGTGGAGGAATTGAGATGACCTTGGGGACTTAGAAACATAACGAACGATTCCTTGATATATAAACGAACAATTACACCGATTGAATTGAAAATATGTTTCAAGGTCATCCAAATTGAATTTTAAAAATGTTTTAGAAAGACTACTATTATGCTTCTGGTGGAGGAATTGAGATGACCTTGGGGACTTAAAAAAATAACGATCGATTCCTTGATATATAAGAGAACAATAACACCGATTGAATTGAAAATATGTTTTAAGGTCATCCACGAGGAATTTTAAAAATGTTTTAGAAAGATCATTATTATGCTTTTGGTGGATGGATTGCAGTGACTTTGGGGACTTAGAAACATCCCGAACGATTCCTTGATATGTAAACCAACGGATACGCTGATTACTCTAAAAATATGTTTCAAGGTCATCCAAATTAAATTTTAAAAATGTTTGAGAAAGACTACTATTATGCTTCTGGTGGAGGAATTGCGATGAACTTAGGTACTTAGAAAATTCCCTAACCAATCTTTGATATTTAAACTTATGGATACGCTGAAAGATTTCTTAATATGTTTCAGATCATCTACAAAGAATTTTAAAAATGTTTTAGAAAGTCTACTATTATGCTTCTGGTGGAGGAATTGCGATGACCTTGGGGACTTAAAAATATTCCGAACGATTGATTGATATGTAAACTAACGGATACGCTGATTACTTTGAAAATATGTTTCAAGGTCATCCAAATAGAATTTTAAAAATGTTTTAGAAAGACTACTATTATGCTTCTGGTGGAGGAATTGAAATGACCTTGGGGACTTAGAAACATAACGAACAATTCCTTGATATATAAACGAACAATTACACCGATTGAATTGAAAATATGTTTCAAGGTCATCCAAATTGAATTTTAAAAATGTTTTAGAAAGACTACTATTATGCTTCTGTTGGAGGAATTGAGATGACCTTGGGGACTTAGAAACATAACGAACGATTCCTTGATATATAAACGAACAATTACACCGATTGAATTGAAAATATGTTTAAAGGTCATCCACGAGAAATTTTAAAAACGTTTTAGAAAGATCGTTATTATGCTTCTGGTGGAGGGATTGAAATGACCTTGGGGACTTAGAAACATCCCGAACGATTCCTTGATATGTAAACCAACGGAAACGCTGATTTCTTTGAAAATATGTTTCAAGGTCATCCAAATTAAATTTTAAAAATGTTTTAGAAAGACTACTATTATGCTTCTGGTGGAGGAATTGAGATGACCTTGGGGACTTAGAAACATAACGAACGATTCCTTGATATATAAACGAACAATTACACCGATTGAATTGAAAATATGTTTAAAGGTCATCCACGAGAAATTTTAAAAACGTTTTAGAAAGATCGTTATTATGCTTCTGGTGGAGGGATTGAAATGACCTTGGGGACTTAGAAACATCCCGAACGATTCCTTGATATGTAAACCAACGGATACGCTGATTACTTTGAAAATATGTTTCAAGGTCATCCAAATTAAATTTTAAAAATGTTTTAGAAAGACTACTATTATGCTTCTGGTGGAGGAATTGAGATGACCTTGGAGACTTAGAAACATAACGAACGATTCCTTGATATATAAACGAACAATTACACCGATTGAATTGAAAATATGTTTCAAGGTCATCCACGAGGAATTTTAAAAATGTTTTAGAAAGATCATTATTATGCTTTTGGTGGATGGATTGCAGTGACTTTGGGGACTTAGAAATATCCCGAACTATTCCTTGATATGTAAACCAACGGATACGCTGATTACTCTGAAAATATGTTTCAAGGTCATCCAAATTAAATTTTTAAAATGTTTGAGAAAGACTACTATTATGCTTCTGGCGGAGGAATTGCGATGACTTTGGGGACTTAGAAATATCCCGAACGATTCCTTGATATGTAAACTAACGGATACGCTGATTAATTTAAAAATATGTTTCAAGGTCATCCAAATTTAATTTTAAAAATATTTTAGAAATACTACTATTATGCTTCTGGTGGAGGAATTTAGATGACCTTGGGGACTTAGAAACATAACGAACGATTCCTTGATATATAAACGAACAATTACACCGATTGAATTGAAAATATGTTTCAAGGTCATCCAAATTGAATTTTAAAAATGTTTTAGAAAGACTACTATTATGCTTCTGGTGGAGGAATTGAGATGACCTTGGGGACTTAGAAACATCCCGAACGATTCCTTGATATGTAAACCAACGGATACGCTGATTATTTTAAAAATATGTTTCAAGGTCATCCAAATTAAATTTTAAAAATGTTTTAGAAAGACTACTATTATGCTTCTGGCGGAGGAATTGAGATGACCTTGGGGACTTAGAAACATAACGAACGATTCCTTGATATATAAACGAACAATTACACCGATTGAATTGAAAATATGTTTAAAGGTCATCCACGAGAAATTTTAAAAACGTTTTAGAAAGATCATTTTTATGCTTCTGGTGGAGGGATTGAAATGACCTTGGGGACTTAGAAACATCCCGAACGATTCCTTGATATGTAAACCAACAAATACGCTGATTACTTTAAAAATATGTTTCAAGGTCATCCAAATTAAATTTTAAAAATGTTTTAGAAAGACTACTATTATGCTTCTGGCGGAGGAATTGAGATGACCTTGGGGACTTAGAAACATAAGGAACGATTCCTTGATATATAAACGAACAATAACACCGATTGAATAGAAAATATGTTTCAAGGTCATCCAAATTGAATTTTAAAAATGTTTTAGAAAGACTACTATTATGCTTCTGGTGGAGGAATTGAGATGACCTTGGGGACTTAGAAACATAAGGAACGATTCCTTGATATATAAACGAACAATAACACCGATTTAATTGAAAATATGTTTCAAGGTCATCCACGAGGAATTTTAAAAATGTTTTAGAAAGATCATTATCATGCTTCTAGTGGATGGATTGCAGTGACCTTGGGGACTTAGAAACATCCCGAACGATTCCTTGATATGTAAACCAACGGATACGCTGATTACTTTGAAAATATGTTTCAAGGTCATCCAAATTAAATTTTAAAAATGTTTTAGAAAGACTACTATTATGCTTCTGGTGGAGGAATTGAGATGACCTTGGGGACTTAGAAAAATAACGAACGATTCCTTGATATATAAACGAACAATTACACCGATTGAATTGAAAATATGCTTAAAACGTTTTGGAAAGATCATTATTATGCTTCTGGTGGAGGGATTGAAATGACCTTGGGGACTTAGAAACATGCCGAACGATTCCTTTATATGTAAACCAACGGATACGCTGATTACTTTGAAAATATGTTTTAAGGTCATCCAAATTAAATTTTTAAAATGTTTTAGAAAGACTACTATTATGCTTCTGGTGGAGGAATTGAGATGACCTTGGGGACGTAGAAAAATAACGAACGATTCCTTGATATATAAACGAACAATTACACCGATTGAATTGAAAATATGTTTCAAGGTCATCCACAAAGAATTTTAAAAATGATTTAGAAAGATCATTATTATGCTTCTGGTGGAGGGATTGAGATGACCTTGGGGACTTAGAAACATAACGAACGATTCGTTGATATATAAACGAACAATTACAATGATTGAATTGAAAATATGTTTCTAGGTCATCCAAATAGAATTTTAAAAATGTTTTAGAAAGACTACTATTATGCTTCTGGTGGAGGAATTGAGATGACCTTGGGGACTTAGAAACATAACGAACGATTCCTTGATATATAAACGAACAATTACACCGATTGAATTGAAAATATGTTTCAAGGTCATCCAAATTGAATTTTAAAAATGTTTTAGAAAGACTACTATTATGCTTCTGGTGGAGGAATTGAGATGACCTTGGGGACTTAAAAATAACGATCGATTCCTTGATATATAAGAGAACAATAACACCGATTGAATTGAAAATATGTTTTAAGGTCATCCACGAGGAATTTTAAAAATGTTTTAGAAAGATCATTATTATGCTTTTGGTGGATGGATTGCAGTGACTTTGGGGACTTAGAAACATCCCGAACGATTCCTTGATATGTAAACCAACGGATACGCTGATTACTCTAAAAATATGTTTCAAGGTCATCCAAATTAAATTTTAAAAATGTTTGAGAAAGACTACTATTATGCTTCTGGTGGAGGAATTGCGATGAACTTAGGTACTTAGAAAATTCCATAACCAATCTTTGATATTTAAACTTATGGATACGCTGAAAGATTTCTTAATATGTTTCAGATCATCTACAAAGAATTTTGAAAATGTTTTAGAAAGTCTACTATTATGCTTCTGGTGGAGGAATTGCGATGACCTTGGGGACTTAAAAATATCCCGAACGATTGATTGATATGTAAACTAACGGATACGCTGATTACTTTGAAAATATGTTTCAAGGTTATCCAAATTAAATTTTGAAAATATTTTAGAAATACTACTATTATGCTTCTGGTGAAGGAATTGAGATGACCTTGGGGACTTTGAAACAAAACGAACGATTCCTTGATATATAAACGAACAATTACAATGATTGAATTGAAAATATGTTTCTAGGTCATCCAAATAGAATTTTAAAAATGTTTTAGAAAGACTACTATTATGCTTCTGGTGGAGGAATTGAGATGACCTTGGGGACTTAGAAACATAACGAACAATTCCTTGATATATAAACGAACAATTACACCGATTGAATTGAAAATATTTTTCAAGGTCATCCAAATTGAATTTTAAAAATGTTTTAGAAAGACTACTATTATGCTTCTGTTGGAGGAATTGAGATGACCTTGGGGACTTAGAAACATAAGGAACGATTCCTTGATATATAAACGAACAATAACACCGATTTAATTGAAAATATGTTTCAAGGTCATCCAAATAGAATTTTAAAAATGTTTTAGAAAGACTACTATTATGCTTCTGGTGGAGGAATTGAAATGACCTTGGGGACTTAGAAACATAACGAACAATTCCTTGATATATAAACGAACAATTACACCGATTGAATTGAAAATATGTTTCAAGGTCATCCAAATTGAATTTTAAAAATGTTTTAGAAAGACTACTATTATGCTTCTGTTGGAGGAATTGAGATGACCTTGGGGACTTAGAAACATAACGAACGATTCCTTGATATATAAACGAACAATTACACCGATTGAATTGAAAATATGTTTAAAGGTCATCCACGAGAAATTTTAAAAACGTTTTAGAAAGATCGTTATTATGCTTCTGGTGGAGGGATTGAAATGACCTTGGGGACTTAGAAACATCCCGAACGATTCCTTGATATGTAAACCAACGGAAACGCTGATTTCTTTGAAAATATGTTTCAAGGTCATCCAAATTAAATTTTAAAAATGTTTTAGAAAGACTACTATTATGCTTCTGGTGGAGGAATTGAGATGACCTTGGGGACTTAGAAACATAACGAACGATTCCTTGATATATAAACGAACAATTACACCGATTGAATTGAAAATATGTTTAAAGGTCATCCACGAGAAATTTTAAAAACGTTTTAGAAAGATCGTTATTATGCTTCTGGTGGAGGGATTGAAATGACCTTGGGGACTTAGAAACATCCCGAACGATTCCTTGATATGTAAACCAACGGATACGCTGATTACTTTGAAAATATGTTTCAAGGTCATCCAAATTAAATTTTAAAAATGTTTTAGAAAGACTACTATTATGCTTCTGGTGGAGGAATTGAGATGACCTTGGAGACTTAGAAACATAACGAACGATTCCTTGATATATAAACGAACAATTACACCGATTGAATTGAAAATATGTTTCAAGGTCATCCACGAGGAATTTTAAAAATGTTTTAGAAAGATCATTATTATGCTTTTGGTGGATGGATTGCAGTGACTTTGGGGACTTAGAAATATCCCGAACTATTCCTTGATATGTAAACCAACGGATACGCTGATTACTCTGAAAATATGTTTCAAGGTCATCCAAATTAAATTTTTAAAATGTTTGAGAAAGACTACTATTATGCTTCTGGCGGAGGAATTGCGATGACTTTGGGGACTTAGAAATATCCCGAACGATTCCTTGATATGTAAACTAACGGATACGCTGATTACTTTAAAAATATGTTTCAAGGTCATCCAAATTTAATTTTAAAAATATTTTAGAAATACTACTATTATGCTTCTGGTGGAGGAATTTAGATGACCTTGGGGACTTAGAAACATAACGAACGATTCCTTGATATATAAACGAACAATTACACCGATTGAATTGAAAATATGTTTCAAGGTCATCCTAATTGAATTTTAAAAATGTTTTAGAAAGACTACTATTATGCTTCTGGTGGAGGAATTGAGATGACCTTGGGGACTTAGAAACATCCCGAACGATTCCTTGATATGTAAACCAACGGATACGCTGATTACTTTAAAAATATGTTTCAAGGTCATCCAAATTAAATTTTAAAAATGTTTTAGAAAGACTTCTATTATGCTTCTGGCGGAGGAATTGAGATGACCTTGGGGACTTAGAAACATAACGAACGATTCCTTGATATATAAACGAACAATTACACCGATTGAATTGAAAATATGTTTAAAGGTCATCCACGAGAAATTTTAAAAACGTTTTAGAAAGATCATTTTTATGCTTCTGGTGGAGGGATTGAAATGACCTTGGGGACTTAGAAACATCCCGAACGATTCCTTGATATGTAAACCAACAAATACGCTGATTACTTTAAAAATATGTTTCAAGGTCATCCAAATTAAATTTTAAAAATGTTTTAGAAAGACTACTATTATGCTTCTGGCGGAGGAATTGAGATGACCTTGGGGACTTAGAAACATAAGGAACGATTCCTTGATATATAAACGAACAATAACACCGATTGAATTGAAAATATGTTTCAAGGTCATCCAAATTGAATTTTAAAAATGTTTTAGAAAGACTACTATTATGCTTCTGGTGGAGGAATTGAGATGACCTTGGGGACTTAGAAACATAAGGAACGATTCCTTGATATATAAACGAACAATAACACCGATTTAATTGAAAATATGTTTCAAGGTCATCCACGAGGAATTTTAAAAATGTTTTAGAAAGATCATTATCATGCTTCTAGTGGATGGATTGCAGTGACCTTGGGGACTTAGAAACATCCCGAACGATTCCTTGATATGTAAACCAACGGATACGCTGATTACTTTGAAAATATGTTTCAAGGTCATCCAAATTAAATTTTAAAAATGTTTTAGAAAGACTACTATTATGCTTCTGGTGGAGGAATTGAGATGACCTTGGGGACTTAGAAAAATAACGAACGATTCCTTGATATATAAACGAACAATTACACCGATTGAATTGAAAATATGCTTAAAACGTTTTGGAAAGATCATTATTATGCTTCTGGTGGAGGGATTGAAATGACCTTGGGGACTTAGAAACATGCCGAACGATTCCTTTATATGTAAACCAACGGATACGCTGATTACTTTGAAAATATGTTTTAAGGTCATCCAAATTAAATTTTTAAAATGTTTTAGAAAGACTACTATTATGCTTCTGGTGGAGGAATTGAGATGACCTTGGGGACGTAGAAAAATAACGAACGATTCCTTGATATATAAACGAACAATTACACCGATTGAATTGAAAATATGTTTCAAGGTCATCCACAAAGAATTTTAAAAATGATTTAGAAAGATCATTATTATGCTTCTGGTGGAGGGATTGAGATGACCTTGGGGACTTAGAAACATAACGAACGATTCGTTGATATATAAACGAACAATTACAATGATTGAATTGAAAATATGTTTCTAGGTCATCCAAATAGAATTTTAAAAATGTTTTAGAAAGACTACTATTATGCTTCTGGTGGAGGAATTGAGATGACCTTGGGGACTTAGAAACATAACGAACGATTCCTTGATATATAAACGAACAATTACACCGATTGAATTGAAAATATGTTTCAAGGTCATCCAAATTGAATTTTAAAAATGTTTTAGAAAGACTACTATTATGCTTCTGGTGGAGGAATTGAGATGACCTTGGGGACTTAAAAATAACGATCGATTCCTTGATATATAAGAGAACAATAACACCGATTGAATTGAAAATATGTTTTAAGGTCATCCACGAGGAATTTTAAAAATGTTTTAGAAAGATCATTATTATGCTTTTGGTGGATGGATTGCAGTGACTTTGGGGACTTAGAAACATCCCGAACGATTCCTTGATATGTAAACCAACGGATACGCTGATTACTCTAAAAATATGTTTCAAGGTCATCCAAATTAAATTTTAAAAATGTTTGAGAAAGACTACTATTATGCTTCTGGTGGAGGAATTGCGATGAACTTAGGTACTTAGAAAATTCCCTAACCAATCTTTGATATTTAAACTTATGGATACGCTGAAAGATTTCTTAATATGTTTCAGATCATCTACAAAGAATTTTGAAAATGTTTTAGAAAGTCTACTATTATGCTTCTGGTGGAGGAATTGCGATGACCTTGGGGACTTAAAAATATCCCGAACGATTGATTGATATGTAAACTAACGGATACGCTGATTACTTTGAAAATATGTTTCAAGGTTATCCAAATTAAATTTTGAAAATATTTTAGAAATACTACTATTATGCTTCTGGTGAAGGAATTGAGATGACCTTGGGGACTTTGAAACAAAACGAACGATTCCTTGATATATAAACGAACAATTACAATGATTGAATTGAAAATATGTTTCTAGGTCATCCAAATAGAATTTTAAAAATGTTTTAGAAAGACTACTATTATGCTTCTGGTGGAGGAATTGAGATGACCTTGGGGACTTAGAAACATAACGAACAATTCCTTGATATATAAACGAACAATTACACCGATTGAATTGAAAATATTTTTCAAGGTCATCCAAATTGAATTTTAAAAATGTTTTAGAAAGACTACTATTATGCTTCTGTTGGAGGAATTGAGATGACCTTGGGGACTTAGAAACATAAGGAACGATTCCTTGATATATAAACGAACAATAACACCGATTTAATTGAAAATATGTTAAAAGGTCATCCACGAGAAATTTTAAAAACGTTTTAGAAAGATCGTTATTATGCTTCTTGTGGAGGGATTGAAATGACCTTGGGGACTTAGAAACATCCCGAACGATTCCTTGATATGTAAACCAACGGATACGCTGATTACTTTGAAAATATGTTTCAAGGTCATCCAAATTAAATTTTAAAAATGTTTTAGAAAGACTACTATTATGCTTCTGGTGGATTAATTGAGATGACCTTGGAGACTTAGAAACATAACGAACGATTCCTTGATATATAAACGAACAATTACACCGATTGAATTGAAAATATGTTTCAAGGTCATCCACGAGGAATTTTAAAAATGTTTTAGAAAGATCATTATTATGCTTTTGGTGGATGGATTGCAGTGACTTTGGGGACTTAGAAATATCCCGAACTATTCCTTGATATGTAAACCAACGGATACGCTGATTACTCTGAAAATATGTTTCAAGGTCATCCAAATTAAATTTTTAAAATGTTTGAGAAAGACTACTATTATGCTTCTGGCGGAGGAATTGCGATGACTTTGGGGACTTAGAAATATCCCGAACGATTCCTTGATATGTAAACTAACGGATACGCTGATTACTTTAAAAATATGTTTCAAGGTCATCCAAATTAAATTTTAAAAATATTTTAGAAATACTACTATTATGCTTCTGGTGGAGGAATATAGATGACCTTGGGGACTTAGAAACATAAGGAACGATTCCTTGATATATAAACGAACAATAACACAGATTGAATTGAAAATATGTTTCAAGGTCATCCAAATTGAATTTAAAAATTTTTTAGAAAGACTACTATTATGCTTCTGGTGGAGGAATTGAGATGACCTTGGGGACTTAGAAACATAAGGAACGATTCCTTGATATATAAACGAACAATAACACCTATTTAATTGAAAATATGTTCCAAGGTCATCCACGAGGAATTTTAAAAATGTTTTAGAAAGATCATTATTATGCTTCTAGTGGATGGATTGCAGTGACCTTGGGGACTTAGAAACATCCCGAACGGTTCCTTGATATGTAAACCAACGGAATCGCTGATTTCTTTGAAAATATGTTTCAAGGTCATCCAAATTAAATTTTAAAAATGTTTTAGAAAGACTACTATTATGCTTCTGGTGGAGGAATTGAGATGACCTTGGGGACTTAGAAACATAACGAACGATTCCTTGATATATAAACGAACAATTACACCGATTGAATTTAAAATATGTTTCAAGGTCATCCAAATTGAATTTTAAAAATATTTTAGAAAGACTACTATTATGCTTCTGGTGGAGGAATTGAGATGACCTTGGGGACTTAGAAACATAACGAACGATTCCTTGATATATAAACGAACAATTACACCGATTGAATTGAAAATATGTTTAAAGGTCATCCACGAGAAATTTTAAAAACGTTTTAGATAGATCATTTTTATGCTTCTGGTGGTGGGATTGAAATGACCTTGGGGACTTAGAAACATCCCGAACGATTCCTTGATATGTAAACCAACGGATACGCTGATTACTTTGAAAATATGTTTCAAGGTCATCCAAATTAAATTTTTAAAATGTTTTAGAAAGACTACTATTATGCTTCTGGTGGAGGAATTGAGATGACCTTGGGGACGTAGAAAAAAAACGAACGATTCCTTGATATATAAACGAACAATTACACCGATTGAATTGAAAATATGTTTCAAGGTCATCCACAAAGAATTTTAAAAATGATTTAGAAAGATCATTATTATGCTTCTGGTGGAGGGATTGAGATGACCTTGGGGACTTAGAAACATAACGAACGATTCGTTGATATATAAACGAACAATTACAATGATTGAATTGAAAATATGTTTCTAGGTCATCCAAATAGAATTTTAAAAATGTTTTAGAAAGACTACTATTATGCTTCTGGTGGAGGAATTGAGATGACCTTGGGGACTTAAAAAAATAACGATCGATTCCTTGATATATAAGAGAACAATAACACCGATTGAATTGAAAATATGTTTTAAGGTCATCCACGAGGAATTTTAAAAATGTTTTAGAAAGATCATTATTATGCTTTTGGTGGATGGATTGCAGTGACTTTGGGGACTTAGAAACATCCCGAACGATTCCTTGATATGTAAACCAACGGATACGCTGATTACTCTAAAAATATGTTTCAAGGTCATCCAAATTAAATTTTAAAAATGTTTGAGAAAGACTACTATTATGCTTCTGGTGGAGGAATTGCGATGAACTTAGGTACTTAGAAAATTCCCTAACCAATCTTTGATATTTAAACTTATGGATACGCTGAAAGATTTCTTAATATGTTTCAGATCATCTACAAAGAATTTTGAAAATGTTTTAGAAAGTCTACTATTATGCTTCTGGTGGAGGAATTGCGATGACCTTGGGGACTTAAAAATATCCCGAACGATTGATTGATATGTAAACTATCGGATACGCTGATTACTTTGAAAATATGTTTCAAGGTTATCCAAATTAAATTTTGAAAATATTTTAGAAATACTACTATTATGCTTCTGGTGAAGGAATTGAGATGACCTTGGGGACTTTGAAACAAAACGAACGATTCCTTGATATATAAACGAACAATTACAATGATTGAATTGAAAATATGTTTCTAGGTCATCCAAATAGAATTTTAAAAATGTTTTAGAAAGACTACTATTATGCTTCTGGTGGAGGAATTGAGATGACCTTGGGGACTTAGAAACATAACGAACAATTCCTTGATATATAAACGAACAATTACACCGATTGAATTGAAAATATTTTTCAAGGTCATCCAAATTGAATTTTAAAAATGTTTTAGAAAGACTACTATTATGCTTCTGTTGGAGGAATTGAGATGACCTTGGGGACTTAGAAACATAAGGAACGATTCCTTGATATATAAACGAACAATAACACCGATTTAATTGAAAATATGTTAAAAGGTCATCCACGAGAAATTTTAAAAACGTTTTAGAAAGATCGTTATTATGCTTCTTGTGGAGGGATTGAAATGACCTTGGGGACTTAGAAACATCCCGAACGATTCCTTGATATGTAAACCAACGGATACGCTGATTACTTTGAAAATATGTTTCAAGGTCATCCAAATTAAATTTTAAAAATGTTTTAGAAAGACTACTATTATGCTTCTGGTGGATTAATTGAGATGACCTTGGAGACTTAGAAACATAACGAACGATTCCTTGATATATAAACGAACAATTACACCGATTGAATTGAAAATATGTTTCAAGGTCATCCACGAGGAATTTTAAAAATGTTTTAGAAAGATCATTATTATGCTTTTGGTGGATGGATTGCAGTGACTTTGGGGACTTAGAAATATCCCGAACTATTCCTTGATATGTAAACCAACGGATACGCTGATTACTCTGAAAATATGTTTCAAGGTCATCCAAATTAAATTTTTAAAATGTTTGAGAAAGACTACTATTATGCTTCTGGCGGAGGAATTGCGATGACTTTGGGGACTTAGAAATATCCCGAACGATTCCTTGATATGTAAACTAACGGATACGCTGATTACTTTAAAAATATGTTTCAAGGTCATCCAAATTAAATTTTAAAAATATTTTAGAAATACTACTATTATGCTTCTGGTGGAGGAATTGAGATGACCTTGGGGACTTAGAAACATAAGGAACGATTCCTTGATATATAAACGAACAATAACACAGATTGAATTGAAAATATGTTTCAAGGTCATCCAAATTGAATTTAAAAATTTTTTAGAAAGACTACTATTATGCTTCTGGTGGAGGAATTGAGATGACCTTGGGGACTTAGAAACATAAGGAACGATTCCTTGATATATAAACGAACAATAACACCTATTTAATTGAAAATATGTTCCAAGGTCATCCACGAGGAATTTTAAAAATGTTTTAGAAAGATCATTATTATGCTTCTAGTGGATGGATTGCAGTGACCTTGGGGACTTAGAAACATCCCGAACGGTTCCTTGATATGTAAACCAACGGAAACGCTGATTTCTTTGAAAATATGTTTCAAGGTCATCCAAATTAAATTTTAAAAATGTTTTAGAAAGACTACTATTATGCTTCTGGTGGAGGAATTGAGATGACCTTGGGGACTTAGAAACATAACGAACGATTCCTTGATATATAAACGAACAATTACACCGATTGAATTTAAAATATGTTTCAAGGTCATCCAAATTGAATTTTAAAAATATTTTAGAAAGACTACTATTATGCTTCTGGTGGAGGAATTGAGATGACCTTGGGGACTTAGAAACATAACGAACGATTCCTTGATATATAAACGAACAATTACACCGATTGAATTGAAAATATGTTTAAAGGTCATCCACGAGAAATTTTAAAAACGTTTTAGATAGATCATTTTTATGCTTCTGGTGGTGGGATTGAAATGACCTTGGGGACTTAGAAACATCCCGAACGATTCCTTGATATGTAAACCAACGGATACGCTGATTTCTTTGAAAATATGTTTCAAGGTCATCCAAATTAAATTTTTAAAATGTTTTAGAAAGACTACTATTATGCTTCTGGTGGAGGAATTGAGATGACCTTGGGGACGTAGAAAAAAAACGAACGATTCCTTGATATATAAACGAACAATTACACCGATTGAATTGAAAATATGTTTCAAGGTCATCCACAAAGAATTTTAAAAATGATTTAGAAAGATCATTATTATGCTTCTGGTGGAGGGATTGAGATGACCTTGGGGACTTAGAAACATAACGAACGATTCGTTGATATATAAACGAACAATTACAATGATTGAATTGAAAATATGTTTCTAGGTCATCCAAATAGAATTTTAAAAATGTTTTAGAAAGACTACTATTATGCTTCTGGTGGAGGAATTGAGATGACCTTGGGGACTTAGAAACATAACGAACGATTCCTTGATATATAAACGAACAATTACACCGATTGAATTGAAAATATGTTTCAAGGTCATCCAAATTGAATTTTAAAAATGTTTTAGAAAGACTACTATTATGCTTCTGGTGGAGGAATTGAGATGACCTTGGGGACTTAAAAAAATAACGATCGATTCCTTGATATATAAGAGAACAATAACACCGATTGAATTGAAAATATGTTTTAAGGTCATCCACGAGGAATTTTAAAAATGTTTTAGAAAGACTACTATTATGCTTCTGGTGGAGGAATTGAGATGACCTTGGGGACTTAAAAAAATAACGATCGATTCCTTGATATATAAGAGAACAATAACACCGATTGAATTGAAAATATGTTTTAAGGTCATCCACGAGGAATTTTAAAAATGTTTTAGAAAGATCATTATTATGCTTTTGGTGGATGGATTGCAGTGACTTTGGGGACTTAGAAACATCCCGAACGATTCCTTGATATGTAAACCAACGGATACGCTGATTACTCTAAAAATATGTTTCAAGGTCATCCAAATTAAATTTTAAAAATGTTTGAGAAAGACTACTATTATGCTTCTGGTGGAGGAATTGCGATGAACTTAGGTACTTAGAAAATTCCCTAACCAATCTTTGATATTTAAACTTATGGATACGCTGAAAGATTTCTTAATATGTTTCAGATCATCTACAAAGAATTTTAAAAATGTTTTAGAAAGTCTACTATTATGCTTCTGGTGGAGGAATTGCGATGACCTTGGGGACTTAAAAATATCCCGAACGATTGATTGATATGTAAACTAACGGATACGCTGATTACTTTGAAAATATGTTTCAAGGTCATCCAAATTAAATTTTAAAAATATTTTAGAAATACTACTATTATGCTTCTGGTGGAGGAATTGAGATGACCTTGGGGACTTTGAAACAAAACGAACGATTCCTTGATATATAAACGAGCAATTACAATGATTGAATTGAAAATATGCTTAAAACGTTTTAGAAAGATCATTATTATGCTTCTGGTGGAGGGATTGAAATGACCTTGGGGACTTAGAAACATCCCGAACGATTCCTTGATATGTAAACCAACGGATACGCTGATTACTTGGAAAATATGTTTCAAGGTCATCCAAATTAAATTTTTAAAATGTTTTAGAAAGACTACTATTATGCTTCTGGTGGAGGAATTGAGATGACCTTGGGGACGTAGAAAAATAACGAACGATTCCTTGATATATAAACGAACAATTACAATGATTGAATTGAAAATATGTTTCTAGGTCATCCAAATAGAATTTTAAAAATGTTTTAGAAAGACTACTATTATGCTTCTGGTGGAGGAATTGAGATGACCTTGGGGACTTAGAAACATAACGAACGATTCCTTGATATATAAACGAACAATTACACCGATTGAATTGAAAATATGTTTCAAGGTCATCCAAATTGAATTTTAAAAATGTTTTAGAAAGACTACTATTATGCTTCTGGTGGAGGAATTGAGATGACCTTGGGGACTTAAAAAAATAACGATCGATTCCTTGATATATAAGAGAACAATAACACCGATTGAATTGAAAATATGTTTTAAGGTCATCCACGAGGAATTTTAAAAATGTTTTAGAAAGATCATTATTATGCTTTTGGTGGATGGATTGCAGTGACTTTGGGGACTTAGAAACATCCCGAACGATTCCTTGATATGTAAACCAACGGATACGCTGATTACTCTAAAAATATGTTTCAAGGTCATCCAAATTAAATTTTAAAAATGTTTGAGAAAGACTACTATTATGCTTCTGGTGGAGGAATTGCGATGAACTTAGGTACTTAGAAAATTCCCTAACCAATCTTTGATATTTAAACTTATGGATACGCTGAAAGATTTCTTAATATGTTTCAGATCATCTACAAAGAATTTTAAAAATGTTTTAGAAAGTCTACTATTATGCTTCTGGTGGAGGAATTGCGATGACCTTGGGGACTTAAAAATATTCCGAACGATTGATTGATATGTAAACTAACGGATACGCTGATTACTTTGAAAATATGTTTCAAGGTCATCCAAATAGAATTTTAAAAATGTTTTAGAAAGACTACTATTATGCTTCTGGTGGAGGAATTGAAATGACCTTGGGGACTTAGAAACATAACGAACAATTCCTTGATATATAAACGAACAATTACACCGATTGAATTGAAAATATGTTTCAAGGTCATCCAAATTGAATTTTAAAAATGTTTTAGAAAGACTACTATTATGCTTCTGTTGGAGGAATTGAGATGACCTTGGGGACTTAGAAACATAACGAACGATTCCTTGATATATAAACGAACAATTACACCGATTGAATTGAAAATATGTTTAAAGGTCATCCACGAGAAATTTTAAAAACGTTTTAGAAAGATCGTTATTATGCTTCTGGTGGAGGGATTGAAATGACCTTGGGGACTTAGAAACATCCCGAACGATTCCTTGATATGTAAACCAACGGAAACGCTGATTTCTTTGAAAATATGTTTCAAGGTCATCCAAATTAAATTTTAAAAATGTTTTAGAAAGACTACTATTATGCTTCTGGTGGAGGAATTGAGATGACCTTGGGGACTTAGAAACATAACGAACGATTCCTTGATATATAAACGAACAATTACACCGATTGAATTGAAAATATGTTTAAAGGTCATCCACGAGAAATTTTAAAAACGTTTTAGAAAGATCGTTATTATGCTTCTGGTGGAGGGATTGAAATGACCTTGGGGACTTAGAAACATCCCGAACGATTCCTTGATATGTAAACCAACGGATACGCTGATTACTTTGAAAATATGTTTCAAGGTCATCCAAATTAAATTTTAAAAATGTTTTAGAAAGACTACTATTATGCTTCTGGTGGAGGAATTGAGATGACCTTGGAGACTTAGAAACATAACGAACGATTCCTTGATATATAAACGAACAATTACACCGATTGAATTGAAAATATGTTTCAAGGTCATCCACGAGGAATTTTAAAAATGTTTTAGAAAGATCATTATTATGCTTTTGGTGGATGGATTGCAGTGACTTTGGGGACTTAGAAATATCCCGAACTATTCCTTGATATGTAAACCAACGGATACGCTGATTACTCTGAAAATATGTTTCAAGGTCATCCAAATTAAATTTTTAAAATGTTTGAGAAAGACTACTATTATGCTTCTGGCGGAGGAATTGCGATGACTTTGGGGACTTAGAAATATCCCGAACGATTCCTTGATATGTAAACTAACGGATACGCTGATTACTTTAAAAATATGTTTCAAGGTCATCCAAATTTAATTTTAAAAATATTTTAGAAATACTACTATTATGCTTCTGGTGGAGGAATTTAGATGACCTTGGGGACTTAGAAACATAACGAACGATTCCTTGATATATAAACGAACAATTACACCGATTGAATTGAAAATATGTTTTAAGGTCATCCAAATTAAATTTTTAAAATGTTTTAGAAAGACTACTATTATGCTTCTGGTGGAGGAATTGAGATGACCTTGGGGACGTAGAAAAATAACGAACGATTCCTTGATATATAAACGAACAATTACACCGATTCAATTGAAAATATGTTTCAAGGTCATCCACAAAGAATTTTAAAAATGATTTAGAAAGATCATTATTATGCTTCTGGTGGAGGGATTGAGATGACCTTGGGGACTTAGAAACATAACGAACGATTCGTTGATATATAAACGAACAATTACAATGATTGAATTGAAAATATGTTTCTAGGTCATCCAAATAGAATTTTAAAAATGTTTTAGAAAGACTACTATTATGCTTCTGGTGGAGGAATTGAGATGACCTTGGGGACTTAGAAACATAACGAACGATTCCTTGATATATAAACGAACAATTACACCGATTGAATTGAAAATATGTTTCAAGGTCATCCAAATTGAATTTTAAAAATGTTTTAGAAAGACTACTATTATGCTTCTGGTGGAGGAATTGAGATGACCTTGGGGACTTAAAAATAACGATCGATTCCTTGATATATAAGAGAACAATAACACCGATTGAATTGAAAATATGTTTCAAGGTCATCCAAATTGAATTTAAAAAATGTTTTAGAAAGACTACTATTATGCTTCTGATGGAGGAATTGAGATGACCTTGGGGACTTAAAAAAATAACGATCGATTCCTTGATATATAAGAGAACAATAACACCGATTGAATTGAAAATATGTTTTAAGGTCATCCACGAGGAATTTTAAAAATGTTTTAGAAAGATCATTATTATGCTTTTGGTGGATGGATTGCAGTGACTTTGGGGACTTAGAAACATCCCGAACGATTCCTTGATATGTAAACCAACGGATACGCTGATTACTCTAAAAATATGTTTCAAGGTCATCCAAATTAAATTTTAAAAATGTTTGAGAAAGACTACTATTATGCTTCTGGTGGAGGAATTGCGATGAACTTAGGTACTTAGAAAATTCCCTAACCAATCTTTGATATTTAAACTTATGGATACGCTGAAAGATTTCTTAATATGTTTCAGATCATCTACAAAGAATTTTGAAAATGTTTTAGAAAGTCTACTATTATGCTTCTGGTGGAGGAATTGCGATGACCTTGGGGACTTAAAAATATCCCGAACGATTGATTGATATGTAAACTAACGGATACGCTGATTACTTTGAAAATATGTTTCAAGGTTATCCAAATTAAATTTTGAAAATATTTTAGAAATACTACTATTATGCTTCTGGTGGAGGAATTGAGATGACCTTGGGGACGTAGAAAAAAAACGAACGATTCCTTGATATATAAACGAACAATTACACCGATTGAATTGAAAATATGTTTCAAGGTCATCCACAAAGAATTTTAAAAATGATTTAGAAAGATCATTATTATGCTTCTGGTGGAGGGATTGAGATGACCTTGGGGACTTAGAAACATAACGAACGATTCGTTGATATATAAACGAACAATTACAATGATTGAATTGAAAATATGTTTCTAGGTCATCCAAATAGAATTTTAAAAATGTTTTAGAAAGACTACTATTATGCTTCTGGTGGAGGAATTGAGATGACCTTGGGGACTTAGAAACATAACGAACGATTCCTTGATATATAAACGAACAATTACACCGATTGAATTGAAAATATGTTTCAAGGTCATCCAAATTGAATTTTAAAAATGTTTTAGAAAGACTACTATTATGCTTCTGGTGGAGGAATTGAGATGACCTTGGGGACTTAAAAAAATAACGATCGATTCCTTGATATATAAGAGAACAATAACACCGATTGAATTGAAAATATGTTTTAAGGTCATCCACGAGGAATTTTAAAAATGTTTTAGAAAGACTACTATTATGCTTCTGGTGGAGGAATTGAGATGACCTTGGGGACTTAAAAAAATAACGATCGATTCCTTGATATATAAGAGAACAATAACACCGATTGAATTGAAAATATGTTTTAAGGTCATCCACGAGGAATTTTAAAAATGTTTTAGAAAGATCATTATTATGCTTTTGGTGGATGGATTGCAGTGACTTTGGGGACTTAGAAACATCCCGAACGATTCCTTGATATGTAAACCAACGGATACGCTGATTACTCTAAAAATATGTTTCAAGGTCATCCAAATTAAATTTTAAAAATGTTTGAGAAAGACTACTATTATGCTTCTGGTGGAGGAATTGCGATGAACTTAGGTACTTAGAAAATTCCCTAACCAATCTTTGATATTTAAACTTATGGATACGCTGAAAGATTTCTTAATATGTTTCAGATCATCTACAAAGAATTTTAAAAATTCTTTAGAAAGTCTACTATTATGCTTCTGGTGGAGGAATTGCGATGACCTTGGGGACTTAAAAATATCCCGAACGATTGATTGATATGTAAACTAACGGATACGCTGATTACTTTGAAAATATGTTTCAAGGTCATCCAAATTAAATTTTAAAAATATTTTAGAAATACTACTATTATGCTTCTGGTGGAGGAATTGAGATGACCTTGGGGACTTTGAAACAAAACGAACGATTCCTTGATATATAAACGAGCAATTACAATGATTGAATTGAAAATATGCTTAAAACGTTTTAGAAAGATCATTATTATGCTTCTGGTGGAGGGATTGAAATGACCTTGGGGACTTAGAAACATCCCGAACGATTCCTTGATATGTAAACCAACGGATACGCTGATTACTTGGAAAATATGTTTCAAGGTCATCCAAATTAAATTTTTAAAATGTTTTAGAAAGACTACTATTATGCTTCTGGTGGAGGAATTGAGATGACCTTGGGGACGTAGAAAAATAACGAACGATTCCTTGATATATAAACGAACAATTACAATGATTGAATTGAAAATATGTTTCTAGGTCATCCAAATAGAATTTTAAAAATGTTTTAGAAAGACTACTATTATGCTTCTGGTGGAGGAATTGAGATGACCTTGGGGACTTAGAAACATAACGAACGATTCCTTGATATATAAACGAACAATTACACCGATTGAATTGAAAATATGTTTCAAGGTCATCCAAATTGAATTTTAAAAATGTTTTAGAAAGACTACTATTATGCTTCTGGTGGAGGAATTGAGATGACCTTGGGGACTTAAAAAAATAACGATCGATTCCTTGATATATAAGAGAACAATAACACCGATTGAATTGAAAATATGTTTTAAGGTCATCCACGAGGAATTTTAAAAATGTTTTAGAAAGATCATTATTATGCTTTTGGTGGATGGATTGCAGTGACTTTGGGGACTTAGAAACATCCCGAACGATTCCTTGATATGTAAACCAACGGATACGCTGATTACTCTAAAAATATGTTTCAAGGTCATCCAAATTAAATTTTAAAAATGTTTGAGAAAGACTACTATTATGCTTCTGGTGGAGGAATTGCGATGAACTTAGGTACTTAGAAAATTCCCTAACCAATCTTTGATATTTAAACTTATGGATACGCTGAAAGATTTCTTAATATGTTTCAGATCATCTACAAAGAATTTTAAAAATGTTTTAGAAAGTCTACTATTATGCTTCTGGTGGAGGAATTGCGATGACCTTGGGGACTTAAAAATATTCCGAACGATTGATTGATATGTAAACTAACGGATACGCTGATTACTTTGAAAATATGTTTCAAGGTCATCCAAATAGAATTTTAAAAATGTTTTAGAAAGACTACTATTATGCTTCTGGTGGAGGAATTGAAATGACCTTGGGGACTTAGAAACATAACGAACAATTCCTTGATATATAAACGAACAATTACACCGATTGAATTGAAAATATGTTTCAAGGTCATCCAAATTGAATTTTAAAAATGTTTTAGAAA
Source organism: Neoaliturus tenellus (assembly GCA_030545055.2). Taxonomy (NCBI): domain Eukaryota; kingdom Metazoa; phylum Arthropoda; class Insecta; order Hemiptera; family Cicadellidae; genus Neoaliturus; species Neoaliturus tenellus. The sequence continues at coordinate 334,107,299 of CM061531.1, read as the reverse complement.
GACTACTATTATGCTTCTGTTGGAGGAATTGAGATGACCTTGGGGACTTAGAAACATAACGAACGATTCCTTGATATATAAACGAACAATTACACCGATTGAATTGAAAATATGTTTAAAGGTCATCCACGAGAAATTTTAAAAACGTTTTAGAAAGATCGTTATTATGCTTCTGGTGGAGGGATTGAAATGACCTTGGGGACTTAGAAACATCCCGAACGATTCCTTGATATGTAAACCAACGGAAACGCTGATTTCTTTGAAAATATGTTTCAAGGTCATCCAAATTAAATTTTAAAAATGTTTTAGAAAGACTACTATTATGCTTCTGGTGGAGGAATTGAGATGACCTTGGGGACTTAGAAACATAACGAACGATTCCTTGATATATAAACGAACAATTACACCGATTGAATTGAAAATATGTTTCAAGGTCATCCACGAGAAATTTTAAAAACGTTTTAGAAAGATCGTTATTATGCTTCTGGTGGAGGGATTGAAATGACCTTGGGGACTTAGAAACATCCCGAACGATTCCTTGATATGTAAACCAACGGATACGCTGATTACTTTGAAAATATGTTTCAAGGTCATCCAAATTAAATTTTAAAAATGTTTTAGAAAGACTACTATTATGCTTCTGGTGGAGGAATTGAGATGACCTTGGAGACTTAGAAACATAACGAACGATTCCTTGATATATAAACGAACAATTACACCGATTGAATTGAAAATATGTTTCAAGGTCATCCACGAGGAATTTTAAAAATGTTTTAGAAAGATCATTATTATGCTTTTGGTGGATGGATTGCAGTGACTTTGGGGACTTAGAAATATCCCGAACTATTCCTTGATATGTAAACCAACGGATACGCTGATTACTCTGAAAATATGTTTCAAGGTCATCCAAATTAAATTTTTAAAATGTTTGAGAAAGACTACTATTATGCTTCTGGCGGAGGAATTGCGATGACTTTGGGGACTTAGAAATATCCCGAACGATTCCTTGATATGTAAACTAACGGATACGCTGATTACTTTAAAAATATGTTTCAAGGTCATCCAAATTTAATTTTAAAAATATTTTAGAAATACTACTATTATGCTTCTGGTGGAGGAATTTAGATGACCTTGGGGACTTAGAAACATAACGAACGATTCCTTGATATATAAACGAACAATTACACCGATTGAATTGAAAATATGTTTCAAGGTCATCCAAATTGAATTTTAAAAATGTTTTAGAAAGACTACTATTATGCTTCTGGTGGAGGAATTGAGATGACCTTGGGGACTTAGAAACATCCCGAACGATTCCTTGATATGTAAACCAACGGATACGCTGATTACTTTAAAAATATGTTTCAAGGTCATCCAAATTAAATTTTAAAAATGTTTTAGAAAGACTACTATTATGCTTCTGGCGGAGGAATTGAGATGACCTTGGGGACTTAGAAACATAACGAACGATTCCTTGATATATAAACGAACAATTACACCGATTGAATTGAAAATATGTTTAAAGGTCATCCACGAGAAATTTTAAAAACGTTTTAGAAAGATCATTTTTATGCTTCTGGTGGAGGGATTGAAATGACCTTGGGGACTTAGAAACATCCCGAACGATTCCTTGATATGTAAACCAACAAATACGCTGATTACTTTAAAAATATGTTTCAAGGTCATCCAAATTAAATTTTAAAAATGTTTTAGAAAGACTACTATTATGCTTCTGGCGGAGGAATTGAGATGACCTTGGGGACTTAGAAACATAAGGAACGATTCCTTGATATATAAACGAACAATAACACCGATTGAATTGAAAATATGTTTCAAGGTCATCCAAATTGAATTTTAAAAATGTTTTAGAAAGACTACTATTATGCTTCTGGTGGAGGAATTGAGATGACCTTGGGGACTTAGAAACATAAGGAACGATTCCTTGATATATAAACGAACAATAACACCGATTTAATTGAAAATATGTTTCAAGGTCATCCACGAGGAATTTTAAAAATGTTTTAGAAAGATCATTATCATGCTTCTAGTGGATGGATTGCAGTGACCTTGGGGACTTAGAAACATCCCGAACGATTCCTTGATATGTAAACCAACGGATACGCTGATTACTTTGAAAATATGTTTCAAGGTCATCCAAATTAAATTTTAAAAATGTTTTAGAAAGACTACTATTATGCTTCTGGTGGAGGAATTGAGATGACCTTGGGGACTTAGAAAAATAACGAACGATTCCTTGATATATAAACGAACAATTACACCGATTGAATTGAAAATATGCTTAAAACGTTTTGGAAAGATCATTATTATGCTTCTGGTGGAGGGATTGAAATGACCTTGGGGACTTAGAAACATGCCGAACGATTCCTTTATATGTAAACCAACGGATACGCTGATTACTTTGAAAATATGTTTTAAGGTCATCCAAATTAAATTTTTAAAATGTTTTAGAAAGACTACTATTATGCTTCTGGTGGAGGAATTGAGATGACCTTGGGGACGTAGAAAAATAACGAACGATTCCTTGATATATAAACGAACAATTACACCGATTCAATTGAAAATATGTTTCAAGGTCATCCACAAAGAATTTTAAAAATGATTTAGAAAGATCATTATTATGCTTCTGGTGGAGGGATTGAGATGACCTTGGGGACTTAGAAACATAACGAACGATTCGTTGATATATAAACGAACAATTACAATGATTGAATTGAAAATATGTTTCTAGGTCATCCAAATAGAATTTTAAAAATGTTTTAGAAAGACTACTATTATGCTTCTGGTGGAGGAATTGAGATGACCTTGGGGACTTAGAAACATAACGAACGATTCCTTGATATATAAACGAACAATTACACCGATTGAATTGAAAATATGTTTCAAGGTCATCCAAATTGAATTTTAAAAATGTTTTAGAAAGACTACTATTATGCTTCTGGTGGAGGAATTGAGATGACCTTGGGGACTTAAAAATAACGATCGATTCCTTGATATATAAGAGAACAATAACACCGATTGAATTGAAAATATGTTTCAAGGTCATCCAAATTGAATTTAAAAAATGTTTTAGAAAGACTACTATTATGCTTCTGATGGAGGAATTGAGATGACCTTGGGGACTTAAAAAAATAACGATCGATTCCTTGATATATAAGAGAACAATAACACCGATTGAATTGAAAATATGTTTTAAGGTCATCCACGAGGAATTTTAAAAATGTTTTAGAAAGATCATTATTATGCTTTTGGTGGATGGATTGCAGTGACTTTGGGGACTTAGAAACATCCCGAACGATTCCTTGATATGTAAACCAACGGATACGCTGATTACTCTAAAAATATGTTTCAAGGTCATCCAAATTAAATTTTAAAAATGTTTGAGAAAGACTACTATTATGCTTCTGGTGGAGGAATTGCGATGAACTTAGGTACTTAGAAAATTCCCTAACCAATCTTTGATATTTAAACTTATGGATACGCTGAAAGATTTCTTAATATGTTTCAGATCATCTACAAAGAATTTTGAAAATGTTTTAGAAAGTCTACTATTATGCTTCTGGTGGAGGAATTGCGATGACCTTGGGGACTTAAAAATATCCCGAACGATTGATTGATATGTAAACTAACGGATACGCTGATTACTTTGAAAATATGTTTCAAGGTTATCCAAATTAAATTTTGAAAATATTTTAGAAATACTACTATTATGCTTCTGGTGAAGGAATTGAGATGACCTTGGGGACTTTGAAACAAAACGAACGATTCCTTGATATATAAACGAACAATTACAATGATTGAATTGAAAATATGTTTCTAGGTCATCCAAATAGAATTTTAAAAATGTTTTAGAAAGACTACTATTATGCTTCTGGTGGAGGAATTGAGATGACCTTGGGGACTTAGAAACATAACGAACAATTCCTTGATATATAAACGAACAATTACACCGATTGAATTGAAAATATTTTTCAAGGTCATCCAAATTGAATTTTAAAAATGTTTTAGAAAGACTACTATTATGCTTCTGTTGGAGGAATTGAGATGACCTTGGGGACTTAGAAACATAAGGAACGATTCCTTGATATATAAACGAACAATAACACCGATTTAATTGAAAATATGTTTCAAGGTCATCCAAATAGAATTTTAAAAATGTTTTAGAAAGACTACTATTATGCTTCTGGTGGAGGAATTGAAATGACCTTGGGGACTTAGAAACATAACGAACAATTCCTTGATATATAAACGAACAATTACACCGATTAAATTGAAAATATGTTTCAAGGTCATCCAAATTGAATTTTAAAAATGTTTGAGAAAGACTACTATTATGCTTCTGTTGGAGGAATTGAGATGACCTTGGGGACTTAGAAACATAACGAACGATTCCTTGATATATAAACGAACAATTACACCGATTGAATTGAAAATATGTTTAAAGGTCATCCACGAGAAATTTTAAAAACGTTTTAGAAAGATCGTTATTATGCTTCTGGTGGAGGGATTGAAATGACCTTGGGGACTTAGAAACATCCCGAACGATTCCTTGATATGTAAACCAACGGAAACGCTGATTTCTTTGAAAATATGTTTCAAGGTCATCCAAATTAAATTTTAAAAATGTTTTAGAAAGACTACTATTATGCTTCTGGTGGAGGAATTGAGATGACCTTGGGGACTTAGAAACATACGAACGATTCCTTGATATATAAACGAACAATTACACCGATTGAATTGAAAATATGTTTAAAGGTCATCCACGAGAAATTTTAAAAACGTTTTAGAAAGATCGTTATTATGCTTCTGGTGGAGGGATTGAAATGACCTTGGGGACTTAGAAACATCCCGAACGATTCCTTGATATGTAAACCAACGGATACGCTGATTACTTTGAAAATATGTTTCAAGGTCATCCAAATTAAATTTTAAAAATGTTTTAGAAAGACTACTATTATGCTTCTGGTGGAGGAATTGAGATGACCTTGGAGACTTAGAAACATAACGAACGATTCCTTGATATATAAACGAACAATTACACCGATTGAATTGAAAATATGTTTCAAGGTCATCCACGAGGAATTTTAAAAATGTTTTAGAAAGATCATTATTATGCTTTTGGTGGATGGATTGCAGTGACTTTGGGGACTTAGAAATATCCCGAACTATTCCTTGATATGTAAACCAACGGATACGCTGATTACTCTGAAAATATGTTTCAAGGTCATCCAAATTAAATTTTTAAAATGTTTGAGAAAGACTACTATTATGCTTCTGGCGGAGGAATTGCGATGACTTTGGGGACTTAGAAATATCCCGAACGATTCCTTGATATGTAAACTAACGGATACGCTGATTACTTTAAAAATATGTTTCAAGGTCATCCAAATTTAATTTTAAAAATATTTTAGAAATACTACTATTATGCTTCTGGTGGAGGAATTTAGATGACCTTGGGGACTTAGAAACATAACGAACGATTCCTTGATATATAAACGAACAATTACACCGATTGAATTGAAAATATGTTTCAAGGTCATCCAAATTGAATTTTAAAAATGTTTTAGAAAGACTACTATTATGCTTCTGGTGGAGGAATTGAGATGACCTTGGGGACTTAGAAACATCCCGAACGATTCCTTGATATGTAAACCAACGGATACGCTGATTACTTTAAAAATATGTTTCAAGGTCATCCAAATTAAATTTTAAAAATGTTTTAGAAAGACTACTATTATGCTTCTGGCGGAGGAATTGAGATGACCTTGGGGACTTAGAAACATAACGAACGATTCCTTGATATATAAACGAACAATTACACCGATTGAATTGAAAATATGTTTAAAGGTCATCCACGAGAAATTTTAAAAACGTTTTAGAAAGATCATTTTTATGCTTCTGGTGGAGGGATTGAAATGACCTTGGGGACTTAGAAACATCCCGAACGATTCCTTGATATGTAAACCAACAAATACGCTGATTACTTTAAAAATATGTTTCAAGGTCATCCAAATTAAATTTTAAAAATGTTTTAGAAAGACTACTATTATGCTTCTGGCGGAGGAATTGAGATGACCTTGGGGACTTAGAAACATAAGGAACGATTCCTTGATATATAAACGAACAATAACACCGATTGAATTGAAAATATGTTTCAAGGTCATCCAAATTGAATTTTAAAAATGTTTTAGAAAGACTACTATTATGCTTCTGGTGGAGGAATTGAGATGACCTTGGGGACTTAGAAACATAAGGAACGATTCCTTGATATATAAACGAACAATAACACCGATTTAATTGAAAATATGTTTCAAGGTCATCCACGAGGAATTTTAAAAATGTTTTAGAAAGATCATTATCATGCTTCTAGTGGATGGATTGCAGTGACCTTGGGGACTTAGAAACATCCCGAACGATTCCTTGATATGTAAACCAACGGATACGCTGATTACTTTGAAAATATGTTTCAAGGTCATCCAAATTAAATTTTAAAAATGTTTTAGAAAGACTACTATTATGCTTCTGGTGGAGGAATTGAGATGACCTTGGGGACTTAGAAAAATAACGAACGATTCCTTGATATATAAACGAACAATTACACCGATTGAATTGAAAATATGCTTAAAACGTTTTGGAAAGATCATTATTATGCTTCTGGTGGAGGGATTGAAATGACCTTGGGGACTTAGAAACATGCCGAACGATTCCTTTATATGTAAACCAACGGATACGCTGATTACTTTGAAAATATGTTTTAAGGTCATCCAAATTAAATTTTTAAAATGTTTTAGAAAGACTACTATTATGCTTCTGGTGGAGGAATTGAGATGACCTTGGGGACGTAGAAAAATAACGAACGATTCCTTGATATATAAACGAACAATTACACCGATTGAATTGAAAATATGTTTCAAGGTCATCCACAAAGAATTTTAAAAATGATTTAGAAAGATCATTATTATGCTTCTGGTGGAGGGATTGAGATGACCTTGGGGACTTAGAAACATAACGAACGATTCGTTGATATATAAACGAACAATTACAATGATTGAATTGAAAATATGTTTCTAGGTCATCCAAATAGAATTTTAAAAATGTTTTAGAAAGACTACTATTATGCTTCTGGTGGAGGAATTGAGATGACCTTGGGGACTTAGAAACATAACGAACGATTCCTTGATATATAAACGAACAATTACACCGATTGAATTGAAAATATGTTTCAAGGTCATCCAAATTGAATTTTAAAAATGTTTTAGAAAGACTACTATTATGCTTCTGGTGGAGGAATTGAGATGACCTTGGGGACTTAAAAATAACGATCGATTCCTTGATATATAAGAGAACAATAACACCGATTGAATTGAAAATATGTTTCAAGGTCATCCAAATTGAATTTAAAAAATGTTTTAGAAAGACTACTATTATGCTTCTGATGGAGGAATTGAGATGACCTTGGGGACTTAAAAAAATAACGATCGATTCCTTGATATATAAGAGAACAATAACACCGATTGAATTGAAAATATGTTTTAAGGTCATCCACGAGGAATTTTAAAAATGTTTTAGAAAGATCATTATTATGCTTTTGGTGGATGGATTGCAGTGACTTTGGGGACTTAGAAACATCCCGAACGATTCCTTGATATGTAAACCAACGGATACGCTGATTACTCTAAAAATATGTTTCAAGGTCATCCAAATTAAATTTTAAAAATGTTTGAGAAAGACTACTATTATGCTTCTGGTGGAGGAATTGCGATGAACTTAGGTACTTAGAAAATTCCCTAACCAATCTTTGATATTTAAACTTATGGATACGCTGAAAGATTTCTTAATATGTTTCAGATCATCTACAAAGAATTTTGAAAATGTTTTAGAAAGTCTACTATTATGCTTCTGGTGGAGGAATTGCGATGACCTTGGGGACTTAAAAATATCCCGAACGATTGATTGATATGTAAACTAACGGATACGCTGATTACTTTGAAAATATGTTTCAAGGTTATCCAAATTAAATTTTGAAAATATTTTAGAAATACTACTATTATGCTTCTGGTGAAGGAATTGAGATGACCTTGGGGACTTTGAAACAAAACGAACGATTCCTTGATATATAAACGAACAATTACAATGATTGAATTGAAAATATGTTTCTAGGTCATCCAAATAGAATTTTAAAAATGTTTTAGAAAGACTACTATTATGCTTCTGGTGGAGGAATTGAGATGACCTTGGGGACTTAGAAACATAACGAACAATTCCTTGATATATAAACGAACAATTACACCGATTGAATTGAAAATATTTTTCAAGGTCATCCAAATTGAATTTTAAAAATGTTTTAGAAAGACTACTATTATGCTTCTGTTGGAGGAATTGAGATGACCTTGGGGACTTAGAAACATAAGGAACGATTCCTTGATATATAAACGAACAATAACACCGATTTAATTGAAAATATGTTTCAAGGTCATCCAAATAGAATTTTAAAAATGTTTTAGAAAGACTACTATTATGCTTCTGGTGGAGGAATTGAAATGACCTTGGGGACTTAGAAACATAACGAACAATTCCTTGATATATAAACGAACAATTACACCGATTGAATTGAAAATATGTTTCAAGGTCATCCAAATTGAATTTTAAAAATGTTTTAGAAAGACTACTATTATGCTTCTGTTGGAGGAATTGAGATGACCTTGGGGACTTAGAAACATAACGAACGATTCCTTGATATATAAACGAACAATTACACCGATTGAATTGAAAATATGTTTAAAGGTCATCCACGAGAAATTTTAAAAACGTTTTAGAAAGATCGTTATTATGCTTCTGGTGGAGGGATTGAAATGACCTTGGGGACTTAGAAACATCCCGAACGATTCCTTGATATGTAAACCAACGGAAACGCTGATTTCTTTGAAAATATGTTTCAAGGTCATCCAAATTAAATTTTAAAAATGTTTTAGAAAGACTACTATTATGCTTCTGGTGGAGGAATTGAGATGACCTTGGGGACTTAGAAACATACGAACGATTCCTTGATATATAAACGAACAATTACACCGATTGAATTGAAAATATGTTTAAAGGTCATCCACGAGAAATTTTAAAAACGTTTTAGAAAGATCGTTATTATGCTTCTGGTGGAGGGATTGAAATGACCTTGGGGACTTAGAAACATCCCGAACGATTCCTTGATATGTAAACCAACGGATACGCTGATTACTTTGAAAATATGTTTCAAGGTCATCCAAATTAAATTTTAAAAATGTTTTAGAAAGACTACTATTATGCTTCTGGTGGAGGAATTGAGATGACCTTGGAGACTTAGAAACATAACGAACGATTCCTTGATATATAAACGAACAATTACACCGATTGAATTGAAAATATGTTTCAAGGTCATCCACGAGGAATTTTAAAAATGTTTTAGAAAGATCATTATTATGCTTTTGGTGGATGGATTGCAGTGACTTTGGGGACTTAGAAATATCCCGAACTATTCCTTGATATGTAAACCAACGGATACGCTGATTACTCTGAAAATATGTTTCAAGGTCATCCAAATTAAATTTTTAAAATGTTTGAGAAAGACTACTATTATGCTTCTGGCGGAGGAATTGCGATGACTTTGGGGACTTAGAAATATCCCGAACGATTCCTTGATATGTAAACTAACGGATACGCTGATTACTTTAAAAATATGTTTCAAGGTCATCCAAATTTAATTTTAAAAATATTTTAGAAATACTACTATTATGCTTCTGGTGGAGGAATTTAGATGACCTTGGGGACTTAGAAACATAACGAACGATTCCTTGATATATAAACGAACAATTACACCGATTGAATTGAAAATATGTTTCAAGGTCATCCAAATTGAATTTTAAAAATGTTTTAGAAAGACTACTATTATGCTTCTGGTGGAGGAATTGAGATGACCTTGGGGACTTAGAAACATCCCGAACGATTCCTTGATATGTAAACCAACGGATACGCTGATTACTTTAAAAATATGTTTCAAGGTCATCCAAATTAAATTTTAAAAATGTTTTAGAAAGACTACTATTATGCTTCTGGCGGAGGAATTGAGATGACCTTGGGGACTTAGAAACATAACGAACGATTCCTTGATATATAAACGAACAATTACACCGATTGAATTGAAAATATGTTTAAAGGTCATCCACGAGAAATTTTAAAAACGTTTTAGAAAGATCATTTTTATGCTTCTGGTGGAGGGATTGAAATGACCTTGGGGACTTAGAAACATCCCGAACGATTCCTTGATATGTAAACCAACAAATACGCTGATTACTTTAAAAATATGTTTCAAGGTCATCCAAATTAAATTTTAAAAATGTTTTAGAAAGACTACTATTATGCTTCTGGCGGAGGAATTGAGATGACCTTGGGGACTTAGAAACATAAGGAACGATTCCTTGATATATAAACGAACAATAACACCGATTGAATTGAAAATATGTTTCAAGGTCATCCAAATTGAATTTTAAAAATGTTTTAGAAAGACTACTATTATGCTTCTGGTGGAGGAATTGAGATGACCTTGGGGACTTAGAAACATAAGGAACGATTCCTTGATATATAAACGAACAATAACACCGATTTAATTGAAAATATGTTTCAAGGTCATCCACGAGGAATTTTAAAAATGTTTTAGAAAGATCATTATCATGCTTCTAGTGGATGGATTGCAGTGACCTTGGGGACTTAGAAACATCCCGAACGATTCCTTGATATGTAAACCAACGGATACGCTGATTACTTTGAAAATATGTTTCAAGGTCATCCAAATTAAATTTTAAAAATGTTTTAGAAAGACTACTATTATGCTTCTGGTGGAGGAATTGAGATGACCTTGGGGACTTAGAAAAATAACGAACGATTCCTTGATATATAAACGAACAATTACACCGATTGAATTGAAAATATGCTTAAAACGTTTTGGAAAGATCATTATTATGCTTCTGGTGGAGGGATTGAAATGACCTTGGGGACTTAGAAACATGCCGAACGATTCCTTTATATGTAAACCAACGGATACGCTGATTACTTTGAAAATATGTTTTAAGGTCATCCAAATTAAATTTTTAAAATGTTTTAGAAAGACTACTATTATGCTTCTGGTGGAGGAATTGAGATGACCTTGGGGACGTAGAAAAATAACGAACGATTCCTTGATATATAAACGAACAATTACACCGATTGAATTGAAAATATGTTTCAAGGTCATCCACAAAGAATTTTAAAAATGATTTAGAAAGATCATTATTATGCTTCTGGTGGAGGGATTGAGATGACCTTGGGGACTTAGAAACATAACGAACGATTCGTTGATATATAAACGAACAATTACAATGATTGAATTGAAAATATGTTTCTAGGTCATCCAAATAGAATTTTAAAAATGTTTTAGAAAGACTACTATTATGCTTCTGGTGGAGGAATTGAGATGACCTTGGGGACTTAGAAACATAACGAACGATTCCTTGATATATAAACGAACAATTACACCGATTGAATTGAAAATATGTTTCAAGGTCATCCAAATTGAATTTTAAAAATGTTTTAGAAAGACTACTATTATGCTTCTGGTGGAGGAATTGAGATGACCTTGGGGACTTAAAAATAACGATCGATTCCTTGATATATAAGAGAACAATAACACCGATTGAATTGAAAATATGTTTTAAGGTCATCCACGAGGAATTTTAAAAATGTTTTAGAAAGATCATTATTATGCTTTTGGTGGATGGATTGCAGTGACTTTGGGGACTTAGAAACATCCCGAACGATTCCTTGATATGTAAACCAACGGATACGCTGATTACTCTAAAAATATGTTTCAAGGTCATCCAAATTAAATTTTAAAAATGTTTGAGAAAGACTACTATTATGCTTCTGGTGGAGGAATTGCGATGAACTTAGGTACTTAGAAAATTCCCTAACCAATCTTTGATATTTAAACTTATGGATACGCTGAAAGATTTCTTAATATGTTTCAGATCATCTACAAAGAATTTTGAAAATGTTTTAGAAAGTCTACTATTATGCTTCTGGTGGAGGAATTGCGATGACCTTGGGGACTTAAAAATATCCCGAACGATTGATTGATATGTAAACTAACGGATACGCTGATTACTTTGAAAATATGTTTCAAGGTTATCCAAATTAAATTTTGAAAATATTTTAGAAATACTACTATTATGCTTCTGGTGAAGGAATTGAGATGACCTTGGGGACTTTGAAACAAAACGAACGATTCCTTGATATATAAACGAACAATTACAATGATTGAATTGAAAATATGTTTCTAGGTCATCCAAATAGAATTTTAAAAATGTTTTAGAAAGACTACTATTATGCTTCTGGTGGAGGAATTGAGATGACCTTGGGGACTTAGAAACATAACGAACAATTCCTTGATATATAAACGAACAATTACACCGATTGAATTGAAAATATTTTTCAAGGTCATCCAAATTGAATTTTAAAAATGTTTTAGAAAGACTACTATTATGCTTCTGTTGGAGGAATTGAGATGACCTTGGGGACTTAGAAACATAAGGAACGATTCCTTGATATATAAACGAACAATAACACCGATTTAATTGAAAATATGTTAAAAGGTCATCCACGAGAAATTTTAAAAACGTTTTAGAAAGATCGTTATTATGCTTCTTGTGGAGGGATTGAAATGACCTTGGGGACTTAGAAACATCCCGAACGATTCCTTGATATGTAAACCAACGGATACGCTGATTACTTTGAAAATATGTTTCAAGGTCATCCAAATTAAATTTTAAAAATGTTTTAGAAAGACTACTATTATGCTTCTGGTGGATTAATTGAGATGACCTTGGAGACTTAGAAACATAACGAACGATTCCTTGATATATAAACGAACAATTACACCGATTGAATTGAAAATATGTTTCAAGGTCATCCACGAGGAATTTTAAAAATGTTTTAGAAAGATCATTATTATGCTTTTGGTGGATGGATTGCAGTGACTTTGGGGACTTAGAAATATCCCGAACTATTCCTTGATATGTAAACCAACGGATACGCTGATTACTCTGAAAATATGTTTCAAGGTCATCCAAATTAAATTTTTAAAATGTTTGAGAAAGACTACTATTATGCTTCTGGCGGAGGAATTGCGATGACTTTGGGGACTTAGAAATATCCCGAACGATTCCTTGATATGTAAACTAACGGATACGCTGATTACTTTAAAAATATGTTTCAAGGTCATCCAAATTAAATTTTAAAAATATTTTAGAAATACTACTATTATGCTTCTGGTGGAGGAATTGAGATGACCTTGGGGACTTAGAAACATAAGGAACGATTCCTTGATATATAAACGAACAATAACACAGATTGAATTGAAAATATGTTTCAAGGTCATCCAAATTGAATTTAAAAATTTTTTAGAAAGACTACTATTATGCTTCTGGTGGAGGAATTGAGATGACCTTGGGGACTTAGAAACATAAGGAACGATTCCTTGATATATAAACGAACAATAACACCTATTTAATTGAAAATATGTTCCAAGGTCATCCACGAGGAATTTTAAAAATGTTTTAGAAAGATCATTATTATGCTTCTAGTGGATGGATTGCAGTGACCTTGGGGACTTAGAAACATCCCGAACGGTTCCTTGATATGTAAACCAACGGAAACGCTGATTTCTTTGAAAATATGTTTCAAGGTCATCCAAATTAAATTTTAAAAATGTTTTAGAAAGACTACTATTATGCTTCTGGTGGAGGAATTGAGATGACCTTGGGGACTTAGAAACATAACGAACGATTCCTTGATATATAAACGAACAATTACACCGATTGAATTTAAAATATGTTTCAAGGTCATCCAAATTGAATTTTAAAAATATTTTAGAAAGACTACTATTATGCTTCTGGTGGAGGAATTGAGATGACCTTGGGGACTTAGAAACATAACGAACGATTCCTTGATATATAAACGAACAATTACACCGATTGAATTGAAAATATGTTTAAAGGTCATCCACGAGAAATTTTAAAAACGTTTTAGATAGATAATTTTTATGCTTCTGGTGGTGGGATTGAAATGACCTTGGGGACTTAGAAACATCCCGAACGATTCCTTGATATGTAAACGAACAATTACAATGATTGAATTGAAAATATGTTTCTAGGTCATCCAAATAGAATTTTAAAATTGTTTTAGAAAGACTACTATTATGCTTCTGGTGGAGGAATTGAGATGACCTTGGGGACTTAGAAACATAACGAACGATTCCTTGATATATAAACGAACAATTACACCGATTGAATTGAAAATATGTTTCAAGGTCATCCAAATTGAATTTTAAAAATGTTTTAGAAAGACTACTATTATGCTTCTGGTGGAGGAATTGAGATGACCTTGGGGACTTAAAAATAACGATCGATTCCTTGATATATAAGAGAACAATAACACCGATTGAATTGAAAATATGTTTTAAGGTCATCCACGAGGAATTTTAAAAATGTTTTAGAAAGATCATTATTATGCTTTTGGTGGATGGATTGCAGTGACTTTGGGGACTTAGAAACATCCCGAACGATTCCTTGATATGTAAACCAACGGATACGCTGATTACTCTAAAAATATGTTTCAAGGTCATCCAAATTAAATTTTAAAAATGTTTGAGAAAGACTACTATTATGCTTCTGGTGGAGGAATTGCGATGAACTTAGGTACTTAGAAAATTCCCTAACCAATCTTTGATATTTAAACTTATGGATACGCTGAAAGATTTCTTAATATGTTTCAGATCATCTACAAAGAATTTTGAAAATGTTTTAGAAAGTCTACTATTATGCTTCTGGTGGAGGAATTGCGATGACCTTGGGGACTTAAAAATATCCCGAACGATTGATTGATATGTAAACTAACGGATACGCTGATTACTTTGAAAATATGTTTCAAGGTTATCCAAATTAAATTTTGAAAATATTTTAGAAATACTACTATTATGCTTCTGGTGAAGGAATTGAGATGACCTTGGGGACTTTGAAACAAAACGAACGATTCCTTGATATATAAACGAACAATTACAATGATTGAATTGAAAATATGTTTCTAGGTCATCCAAATAGAATTTTAAAAATGTTTTAGAAAGACTACTATTATGCTTCTGGTGGAGGAATTGAGATGACCTTGGGGACTTAGAAACATAACGAACAATTCCTTGATATATAAACGAACAATTACACCGATTGAATTGAAAATATTTTTCAAGGTCATCCAAATTGAATTTTAAAAATGTTTTAGAAAGACTACTATTATGCTTCTGTTGGAGGAATTGAGATGACCTTGGGGACTTAGAAACATAAGGAACGATTCCTTGATATATAAACGAACAATAACACCGATTTAATTGAAAATATGTTAAAAGGTCATCCACGAGAAATTTTAAAAACGTTTTAGAAAGATCGTTATTATGCTTCTTGTGGAGGGATTGAAATGACCTTGGGGACTTAGAAACATCCCGAACGATTCCTTGATATGTAAACCAACGGATACGCTGATTACTTTGAAAATATGTTTCAAGGTCATCCAAATTAAATTTTAAAAATGTTTTAGAAAGACTACTATTATGCTTCTGGTGGATTAATTGAGATGACCTTGGAGACTTAGAAACATAACGAACGATTCCTTGATATATAAACGAACAATTACACCGATTGAATTGAAAATATGTTTCAAGGTCATCCACGAGGAATTTTAAAAATGTTTTAGAAAGATCATTATTATGCTTTTGGTGGATGGATTGCAGTGACTTTGGGGACTTAGAAATATCCCGAACTATTCCTTGATATGTAAACCAACGGATACGCTGATTACTCTGAAAATATGTTTCAAGGTCATCCAAATTAAATTTTTAAAATGTTTGAGAAAGACTACTATTATGCTTCTGGCGGAGGAATTGCGATGACTTTGGGGACTTAGAAATATCCCGAACGATTCCTTGATATGTAAACTAACGGATACGCTGATTACTTTAAAAATATGTTTCAAGGTCATCCAAATTAAATTTTAAAAATATTTTAGAAATACTACTATTATGCTTCTGGTGGAGGAATTGAGATGACCTTGGGGACTTAGAAACATAAGGAACGATTCCTTGATATATAAACGAACAATAACACAGATTGAATTGAAAATATGTTTCAAGGTCATCCAAATTGAATTTAAAATTTTTTTAGAAAGACTACTATTATGCTTCTGGTGGAGGAATTGAGATGACCTTGGGGACTTAGAAACATAAGGAACGATTCCTTGATATATAAACGAACAATAACACCTATTTAATTGAAAATATGTTCCAAGGTCATCCACGAGGAATTTTAAAAATGTTTTAGAAAGATCATTATTATGCTTCTAGTGGATGGATTGCAGTGACCTTGGGGACTTAGAAACATCCCGAACGGTTCCTTGATATGTAAACCAACGGAAACGCTGATTTCTTTGAAAATATGTTTCAAGGTCATCCAAATTAAATTTTAAAAATGTTTTAGAAAGACTACTATTATGCTTCTGGTGGAGGAATTGAGATGACCTTGGGGACTTAGAAACATAACGAACGATTCCTTGATATATAAACGAACAATTACACCGATTGAATTTAAAATATGTTTCAAGGTCATCCAAATTGAATTTTAAAAATATTTTAGAAAGACTACTATTATGCTTCTGGTGGAGGAATTGAGATGACCTTGGGGACTTAGAAACATAACGAACGATTCCTTGATATATAAACGAACAATTACACCGATTGAATTGAAAATATGTTTAAAGGTCATCCACGAGAAATTTTAAAAACGTTTTAGATAGATAATTTTTATGCTTCTGGTGGTGGGATTGAAATGACCTTGGGGACTTAGAAACATCCCGAACGATTCCTTGATATGTAAACGAACAATTACAATGATTGAATTGAAAATATGTTTCTAGGTCATCCAAATAGAATTTTAAAATTGTTTTAGAAAGACTACTATTATGCTTCTGGTGGAGGAATTGAGATGACCTTGGGGACTTAGAAACATAACGAACGATTCCTTGATATATAAACGAACAATTACACCGATTGAATTGAAAATATGTTTCAAGGTCATCCAAATTGAATTTTAAAAATGTTTTAGAAAGACTACTATTATGCTTCTGGTGGAGGAATTGAGATGACCTTGGGGACTTAAAAATAACGATCGATTCCTTGATATATAAGAGAACAATAACACCGATTGAATTGAAAATATGTTTTAAGGTCATCCACGAGGAATTTTAAAAATGTTTTAGAAAGATCATTATTATGCTTTTGGTGGATGGATTGCAGTGACTTTGGGGACTTAGAAACATCCCGAACGATTCCTTGATATGTAAACCAACGGATACGCTGATTACTCTAAAAATATGTTTCAAGGTCATCCAAATTAAATTTTAAAAATGTTTGAGAAAGACTACTATTATGCTTCTGGTGGAGGAATTGCGATGAACTTAGGTACTTAGAAAATTCCCTAACCAATCTTTGATATTTAAACTTATGGATACGCTGAAAGATTTCTTAATATGTTTCAGATCATCTACAAAGAATTTTGAAAATGTTTTAGAAAGTCTACTATTATGCTTCTGGTGGAGGAATTGCGATGACCTTGGGGACTTAAAAATATCCCGAACGATTGATTGATATGTAAACTAACGGATACGCTGATTACTTTGAAAATATGTTTCAAGGTTATCCAAATTAAATTTTGAAAATATTTTAGAAATACTACTATTATGCTTCTGGTGAAGGAATTGAGATGACCTTGGGGACTTTGAAACAAAACGAACGATTCCTTGATATATAAACGAACAATTACAATGATTGAATTGAAAATATGTTTCTAGGTCATCCAAATAGAATTTTAAAAATGTTTTAGAAAGACTACTATTATGCTTCTGGTGGAGGAATTGAGATGACCTTGGGGACTTAGAAACATAACGAACAATTCCTTGATATATAAACGAACAATTACACCGATTGAATTGAAAATATTTTTCAAGGTCATCCAAATTGAATTTTAAAAATGTTTTAGAAAGACTACTATTATGCTTCTGTTGGAGGAATTGAGATGACCTTGGGGACTTAGAAACATAAGGAACGATTCCTTGATATATAAACGAACAATAACACCGATTTAATTGAAAATATGTTAAAAGTTCATCCACGAGAAATTTTAAAAACGTTTTAGAAAGATCGTTATTATGCTTCTTGTGGAGGGATTGAAATGACCTTGGGGACTTAGAAACATCCCGAACGATTCCTTGATATGTAAACCAACGGATACGCTGATTACTTTGAAAATATGTTTCAAGGTCATCCAAATTAAATTTTAAAAATGTTTTAGAAAGACTACTATTATGCTTCTGGTGGATTAATTGAGATGACCTTGGAGACTTAGAAACATAACGAACGATTCCTTGATATATAAACGAACAATTACACCGATTGAATTGAAAATATGTTTCAAGGTCATCCACGAGGAATTTTAAAAATGTTTTAGAAAGATCATTATTATGCTTTTGGTGGATGGATTGCAGTGACTTTGGGGACTTAGAAATATCCCGAACTATTCCTTGATATGTAAACCAACGGATACGCTGATTACTCTGAAAATATGTTTCAAGGTCATCCAAATTAAATTTTTAAAATGTTTGAGAAAGACTACTATTATGCTTCTGGCGGAGGAATTGCGATGACTTTGGGGACTTAGAAATATCCCGAACGATTCCTTGATATGTAAACTAACGGATACGCTGATTACTTTAAAAATATGTTTCAAGGTCATCCAAATTAAATTTTAAAAATATTTTAGAAATACTACTATTATGCTTCTGGTGGAGGAATTGAGATGACCTTGGGGACTTAGAAACATAAGGAACGATTCCTTGATATATAAACGAACAATAACACAGATTGAATTGAAAATATGTTTCAAGGTCATCCAAATTGAATTTAAAAATTTTTTAGAAAGACTACTATTATGCTTCTGGTGGAGGAATTGAGATGACCTTGGGGACTTAGAAACATAAGGAACGATTCCTTGATATATAAACGAACAATAACACCTATTTAATTGAAAATATGTTCCAAGGTCATCCACGAGGAATTTTAAAAATGTTTTAGAAAGATCATTATTATGCTTCTAGTGGATGGATTGCAGTGACCTTGGGGACTTAGAAACATCCCGAACGGTTCCTTGATATGTAAACCAACAGAAACGCTGATTTCTTTGAAAATATGTTTCAAGGTCATCCAAATTAAATTTTAAAAATGTTTTAGAAAGACTACTATTATGCTTCTGGTGGAGGAATTGAGATGACCTTGGGGACTTAGAAACATAACGAACGATTCCTTGATATATAAACGAACAATTACACCGATTGAATTTAAAATATGTTTCAAGGTCATCCAAATTGAATTTTAAAAATATTTTAGAAAGACTACTATTATGCTTCTGGTGGAGGAATTGAGATGACCTTGGGGACTTAGAAACATAACGAACGATTCCTTGATATATAAACGAACAATTACACCGATTGAATTGAAAATATGTTTAAAGGTCATCCACGAGAAATTTTAAAAACGTTTTAGATAGATAATTTTTATGCTTCTGGTGGTGGGATTGAAATGACCTTGGGGACTTAGAAACATCCCGAACGATTCCTTGATATGTAAACCAACGGATACGCTGATTACTTTGAAAATATGTTTCAAGGTCATCCAAATTAAATTTTTAAAATGTTTTAGAAAGACTACTATTATGCTTCTGGTGGAGGAATTGAGATGACCTTGGGGACGTAGAAAAAAAACGAACGATTCCTTGATATATAAACGAACAATTACACCGATTGAATTGAAAATATGTTTCAAGGTCATCCACAAAGAATTTTAAAAATGATTTAGAAAGATCATTATTATGCTTCTGGTGGAGGGATTGAGATGACCTTGGGGACTTAGAAACATAACGAACGATTCGTTGATATATAAACGAACAATTACAATGATTGAATTGAAAATATGTTTCTAGGTCATCCAAATAGAATTTTAAAAATGTTTTAGAAAGACTACTATTATGCTTCTGGTGGAGGAATTGAGATGACCTTGGGGACTTAGAAACATAACGAACGATTCCTTGATATATAAACGAACAATTACACCGATTGAATTGAAAATATGTTTCAAGGTCATCCAAATTGAATTTTAAAAATGTTTTAGAAAGACTACTATTATGCTTCTGGTGGAGGAATTGAGATGACCTTGGGGACTTAAAAAAATAACGATCGATTCCTTGATATATAAGAGAACAATAACACCGATTGAATTGAAAATATGTTTTAAGGTCATCCACGAGGAATTTTAAAAATGTTTTAGAAAGACTACTATTATGCTTCTGGTGGAGGAATTGAGATGACCTTGGGGACTTAAAAAAATAACGATCGATTCCTTGATATATAAGAGAACAATAACACCGATTGAATTGAAAATATGTTTTAAGGTCATCCACGAGGAATTTTAAAAATGTTTTAGAAAGATCATTATTATGCTTTTGGTGGATGGATTGCAGTGACTTTGGGGACTTAGAAACATCCCGAACGATTCCTTGATATGTAAACCAACGGATACGCTGATTACTCTAAAAATATGTTTCAAGGTCATCCAAATTAAATTTTAAAAATGTTTGAGAAAGACTACTATTATGCTTCTGGTGGAGGAATTGCGATGAACTTAGGTACTTAGAAAATTCCCTAACCAATCTTTGATATTTAAACTTATGGATACGCTGAAATATTTCTTAATATGTTTCAGATCATCTACAAAGAATTTTAAAAATGTTTTAGAAAGTCTACTATTATGCTTCTGGTGGAGGAATTGCGATGACCTTGGGGACTTAAAAATATCCCGAACGATTGATTGATATGTAAACTAACGGATACGCTGATTACTTTGAAAATATGTTTCAAGGTCATCCAAATTAAATTTTAAAAATATTTTAGAAATACTACTATTATGCTTCTGGTGGAGGAATTGAGATGACCTTGGGGACTTTGAAACAAAACGAACGATTCCTTGATATATAAACGAGCAATTACAATGATTGAATTGAAAATATGTTTCTAGGTCATCCAAATAGAATTTTAAAAATGTTTTAGAAAGACTACTATTATGCTTCTGGTGGAGGAATTGAGATGACCTTGGGGACTTAGAAACATAACGAACGATTCCTTGATATATAAACGAACAATAACACCTATTTAATTGAAAATATGTTCCAAGGTCATCCACGAGGAATTTTAAAAATGTTTTAGAAAGATCATTATTATGCTTCTAGTGGATGGATTGCAGTGACCTTGGGGACTTAGAAACATCCCGAACGGTTCCTTGATATGTAAACCAACGGAAACGCTGATTTCTTTGAAAATATGTTTCAAGGTCATCCAAATTAAATTTTAAAAATGTTTTAGAAAGACTACTATTATGCTTCTGGTGGAGGAATTGAGATGACCTTGGGGACTTAGAAACATAACGAACGATTCCTTGATATATAAACGAACAATTACACCGATTGAATTTAAAATATGTTTCAAGGTCATCCAAATTGAATTTTAAAAATATTTTAGAAAGACTACTATTATGCTTCTGGTGGAGGAATTGAGATGACCTTGGGGACTTAGAAACATAACGAACGATTCCTTGATATATAAACGAACAATTACACCGATTGAATTGAAAATATGTTTAAAGGTCATCCACGAGAAATTTTAAAAACGTTTTAGATAGATCATTTTTATGCTTCTGGTGGTGGGATTGAAATGACCTTGGGGACTTAGAAACATCCCGAACGATTCCTTGATATGTAAACCAACGGATACGCTGATTACTTTGAAAATATGTTTCAAGGTCATCCAAATTAAATTTTTAAAATGTTTTAGAAAGACTACTATTATGCTTCTGGTGGAGGAATTGAGATGACCTTGGGGACGTAGAAAAAAAACGAACGATTCCTTGATATATAAACGAACAATTACACCGATTGAATTGAAAATATGTTTCAAGGTCATCCACAAAGAATTTTAAAAATGATTTAGAAAGATCATTATTATGCTTCTGGTGGAGGGATTGAGATGACCTTGGGGACTTAGAAACATAACGAACGATTCGTTGATATATAAACGAACAATTACAATGATTGAATTGAAAATATGTTTCTAGGTCATCCAAATAGAATTTTAAAAATGTTTTAGAAAGACTACTATTATGCTTCTGGTGGAGGAATTGAGATGACCTTGGGGACTTAGAAACATAACGAACGATTCCTTGATATATAAACGAACAATTACACCGATTGAATTGAAAATATGTTTCAAGGTCATCCAAATTGAATTTTAAAAATGTTTTAGAAAGACTACTATTATGCTTCTGGTGGAGGAATTGAGATGACCTTGGGGACTTAAAAAAATAACGATCGATTCCTTGATATATAAGAGAACAATAACACCGATTGAATTGAAAATATGTTTTAAGGTCATCCACGAGGAATTTTAAAAATGTTTTAGAAAGACTACTATTATGCTTCTGGTGGAGGAATTGAGATGACCTTGGGGACTTAAAAAAATAACGATCGATTCCTTGATATATAAGAGAACAATAACACCGATTGAATT
Source organism: Neoaliturus tenellus (assembly GCA_030545055.2). Taxonomy (NCBI): domain Eukaryota; kingdom Metazoa; phylum Arthropoda; class Insecta; order Hemiptera; family Cicadellidae; genus Neoaliturus; species Neoaliturus tenellus. Next base: position 334,084,511 of record CM061531.1, on the reverse strand, counting down.
GAAAATATGTTTTAAGGTCATCCACGAGGAATTTTAAAAATGTTTTAGAAAGATCATTATTATGCTTTTGGTGGATGGATTGCAGTGACTTTGGGGACTTAGAAACATCCCGAACGATTCCTTGATATGTATACCAACGGATACGCTGATTACTCTAAAAATATGTTTCAAGGTCATCCAAATTAAATTTTAAAAATGTTTGAGAAAGACTACTATTATGCTTCTGGTGGAGGAATTGCGATGAACTTAGGTACTTAGAAAATTCCCTAACCAATCTTTGATATTTAAACTTATGGATACGCTGAAAGATTTCTTAATATGTTTCAGATCATCTACAAAGAATTTTAAAAATGTTTTAGAAAGTCTACTATTATGCTTCTGGTGGAGGAATTGCGATGACCTTGGGGACTTAAAAATACCCCCGTCGCAGCAGACCTGCGTACTCAGCGAATTTCCAAACGATCTTAAGATATTGTATTTTCCCCATAAACACCATAGGAATGGGTATGTAGGTTTGCTGACTTGGGATGTAGTTAGAAAATGTTAGTTTTGTTAGGAAATGTAATAGTTACGTTAGGTAAATGTCAAACTGTCTCAATATTCGGCACTTTTTAATTTTCCCCATAAACTTCATGGGGGTGAGTATGTAGGTTTGCCGCCATATGGGTATTGTAAGCAAATATCAGTTACATCCTCCCTAATGAATGTACATACCAAATATTATCAAGTTATGGTGTTCTTTTCATTTTCCCCATAAAACCCATAGGGGTGAGTACGTAGGTTTGCCGCCATGTGGTTGTTGTAAGCAAATATCAGTTACATCCTCCCTATTGAATGTACATACCAAAAATTATCAAGTTATGGTGTTCTTTTCATTTTCCCCATAAACCCCATAGGGGTGAGTACGTAGGTTTGCCGCCATGTGGGTGTTGTAAGCAATTTTTAGTTGAATCCTACCAAGTGAATTTACATACCAAATTTTATCAAGTTATTCCAATAAATAAGCAAGATACAGGGTTTCGTTGATTTCCCATAAGATTAACATGGAAAACCTATTTTTGGCTTTTCTCCGTAACCTGTTAAGCCAAGTTAAAAATTCAAAATACTAAATTGTTTATTTTTTTAAGCTCTTTAAAATGGTTTTAGTTAAAATTGTTGAATTTTGAAAATTATACTCCAAAAATGCAAAAAACCCATTTTTGACCCTTTTGAAACCCCATAAAACCCTGTTCCCATAACCCGATCTTGCTGGTTCGCGAACTCATGAAAATAGACCTAGTCATACACCTTCATACCAAATTTCATCAAAATCGGAGGTCCCCTTCAAAAGTTATCAGTACCACGGACACATAGATATATATATATATAGATATATATATATAGATATATAGATATATAGATATATATATATATACATATATATGAAAATGAACGAACATTGTTTTTGGCTTCTGGGGACCTCGAAATGAAAAAGTAACATGGTCCCGGGCTTAGGTCTTACCATGGCTACTACCGTAATAGCGTATTCCCTATAGGGAAATTCGCTAATATCCCGAACGATTGATTGATATGTAAACTAACGGATACGCTGATTACTTTGAAAATATGTTTCAAGGTCATCCAAATTAAATTTTAAAAATATTTTAGAAATACTACTATTATGCTTCTGGTGGAGGAATTGAGATGACCTTGGGGACTTTGAAACAAAACGAACGATTCCTTGATATATAAACGAGCAATTACAATGATTGAATTGAAAATATGTTTCTAGGTCATCCAAATAGAATTTTAAAAATGTTTTAGAAAGACTACTATTATGCTTCTGGTGGAGGAATTGAGATGACCTTGGGGACTTAGAAACATAACGAACAATTCCTTGATATATAAACGAACAATTACACCGATTGAATTGAAAATATGTTTCAAGGTCATCCAAATTGAATTTTAAAAATGTTTTAGAAAGACTACTATTATGCTTCTGTTGGAGGAATTGAGATGACCTTGGGGACTTAGAAACATAAGGAACGATTCCTTGATATATAAACGAACAATAACACCGATTTAATTGAAAATATGTTTCAAGGTCATCCACGAGAAATTTTAAAAACGTTTTAGAAAGATCGTTATTATGCTTCTTGTGGAGGGATTGAAATGACCTTGGGGACTTAGAAACATCCCGAACGATTCCTTGATATGTAAACCAACGGATACGCTGATTACTTTGAAAATATGTTTCAAGGTCATCCAAATTAAATTTTAAAAATGTTTTAGAAAGACTACTATTATGCTTCTGGTGGATTAATTGAGATGACCTTGGAGACTTAGAAACATAACGAACGATTCCTTGATATATAAACGAACAATTACACCGATTGAATTGAAAATATGTTTCAAGGTCATCCACGAGGAATTTTAAAAATGTTTTAGAAAGATCATTATTATGCTTTTGGTGGATGGATTGCAGTGACTTTGGGGACTTAGAAATATCCCGAACTATTCCTTGATATGTAAACCAACGGATACGCTGATTACTCTGAAAATATGTTTCAAGGTCATCCAAATTAAATTTTTAAAATGTTTGAGAAAGACTACTATTATGCTTCTGGCGGAGGAATTGCGATGACTTTGGGGACTTAGAAATATCCCGAACGATTCCTTGATATGTAAACTAACGGATACGCTGATTACTTTAAAAATATGTTTCAAGGTCATCCAAATTAAATTTTAAAAATATTTTAGAAATACTACTATTATGCTTCTGGTGGAGGAATTGAGATGACCTTGGGGACTTAGAAACATAAGGAACGATTCCTTGATATATAAACGAACAATAACACAGATTGAATTGAAAATATGTTTCAAGGTCATCCAAATTGAATTTAAAAATTTTTTAGAAAGACTACTATTATGCTTCTGGTGGAGGAATTGAGATGACCTTGGGGACTTAGAAACATAAGGAACGATTCCTTGATATATAAACGAACAATAACACCTATTTAATTGAAAATATGTTCCAAGGTCATCCACGAGGAATTTTAAAAATGTTTTAAAAAGATCATTATTATGCTTCTAGTGGATGGATTGCAGTGACCTTGGGGACTTAGAAACATCCCGAACGATTCCTTGATATGTAAACCAACGGAAACGCTGATTTCTTTGAAAATATGTTTCAAGGTCATCCAAATTAAATTTTAAAAATGTTTTAGAAAGACTACTATTATGCTTCTGGTGGAGGAATTGAGATGACCTTGGGGACTTAGAAACATAACGAACGATTCCTTGATATATAAACGAACAATTACACCGATTGAATTTAAAATATGTTTCAAGGTCATCCAAATTGAATATTAAAAATATTTTAGAAAGACTACTATTATGCTTCTGGTGGAGGAATTGAGATGACCTTGGGGACTTAGAAACATAACGAACGATTCCTTGATATATAAACGAACAATTACACCGATTGAATTGAAAATATGTTTAAAGGTCATCCACGAGAAATTTTAAAAACGTTTTAGAAAGATCATTTTTATGCTTCTGGTGGTGGGATTGAAATGACCTTGGGGACTTAGAAACATCCCGAACGATTCCTTGATATGTAAACCAACGGATACGCTGATTACTTTGAAAATATGTTTCAAGGTCATCCAAATTAAATTTTTAAAATGTTTTAGAAAGACTACTATTATGCTTCTGGTGGAGGAATTGAGATGACCTTGGGGACGTAGAAAAAAAACGAACGATTCCTTGATATATAAACGAACAATTACACCGATTGAATTGAAAATATGTTTCAAGGTCATCCACAAAGAATTTTAAAAATGATTTAGAAAGATCATTATTATGCTTCTGGTGGAGGGATTGAGATGACCTTGGGGACTTAGAAACATAACGAACGATTCGTTGATATATAAACGAACAATTACAATGAGGTCATCCACAAGGAATTTTTAAACTCAAAATTTTGACTTTTAAAGTCAAAATTTTGACTTTTAAACTCAAAATTTTGACTTTTAAACTCAAAATTTTGACTTTTAAACTCAAAATTTTGACTTTTAATCTCAAAATTTTGACTTTTAAACTCAAAATTTTGACTATTAAACTCAAAATTTTGACTTTTAAACTCAAAATTTTGACTTTTAAACTCAAAATTTTGACTTTTATAAGTCAAAATTTTAAGTTTAAAATTCAAAATTTTTACTTTTAAATTCAAAATTTTGACTTTTAAACTCAAAATTTTGACTTTTAAAGTCAAAATTTCGACTTTTAATCTCAAAATTTTGACATTTAAAAATCGAAATTTTAAGTTTAAAAGTCAAAATTGTGAGTTTTAAATTTAAAATTTTGATGTAAGTTCTGCGATGCCATCTTGATGTTGTTGTTAATCTTCTTGTTAATAAGAGTGTCCGTCGGAGATGTTGTGTCTTCGGAGGTTTGAGTAATACTCATGCTGCGTCATGGTAGCACTCTCACTTTTATAATCGACACTACCACTTTGTTGAAGGAAATTGTTCAAGCGGTAGGTATTCTTTAAAGCGCACTGTGACCTTCGATGTTTATAACGTTTTGATGAAATACTAAGTTCGTTGAAGAAGCATTGGAAATCTTTATCTATTATTGCATTAATCACTTTGTTGCTTGTAAATGATTGTATCCAATTTGCTTTTTCCAATCCTCTTGTGTAGATAATTTTAAACTCTTTGCAATAATGATTCATAAAACCTTCATAATGATTATAACATGATGTGTGGCATCATGTTATAATTAATGAAACCTTCATCCCATCTTAAGTTGTGAAAATGTTTGTTCAACCATTTGTTTGTAACTTTCGCTTTAGTTGTTAGTCTATTAAATGGTACTGGAGGTTTGAACAAATAATGACAAACTACTGATGTGTTCATGTCCAATATTACTAATTCTTTAATAATAAAATTACCATCATTTCCTCGAAAAGCTTGATATTCAATTATACCTCTTTTAACTTCCATTATGTGTGGCGCATTAGAAAATGAAACCCGTTTATTCATGATGAAGTCTTACTATCAACTGACTTAAAAATTGAATGAGCCGACATTTATAACAGACAGGATTGTTCTTCTTCTTTCACTTCTTGTGCCACTTCATCGATATTAAAATTGGTGTGATAGTTGTTTAATTGTCTCCACATTTCAACTTCTTGAGGTATTCTATTAAAGATTGAAGTATCCACGGGACTGTATAAAATTGGAACAAAAGGTTGTTTGTCCAATGTATCGATTAGATAGTCTTTGATTATTGCACTTGAAAATATTAGTTGTTTCAAATATCTAGTGACGGGACCGGTGGTACAACTTAAAGCATAAAATTCTTCTTTAGTGAAATATAATTTAACATTGTGTGTAGTTAAATCTCTGAAGCGAACAATTTGTCCTCCACGATGTTTTACTATATCAACTTCAATATTTGATTCCAATAAACTCAATCTTGTTCTTCTTTCAAATGTGTTGTTACTTAAATAGCACTCCAAAAGATGTAAATGTTTCATGAGAGATTCCCAAGTAGTTTCACTGAAAGTAACCATTTTGTTTCCATGATTTAAAATAACAATTGGTGAATAATCCATTGATTTTAAAATTCCAACTGATATACTTTTTGTCATGCATGAAGAAATTGGGTAGATAATCCGAAGAAATACTTCTGTTAAAATATTGGTTGTAATGTTAACTTCAACCTTCTTCCTTTTTACTTCTTTTTCAGCTTCATCTTCTTGAAGAAGAAGCTGTAGGTAGTCAAATCAATGTAGGTAGTCAAATCAAGTAATGCCGCTTCCCATAATCTTTCCTTGGATAGACGCAATGCTGGGAACAGCGTACTTTTCAATGTGGATGAATTTCCACTCAGTGACACTGTATACGATGACATCTTAAAGGTGACTGACACTTTTCGCTAGAAACTCCAAACATAAATGCCCACATATTTCAGTATTGTTAGGTTGTTCTCTTTTGTAATTATAAAAAATGTTTTTGGAGTTTCGAAAATAATGTTGAAGTTCTTTCGGCGGTGGTAGATTGCCAAAACTGTCAAAGTAGTAAACGGTTTGTCCGAGTTTTTATAGCATACCCAATGAGTGCCTGGACCATAGGTGGAATCCAAATTTACTATTCCAGTTTCATGCGTCACTTGATTTTACTCTTTGCCAAGCTTTTTCCGCTAGAATTTTATCCGCTATTGATCTATTTGTCGAATCTTTATACTTTGAATATGCTATATCGTGTTCTTTGCAAGCTTGATCTACTTTATTAATTCCAGGATCTCCTCTTGCTAAACGTTTTGTCAACTTAGTTCCAGGTCCACAATATTGATAACCTCCGGGCAGATGTAATTCATATGGTAAAGCGTCTATCGCTCGATTTACAAGAGCACCAACTGGAATCCGTCTGAGCAGGGATAATGCAGCTGATGTTAAACCACGTCCTCTCTTGCCGCTGTCTCTTGACTGAGCGATACGGTCTTCATTATGCTGTTTTATGTAACCAACGTCTTCACTCTATGAAATACTTTATGATAATGAATCCTTTTTTGTGTACTCCATACTTAAATATTCATAAGTTTTATTAGTATCTATCAATGATTTCATCTTTAATCCATTGGTTTCTCTGAGAATCTTCGATTTTATTGTGTTTCATCGATGTATTAATCAAATGATTATGCATATCAATAACTACATTACCTACAAGATTTGTTACATACTCTATATTAGTAGCATCTTTGTCATATGTAGGATTATCAAGATTTGTGATACGTTTACCATTACATGTATACACAGATGGATCGTTTTTAGAGGTTGCTATAACTTGATTAATAGTAGCAACATCATTCGGAGCTATTCCAGCTGATATGTTAGATATTCTTCTATTTTTTCCATCATATACGTTATTTATTTTATCTAAAACTATAGTTTGTTTTACAACAACACAATCCTGATCATCTTTACCAGATTTAACTTGGGTTAATCATCTACCTTTACATATAAAATTAACACCAGTAGCTGATAGTTGTGGTACTTGTGTTAAAATAACAGCATCATGTTCTTCCGTGCCTAAGCTTATATTTGACAATCTTTTATTTTTTCCATCCCACTTGTCATTTTGTAGTTGTAGTAAGGTAAACTTTTCACTTCCTTGCATAAACTCATCACCTTTCTTTGACACCACCTGATTTTGTTTAACAAAAGCGGATGTTCCTTTCTTCAAGCTTTCATTCATTTGTCTCACGGTAGCAGCATCCGATGGAGTTGAACCATCTTTCAGATTGGACAACACTTTTCCATGACAATCAATAACAGCACCATTATATAAAATACAATTATCTTTAATATATTTTATATTAACACCATCACTTTCTTCTTTAGGATATCCAATATCGTTTATAGTATATTTATAAAAAGAAAATCCATCCTTTTTCTTTTCTGGTATTACAGAGTGCAAATAACGCTTATTGATTGTATCTGTATCATCGGTTGGATCTGCCACATTAGTTATTTTATAATTTAAAGCATTGTACATTTTTCCACTTTTAGTCTTTTGCAACAGTAAAGCGTAATCCATCGCAGATAGCAAATAGCCTTTATTAACAACATCTCCATTGTTGACTGGTTTTGCAACATTAATAACCCTGTGAGATTTTGCATCATACAGTTGGTTGTTGTCGAGTTTTAAACTTGTAGATGTTTCCTCCTTTACTGTTTTTAAATTTGTTGCATCTCCATCTTCTTCTGGATCTTTAACAAACTGTAAACGTTTATTATTTATGTTATAGTCACCTTCGGGTGTTTGCGGTAATCCACTTCTTTTTCTGTTTTCTCCAACTTGCACTCCTAACGCGGAGTATCGTCCGAACTTGTCGACGCTCATGTTAGAACTGACACATTATACGCCTGCAACTCTTATATATCCGCGGACAATTATACGATTATGCCGCGATTCCTGAGTACGTCAATTAGAGCTACCCATTCATTATTTAAACCTGTATGACCGGCTTCCATGGCTTCATGCAATAGTCTCATTCTATCAACCAATTTATTGATGTCGTTGTAGTAAATATCATTCGTATTGTATAGATTTTTCATCAATCCTTTACCAGATGTTGAAGTATCTCCTTTACTCTTTTTACCATGTTGTTCAAAAATTGATAAATCCATAAGTGATAATGATTTTCTTTTCAGTGGTTGTCTCACCGCTGGTGCAGTACGTAATGTTGGCAATTTTCGTGGAGGAAACAACTTTTTTATAACGATGTTATATTTTGTTGCACGTGAACGATTAATCATTGCATCCTTTAAGTATTTTCTCTTATGAGCGTTAGTATTTTGTAGAATCTCTTTAAAAACACTTAAATCTTTGGATGAATATCTTAGTGGTATATTTTTAAAAATTAATTCATATAATCCTTTTGTTCCTTTATATCTATGCTCACCAATAATGATGTAATCGTCTTGAGTTATTTCAAGCTTTGAATCACCAATCTTCAATTCATTCCCATCAATTCTTGCTCCATATACGTGTGATCTACTCAAATTCGGGTTTGATTTCATGTCATGTAGCATTTTCATTATATATTTTCTTCCAAGAGGTCCATGTTGTAATATATCGCTACTCAATTGAGTTAAATTTGGAATAGATTGTTCAGCTTCAGGTATTGGCTGTTCTTCTTCCTTTTCAACAATTGGTTCTTCTTCTTCTTTTGTTTCTTCTTGCTCACTAGCACTTGTATATGAATCATCATCTTCTTCTTTTTTAAAGCTTGTTCTTGTTTAGAAACTGGTAGTAAAACATCTCCTTCATAACGAGGTTTACCAATAGTTTCTGATATCTGTTTTAAAGGTTCCGTAATAGGTTTAAATGTAGTCTCTAAAAATTCTTCTCTTTCACTTAAACCCATCCTCAATGCACGATTCTTCATCCTAATAGAATCACAAAGTGATTTTATTTCTTTCAATAGTTTTTCTTGATTCACCATGTTTACACTGTGAAGTTCAACGTGTAACTAGATGTAGCATCGGTAGTTCAACGCATAAATACAAATTTATCCAACCCTATACGATATCTAACATTTTTAATATCTTCTTCCTTCATAATAACGAGAAAGCTATATTTCTCATTCCATGCTTTGCCACACAACTCTTTAAATTTCTCAAATGGCATATCCGCATTTACATGATCATTATATATGTGCTTTAAATTTGTTTCATCTTGCTTGAAGATGATCAACATATTTGCATTGTCTCTTATAAGTTGTTTTGGAATTTTACTGTATGTTTGACCAATATAAATGCTATCAATATTATGATGTCTTCCCATAGCAAAATAATTCCTTATTGTGTCATGATTTTCACAAGAAACATCGTCAAATATAAAAATAGAAAATGGTTTTGCTTCATTTGGTTGCATAATTGTTTCACTGGCATTAAACTTGTAAAAATTTACTTCAGGTACACTTGCAAGTACTTTATCCAATAATTGATATTTTGGTTGTTGCAATGATTTTGAAAAAATGTATATATTGTTAAAACGCAATCCTTTAGGATTAGTTATAAGGTTAAAAACAACATTAGTTTTTCCACAATTTGAAGGACCAGTTATTAGACATCTTATCGTATTTGGTAGTAATTCACCATGTTTTCCATGATTTAACTTATCATTGTCAACTGTCAATTCATCAATGTTATTGATATTAAATCGATCTTTTTGTTGTACAATCTCCATCTTGTATAAAGGTTAAACACACAATGAGCTATTAAACAACTATACTAAGTCTTTTGAAGGAATCCAAGAGTCTTCACTTTTATCAAACCCTAACCACCGGACTTTAACCATATCCTTTTTCCTTTGTAAAATCTTCTCGACAAGATATACATCACCGACTGTTGATTTCATTAATTCGTGTCCGTATAATCCACCTTGAAGTAATTCACCCTTGTTATCCTTTAATAAATAGGTTTCAGGTATAGTTGGTTGCACTTTATAAATTGTAAATACTTCATTAGTCCAATTTGGTAGATATCTTTTACTAAATACACCTTTGTATTTGCTTATACGAACTTTATCGTTGACCTTGAACTTCTTTGGTTGCAATTTTTCCAATTTCGGTGTTGTATTATTTTTAATGCGTTGTAATACAATTTTGGCATTAGCACTGTTTACCTGGATAGGTTTCATTCCAATGGTACGATGATATTTGTTGTTATACTCTTTTATAAGTTGTGGTAATATGTCATACCACACATATGATCCTCGTTTTGAAAATTGTTTATACATCGCACCTTTTAATGTTCTATTAAATCTTTCAATTATTGAAGCTTTAACTTCAGAATTTGTAGAATAATGATTTATTTGATATTTCTTCATCAAAGCTCCAAAGTCTTTATTAAAATATTCTTTTCCATCATCGGTCTGTAGATGTTTAATTTTAAATTTATTTCTTTGTATTGTGGTTTCCATAGCTTTTGTAACACTTTTACCAGTCTTATCCTTCAATGGTAAAGCGTCAGCTATTTTAGTAAAACAGTCTATAATTGTTAAAGTATATTTAAATCCTTTGTTTAATTTACTGTGCGGTATCATTTCAATGAGATCAGCTTGATAAAGATCATTCATTCCTTTAATGATTGTACTTCTTCTTGGAAATCTTCTTCTTGCTGGTTTATGTAGTTCAATTACAATCTTGTCCTTCACACTTTCCATCTTCAGATGTTGCTTGTACACCGCATGTAAAAATACTGATCCATAGAATAGTTTATTCTCATTTATATAGTTTGAATATAGGTCAAGGTCATTTCATATTAGTGTAAAAAAGAGGGAACATGGCATTGGGCTTGCCATGTCCCCTCTTCTTTACGGAAAGGAAAAAGGAAGAAGGTAGAGGACGAAGAATAGGTTTACTGGTCGATAGGGTTCAGGGAGTAGTGGCCAAATGGTAAAGTATTAATTTTATCTTCTAAAATATGGCGCTTGTCATCTTTGTAGCTTAATGCCCACTTTGTTTGTTTGACACTAAAAAGATGATAATTATAACTTCTAATAGTGTTGAACGTTGCAGTTGTTTCAACATTTTCAAACAAACATCTTTTATAATGTTCAAACTGTACGTTCTTCTTCAGGAAAGAAGTTTTTATTCCTTTGGCCTTCTTCGTGACTTGATGTTCGTTCCTCTCGTTTATGTACAGTTGAAATGAATACAGTTTGGACATTAATGCTACAATTTCCATCATCGGCACACTATTTGTTTCATCTTTAAATTTTCCCAATACTTTCTTATTTCTGTCATAGTCGTAATTTGGATGATCCTTAGGATAATCGGAAAAGTCGAAATCATCTTTATATATAAAGGTGCGTAGATCTTCATACATGTCATTGGTTTTAATCCAGTAAATTAGTGCATCCGTATCCATATATGCAATACCAATGTTCTCTCTTCCATAATAGTTAACCATCTTCTTATAATGAAACTCGTACATATGTGTTTTTGAAATATCCAAAATTGACATTCCAAGATACAAAGGACGATCCATTTCAACTGACTTCTTGTTCATGGAAATAACAACTATATTTTCATTAATAATTACAGATGAACCAAAGTTTGGTTGTTGCACCAATTTCTGTAATTTTACTGGATCAGTTACCAATTTGATATCCTTATGTTTCCTTTTGTTTTCCAAAGTCTTGCCAAATATTGCGTTATTCATTAATTTGAAAAAATCTTTTTGAAAACTTGATGTAGCAGTGGCTCTTCTTCTTGTGTTGTTGTCGATGTAAGGTTTCAACCAACAAGATTGAGAAAATTGTAGTACTCGATTAATCTTTGTAATTCTCAATCCTAAGTCTAAAGCTTGTTGTATCATCCAGTAGTGTCCAACATATCGAGACTTGTCGGTTAAAGTCATCATTAATTTCGGCCATCTTCCAGTAGGGGAAATTTCAGTCTTCGGAAGAAGTGGTAAATCATAATGTTGATCGTGAAGATGTTCAGGATATTCAAAATCGACAACAAAAATGTAACCAGTTTCACCATGCTTCGGTATATCCATAATGTTTCCAATCGATTCTGGGTCTATCCATTTAAAATTATTATATGGAAGGGGATTTGACATTGCCCATCCGTATAAGTTATTTGCATCGAAATAACCCAGGAATATTGTTGGTTTTGATGCATCATAATCGGGCAGATACTTGTTGTTCGCCTTGAAGTGTCGAGTAACACTTTGCGTCAATCCCCCTCGAACTCCTGACTCATCATAACCACATCATAACCATATCTATATCAGTAAGAAGTTGAATTTTACAATTTGTTTCTTTTAACATGGCTTGCCATGCTAATCCAGGTGAAGTGTACGAATGAAGAGGGTCCAATCCATATGCTGCAAAACACGTATTTCTAAATTCTTCCATTATATCACATAGTAAAGTTACATCTAATTTAACATAAAAATCTGAATATTCTCCCAATGTTCTAAATCCTAATTCGTTTCATACTTTACATGCATGATCATAGTCCTCTTGAGATATGTCCATGTCGTAAAGTTTACTTTTAAATTCTTCTTTAGCCGGAAGTGATGTTTCATTAAATCTTTCTAAACTGTCTATGTAATCATATGGAAACACACCTTTCCGAAGTACCAAATCCAGTTTGTCGTTATTTACAATCTTCTTTGTTTCGATGAAATCTTGTTTTCTTAAATTTTCTGAAAGTTTGGACAAACTTGACGGCATAAATCTGTAGGAGTCCAAGAATCTTAGTTTCACATTTCCAACTACTTTGGAAAAACTGATGAACTTCTCTGAAGTTTCAGCTAACACATCAATTTTACCATCGTCTCTTCCTAATTCGGGTATTATAAAATGAGCGTCGTACCCACTGAGGTTATGCAGAACCACAGGAATAAATAGTGGTAAACGATAGCTCAAGTTACATTTATTACAGGCAGCACCCCTGTAATAACCTGTAAGGTGGTCGTGATCTTTAACTTTATAATTCTCAATAGTAAAATCATTTTTGCACAAGAAACATCGAGTTGCATTTTCATGTTGAATTTCTTCTTCTTCCTCCATCGGTTTCATTGGTACGATATTTGTATAAAATCTTTGTGCATTTCCAGCTATTGAATATAAGTGATCAAGAAATATTTTTTCCGCATTTTCACCACGATGTACTAGAGGTTCTGAAGTTAATCCATATCTATTTAAATGTTCTTCTGATAATGTCGATTTCACCATTAAACAAAAACTGTTTGGTTTGTGCATTTGATACTTGACACTTTTTCTAGCTTCACAATTTTCATCTTCAACAGGAACAAGTGTTGATTCAAAGTCCGCATACACAACTAAAGGGATACGGTATTGATGATGAACCTTTTGAAATGTAACGAATGCTCTATTTTCCGAAGGTAAATTAATCTTTGCTTCATAATTATTGTTACATAGTCTTTTGTGCTCTTGTAACCATTCTCTTCCTTGTCTTCCTTCTCGTTGAAAATTAAAACATCTCTTGCAAATTATCTTTCTGTGTCGAGCTTTAGAAAGCTGCTTGTTAACAAGAGAGTCGAATTTCTTTATGTACACATAGTGAGACACATCTCCTCGCGTTAGTAGTAGTAAATCCGTATGATCTGGTAGCTCTTCTTTTACAACACGTAAAGGATACACTTTTGTTTGAACTATCTAATGCAAAAACATTGATAGATGTACCAGGATTTTTCTTCTCAAATTTTGATATATCTTTCAGTGATACAGGGTAAGTAATTCCTTGAAAATTGTACCTATGTCTTTGATTTTCATAGTGTTGGTTAGGTTTATCGAAATGATTTGGTACAAACTTAGATGTCATCGCATATCTAAAACATTCATTATCTTGATTTTTCACATTAATACATGATCTTGTATCCTTAATTCTTTTGGGCAAAGGAATGTAACTAGATCCCATTAGTCCATATCCATGTTTGTGAACTCTTATATCTAATACTTCAATACTTGTAAGACTCCATCCGGATCCTCTTCCTTCGTGTTCCTGAATTTTTGTTAATATTTCTTCTATACAGTTCTCTACTATTAAATCAATGTTTGAACTTTCCATAATGGTTCGGTTTTTTGTTATGAATCCTCTTGGTGATAATTCTTCTTGTACATTTATAAACATAGCTTCTAGTAGTAAACCAAATTTAAGAAAGTTTAATCTTTTCAATTCTTCTTTTAAAGTTTTACTTATGATTGGTTTTGCTTCCCTAAAAAATTCTTCTAGCTTCAAGTTTTCATTTTGAATCTTATGATGCATTACTACTTTACCGGGTAATGCAAATACTTGTAGATTCGGTAAAGTAGTTGAAGATGTTGCTGTTATTTCATCTTGTTCTTCTTGTTCTTCTTGTTGTTCTTGTTGTTCTTGTTCTTCTTGTTGTTCTTGTTTTTTTCTGGGTTGTTGTGAATTAGTTCTTTATGACAGTCTAATAGAATTTCATCGTGAAACGATTCCGAACATTTATCGCAACGATACATGTTGAGATGTTTACTCTTCGAAATTTCGCCAAGAAATGAAATGGGCTCTCACGCTCCTCCTTTTATAACTTTTATTTTTTTTTCTCCTGTAAACAAAGCAGATTTTTTTAAATCACTACATGGAGAATCTTTAAGGAGAACCTTTCAGAAAATAATCATTCTTATATATTTCCCATGTTGTTGTAAAGTTTTTACCTGCTGCATTTTCCTCTAGTATGTAGGACAAACGTCTTTAATTTTAACTCGTCTTCTATGATCATACAATCTATGAAATGACTAAAAGGTTTCTCGGAAAATTCATCTAACAGAAAACCAAAACTTCACTGACTGATAAACTTTAAGTATCAATTAATGTGTCATCGTCATTCAGTATGATCGTTTGACACTTTTCGTCTTAAAATAAAACCAAAACAATGGAAATAATGTAGGTGTTTCTCAAATCACAATTCATCGCCCATTGCATCTCAATCAACGATCAGAAAGCATTTTATGATTTGCATGCACTCTCAATTTTTTTTTTTTTTTACAATTTAAATTATAGTAACAACATCAAAATCAGCAATCAATTTGTAATAGTATATAAGGTTAACTCTCCTAGTAGAATTTTTAAGAGCTCAAAGCAACAAAACGTCTTATTATAGTATTACCACTCTAGGGTTAATTTTTGTCATTTGGCTATGAATAGCTCTTTACTAAATTTTATAATCTGCCTCTCATTTTAAAATAAAACAAAAACATATGTTTCAATGTACACAAAGAAGACATTTTTCGAATCCCTATGCTATTCTTAAGGAGGACGTTTCACTATATTTCTCATTTCTTTGTAACTTTATGAATACGCTTTATGGGACCGAACCTTTAATTTGAAACTCCTACCATCTTCCTGCGATTAGCAAAACGCTCACAATTTTGCTCAAGAAATTTCGCTTACAGAATTATTATATAGTTCTCTTGGTGTGAATTATTATGTTATCTTCACTCAATGTTATCATCTGCGTCTCTTTTGAAATTAAACCATAACACATGTTTTAATGTATATGCCTACAAAGCAGACGTTTTTTAAATCCCCATGTTATTCTTATGGAGGACGTTTTACGTGATTTCTCATTTCCTGTTAACATTATGGACACGCCGATAGTTTTCCCTCGTGCATGGGACCGAGACCTTTAATTTGAGACCCCTCCCATCTTTCTGCGATTTGTATGACGTTCACAATTTTGCTCAAAAAATATCGCTTACAGAATTATATATTATTAAAATGTTCAAATTTTACTATGTAGAATGTCCATTCTTGCTCTTCAACTCTTCAATTGTTTTTAGCAATTGTAACAAATATTCGTTAGTTTTCACCAAAGTCTTTATTTTGCTACATCCAATTTCAATGGAAGGAATTATAAGTTGTAATTTTATAAGTTCAATCTTTTCTTTCTTGCGAATTTTTTTCTTTATTATATTATTCCTTATTTTTGCTGAAGATTCAAACTCCATGCTGTTTCTGCTAAAGCCACAATAATAAAAGTCTCTTCAAACAACCTGCATTTATACACATTCCCCCACCATTTTATAATCCCCACTCCTTTCCCCCTTCTTTATAGGATTGGAAAGGGATATTGTGTAGGGTGGGGGAAGGGTAATTTTGTTATTACACTAGTTGTGCAAGAAAATAGCCGCCAGTGTCTACACCTTGTTTGTAGCACTCCATCATAGATTGTGCCCACTGCCACATACGGTCTCTGTCATTTGGTGTGACAAGGAAAGAATGGCTATCACCATACAATATAAAAGAGTCAATTCGTACATAACATCCTGAGTCCAACCATTTATTAGCTTCAGCCATAAACTTTTCTATTGTATCAAATGGAAATTGTGGATCAATTATGACTTTACGTTCTTCACTAAGTTCAACAGTATAATCATCATCGTCCTCATCATCTTCACTTCCACTGTCGTTACTTAAAATGTCTTCAGATTGTTCAAAAACGTCAGAAATTTCGGAAGAATTGAAATTTTCATTCAGATGAGGAGGCGTTTTGAAGCAAGAAATACTGTAAACAGCAGATACGAAACGACAAGAGTGGCGTGTAGAAGAAAAATGAAGGAGTTACCAACGCTCGCTCCGCTTTTATAATAGTATGCAAATGAGGGGTAGGAGCTGACCGTGACCAGTCATCGACCCAAAGGAGTGGGGGGAAGTACTTTTCTTACTACTCGGATGGAAGTAGGTTAGTAGGTCACGAGACTTAGAGTGTTAAAAAATAATGGGGGAGAAACACAACGCTATAACGCATTGTGTTTCTCCCCCATTATTTTTTTAAGCAACAATTTGTAAAAAACTATGTGAATTTACTTTCTACGCCCCCACCTTGTAATACCATCCACTTTGTGTCTGAGGAGATAGTCTTTAGAGTTTAACTCATAAACGGATTTCTCTTTGCGCAAGGATTCAATTACTTTAATATTATATTTTTCGTCATTACAACTTGCCAAAATGTGTTCGTTGTCAATAACACTTTCAAAAAAAATAAACACAACCTCTCTTAAGCCTATTTCCTTTCACACCAATAATTTTGGATTGGTATTCAATAGTGGGGTTTTCTGTCAGTTGTGGTTCAGAAAGGTGTTCCACGACATGTACACGGCAAAAACTTTAGTTTTTAACACATTTCCTCCCACAAGCTGATCCTTTCTTAATTCCCCTTGTGAGCACTTCAAGGCAAGTAGTGGGACGGCTAAATGCCCTACGACGCTCTTCTTGTAATAATTGAAATTGCTCCGAAGGAGCAGGCTTAGGAGCAAGTTTGGGAGTAGGTCTAGAGGATTTAGTTTTATGATAGGTGTGGTCTTCAGGCATAGTAAGTGGTGGGGTAGGAGGCAATGGTGACAGTGGAATGACAGGTGTACTAAGACGATGAAGCAAAGTTTCAAATGAAGGGGTATTAGGACGGGAAGCTGGCTTCTGTGGTGGTGGCATGATGGTTAATGGCGGTGCGGAGTCGTTTGAAAGCGAAGTAGAAGGCGAAGGCGGTGAAAAAATGCTTCGAAGTTTAGAAGTCTTGGTAGGCGGAAGAATAGTGCCAGAAGTTGAAGGTTGGGATCCAAGTTGCTTCTTGTACCAGTCAGGAGGATTTTTCAGACGATTTTTCAGGGGGTCGGCGGGGGGGGGTTGGCGGGGGGGGTTGGGTTGGGGGGGAGGGGGGGGGGGTTGGGGGGGGTCGGTCATTGACCTTTCCAAAAGTGGGTCAAGGTCATTCAAGAATTATAAAAAACCAAGGTGATGGGAACAGTTGTAACTGTTCCCACCACCCTGTTTGCCTAGCAGTTCCCACTCCCAACCCACTAGTTACGTTCTGCAAGGGAGGCCCTGGTCCGTCCGCATCAAAGCGTAACGTCCCTGTCCGCATCAAAGCGTAACGCTAAATAGGGAAACTGGAACAGCTAATGCAGAAACGCAACTCTAACCCCACCCAAACTAATCCCACCCATCATATTCCTAAACAAAATGCAAAAAACCTAGTCCGCTACCTACAATTTGCGGATGTCCCACCCCTTCTAAGTGAAGTTCAACCGAACTTCTGAATTTACATTTAATCTACCCCCTATCATCTAGCTGAAAGGCAAAACACCAACATTAATTATTAATACCAACACTTAAAACTAACAACACATCATTATTAAAAACCAAATAATTCAAGACAACCAAATACCTTCATTATTCTTAAAATTAATACACCTTAATGCTAAACACCTCTTAAAATTAATACACCTTAATGCTAAACCCAACTTATAAGTAACATCGCAATGCGCAAATTTTTTTCTTAAATTAAATACAACTTACAACTAAACACACACACACACATACCACATTGCATTAAAAAACACAACGTAGTAGAAGAAGTTCAAATATATATAGGCCTACTATATATTTGAAACCTCTTGCTGAATCGCCAACAACCTTTCGCTATGAAAATTTGTTGGCGACTGACGCGAAGATCGGGCTCGTATCGCTCCTCGGGTTCTCGAGTGGTGGGGGAAGTTGTTTCTCTCCAGTACAGTGTTCAATCCAGTCCATTTAGCAGCAGTGTAAAAGGAAGGCGAAGGAGTGGGAAGCGGCGCATGGGCAGCGACGCAAAACCAAGGTTTGAGGTTAGAATTATCCATGCGCAGTAGCGCTAAAGTGAGTAATACAGGACTAGGCGCATGCGCAATAGCATAGAGTGATTCCGATCCGAAGTACTTGTTGCATGCGCATAGGTTTGAGGTTAGAATTATCCATGGCAGCTGCCATGTTTAGTATAGTTTCACAGCATAGAGTCGGCGACCGGCGGTGACCGGGTGACCGGTCATTGGCCTGAAGGAGTGGGGGAAGGAGTTTGGGAAGGAGTGGTGGTTTTTATGAAAAATATACATTTTGTTCTTTTTTTTGATGGTATTTCTATATTTATGAATATTTCTTTTTAAGGCTTTTGCTTTGGTCTCATAAGATAATTATGTTTCCAAAAATGTATAGTTTATGCATTAAAAATTAATATATATAGACGGTTTATAATTTAAAAAATTGAAATTTTATAGTAAAATTAAAATAGTTTTCAATACTTTTTAACATTAATAAAACTAAAGAGTTATATAAGCTTTCAAAACTATACATATAAATGTAGAACCATTAAAGACATCCAAAACATAAAATTAATGCTCTAGCTATTACGCAAGCGGAGTTATGATCGTTTTAATAGATGTTGGTAAATTAGTGGATTTCACCGTGGCAATTCTCGGTCGTACTGTCAGCTGTTGGGTCGGCGACCTTGAGACAAACAGCTGACTTGGCGCTGGCGGTGCAACTTTGCACAAAGTTGCATACCTCCATGGCAGTAAAAAGGTTAAAATGTTTCTTATTATCATTACAAACTAATTTTAGTTCCCAATTTAGCTTTCATTGCCGTTCTAATCAAAAACATTTATGTAGTTAAAACTAATGACGTTTATAAATTGCTTAATCTTTCACATAGTTTGGATATAGACGGGGCAATATTAATATATAAGAACTTAATGAGTAGAGTTCTTATGAAAAAGTAAGAATGTCGTTAAATAACACTCATAGTACCACTGTAATTTTCGTTCAAAAGATCATGTTGATTAATTAAATGGAATCAAATGCTTTGAAAACATATCTGCAGAGTTTTGTTTTTGTTTTTTGTTTTGTGTAAAAAAAAGAAATATACTTATTTTAACATTTAAAAGGTAACAAAGAGCACTTCCCGCGGCAATAAGAAAAATTAATCCTACCATCAATGCTTAATTTTTCTCAGTTTTTCAACATAACTTTTTTAACATGGGATGTCACTATTTATTTGGTTTTCTATACATTGGCAACACAATTTTATGAGTTTATACTCATAGAACTATAAAGTAAATCACTATACGAATATAAATGTTTAATCAAACTGCAACAAGATTATTAATAGAAATAACTTCTGGACTAAATAAGAAATGGATTTAACAAGATTTTCACAAAATGTACCTGGTGGCTATTAATCATAAGTTATTATGTAGTTATTATAAAGTTATTAATCATAAAACTTGATATCTAGAAACGTTAGAATAAACCAACTGAGGGTAATATATTAAATTTGTAAAATCACTAATGTCATTTGTTTAATAAACTGTACACACACCACATACAAAGAAGGGTACACAGCTAGTTGGTCATCAGGCAGCTGCCCGGAGTAATTGCACAGCTATAAAACCAGGTAGTTTATCGCGCCGCGACCATTCATTATCTCGCATTCGCGCTGAACACTTCTCATTAGTAATGCGTTATGGCTACTTCGTGGCTTATAACGTGGCTTACATTGGCATATGACGTTCACAGGATAGTTATATGGGATTCAGTTAATTCTAACCTACAATTCAGTTTTGAACTAAATTTTAGTTTTGTTTAACTATTAGAGTTTTGTTAACACCGTCGAATTTCAGTTTTCAACTAACTTTTACTTTATGCACACTTTTAGTTCAACCCCAGTTACTTTATGCGCAAATTCAGTTCAACCTACCGCCACGCTATCGTTATCTCCACCCCAACATTTCAACATCTCTGCCCCCGACACCTGCCCGAAGGGGCAGCTGCCCGGACTTCTGTTTTGTGGGCAGCTGTTCGGTTTTAAAAGTATAAAAAGAAGGCGAAGGAGTGGGGGTGGCGCATGTACAGCAACGCAAAACTAAGGTTTGATGTTAGAATTATCCATGGCAGCCGCCATGTTTAGTTCAGTTTCACCACATAGAGTCGGCGACCGGTCATTGGTCTAAAGGAGTGGGGGAAGGGGTGGTAGGAAGAGGGGGCAAGTTCGCCGTTTTATAAGCCCTCTCCCTAGGTGGCGCTTCTCATTCAATCGCCGACTTTCAAACAATAAACACCTTTCCCTTGGCGCGAATGAATTATCCCGCTATCACCAACTAGTTCAACTTAGAACTATTTCTGGTGGTAGTTGGATAGGCTTTTTAAAAACTTACTCTGGATAGCCTTGACATACTTTCCATATCCCAGTTATAAATTTGAATTTCAGTTTTGAACTAACTCTTATTTTTGTTCAACTGTTAGAATTTCGTTAACACCGACGAATTTCAATTTTGAACTAACTTTTAATTTATGCGCACTTTTAGTTCAACCCCAGTCACTTTATGCGCAAATTCACTTCATCCGACCGCTAACACTATCACCATCTCCACCCCAAGCTATATCTAATATACCCTCTGCCCCACCGGAAGCTATATGACATGGCAGCTGGCGCCAGCTGCCCCGTCAACTGCTCGGTGGGCACGTGGTCGGTTTTAAAAGTGACCAAAAGCCACTACTCGGGGCAGAGTTCCAGTGTGAGCCCCCCCCGCTCGGCCCATATCTCTGCCCGCCGTCTGTGGTCAAACCAGATCAAATATACACATTTTTTTATTTTAATAACTTTGGTCATTTATTCACTATTATTGTACACAATCTACTTTTTCTCTTTGATGTTTCATAATCGGTTGGAAGACCCGCGTCAAGTACCTTGGGGTCATTCTCGACCAAAAGCTGACAATGACGCCCCACGTCACCAGGGTATGTGACCTTGCCAACAAAGGTCTGACCTCCATCCTTCCTCTCCTCCGAACGAAGACGCTGCCGGTGAAGGTGAAGGTCCAGCTCTACACCGCTCTCCTGCGCCCAGTCCTCACGTACGCAGCCCCCGCCTGGTACGCCCTGACCTGCAGAACTTCTAGGAGGAAGTTGCTAGCTGTCCAAAGCCGAAGCCTTCGTCGAGCCACCAACTCTCCCTGGTTCGTCAGGAATGCAGTCATCAGGGATGCCGCTCGTGTTCCGACTCTACGAGACTTCGTGGATCGTCTGACGACCAACTTCGAGGACTCCGCTGAGGTCTCCGAGTGGGGGCACGTCAGAGAACTGGTCGAGGAAGAACCCCCGCAACTGCGGCCGCACATCGCAGAGTGAACCCCATCTCAACTCCACGTTGACATGTAGCTCAGGCTACTAGGGCACTAGTCCCACCCCGTCCCTCAGCAAGGACCAGACAGGTCGAAGCTGAATGAGAAGTGGCTTACGGCCACGGTCATCCAACCACCACCACCACCAATATTTTATCATCAATATTGTAAGGAACAGATAATGTATTTAGGTGTACAGTATACGAAATATTGTATCAACCCTGCACTTTAGATGGGAACGAGAGTCCTTATTGGAGAGCTACCTCTTGAAATACAATTCATTAAAAAATGGTATGATTACCTGATTTTGCTTACAACAGTATTAACTGTCTCATGAAATAATCTGAAGAAACCCATAAAACTCATTTCAATAAAACTACGAAATATTCAGGAACTGTAAACTTGTTTTTGGATGTAATACCATACTTCCCGCTCACCTGCACTGATAAGGGCGCACTCACAACATCGTGTCAACAGTTCGACTAGTGGCGCAGTGCCGCGGCACAGACACAGCTTCAAACCACGGAGACTCATAAAGGCTGATCACTACTTAAGTCATAGGCTACACTTTTTTATTATTTGATGATTTTTATAGGTCTTCAAAAATGCATATATGGTGTTACTACATAACTATGCACCAAAAAAATTTTCCATTGTAAAAAAAAAATACACCTGAAGATGAGGCCCCCTGTCTCTTGGGGCCCGGGGCAAACTGCCCCCCCCCCCCCCCCCCCTCTTGGCGGCCCTGCTGATATTCACAATATTGGATTGGTCATTGATTTAAAGAATTTAAAATGTAACTTTTGTATTGCATCAAAATAAATTGCTCAAATTCGAGTAACACCTGCACTAGTAATTGTAATTTGATACACAAATTGGTTAGATTAGCTCTCTAAAGAATTGTATTTATTATTTACCAGCTTAAATTTTCACCCGATATAGCCTACAGTTTTCCAATAGTCTTATTAATTTTCATACTTTGTATAATGGTAGTATAGAAAAATGTGTTTCCAAACAACTTTGGATTTTACCTCCTCTTCACCCGACTCGACACCATATAACAGAGGTGAGTTTAGAAGTGTTTTTAAAAGACTTTATGAAAATATTTTTAGCTAAATTAATTACGGTAATAAAATTGATGAATGAAAATATATGATTCAAGATCCAAAGATTAGCCTCTTTGTAAGAGGTGAATATCATGATCTTTACTTTATAAAATACCATCTAAAATAGAGTTGGTATTTGATGTTTATTTTATATTAGGTTATGTTATGTGGTGTTTTATGTTGATGTTTATTTTATGTTTACACAGGGTTCTGTTATTTCTTTAGAATGTGAAAAGTAGTACACAACATATGGAGAAATAGTGTTGTGATATATTTATAAATAGGAGCCTTAAGATTTTTTTCAAATTTCAAATGTGATAATTTAAAAAAAAAAAAAAAACAAAGAAGTAAACAATACAATTATTGAAAATATAATTTTCGTCAACTGTTAGAACAAGTCTAGCTTAACTTATTCTACATCTAACAGGATAATACAAAAAGACAAACAATCTACTTTTAACTTCAGGATTATTATGATGATGGGGTTTAATCATCCAATCTATCTATCTATCTATATATACTAGGGATTGCCTCTTGATCGAAATTCAATCAAAATTTCAGTTTATCTGGACCCAAGAAGCTTAAAAACATTTTAAAACTAAAACATCTGTTCTTCCTAATTTTCTAGCAGTTGTTTTTACAACAGCTCTCTAATGAATCATTAAATTCTTCTTTCTCCATAAGATTAACATTGGAACTTTGAAAGCCTGTGGGGCGTAGCCCTGGAGCCCGATGTGAATTAGAATGTGATTCTGCTCATCTACAGGACTATACCTTTGTAACGGTATGCTCTGATTTATCCTACAATGCACACGAGCTGAGAAAAAAGGAGGAAATGAAACATGCTTGCGTATTAATATCTACTAGAGATCGCCTCCTGATCGAAATTCGATCAAAACTTCAGTTGATCTGGACCCAAGAAGCTTAAAAACATTTTAGAATTAAAACATCTGTTCTTCCTAATTTTCTAGCAGTTGTTTTTACAGCAGCTGTCTAATGATTCATTCATTTCTCTTTTCTCCATAAGATTAACATTGGACCTTTGAAAGCCTGTGGGGCGTAGCCCTGGAGTCCGATGTGAATTAGAATGTGATTCTGCTCATCTACAGGAATATACCTTTCTAACGGTATGTTCGGATTTCTTCTACGATGTACACGAGCTGAGAAAAAAGGAGGAAATGAAACATGCTTGCGTATTAATATATAGATATATATAATACGTGATGCCCTTTTTTTGTTAACACTACTCCTCCCTTATTTCTGGACCAATTTTAATGTTTGAGGTGTCAAAAGAACGGTCTCAGTTCGTAGTTTTGCAATAAGGTTTTAGATTTTTGATATTTTAATTCTGAAGCTCACGGGAAGCCCTCAAAGCTAATTTTTCGTCCATAAGATTAACATGGGGAACAATTTATATTGAATTGCTAAATAAAACAGCTGTTGATTGTAAAACAAACAAACACATGTTAAAATGAATAGAAGCAATTGAACTACCGTACCGGTACTGAAATATCAACACAATTTAATACTTTATATGAGGAGTGTCTATTGTGATGTTTTAACCTTTTCTCAAAATGTTGCGGGTAGACTTTGTTTGAACGTTTTTTTACGTGTAGACCTAAATGGGCACAAAAATAATATTAGTAATTTAAACCTAGAAAAATTCATTTTTCTATAGCAAACAAGTTTTGAAATTGAAATTTTTGATCTGGGTGGGTTGTCCGATTGGTATTGAAACAATAACGAAAGGTGACAAACATTAAAATAGAACGCTAAATTTGTGTGCATTGTTTTTCAAACTGCTGTGAACTATAAGGAAAAGAGATGGTTGGTTGTAGGTGTAATAACCTGTTTGTTTACTAAAAAAAATTTAATGCAGAATGCTAAACATATTAAGTCGCCTGTTTAGAAGAGACAACATTTTGAAGTTTTTTTTACCTTCAGTATAAAAAAAAGCTTATTACAAAAATGGTTTGTATAAAGATAAATTTTAACCAAAATATAAATGCACATAAAACCAAAATGGACCTCACCAACAAAGATGTAGATTCCCTTAATTTTTGTGATTTCTTAAGTTAAATTTTGTAATGCCATGGAAAGTTAAGTGAAAGAGGATTTAGTTCTTATAAATAGTAATGTGGACTCATTCACTATGTCGACGACTACCTAATACAGCCATACAGCCGTAGTGGAGTGCTGCATAACTCATACACAACCGGGCAGTTGTAATAAAATATTGATTTTTATTCTGTTGTCATTTACGTTTTTTGCTTGATGAATTATGTAGATCCAATATCAGTGAATTTATTCAAAATTTTATAGGAGTGTTTAGGGAGAGGCCATGAGACAAATCGGCAAAAGAACAACTTCGTATCTTAGCTAATTTACACCTAAAATAACAACCACCAAATCTCAGCACTATCACATTGGCAAGTTGTAGAATTAGTAATGAAGATCGATTGATGAAACACAAACATTTTTTAATCTGATTTTTACTATAATTTGATTTGTATTCAAAGTAACTCTTTTCATTACCATGGAGGTTTGATCACCAGGTAATCTAATAAATGCAGCGCATTGCGCTGCACGGGCCCCCTAGTATTTATAAATAGGAGCCTTAAGATTTTTTTCAAATTTCAAATGTGATCATTTAAAAAAAACAAAGAAGTAAACAATACAATTATTGAAAATATAATTTTCGTCAACTGTTAGAACAAGTCTAGCTTAACTTATTCTACATCTAACAGGCTAATACAAAAAGACAAACAATCTACTTTTAACTTCAGGATTAATATGATGATGGGGTTTAATCATCCAATCTATCTATCTATCTATATATATAATACGTGATGCCCTTTTTTTGTTAACACTACTCCTCCCTTATTTCTGGACCAATTTTAAAGTTTGAGGTGTCAAAAGAATGGTCTCAGTTCGTAGTTTTGCAATAAGGTCTTAGATTTTTGATATTTTAATTCTGAAGCTCACGGGAAGCCCTCAAGTTTCATTTTTTGTCCATAAGATTAACATGGGGAACAATTTGTATTGAATTGCAATATAAAACAGCTGTTGATTGTAAAACACACAAACACATGTTAAAAGCTGAACGCAAGCAATTGAACTACTGGTACTGAAATATCAACACAATTTCGTACTTTAAACAAGAAGTGTCTTTTCACGTTTTTTGAAGTGTATTTTGTGAAGGTAGTTTGAACCTTTTCTCCAAATTTAGCGGGAAGATTTTCTTGCACATTTTATTTACGTGTATTTGAGCACAAAATAAGTTTAGTAACGTAACCCTAAAAAAATTCATGCAGGGCCTAAAAAAAAACAGTTTGGAAATTGAAATTTTTGACGTGGGTCTTATGGGTTGTCTGATTGGTATTTAAACAATAACAAAAGTTAACAAATATTAAAATAGAACACTAAATTTGTGTTCATTGGTTTTCAAACTCTGTAAATTATAAGGAAAAGGAATAGTTGGTTGTAGGTGTTATAACCTGTTTGTTTAGGCCTACTATTATATTATACAAAAATTTAATGCAGAATGATATATACACATATTAAAACTCATGTTTAAAAGAAACGACATTTAAATGTTTTTTACCTCCAGTGTAGAAAACAAGCTTATTTCAAATATTGTTTGTGCAAAGAGAAATTCCAATAAAAAAATAAATACCACATCAAACCAAAATGGACCACACTAACAAATATGTAGATTCTCATTATTTTAGTGATTTCTTTATTTACATTTTGTAATAGCATGGAAAATAACGAATTTATAGGGGCTTTAGTTCTTTTTTAATATTAATATGGACTCATTCACTATGTCAACAACTACCTCATAACAGCCGCAGTGAGTGTTGCATAACTCATACAGGACCGGGGAGTTGTAATGAAATGTTGATTTTTATTAAGTTACAGAATTAGTAATGAAGATCGATTGATGAAACACCATTATGTTTTATCTGATTTTCACTATAGTTTAATTTTTATTAAAAGTAACTCTGTCCATTACCATGGAGCAAGATTTAACACTGTATAATAAATGCAGCGCATTGCGCTGCACGGGCCCCCTAGTAAAATAAAGAAAGCTTGACTGTTCAGACTGTGAGAAAATGCACATTACAAAAGAAGGAGAAGATCCCCAAGATGAAGATGGCTCGCGAGCCCAGCTGTGAGGCCCCTGGCTCATAATGGGCTGGGGGTGTACGAGCATTCATGGACCCTTCAAACAAACCCCCCTCAAGTCAGCAAGAATGAAGAGCAGAACAAATTCCTACGACCTTGGAAAATATCTCATGGATGACTTTCAAGGACTGAATATGAAAAGTGGGTTTTTATTTCTATCTTTATTTGTTATTATTATTTTATTATTTATTATTTACAATTATTTTAAGCACCTTTAGCTAACTACCACAACAATCACAGCCATGAGTCTCAAATAAAGCTTGGTATTAACAAATTAATTATTGTGACTTTTTATAAGTTGGTTGGAAACACATTATAATATGTGTATTATATCCAATTAATAACTTAAAAAGATTGTGTTGTACCTTATCAGAGTCATCTATAGTTTATTTTTCCACCACTTATCACAGCTCTTAAAAGAAGAGCAGAATAAGTGAAGGATAGCAAATTGATTGGCAACATGTGTCATGATGAGGTAGAAGATGATCTAGTCTGATACTAATTTTCTTACGTATTTAAATATCCTACTAACTATATATTGGTAATTTGGTCATGACAGGGATAAAAAAAATATATGTACAATATACAAGACTATGTACAATATTCATATATTTACAAACAATGACCAGAGCAGCCTGGCTAGCAGAGCGACAAAAACAAACGAACAGAGAGAAGAAGGCAACAGCATCCGCAGCCGGGAAGAGGGTTTGGAAAGAGAAACGGAGGAGTCGGAAACAACTTTCCCGATCATGCAGTGCTTCTTGGTCTCGACAATGTCTACATCGACTGCTTGTCCCATCAAAGATGGATCATTCTCTACTAATACCTGCAAAATAAAGATCAGAATATGAAAAATGTTCACTAAGAATATCTATACTTATTTAATACGCTAAGGGTTTTTTTGTCTTGAAAACTCCTTCTACAATTTTCAACCGATTTTCAAGTTTTTGGTGTCGTTGGATAGGGTTTGGTCTGTAGTTGTTTCCGCCAAAAATTGATGAGAATCGGAATGAAAATAAAGGCGCTATCCAACACTAAAATCTCATAATTTCCCATTTACATAACATTAGGGACTGAATAAAGCATTTGGAACATCTGTTAATAATCAAGCTGTAAATACGTGTAGTTATTGGCAATTAAATATAATCACATTATTGGATTGGTCGGATGTCATTTATTTAGAGCTTAAGTAACATTTGTACTGTTTTTAAATAAATTGCTCGATTTCAAGCAACACGTATACTAGTTTTATAAAAAGGAAACAACATAATTTGTAAATGTTTTAGTAACATCCTGGTATTTATTTTAGAGAGAATAATACTGAAGGGTGAATATGATGAGTCAGATTTATCTGATGATTAGTGTGGATTTGTTACTGATAAAGACCAGCTGATTCATTTGTTAGCATCATTATGCCCAGAGAACAAACACAGATGGGTTCAGTTTTGAGCCTTCAAAAAGCTATTTCATTTTCTCACGACTGAACTGGCAACCTCAAAACAAGCTCTAGATCCACTCAACTACCTCAATGCCAGGTAGAATTATATTTTGGGAGGTACTAAAACCGCTTAAGAAACATTTATGAGCCTTCTTTCTAAGACATAAAAGTATATAACTTTTTTTACAAAGGTTTATAAAATAGGTATGAATACATACAACAACTGACCTGTTCATAATACTTGTTGTGACCGACGAGATGTTTTTTGTCAAACGCCTCCTCGGTGATAAGAATTCTTTGCCTCGTCCCCAGCTTGTGAGAGTACGGCTCATAAGACTGGAAAAACTCTGATAACCTCTTAGTTCTCTGCTTCACCTGCAAAGGATTGTTAATAAGACTGAGGAAATGGCCTAAAATGGTATATAGTACTTAACTTCACTTAGTACAATAGAGTCCCCCTGATCCGAACTACATGGGCCCGGGACCTTCTCGGTTTAGCGAAATTTTGAATTAGGTAGATATTATGTACTGTAAATGGATAATAATAGGCTATATCATATCTGTCACCTCTCTCTTCTTTTCCCGCTTCATATTTGGCCATTGCACTTTTCAATTGGTTTATCACAATTTTGTTTTTCAAATTTTTTATTAGTTTATGCTTTTTTTTTATTTTCAATTAGAGTTAACCAACACATTTAACTAAACTATCAAATTTAATCCTATTGATTTAAAGATATTTATTTAACGAAATAATTTTATTGTCCTGTTTAAAAGTTAAGAAAAAATCTGTACTTTTCCTACAGAACATGTTTGGGATAAGCAGATTTTCAGATAAGCAGAGTTCGGATTATCGCTTGATCGTTTGTTGGTTGCACACGAGATGTGTCATGGTACCAGCAGTGTAAATATATATATCATTTGTGTTTGTACTTTTATTTCTTGACAAACATTGGACAATGTGCGTTATGTGTTTAGTTTATTAGGACCGTTTTAGTAGCTGTAGATGGGCAGTCATTTGCCTGAAACATGTCCTGCATCAATAAAAAGGATTTTTGACACCTTCAGGCTTCAGGTTACGTAAGTAAAAAAAAATTGAAGTGTTTTACTATTGTAGGTGTCAAGGCTGATTAGAGATAGAAACAAACTGTTGAACTTTACGTCGTAGGTTATTTGTTACAGCAATTACTTACTTCACTAATTAATTTATAAGCTTACAGGTTAGGGTTAATGTTGATTAACAGTTGATAACTGAATGAATGATTTATCAAAGCATTAACTACAATTATCAGTGTAAAACTGCATATTAAAAAGTACGATAAATTAGCAATACCACTGCTTCATGCACACTTTTTGTCACCCGTCTTAAATGAATCAGCCTATACAGTTCATTTCTGTTTTATGTGATACTTACTGAGGCCGGAGAAACGCTATTTGGCAGACCTAAGACCAATTTTTGGTCTAAGACCAATTTTTTTTTTTAGCGAATTTCCCTATAGGGAATACGCTATTACGGTAGTAGTCATGGTAAGACCTAAGCCCGGGACCATGATACTTTTTCGTTTTGAGGTCCCCAGAAGCCAAAAACACCGTTCGTTCATTTTCATATATATATATATGTATATATAAATATATATCTATATATATGTGTCCGTGGTACTGATAACTTTTGACAGCGACCTCCGATTTTGATGAAATTTGGTATGAAGGTGTGAGACCAGGTCTATTTTCATGAGTTCGCGAACCAGCGTGATCGGGTTAAGGAACGGGGTTTTATGGGGTTTCAAAGGGGTCAAAAATGGGTTTTTGGCATTTTTGGACCTCATTTTTCAAAATTTATCAATTTTAACTAAAACCATTTAAAAGAGCTCAAAAAAACAAACAATTTGGTCTTTTGAATTCTTATCTTAGCATAACTGGTTACGGGGAAAATCCAAAAATATGTTTTCCATGTTATTCTTAAGGGAAATCAAGAAAACCCTATACCTTGCTTATTTATTGACATAACTTAATCAAATTTGGTATGTACATTATCTAGATAGGGTTTAACTTATACTTGCTTTCAAAACCCATATGGCGGCAAACCTACATACTCACCCTCATGGGGTTTATGGGGAAAATAAAAAATTGCCATAGCTTGATACAATTTTGTGTTTACATTCACCAATTATTGATTAACTTAGATTTTCTAACAACACCCCATGGCAGCAAACCTACATACTCGATCCTATGGTGTTTTTATGGTGAAAGTAAATAATCTGAAATTCCATTGGAAATTCGCTGAGTACGCAGGTCTGATGCAACGGGGGTATTTTTTTTTTTTTTTTTTTTTTGCTTTTTCACACAAATTTTTTCTGAATCCCACCTGATCCGTGGGTATCCGGGGCAGCCTGGCAGCTGGTGTGCCGGGCCGGGGGAAGAACTGGTTGATAAACAGCGAAGGGAAGCGGTACACCTCACATAGGCTCATCGTCTCTTCGAAATCGGCTTCCGTCTCAGTGGGAAACCCGCAGATGATGTCCGTGGCAATAGTGATGCCGGGGACACTGGAAATGCGGTCAAAATCACAGAGGAAGCATCTGCAGATGTTAAATGTTATATTATGTTTTAAATAAAAGCCCTATGCACAAATTAAATTTGAAATTTTCCCATTACAATAACACTGGGTTTGGGTGAAAATTTAAAAGATCTGTTAATGTACAGCTGTAAATACGTGTAGTTTTTTGTGATTACTGATATTCACAATATTGGATTGATCAGATGTCGTTGATTTAGAACTAAATGTTACTTTTGTATTGTATAAAATAAATTACTTGATTTTTAGCAACAAGTAGACTATTTATATTATATCGTAAACTTAGCTTAAATGGTTAAAGAGAAAATTAAAATCACGTTTTCATGTTATTATTATGATAAATATTAGAAAACCTTAGCCTTATTGAAAACCTTCATAATGCTTATCAACATATCCGTATAAAATTTGTATGAACCCTCACTAGGTATGGGCAACTGATATTTTGCTTTGAAAAACCCCATGCAGGGAAACCTACATCCTAAACTTCATATTCTAATAGAAAATAAGTGTAAATTATTGGGAGAGAGGAATAGATAGAGATATGGTACATTGGAACCTGTATAATTCGAACTTCTTTAATTTGAATATTTCCCTTGGTCCTTAGCATTTTGTATCCAACCAATGCTAAAACATCATGGATAGTTTAAATTTGATTTTAGATAGTTTGAAGCATTTTGTATCCAACCAATGCTAAAATATCATGGATAGTTTAAATTTGATTTTAGATAGTTTGAATTGTATTTTGTGTGATTAAAATTTTTGGCGTAGTTAATTAAGGTATAAATTGTAAGCTGCGGCTCCAATTGATTGTAAATTTATCGGGATATACATGTACCAACGCCACAATTGCGTTAGACCAAAGTCAGATGAGTAATTCTTACTCTTCTTAGATATATCTGGATGCTTTGGCTATCAAAGTTTTTACTAGAAATAAAATTAGTTTATTACAGTAATATATTTAAATAACCGTTAAATAATTCAAATAAAAATATAATACATTGAAATATTTTAAATTTTTTCTGTTTGAATTATTATTATATAACAATTGTTTTGTGAATAAACAAAAATATTTATTGGAAACTTGTTGAGTACGTAGGTCTGCTGGAACTCACTTGAGCCGCAAGAAGTCCACCACTCGTTCGAAGTCGGCGCGGCAGTACTCCCGCTTCATGTCGGCCAACACCTGGTCGCTCCCGGACTGGACGGGAACATGCAGGAAGGCGTACACCCGCGGGTGACTCAGTATCTTGGCCATCTCCTGCGGACATCGCAGCGTCAACGTTGTTAACAACATGAATGCGGTTCGCATTGTTGCACAACCATTCGGAGGTCTCGCAAGTCAAAAATTCTTTTGTGCTGAGTTTCACTGCTTCCATTTTGTGCCCTCATTTCAAATTCTTGGGATATTTGATTTTATTTTTTATATTTTAAATCCATATTAACTATGATGGTCCAAAGTTGATCGACTTCAAACTATTATAGCTTAATATGGATTCAAAATATAAAAAATCAAGTAGCGAATCAAATAGCCCTAGTCTTATCATTCATTTAAAATTCCTCCCACATTTATTGGACCTAAAATAAATGGGCAAAATGGGAACAGGTGAAACACACTGTGACATTGTGAGAGACCCCTAGCTCCTTCTTAAGCCAGAGTAAGATGTAAATTAGAACACGAGTAAGTGAGTGTTCTAAATATTTCCCAAGTGGCTTAAAGGCTCAATACAATGGCAGGGCCGCCGAGACAACTTTTGGGGCCCGGGGCAGAGTTCAGGTGTGAGGGCCCCCCCCCCCCCCCCCGCTCGGCCCGTATCCCTACCCGCCGTCCATGGCTGAATCACGTACAATATACACATTCCTTTGGGCATTTATTTTGTATTAATGCACACAATCTGCTTTCTTCTCTTTAGTAATTAATAATAATATTTTATTAGAATTATTGTAAGGTACAAGTAATAAATGTATTTAGGTATACAGTATATGAAATATTATATCAAACCTGCACTTTGGCTGGGTCCGAGAGTTCTTATTGAAGAGCTACCACGTGGTTTTAGGCCTTAGTATTTTATAATAGCTAAGCTTATTGGGAAAATTTTAAATACTATTTATTTAAAAATTGTTTATTAATTACTGTACCTTTGCTTTGTTTACTACTGTATTAAACGTCTAATGAAATAATCTGAAGAAACCACGCTCATTTCAATCAAACGCAGAAATATTCAGGAATTGTAAAGTCTTGTTTTTGGATGGATGATAGACTTCGTGAACTGATAAGGGAGCACCACAACATCGCGTCTACAGATGGACTGGTGGCGCGGCGCGAGCACGGTGGCGTAGCTCTCCAATAACGGCTCGGGGTGGCGGCGGGGCGGCTGTTCACCAACACAGAGCTTCAAACCATGGGGACTCAATAAGGATGATCACTACTCAGGTCATAGGTTAAACTTTGTTACGGTTTGATGATTTTAATAGGTCTTCAAAAATACATATACAGTTTTACGGTACTAAAAAACTATAAAACAGTAAAAATTTTGTTCCTGTACTGTAAAAAAAAAAGAAAAAAAACTGAAGATGAGGCCCCCTGTCTTTTTTTGAGGCCCGGGGCAAACTGCCCCCTCTGCCCCCCCCCCCCCCTCTCGGCGGCCCTGTACAATGGTTGCATTCGTTGCTTACACTACGGTACTCTTCATCTGTGCCCAACTCAAAATTTGATATATCACTGTAAAAATCAAGTAATTAAGTATCAAAAATTTATAGGTTAGGTCAAGCACCTATCAAAATCGTATCCACGCCAAGCAGGGTGTCTACCAAATTCCACAAATGAAATTTCTGACTTTTTCAGACCAATTTTTTGAAAATTCCCAACCAAAAAAACAGACACAACCAGTAATACACCCTGCAACGTCACTTGACCTAATCCTCATCCTCACTCACATATGATTGCACACTTTTGAAGTTATTCACATAAAGAAACTGAAACATGAATCTTAATGGAATAATCAGCTGATGTGCAAATTGCATAATTTCTATTACAACACTGCTTTTGTTGAATGCTGAGCTCTTATTGGTCTAGCACCTGAATTTTGATGTGAAACCTGAATTCTTAATACCTCATAACGATTCAGGTTTGAATGTGGTTTAATAATGTACATCATTATGCTGTCACTTGTTTGTAATTATTGGTCCTTATTGCAATAATCGTCGATAAAAATATTTTTGAGCCAAGAGAAGGCAAATTAACTTTTATTAAGATTATTTAAGGAACAGTAACTGCATCATAATAATTAGAGATAAGTTTATTTAACGCTTGGAAGTCCAAACTATGAAATCACCAGCAGAAAAGAAAATTCTTTAAAGATGTTCTATGTTATTTTATATTTTTTATTAATTTTTTAGCCATACTGTTATTTTCTTCCCTATCACCATTTGAACAGCCTCCCATAATTTTAAATTTACAAAATTCATACAATTTTTCTGAACAAACTTTGTGAATACAATAGTTTGTACACAAGAACTGAAAATAATTAACATTGAACATTACAAGGAGGAGTAGAGCCCTACCATTGCTCACCTCGAGATGCTCTAGGATATAGGGTGGGTTGGTCATGCCGACTCGTAGCATACAGTCCGGTGGCACTACCTCCACCAGTCGCCACAGCAGCTGCGGCAGTGATGTCCCGATGTCCCGTCCGTACGTCCCCGTGTCCTCCGACGTCAGCCACACCTCCCGCACCCCCTCGGCGAACGACTGCCGCGCCCGCTCCACAATCTCGTCTGCAAATGTCCAAAAAGAAAAAGCTATTATGAAGTGTAAAGTAAAATAAACAATAAAACTTAATCTTTTATGTTATTTAAGCCTTTTCGTCATAAATAAAGATAAAAAGTTAAATTAACTTGTTGTTGTGTGATTGTAAACAAATATTAATATATGTGCGTTTTCACTGATCAAAAAAGACTCCATCTTCAGGTCCACACACAACTTAAATTCTTAACAAATCCTTACGGTAAATAGTGTTAAAAGTTTTTATCTGAAGAAACATATAGACTTACAGATTCACAGGTTGCTAGTAGGCCTAGTTATGACTTTTTTCATTATAGAATGTGATTTGGACAAACAGCTAAACATCCAACTTTAAAAATAATTTTTTAACTTTTTTACAGACTGCTTCTAGGAATCCTATTAGTGGTTCACATAGTGAATTCTTTAAGTACGGTAATACTGATCAATCTACTTAAGCTATCCATTTGTTTAACTCATATTTACCAGGGGGATAGCTTCCCAGGTCCCCTCGAGCATGCTTGGTCTTGCAGTAGGTGCACTGGTTCAGGCAGCCTGTGTTGATGGCAATAATCTCAATCAATGGGTTACGTCGCACTTTGGGCAAGTCCAGCGATGCTCCTCCCAGCTTCTTTCCTTTTGTCTTTTTCAGGCCCAGGAGTCTTACGGAGTTACCTTTAAAAGATTTGAAAAATAATTATTAGAAATAAAATATGCATAAGTATTTTAGACAATGCATCTTTAAAATATTCATTTAAGTCAAATTAATCTTGCTAAGAAACTATTCGAAGCATCATTTACAAAAACCAAGATAAAATATATTTTTCAAAGGTTCAGGCAAAGTTTTTTTCTTTAAATTAAAATCTTCCATGAAAATTTAAATTTAAATTTTTAAAAATTTGAAACGAGGAAATAGCTGAATGTGCTTTAGCTGCCAAGCTATTTAATGGAACCCCCTAGATAGTAGAAAACGGGAACGGCCAAGGGTAACTTTTAGGAGGTCCATTGGAAAAGAAATACAGCAGGAAGCCATAAGTTAGAATCAGCGTAGAATTGTGTATGGTGAAGGGCTTTGTTTAGGACCTACATCTCCTTAGGAATAAAGGAATTGTACGTCTGTGTTTTGACAGAAAATTGAAAGGAAGGTCATTGATAACATGAAGCCTAAATTGTTTCCACTCACTCGTTTCAGGATTAGTTTTTCGCTCAGTTACTCACCTCCAGAATGAGCTTTTGTGCTTGTTCACTTGCCTCTTGTGTCACTTAATTCATTGTGATCTATTTGGTACTTGTCGGTGACCTTTGTTAATGTTTTTACAATAATACGAGGTATTTTGGTCGATCTGGTCTTCACAACAGAGTTCTATATTTACATGAGGCCTAAATTACATTATTATAGTTAAATATTTACTTTATATCTGATGGCGGTCAACTAGGAGAAAAGAGAGAGAGCGCTGCCATTGTGGTACTTGGTTAGGTTGAGGGTTATCAAATGTCATCTTTTCCCCGGACATGTCCTCTTTTTAGAGCATAAAAACCCGTCCGGGCGGATTTTTTAGAATCAGTCCATTAGAAAAGCTTTTTGTAAGCAGCAAACTGAATATATGTATTTATATTTTTACCAAACCCTAACAAGATTGATATTTCTTTGCTAACTTGACATAAGTAATTCACATTTAAAATATGAGTGTCTATAACCAACAAGTACCCTTCATTCTGTTGCATGATTGTCAAACTATCTTGATCTATGAAACATCTATTCAAGTGATCATATGGTTAATTAACTTTGGTTTTTGTTTTTCATAAGAATAATATCACTACACTTCACAGGTCAACCGTTCACCTTTCAATGTCTCTTCGACAACCTCCACCACCCTGTCTATCTGCTGCACGCCGATTACGCTGAGCCCCTTGAGGTACTCTGCTCGCGGCGCCCCTTGCGGCACACACCCCGCGACCACCACCGGCCGGCCGGCCGTCTGCGCCGCCGATATCTCATTCCTGCAACACACCACGGAAGTCATCCGTTGGTTGATGATTTTCTTGTCTTCCCTAACCAAAAAATTGTTGACTGCTCCTGACCTTTGACCAAAAGTTTGCTCTTTTACGTAGTGACAAATGTTTACAACAAATTATTTCTGGATAAGTCAATCATCTTCGAGGCGCTTAATGACATACACATCTTTATAACAAAGCATTCCTTACATGAGAACATACAGAATAGGTGCATTGTTAGTATTAGAATGAAGTGCATATTTTTGTATACCGTAAGCAAAACAAAAAATGTAATTAAAAAGTCTACTTGATAGGGTTACTGTAAAATTCTTCTAAAGAGTATGAGCATATACTAAAAGAACTTTATTAGCTCATCTTCAAACTGATTAATTCTTTAAGTTTTTACCACCCAAAGTGGACAATTTTAGAGCTTTAGCCAGCATACGATATAAGAGACTTTATTCAAATCACTCAAGAGTTAAGCAATTATTTGGAAATCTGCAACGTTTTTATATATGAGTTCTCAAAGATTATCCTTGATAGAAAGTACATAGCTTAATAATTCAGATAGGCTATGTGTAAACCTGTAATTATGTGAATTCACAAGTTTCTGAAATAGTCTCTACAAGAATTTCTTGGTTACTAGTGTAAAATAAGATAATCTTAGATAAGATTCAACATAAGCATGATATTCACCAGAATTTTAGATTTTAGATCCCATTCTGTTGTTTAGTATTCCTTCCAAGAGACCCCCCCCCCTCAATTTTTAACCCAGATCCGCCCATTCAAAACAAAACCCACCTGAAATGGTCTTCAGCTGGGTTCTTCACAGTGCAACTATTAAGAAGCCAAAGATCAGCTTTACTTTTGTCCGCTGAAACAAAATAATAAAATGTATTTAGAACACTTGTCTTTTCAAACATACATACGGTATGTCAAGTGAAGTTAATCAGCAAATGGTGATTAAAAAGGTCATTTATTTTTGGGTTTCACCCCCCTAGGCCCTAGCCTTTGATTTATTTCTTGATGGTACTTTAAATTGTTGACCAATTATTTTATGAGATTTTTAAATGTGCATCATAACTTAAGAGCTTCAGGTGAAGTTTTAAATCAGATTGCAAACAAAAATTGATGATCCGTCTCGGCATAATCAACATATTTGAAATATTGTTTGAAAAGTCATATATTTCCTTCAAATTGTACTATGTGCGTTTCTCACAAACAGAAATAAGTACCATAAGATTACAAAATGCGCAGTTTGTGCACAGACCCCCAATGTAGACTTATTCCTCAAGTTAGGCCCTCTAGTGTACGCTTATTCTCCAAGTTAATTTTAAGAAAAAAGAACTTGTAAGGGCTGTCCAAGCCCTTTTGAATAAAGATATCTAAAATGACATTGGAAAACTAAAGTAAGTTACAACTAAGACAAATTTGTTGACAACTCAAACATTAAAACTGGACAAGAAATAATGAATGAGTTCTGTTCACAAAAAATTGCCTCACTTATTATGCCATTTAAATGAGGAAATTCTCGTTGTATAAAATATTTACTTTGGCCAAAATATTCAAAATAAGTACAAAATAAAAACTAGTCTACCTACTTAATTTTAGTAAAAATTTTGTTTTTCATTGTAAGACATGAAGAAAGACAAAGTTGATTTTTACTTTGAGATGTTTCTCCACCCATTAAACACGGAGGAATGGTCTGTGAATTGTGAGTTGGGGCAGTTAAGTCATATAATACTGAAATTAAATGTTGTTAATTCGGTAAGATCTTTCCTCAAATACTGGATTAAGCTGCTATGTACAGTATGGAGCGATTAAGAAAATTAATTCTAGGAATCTTGAGAATATGAAGAGGAGAGTAAGTTAAACCCGTTTCAAGACTTATCTTACTTACAAGTTAAAGTGTATCCATAAGAAGACAATTGGCCAGCCATATATTCACTGTCTGAACTGTTATGAGTGCAACCCCATGTCTTCATGTATATGGTCTGAGTTCCTGGAATCATGCTATGTGGAACTTCATTATCGACTGGCTTATCTTCAATCCGAGCTGGAGCCTTGAGTTTTTTTACTCTAGCTGTAACATTCTTCTTATTACTATATCGCTCTTTCGGTGTTATTTCTTGTGAAGAAATTAAATCTTCAATGTCATCGATAATCTCATTGCAAACTGCTGGCATCTGTAAAATTACTTTAAATTAGATTTATCAATATATACTCAATTAGGCCTTGAGTTGTGTTTAACCTGCAGTTTAAAATACAAAGCTGCAGAGTCAATGTTGTTTTATAGAGGCATAAGTATACGGTTTAGCCTATTAGCATAAGTTGGTAAGCTAAATTAATTTTTAGGTGTGTATGCTTTAAACCTTGGCTACATCTTGGGAAATGTGACAAGAAGGAGAAAAATAGGAAGAGAAGAAGGAACTGTGAATATATCTGGAATTGATATATTCCAGATCAGACATTTTGTCAGATTCGGCAAGGACTGAAATAGTAACAGCTGAACGTTGTTAGACAACATTTTGATTGGAATGAGCAAAACGAAAAATACCTAGGCCTAAATAAAACAATAAGTTAATAATAATTAAATTTAAGCGTAGCCTAATATTCTTGATTAAAAACATGTAGGTTAGATATAGGCCTAGGTATTTGTTAACATTTTATTATGATAGGTACATTTCTTAATTACGTAAATATCATATTTTATATTATTGTATTCATCAGTTGTAATCGTAAAATTAAAATGATAACCATTGATAATAGAGACTTCAGAGACTTCAGAGACTTCATTTGAAACACCGACGCACTTTGGCGTATTTTAAGGTGAGTATGACTGAAGGGGTGAGTGTAATGATTGTGATGGATCAGATGAGGTGTAGCTTTGTTACTGACAAATATCAGCTGTTTTTATTTGTCAGGATCATTAATTAATAGCCCAATGACCAAAGGCAGCTGGGTCCAGTATCGAACCATCAAAAAGCACTAACTTTTCTCAGGATCGAACCGGCTACCTTCAGATTCAAAGGCGAGCTCTTTAACCACTCAGCTACCCAGCCATAGTAATAACCACCATATGGAGTAGAATAACTTAGGCATGATGAAGTTTCGCCCTGAGTAGTCAATATACTTTAGTAGGCCTACTGTTTCAACACCCTACCACCCCTAGAGGGAATTTTGCAAGGAAACGTTGGAGTGTAATATTTGTTGATGAGGGTTAGTATTACTCGATTCAAGGGGAAAATCTCCAAAAATATCCCCAGAAACACCCAAGCCTACAGTTATTAGTAGTTTTGACAATGTCAATTTTTTTTATAAAGCGTCTTTAAAATGGGAGAAATTGACTGACGCTTAACACACATGCACCGATTCGGCCTGGCCACTTCAAGGTTTAAGCCAATATAGGGCCGAATTAATAATATTTACAGTATTGATATGTTCTTATTGAAAGTTCTTCCTTGTTTATAAATGTGACTTAACTAGTCCTGTCAGGCCCGCGGTTTGCACGTGACGCGCTATGGGCCCGAGAGGTATTTGCGCCCCCCCCCCCCCCTCTTTGACATGAATCGCCAAATAAATACACTATCATGGGCATTTAACTATTTGACACAGGCATTCACATCAATGGCAGAACTAACAATATAATTTTATTGTGTTCACTCTCGATCGTTAATCTGTGCTGGTCGCTGTTAATAAGCGAACCCTCATCCTAAAGTAAAAATGTGAACCACTACAATTTGGTTTGTTTCTCATTTCACAAAGAAGCGTGGGATTCTATTTTGTGTACATTGTTTGATCAAACATCAAACTGACCATGAATACAATCTTATATAAATAGTTAGCAAAAACACGTTAATAAACATATTCACAGGCACAGGCCAAATGCAGAGAGTGTCTCACACGTAACAATACGAACTGACTGACAAAGAAAGACAAGTTTACTAACGATCTAGTAGCAACACACAGAATGCATAGGCAGTGACAGTATAGAGTCTTGACTAAGAACCGAGAGTTGGAAGATTACATTGAGCCGAAATTTAATTTTTTTATCGTGCTTGCGCCCCCAACAAACCTAAAACCTCTTGCGCCCCTGGGCCCGGGCCCACTGGGCCCATTTACAAAATCGGCCCCGAGTCCTGTAACATTAGGCCTAGGCTTGGAGAAATTTAATGTTCCTACTAAAGCTACAAATAGTTACGAACTTGGACTAAGTTAACTGTTTCTACAATGAGATCAAGTTATTTTATCTGATAAAGCCTAAGTAAATTCCTTTACCTTACATTCACATAAACTATCGGTTCTGTAAATGACAACAGAACAAAAACTAGACGGACCGCAAATAGAGGTTAATATTTTCTAGCTAGCACTCTCACTCGTTGACATTTCAGCAGACTTTTTTCCTTTTTAGCCAACGGCAGGCTCGGGATTTCCGTGCAACTTCGTGGTTCTCTGGGTTAATGGGTTGCTGAGGAGGCTGGAGGAAAAACTACCTCAGCTCAGCTGATTGAGGTCGTTTTTCGGTAAAACGTTTAAAATGATCCATTGTTTAATTAATTGTCTTTGCAGCAGAGTTCAGTGACGTAACTAAAGCGGTGGTAGTCGGAGCTTGTGCCCCGGGCGCCGATCTTTAGGGGGAGCAGAAGGGCCGGCTCTGGGATATAGGCGAACTAGGCGACGACGAAAAGGCCACCAGAAATGATAAGCTCCATTACATTGGAGACAAGCGTCCCGATTTTCGGAGACGAGCAACCATAATCTTCGGGGATAAGCTTCCCGATCAGCATACAAAAGAGCTCTGATCGGTATTTAAAAAGAAGCCCTCCATCGGCAATTAATAGCTCCCCTATAAACGGTTAAGAGTGGCTCTGTTTGTCAGTAAAGAGCGACCACTATTGGCGGTAAATAAGAGTGCCCCCAATCGGTAGTTTTTTCTTGTTGTCTTAACCTGGACTATAGAAAAATTTAAATAATTGCTGTGAAAATTACGTGGACACTTAATTATGTTTATAAATATTATTTTTTTAAGTTTTAATAAAAAAATGTACATTAACTACCGAAATTCATTTACTTAGGATAATTTCATTCATAAGATCTGTCCTTAGGATTCTTAATACAAAGTTTAACAGCCATCCATTTCGGTCTTTTATCTTTAAGGGGTGCGAATATTTGCATTGAGCACTCTGCAAGTGGGGCTTATAAATTAATTGATGTAGGCCCCTGCCGACATTTATTTAACTTTTTCTTCTGACTCCTACTGTGTCTGGCATGATATAACACTGATACAGTATTGCCCTCTAAAAACAGATTTCTAATTCGAAAAATTATGTAGTACGTATTATTGCAATTAATTGTTCAGAAAATATTAATTCCACGCCCCATGCGGCAGGTGGCATGTGCATTGCCGCATTTAGCCAAACTGCGCCCCTAGGCACATAAAACAGTTGCGCCCTCCCTGAAGCAACACCGGCCACGTAATATAAAGTCACGATTATTTGTTTCCGATACGTGTAGTTTCAAAATGACGGCCACTTAAACTCTAAATATCTCAAAACCAGTATATATTGTATCAACATTTTACAAGAGACAAAAAAGTTGACATATTTATTGAATTAACTAATGATACCAAGATTCTTCGAATCTAACAACAAATAACAAAGTTATGCACTACGGCGGCACGGCTTGGACGGGCGTCATGGCACGGCCCGCAGTTTTTTGAGCAGTTGCGCGTAATCTCACATATCTTATTGGTATCATTGGTTGCATAATTTATTTTGTTAAATTTTTTGTCTCTTGCAAAATATTGTTCAACTTTACGGGGTTTGAAATATCTGAGTTAATTTTTTTAATGGTGGCAAATTTTTAAAAAAAATTGAAAAATATTTTACCCTGAAAATAAACATTGGTGTGATAAAATTTAATGCAAAATGTTGAATTAATATAGTGATCCGTTACGGGTATAAAAATTAAATGTAAAAAACAAAGTGGCGGATGAGGCTAAACAGAGCCGAAATAAAAAAATGTACTACACATTTTAGATTGATGTGAAGAATGCAAATATGCATAGTCAGTGACAGGGTTTAATGACATACTGTATTGTGATATTTTAAATACCGTAAATCAAATC
The DNA here is from genome assembly GCA_030545055.2 of Neoaliturus tenellus. Taxonomy (NCBI): domain Eukaryota; kingdom Metazoa; phylum Arthropoda; class Insecta; order Hemiptera; family Cicadellidae; genus Neoaliturus; species Neoaliturus tenellus. The sequence goes on along the minus strand of CM061531.1, from coordinate 334,041,312 downwards.
CTCTAAAATGTATAGTGCCATATTATACTTCGCAGTAATTGACATGTAACCTGTCACTGTTTCTTCACTTCTTCAATCTTCTTCACTTCTTCAAAAATTTAATTCTGAAGTGGATTTTTGACAATACCATATTATTGTATTAAAAGTAAAATGTATGTAATCGCGGGTTTTAAATAAATAATAACTGTTGGTACGGTCAAAACTTTATTTGAATTATGTAAAAATAAAAATAAATTAGGATGGAGTAGGCCTACTGTCCGTGGAGAATGTTTCGTTTGGCCGCCGCCGAGCCCCAAAGCAACGCAGAAAGGTTTGCACAAGCCTTGCGTTGCGTCGCCCTACTTCGTAAGCGTTTACACGGCAATAATGACGCATATGAATAACAAATTCCCCCTTTTTAACCCCTCGAAATTTTGCACCCCCTAAAATTTTGTGCCCTAGGCATGGGCCTAGCGGCAAATGCGGTACTGGTTCTACCATCTTCTAGACACACCAAGGCTGCCTTATACTGTTCATTTAATTCGTCAAAATCCATCTTCAACTGGATATTTTTATTTGTCGCTTTCCTACCGACACACCGACATGTCCATTCCGACAATTTAGCTTGAAAAATATCAAATTAATAATACATTTAAAAACAAAATTCCAAATTCCGATCTTTTAAACGTATATTTAAGGTAGCACTAAAACGGTGCTACCTATGTTTCAAATACTTACAAATATTTTTTTCCATCCTTACAATTTCACAGTTTAAAACTTGTCAGATACCAACAAACTGAAACAATTTTTTTCTACCCTAATTATTAGTAAAATACATACATAATACCTCTGTGGTAAATATTACCTTTATACTTATATGCTACATCTAAGGCGGTGGAACATCCATGTCAACCCATTGGTGGCTCGAGAGAGAATGAGATGAGTCAAACTTGCTTCAGAGGCTTCTCAGTGGTAGACTGGTGGGGGGATTTTTAACTTGTCATGGGAGTAACAATTTTACACTACTGGCTTGGCACCTCCACCGGGGGAGGAGGGGGGCACTTTTCGTCCGGAGCAAAAAAAATTTTTGGTCAAGGTCAAAAATTTCTCAAAGAAAAAGTTCGGGGGGGCGCAGTTTTCGTCCGGAGCAAGAAATTTTTGGTCAAGGTCAAACATTTTTCGAAAAAAAAAAGTTTCGGGGGGGAGGGGGGGCTCACTTCCCGTCTGGAGTCGGGGGGGGGGGGGTCACCTACCCCTAGGACTTTAGCTCTTGGATACCTGCTACCCTTACTCATGTGTGAACATAAAGTAATATTTTGTTTCACCACAGTTGGAACACCCAACACTTAGCCGCATCTCGCTCTAAGTCCTGAGGAGTCCCAGAACTCAAGCGAAAATTCGCCTAAGTCATGGCTGACCTATATATCATGTGGAACAAAATATTATTTTATTCAAACGTGAATATGGGTCAAGGTCGTTCAAGAATTAAAAAAGAAATCCCCCCGATGCCTAAGACCGCCGGCGGCCAGAGGCATCGGGTGGATCTCAACATTTAGGGGGAGGTGATTTTATCAAAAATTATTTACTTAATTTTGAGTCTCCTTAAGGGAAACATGCTACAATAATTTTGAAGAGGTCATGCTAACCATGACCAGGATCCCGTCTTAACCCGTAGGTACTGACTTTTGCCTAGCACACCGGTCAGTGTCAGGATCCGACGCCTCGTGCTAAAGGATGCCAACCACCCATCTAGAGTGATGAGGTCGAGTAGCGCCCCTGACCAAAAGAGGCCTAAGGGTGGATCCCCAGGGGCCTACCCCCAGGCTCGTTAGGTACCTACCCCTACCCCCATGCTATTGTTGGTAACAAATAATTCTTGAGGTTCTAAACCTCGAAAAATTTTTATTTTACAGAGACTGTTAAGTCTCAAAAGCCTAACACTTTAACTGCCAATTTACAGAGGAGTACCTCCAAGATACGAATTTAGAAAAATTTCTACTTGGGGACAACTTGTGAATCGATATTGTGAAATATTTTTCAACACACAACACTTAGACTAAATAAATCCAACACCAAGACCTAGCAGAAGCAGCAAGCGCAAAATAAAATATTTCTTAACACTACACATGCCATGCCTTAGACTAAAAGAATTCCCAATATAATGCGGCGCCAACATTACATTGCGAATCCTGTGTAGGGCAGAGTTTCAATCACTCAGCTGAAGTGTTTGAAACCAACTGCGAGGAAGCTAAGCCTCAGAGAACCGAAGCTGAGCCGGTCAGGAGTGGGGGAACCGGACCTGGTTACGTAAACAGTCAGACCTCGACACGTACTTGTTTGCGGCATTGGACAATCTCCAAGAGCCACACCTGAATACATTACTAACCGGATCTCATTATACAACACATGTCACCGGTTAAGTGCCAATAGCGCCTCAAGGTATGGCAACGCCTCGGGCTATGACACCTCCTCCCCGGGGGGGGGGGGGGTCTTCGGACTTAGAATATTTTCGGTCCAAGACAGGTGTAGTGTACAATAATATTTTAGCTTGCCGGACTCAGCACAGCCGGCAGAGACGGTTACATAATGCTTACATAACAGACTGGTTTCTTGGCCAGCTGGCCAACTGTAGCTCAGCAAAAAGTAAGTCAGTTTATTGCAAGCCAACAAACACGCCACACCTCGCCGCCGCGGGACTTTTCTGTGAGTAAATTTTTATTTTTCCTTCTTATTAAACTTAGCAAAACAGAAAATAGCCTGTTTTGCACAAAATTAATTTTTGTTACACTGCTACACTTACGTTTACTTAACAAATTATTTTTCACTCCTTATTTAATATTTTATTCCTTACTTGTTAAGACTTAGAAACTGAAATGTTGGAAGACTGTTTGATACAAAATTAATTTTTATTTAGCTATACAGGTCTCCTAATATTTTCCTGCACTTGTATTTTGCAGGTGTGGGTAAATATTTTTCGCTCACAATTTAATTTTATTCCACACAAGTGGATTTTGAACTTTACTACAAAACTGATCCATGCCCGTCTCCTACAAAATTATTTTTCATTTAGCTCTACCTCTTTTATTCTTACATTAAATATTTCTTTGAGTTAAGTTTTGTACAAGTCTCTCTGTTAATTTTTCTGCACAATACGTGTTACTCCTTAGACAGTTCCCAGCAAACTGTTTCTACACTTAGCAACAACGGTCCGCATTACCCCCTCCACTACTCATTCCCCCCACTATAGCCCTGTTCCCCCACTACTTCCAGCTAAGGTGCAACACTTGACTGAGTGTTTCAGTTTTATCCAAACCTTACTGTGGATCACACCTATGGCTGAAACTTTGCGAGAAAAATTATTAAGAGTAAAATGTTTGCTGGCCAAGCAAAATAATTCTGTTAAGGTGTCCAAGACTTCCACTTTAACAAAAATGAAACGTTGCTTCAGAAATAATCAAAAATTTTACTCAAGGGACACAAATATCACTATGGATAATTAAATGTTTCAGAAACTTTTAGACGAGCTAACTTTTGCCAGTAAGGTGACGTTGGTGACTCCAATTCCCAACCAAATTCCAAGATCACCTGAGAAAGAATAAAAAATAAATATTTCTCAGGAAATATTTCCACTCCAAGTTACGGAGGTTCGGTAAAGGACAGACTCGGACGAGTTGTTGCAAAATATTAAATTTTTCTTCCTTCTGACCACTTTACCCCCACCACCCACCACCTCCTTATCCCCACCACTGAGCCGGGTACCTGGAATACTACCCGTGTCCAAGTCAGTTTCCCTTCGGACACGGTGCTGTTCGCATCGCGTGTCGTTTGTCGCACTGTCGGGTGTTTGAAGAAATTATTCTTCGGCTCTCAGTCTCGGTGGGTAAGTCAAATATAAAAAATATTTTTTTTATTTGCCGGTTCTGGGTTAAGGTCAATGACCTCTGGCGGTTATATTAGGTCTAGAGTCTAATCGCTAGGTAATAAAAAATTATTTTTTTTGCACTTTTGTGATTCCTCGAGAAATTTCAAATTCTCGCCGTATTTTAAGGAATCGCAAAAGTGCAAAAAAAATTTTTTTTTTGTACTCTTGCGTGACCTTGACCTAATTAACGTCAGTGACGTCATCATGATGACGTCAGCGATAATGACGTCACCATGACGTCATAGGTGTGACGTCATGTGACATCAAATGACGTCATTGATGACGTCATCACTGCTGACGTCATCATGATGACGTCATGGCCCAGAACCGGTGTTTTGGCACTACTAGTAACATTTATAATACATTTTTCTTAAAATGCTCGATTTCAAGCAACTCTTATACTATTTCAATTTAAAACTATTTTTACAAATTTACTGTACTTACTAGCAATTAATTGAATATGTTTGTTGATATAATAAAATTTTTGATCAGTGAGATTTTTATGACAATTAATTTTGAAATTAATTTACACTTGGTAAAATTATTCGTATTTAAATAATGGTATTGTTTTACTAACTTATTTAGTTGAAACTCTTTCACATATATCTCAAAACGTTTAATCTACTGGCTGCAAATAGATGACCTCGAAAGAAGTGACGATACGATACCTGATGATGAAGGGTTATTGAAAGTGAGTTGAAGTTGAAGAGTGAACTGTTACTGTTGTTCAGTTGTTAAATCTGTCTAAATTGTGGTCGTGAATGTGATACGATGTTAATTTGAAGCTGGTGTAAATATATTCATCCCGATGTTGGACTTAAACCTTTGTTTATGTAGTTTTATCGCCTTCTCAATCCAGTTTTTCCAGGAAAGCATTTCGTGGATACCGAAGAAAGCTTCAAACAAGTTTGAAGCTTTCGAGGCCGTATTCATGGAACTATGAACCTGGACTCGTTGTCATTTACTTTGTCACAAATAAGTTATTTGGTTGCGAATTTGTCGAAGAAAAATTACAAATCAAGCACTCAAGAAATATCCCAAGTGAGTTTCTTATTTTTTTATGGTAGCCATTACGTATGATAGGCCTATGCTTGGTGGGGGGTTCTAATCGGACATTGTGAATTAGCCTAGGTGATTTATTGTTCGTTGAATGTTGTTTTTAAAAAATTCCCTCATTATTCAGCGTTTTTTGAAAATAAGCCATGTACCATATAGTATTATACAGATTTATGACTAAAAAGTTTGGGCCCCATCACTGTAAGCTAACAAGACCTTGGAAGCTTTGAATTCAGTTTTTTTCTTTTTTAAATAAACTTATGCAAGTTAAAAAATTTAATAGGCCCAACTTAGTTTATTTTAGATTTTTTCTATTCACACAACCGCTCTAGCGTTGAAGAGGGTTTCAAATAAACTTACTAGCCTAGGCCTAATTGAGATTTGAATTAGGCTAGTTTAAGGTTTCACAATTAAAATCTTAAGCCTGGGACTGCAATATTTTTTTAATCCAGTTTCAGTGGACACTATGCCTAGTCTATTGACAAAACTGATACATAAAAGATTGTTAGTTAGGCCTAGCCTAGGCCTATTTTGTTAAATCCATTTTGGTGTTCTTTCAGAATGTAGGATAAATTAGGCCTACTATACCAATATTGAAGTTGAATGTATACATTAGGCCTACTCCTAACAGTCTTTTAAAAGTGCACCTAGGCCTAGAGGTGAATTACCATCAGAGGACATCACACCGGGTCTCAAAGTGTTATCACCATGACCATACCATTGGTCACAGCACATTACGGTGCCCTTTAGTGTTTATTTAAGTTTGTTTTTAATCAGTTGATGTTTCAGATGAAGTTTTTACTTTTGGTAGACCTATTTATAGGCAAAAAATTAAATTGATTAATTAAATTGAACCGTTATTTAAATATTCATGAACTGAATTACATCTACTGTGTATTAGATAGGCCCTAACAAAAAATATATTTAATATCTATGAATGATATTTAATATTGATTTGAACTCAATAGATAATTACCGTACTGTAAAGTTTCATAATAAGGTGTCCCGTATAATGAGGTGTCTTTTCAAAAATATTTTTTGTCGAATATAAGTCGATGTCTGGAGTAGGCCTACTGAAAGTCACTTTTATGTATTGTTTCATAACATTAATTAAGTTATGCTGATGTTCAATTAAACTGTCAGGTTATTTAAAAAAAAAAAAATAATAAAACTCAAAAATATAGCCTAATAGAAAAGGTAAAGTTAAAATTCATAATTTTTCAAAAGATAGGTTTGCAAGATGTTCTTGAAGTTCATTATTCTTAACTTAAATAGCCTAAGTCATTATTATTAAACACTTCCAACGAATTTCCCTATAGGGAATAATCATCGCTATATTACGGTTATAAGTTAGCCATGGCAAGACCTAAGCCCGGGATCATGTTACTTTTTCATTTTGAGGTCCCCAGAGAAAAAAAAGCACCAAATTGGTTCATATCTATAGAAATCTGTGTCCATGGTTACAAGTAGGCCCTACTGATATCTGAAAAACATGAGTACAACGCATAATAAATATACTGCAGTATTAATAAAAATAAACATGAAAAGGAAAAAAAAATTTAATTGAATAGGAATAAAAAAATTATAAATAGGCCTATATAATAAAATAAAATGGGTTACTGTAGGTTGGAGAAAAAAATTACAGAAACCGTGTAACTTAACTAGTAGCCATTAGCCATTAACTACTGTTGGACTCTGTAATGCGATGGGGTTTTCCCGTTGAAATAAATACGTAAATAAACAAACTTTTGATAAAGACCTCCGATTTTGATGAAATTTGGTATTTGGTCCTACGATCAGGTCTATTGTCATGAGTTTATGAACCAGCATTATTAGGTTTTTGGAACGGGGGTTTATGGAGTTTCTAAAGGGTCCAAAATGGGCTTTTGCATATTTGGCACCGAATTATTGAAATTCACCATTTTTAACTAAAACCACATGAAAGATATTAAAAACAAAGAAATTTAGTACTTTAATTTTTAGCTTGGCTTAACAGACTATGGAAAAAATCCAAAAATAGGATTTCCATGTTATTTTTATAGGAAATAAACAAAAAACCTCATGGTTATTTCACATATTTATTGACATAACTTAACTTGATCAAATTCGTTATGTAGGCTACATTCACTAGGTAGAATTTAAAATGTAGGCCTATTTTCTTATTACTTAGCACCCATGTGGAGGAAAAGCTACCCCCATGGAGTTTATGGAGAAAATGAAAAATACCAGAATTTGATGCAATTTAGTACGATGTAACTTACGTGCACTGGGAGGTTTTCCTATACCTACTTACACTATCCCCATGGCAGCAAACCTATCCTCGTCCCCATGGTGTTTGTGAGGGATAAAAAAATACCAAATTCTATTGAAAATTGACTGAGTACGCATTTCTGCTGCTACGTAAAAATTTTTATTTTTAAAAGCAACACTCCCTCTGAAATTATGCCCAAAACTCTGTACCGTACAAGGCAATGGAATAAAATGATACTTAATAAACCACTACTTTAGTTTTAAAATCAACTATCCCGAAATGCAAGGTTTTGGAATACTGTACTGATATATTTTAAAGTCGTTTCCTTAATCACCAAGTTAATTTCTTGTCTAATTCAATTCCTACAAATTTAGTGTGTGATCAGAAAAGATACTTTTGTCCCATCTATTGAAATCCCTGGGTAATTAGGGCCTATTATCTTTATTTTGAAGTGTGGTTAGTTATTGAAACCTTTCATCAAAATAGTTTTGGAACCTTTTAAATTCAAAGAACCATTTGCCCCAAACCATTTGAATACCTCTGATGAAAAGCTTGGTCTATAAAGAATTTAAGTTCATCAGTGCTTTTAGCTTTAAGAATTGCTGTAGTGTCACCTGCATATAAAATTGTATTTCCCAGAAATTTTACTTGTAGCATCATTTACATAACTTGAGCTCAAAAATAGGAGTGAGTTACTAACAGTGATTATTGAACAACTTTATTTTGTTGTAGTTTTCAACAGTTAATATCTATGTTCACCTGCATTCCCATCAGTCCTAAAAATCTTGGGATTAAAATTAGAAAAATTGTTAGGTGCAATAATTGACAACAGTTAAAGTTTTAATGGATATGTTTAAATTTCATAAGCAAAGAGATTTGATCTAAGTATAATTTATACTTTAAAAAGATTCTATCTTCTTATTGAACCGATTTTTAAGATTGAGGTGTCATTTTAAAGCTTAGGATATAGCGTTTGGGCGTATCATAATTAAAAAGGTCATATAGTTTTTAGTGATTTATTTCTAGAGGGCGCTTCAAAATGTTGACCAACTTTTATTATAAGACCTTTAATGTGAATTGTAATTTAACAGCTGATTAAACTTACTCAGATGAATTTTAAAGCCAGATATTAAACAAAAATAGATCTCTGTCACCAACATACATGTACTTTACAGTAGGTTAGTTTCTCTCATACAGAATCATAAAATGCGCAATTTCGAGGGCCACCTCATATCAAATAATTGTAATATGATAGATTTAAAGAAAATTGCATATTTTTCTATTATTCTATCTCACATTGCCCAGGCCTAATGAATAACATGTTATGGATTCACATTTCATCAAAAAATTTAAACAAAATTCTTATACTTAAGAAAAAAAACTTGCGAATAAAGTTAAATAAAAACATATGGATTCTGTGACGAAATATAAATTTGGACAACTGTATTTGGACTAAACATTTTTGAGACTATTAAATATACAAAAGAACACTACCTACTCAAAATTGAAAATATAAATCATAATCATTAGAATACAAATTAAAAATATTCTAGAAGACACTCACCATAATTTAAATTTTTCAATTAAATTCCAAGTTACTTAGGTGTAAATTAATCCAAAAATTACCAAAATATATTTAATTAGAACAAAATCAGAAGAAACTTTACAGAAAACTGAAAGCTTATCCACGTATTTTATTTCAAATTCCTTTTATTCAATAGAAAAGTATATTATAAAAGAAGATTACATTATACAAGTACAGTACACTCTCGTTCATCGGAACTAATGTGGCGGACGGCCGGTTCGGATGTAAAAAAATTCCGATGAAGCGGAGTCCGTCGTGAGTCATCATTTCCGCCCGTACGGTGACCTATCGTGATTGTATTCGCTCTTGTTTTTAAGATAACACAAGAGATTTTATGAACCCATAGGAATAAAAACAACGCAGGACATAAAGATCCAAAATCTTTATTCTCATATTCCATATTCATATTCTACTCATATTCCAGCAGTCAACTGACTTCCACGTAACACAGGTGCAGTCGCGACGCGAGACAGACTGAATGACAGTTTGGGAAGCGCTTGTGCTCGAAGCGGATGTTCACTTCCTGCCCCCTTCCTCTTTCTATTTTTCTGCGAATAGGGCCTACTCCACGGCCTCGTAAATCACATCGATGAGTACAGATTATGGAAAACGCCTGATGACGTTTGATGCAAAATGTGATACTTCACTGTTGTGCGGATAGAACGAATGGAAATTGAAGGCGCTAAAACAAAAAAATTATTTATTTCGTAAGAAAAAAAAAATTAATAATATCCAGATTTTCAGTTCCGATGAAGCGGAGTTCCGATGTCGCCGAGTCCGATGAACGAGAGTATACTGTAAAACTAAACAAGAAGAATTAGGATGTTTAATGTCAAATTATACCGGTAGTGGTTTTGATGTTAGCCTATTTATGTATCATGTACACCTTAAAAAACCATACCATTTGTTTCTAGGCCTAGGTGTTTCAAATAAATAACTAAAAAACGACTGAAGCCAATACAAAAAGTCAATGTATTTTCTACAACAAAATTCACATGCAATAGAAATCAGAAAATACCAGCCAAAGTAAAGTGAAAATGCTCAAAATGTAGTAGAACAGAGAACAAACAACAGTTCCAATGCAGTTTTAATTTATTAGTCTCCTATTTTTTCCAGACGTTTTTGATAGATCAACTTCTCAGGTAGCCTATTAAGTAGGATTTAAATCACATTTTTTATGGAAGAGGATACAGAAAAAATTGTTTTTGGGCACTGGGTTAAAATTTTACCATGGGGAAAAGTGAGTTAAAATTTACTGTGAGCAAAGAAATTGTAAATAGGCCTAAACACTACAGACAATTTTAAACAATTAGTGTAATGATACTAGCATGATGTTTAGTAAAAATCTACTTAGATGATTTTATGGTAATTTCAAGCAAATATGATTTTACTAATATTCCCACAGTTGATTTGGCTTTTAAATATGTTTTAAAAAAACCTTGGAAGTTCCCCTGTTGAGAAAAATAGTTCGCCTGCTAGGCATATATGACATGGAATTGATTTGATGTTTGTTTAAAATTTCAAAAAAAAACAAACTAGTTTGCAGTAAAACTGATGGGAAAGAATGTGCAGGTTTGGCAATTATGCGAGGAACTGTTGTTAAACAATGAGCTGTTTTGCTGATTTAAGATTTGTTGTTTGACTGTAGGTCATTAAATTTGAAAGATAAAAAACACTTTAAAAAAGAAAAGGCTATAGAGTTAAGAAGGATTTATGCCTAGTTATTAAGAGTAGTAAATACTTGACCCCTACAACTCAAATGTTGAATAACACCTCTCTTTAGTAAAAGTGAAGATAATTTACTGATTCCAAGATTTCAGCAAGAAAAATCAGAACTTTTGGTTTAAGCTTATAAATTGATTTGGCTTAACTTACTGTAGGCTTACCCATAAAAACTGTTAAATTTTATGTGCTACTCTAATAATCCTCAAATGTTTATTTCTTGTCATCTAACATTGTGTTGGATCAAAGTCACAATTGTTACTAATAGGCCTAATACTACCTAGGCCTAATGTTAACTAATACTTGTTTCTGTTACCAGTTTTATAGTTGATTATTATCGGATTTTAATTAAGGTACTGTGTTTACAAAACTTGCCGTTAACGTAGGCTATTTATTTATGTAGACAAGTAATGAATTTTCTAGACTCCAAAGACTTAATTAGTTAGTCTAGTCTACAACTAATACTAGTCCTCAAAAGATGTATTTAATGTATTGTCTATATCTTTGCTACCAACAATGAATGTTGCAAGGGCAAATAAATGATTATTAATATGTCTATCACTGAAATTAAATTGTGCCTATATACCCAGTTTTGGTAAAATCATGACTTTTAAAACTAACAAAAATTATTTGATAGGTAACATTTTTTAGTGCTTATCAAGTTAAACTACCTCAATAATTATTTGAGAGAAATATTGTCTCATATAGAAAAATAAAATATTTTCCCACAGGAACATCTGTTCTTCCTGATTTGCTCAAATTTATTAATTACTACTTAAGATTAACATTTAAACTTTAAAAGCTTGTAGGCTTTAACTCTGTGGGCCGAAGTGAATTAAAATGTGACTGCTCTTCTACAGGGTAATACCTTTCTAATGATATGTGTGATTTACTCCTACGACGCTCACAAGTTGAAAAAAGAGGAAAAGAACCATGCTTACCTATTAATATATAGATGTGTTATCATGTATCAGTTTGAACATTAACTCACAAATTCGTCTTAAATATACAACATACATTACCTTTAGAAAATATTAAGGAAATAAATTAACGGACATCATTTAATTGACATTTGAGTCTTAACAATAATAAACTTTCTTGACAATGATAGTAATAAATACACTAAACAAACATTCATCATAAACTGAGCATGAGTTTTTTTTATTATTCAGTTTGTCTCTATTTACTTTGCTGTTTGTATTCGTCCTATTTTACGATGATCAACGAGTTTATTGGATTTCTCTAGTTGTTGTCATTACTTTTCAATTGTAATATAATAAAAAAAATCATAAATGATAACTGTATAATACAACTGAAAAAATACTCCAGTTGTAGTTAACACTTTACTTATTCCAGTGCCCTCTAGTTCATCGAAACTAATGTGGCGGATGGCCAGTTCGGATGTCAAAAAATTCCGATGAATCAGAGTCCATAAAGAGTCATAGTTTTCACTGTTTCTGCAACCAATTTACTGTTGTATTCACTATTGTTTGTGTTAGCCTATCAGTACCAGGTTATCCGAGCCTTGCTCGTTGGTTTTAAATTTCCACCAACAACCAACTACCTCTTTACAGTTAACAGCTGTTTCAAATGTCTGATTAACATTACTGTTCCTTTATTTTTGTACACCTTTCTTTGTTATTTCGTTACCAAAATAGCAACCCATAAGACCAATGTTAAAAATTACGATTTTTAAACTTAAATATAGACCAAAATCGATTTTTCCTGGGATTGAGGCTGTTTCTAAACTTATTTTTGGGCCAAAACACTCTTAAATGCAAAGAATAAGCAAAATCTAACCGCTAGATTTCGAGATCGTGGAACACACATCCTTTCAGACATGCTCGTATTATAGTATAGGATACAAGAGATTTTCCAAAAATAAGTTACTGAAACTATGTGACATGAAAACAATAAACTTAGAGGAATAAAACACATTGCAGGAAATAAAGATCCTCACAAAAGCTTTTCAATCCAAATAGTTAACACAACGGGTGGTTAGAATTCTTAAATTGTATTTAAGTGTTAATAATATATGAGAAATGTAAATATTGGTTAGTGTATGAATTTATCTCTTTATATTCTTCTTAAACACAATGTATTGTAAGTTTTTTAGTAACATTCTTTCCAGCATTGGGCTTTATTGTTAACATTCCATTTTCATTCTTTTACTTTGAAATTACATTTCTATAAGAATGCCGGCATACCTTGTTAGTAATTTTTCCTTCTCTTTGAATTCCTTTCGTTACCTTCATAGCAGTGTTGCATTATTTTTATAAATTTTTGTGTAGAAAATGCCACTTTGGTCAGATCAAATATATTATCTTTTCTATTGAACTCACTTGACAGAATATTAAAAAACTAGTTTTTTAATGTCAGAAGTGTTTTACCTTTTGTTTTGTGTATGTTTTAAGAGTTAGTGCACAATAAGTTAAGAAAAGTGCTAAAACTGAACTACCCGATAATAAATGTACTATAAAATATTTCGTAAACTTGTTTTATGGTATTAACTTTTTCGATTTTAGAGTTAAGTGAAACCATCTGTAAAATATAACGTTTCTGTTTGGAATTTTTCTTCGCTATACGCACAAACTACACCGCCTATTAAGATATAATAATTTTACAAACATGTTTTATTTCTTAATTTCTATATAACTACTACTATACGTATCTATCTATACATCGTGTCCAGCTTCGACTGTCCGAAACTTTTCCAAGCTGTTTAGCAAGCCAAAATAAACAAAAAAGTTGGTATAAACATATGACCTAAAATGCTTCGTTAACCCGCTAGCCGCCATTTTGTTTTTTACACTTAATAATTTTTATTTCCATAACGGATAAATGGATTGGGTTCATATTTGGCATGGACCTTTACTACAACAATGGTTATTAAAATTTAAAAAAAATTATTTTTTTTCCGTCGCATATTTTCAAAATGGCAGCCATTTCAAATTTTTAACCTCAAATATCTAAAAAACGGTAAATTTTATCAAAACTTTACAAGATAAAAAAAAGCTGCCAAATTAAATTATCTAACCAATGTTACCAAGTTTGTAATGATCTAACAACAATTAATTAAGTTATTGAGATTTTGTGTATAAAATCATAGATTTTCCACTATAATGCATGCCAATTTAGGTTTAATTTAGAAGAAAGATCTCAATAACTTAATTAATTGTTGTCAGATCATTACAATCGTGGTATCATTGGTTAGATAATTAAATTTTGCAGCTTTTTGTGTCTTGTAAAGTTTTGATAAAATTTACCGTTTTTGAGATATTTGAGGTTAAAAATTTGAAATGGCCGCCATTTTGAAAATATGTGATGAAAAAGAAAAATATTTTTTCTTTTAATAACCATTATTGAAGTAAAGGTTCATGCCAAATATAAACCCAATCCATTTATCCGTTATTTAAATAAAAATTATTAAGTGTAAAAAACAAAATGACGGCTAGCGGGTTAACAAAGCATTTTAGGACATATGTTTATATCAACTTTTTTGTTTATTTTGGCTTGCTGAACAACATGGAAAAGTTTCGGACAGTCAAAGCTGGACACCCTGTATACAAGGTGTCTCTGAACTCCTTACCGACCTTTTAAGGTATTATTCCTGGACCAAAGACAAGTCAAAATATCATATTTAAATTGCCCGGAAGTCTTTAGTTACTCACACAGCCGCCATTTTGTTTTTTTCACATAGTAATTTTTATTTCCGTAATGGATGGTTGTATTCAGTTCATACAAGGGCTTTTCAGAAAGTAAGGAACTTTTCCATCTTACGCCGTTAGGCGCGCACGTATCGCCTATATTAGGGTATGAGAGTACTCGGGGCCTCGGTGGCTATCCAGCCGTGACACTAGGAGCATCGTCGCGCTGCTAGTTTTCTTAATTTTTAAATTCAAAATGGCTGCTCCCGTAAAAAATGCCGTCAGTTGCGAAGTGCGATCGGTAACACGGTTTTTGTTGGCAAAAACCTTAAAACCGATAAAGATTTATCGAAAAGTGTGCGAGGTGTATGGGAACAATGTCTTGAATGAAAGTTTGGTGCGTAAGTTGTGTATTCAGTTTACAAATGACCGAACCAGTACTTGACGAGAAGTAGAGTGGACGACCGAGCATTGTGACTGACGAACTGGTCACTAAAGTTGACGAGAAGATCCGTGAAACCTGCTGCTCCTCCATAACTGAGCTTTCGTTATGTTTCCCTCAAGTTTCACGGACTTTGCTGTGTTGAAATTGAAGGAATAAAAATCGATAAATCTCTATCAGTTTTAAATTTTTTGAAAACAAAAACTGTGTTATCGATCGCACTTCGCAACTGGCGGCATTTTTTACGGGAAGGGCCATTTTGAATTTAAATATAAAGAAAACTAGCAGCGCGACGATGCTCCTAGTGTCACGGCTGGATAGCCACTGAGGCCCCGAGTGCTCTCATACCCTAATATAGGCGATACGTGCGCGCCTAACGGCGTAAGACGGAAACGTTCCTTACTTTCTGAATAGCCCTCGTATTTGGTATGAATCTTTATCATACCAATGTACATTTTCAAGAAAAATATCAATTTTTTCCACTGTATATTTTCAAAATGGCGGCCATTTTAAATTTTAAAACTGAAATATCTCAAAATCAATAAATTTTATAAAAATTTTACAAAACCGAAAAAAGTTGACAAATTAAATTATTTAACAAATGGTACCAAGTTTGTAAGGATATGACAATATATAACGGAGTTATTGCGATTTTATCCATGAAAAACATTGATTTTACATTAAAATCAATGCAAATTAAGGCCATTTTAACAGAAAAATCTATGTTTTTCATTGATAATATCGCAATAACTCCGTTATTTTTTGTGTTATCCTTACAAACTTGGCACCATTGGTTAATTTGTCAACTTTTTTGTGTCTTAAAAAATTTTTATAAAATTTTCCGATTTTGAGAAGTTTGAAAATTTAAAATGGCCGCCATTTTTAAAATATACAGTGAAAAAATTCATTTTTTTCTTGAAAATGTACGTTGGTATTATGAAGATTCACACAAAAAATGAACTAAATTCAACCATCCGTTACGGAAATAAAAATTATTATGTGAAATAAAACAAAATGGCGGCTGTGTGAGTAACTAAAGACTTCCGGACAATTTAAATATGATATTTTGACTTGTCTATGGTCCAGGAATAATACCTTAAAAGGTCGGTAAGGAGTTCAGAGACACCCTGTATATATCTACTGTCCATTTCTTAGTTTTTTTATTTACAAGATGATAATCACTTTATTTTTTATTAATATTTTGCTGAAATATCAAGGTTAATCGAAGAAATTTAAGACCATGCAAAAAATTGAAGCCTTTAGGCATCACACATACCCTTAAGGCTCCTTTTATTCACCGCGGCATGTCGCAGCGGGCTGTCGCTACAGCCGATCGCTGTGCCAAATTTTCACGCGACAAGTCGCTGCTGTCGACCGCTGTCGTGTGGAAGGGGTAACAGTGCTGCCAACTACATTTGGTAGTCGCTCAGACAGAAAGGCAAGCACGTGTTGTGATGTTCGAGGCCTCTTGGGTTGGCAGCACTGCGAGAGTGAACGCGGGCTGCCGCTTTGAATAAACGGCCCAATACAAACCAATGCATATAGAAACCGCTCGTCGCCAGCGATTTCTAAGTGCACGCGACAGAATTTACAAAACGCCGCGACACATCGCTACTTCTGAGACCGCTCATTTCTGAATAAACTTTCCTATTTAGAGCAATGCACTTACAAAATCGCTGCGGCAGCCCGCTGCGACATGCCGCGGTGAATAAAAGGAGCCTAAGTCCTCACGCTGGGAGTTCACAGACCCTGAGATCATAAATTTTTCTGTTTCTAGCTATAATATTTTTTTAGATAGGCCTACTCTTGTACCACTTAGTACCTTCAAATGTCAACGTCCTGGAGTTGGCCAGGCAGGTAATTTGCTGGCAATTGCCACAGTTTATGGTGTATAAATGGTGCATTGAGGTACCAAGAGGGGATCTCGATCGAGTACTAGTGTTTCATCTTCATAGCTTAAGATCGTAAACTTTAAAATGACACCTTAATTTTTAAAATCAGTTAACTTGGTCAAGAGAAAAAGGGATTTGTAATAGACAACCCCCTTATTGAATTAAGAAGATAGATAATTAGTTATCCTCAGAAATTTTATTATTTATATTAAATTTTTTTATATAGCCTAGTCTTAGTTTTATTTTGAAAACGAGTACATATGGAATATTTTTGAACAACTTAAAGGAAGTAAAAAGGTCAAATTTAACTAAATACTTTCAAAAACATGTCTGAAGTCAAATTTCATTTTCTTAACAATAATATTTTCACTTAAAAACATAAATATGGTAGAGTTAGTAGTTGTCACAAAAAAAGTATGTGAGTACTTAAGGGCTAAATTCAAAGATCGAAGATGAAATCTATGTTTAGTCCAACTAACATTGAGAAAGAAAAGTTTGGAAACAAATTTTGTCGCAAGTAGTGGAAAAACCTGTAATTGTTAGCCTTAAAATTGGTCAAAGAAAAAATCACAAGACTGCACGAAAACCAATAAAATTTCAGAAAAACCCCCACTCCATCATAACAATATTTTTGCTGACTCACTAGCATCAATTCGATCCTATTAATAGCTTTAAGTGCATCCTTGATAAACACACTAACCTTTTCATCTTTTACACTCATTTTTCAAATAGTCAATTGACTTTCCACGTAACACAGGTGCGCTCGCGAGTTAGACAGATAGATGGTTTAAGAAATGAATGTTTACTTCCTCCTTCTACCTATTTCCTTGCGACCACGGGAAATTCCGGGACATTCCTCGATGTGATTTACATCGAGGAATGTAGATTAAAAAACTCGTCCGGTGACAAGTGGTGCAAAATGTTATACTGTACACTACTCTATTGCGGGTATAATGAATTGGAGAACATTTAATTGTTAAAAATACTGTGCGTATTTTATTTGGATTTAATGTGTTGTTGATGAAGTCTAATTATCATTACACCACATTTTCTCATTGCTTTATGAATTTAGTTACTTTTCAGGAAGAACATAGGCCTACTATAAAGTAAAACAAACCAATGAACATGTGTTATTTAATAGTTCAATTAGTTATGATTATTATGTTACGGGTTTTATTGAACTATTGGTTTTATTGAAGTAGTCTACAATAAAAAATAACCGTAAAAAATAAAATAGTCAAGAGCTCAAGAGCCTATGATATTGTAAAGGCTAGGCTCTTGATGTTAGCTCTAGACATGCATGGCGATAGCCTATAAACGCTTTTGGTCAACACAATTTCGGTCAAAGGGTTTTTGTTATAGAGATTTAAGGAATTAGCCCCTGCTCTTAGCTTTTCCCTATTTAGAGACTTCCTCTTCCACCATTATTATACTAATGTTTAAGAGGATAAATTTTATTTAATACTGAACTTTGCAAAACCTATGTAGACAAATCTTTTTCAAACGCAACTTCTTCAAATTACCTTTTATTTAAACTTTTATTAATTTGCATGAAACCTAATCCCAGTTCCGATTTTCAGTTGGTTGCTCTGCACGGTCAAGAAGCGGACAGACACTTGCTGCGTTGTCTTTTCTCTCATTTGGATTTAAGCGTCGAGGGTATCAAGAACCTCTCTAAAGACAACCTTCAGGTCCAACTACTGACACAGGAGTGTGCTGCGCTTCTTACAAAGCCTGCGCTCATAACGAACCTCTGTTACGCCATCGACAACCCTCTGCACCAACAAAAGGTAACGTAAACGTCGCTACCAATTTGTAAAAAACAAGTTTCACAACGTTTTATTAACTAGAATCCGTTGCAATTTCTGATGGAGAAGTTTTTTGTTACAAAGCTAGAAACACAATTAAGGGGAATCTTGAAACCTTATTTTAGACACTGACACACTCTGATGCGAATTAAAGATGAATATGACCAAAGGGCAAGTGTGTTGGGTCAGATGATGTTCAATTAGTTTGAACAACATCTGGCAGATGATTGGAAAAATTGTGCATATGAACAATTTTTTAAGAGATATGAAATTTGAAACACAAATAATACATAATACAAAGGTTTTTAAATTTAGATAGGAGGCCATCTTAGATTTTCGATGTACATGGTGGGTCTTATGGGATTTTCAATGGAGTTATCAAATTTTTTACCATTAATTTTTTTAATTACAAAGAGTTCAAAAAACAATTTAGTATTTTAACATTTAAACTAGGTACTTTCAGTGGTTGCAGAGAAAATTCAAAAAGAAAATCTGATCTGATATGATATTTTGATATTTGATCCATTGCAATTAGTTAAGGTGCGTTGTCACTGGTGCGACTGCAACGATAATCGTTGAACGATAGTCGTTGGACGATAATCGTAGAGGGCCTGCTGAGCATTGTCTTCAATGGCGCCGTTGTCACTGACGCTTGAGCGATAATCGTCCACCGATAATCGTTCAAGGATTATCGTTGCAGTCGCACCAGTGACAACGCACCTTTAATTGTACCGATTGATTTTCTATTTGATAGTATTGGAGGCTCCATACCAAAAACACTATCGAATAAAAAAATTGATCAATGTCAATATTGGATCAAATTAATACCTATGCTATATTGCATCAGATCAGATTTTCTTTTTTAATGTACTTTGCTAACTCTCAACATAATTGAAGGGTTTAAAATACCACTTAATTGTTTTATTTTTTTGCTCTTGTGAGTTTTGTTCAATTCAAGCTAATTTTGAATCTCACGGGACAACTTTGAACCACAGGCATAATATTTCACTTCAAAATGTCAGCTAATTTTAAAATTAAAATACGAATATGTGGTACTTGATAATATTTAGTTTGAACTCTGTTGTTTCTGAATAACCATCAGCTAACTATTAAAGTGGAAAAGGCTGTGGTTCAAATCTATCCTGAATGACGTTTTATCTCAGAAATAATAATATGTAATTAAAAAATTAATGGTAAAAAATATGAAAACTCCATTTGAAACCTCATTTATGGAAAATCTAACATGGTCTCCCTTCTAAATTAAAGCCTTTGTATGTGTACTGTAGTATTTGTGTTCCAAATTTTATATCTCTATCAAGTTCACATTCCTTGCAATGATTGCCACATATCTCCCAAGAGTTATCCAAAGAATGTCAGTGTATTGAAAGCGTAATAAATGAAAACTGAACCATCCAATTATTGACTAAACCATTTTTTTTTTTTTTTTTTTTTTTTAAAGAGGTTGGCGGACCTCTTTTTGCCTTACTTTGCCCCGTCCACATAGACTAGTGATCTGTGCGTGGAACGTATTAGACAAAGTAAGGGGTTGAGCCGCTACAGTACAAGGTGATAGGTACTGATAAAAGTCACTGGCAGAACGCGGATTCGAACCCACGACATCGCTGCCATGGTCCCGAAGTCCGGCGCGCTAACCACTACGCCACCGACTCACCCAAACTTGTGGCCTCAATAATATTTTTATCAACCTACTGTTATGAATTACAATGGAGTTTTGATTGCAGTACAAAAAATTCCATTTTATTTGAAAATTTTGATGAAATACTTTTGTATGGTGACATAAAGTTTTATATTATGATTTATCTCTTATTCATGATAAGCTCAACAAAAGATTGTGGTTCACTGTTTTGCATGGTATTAAAGAAATGTAGACATTTTGATAACTTTGTCTTCCATTGAATGCTATCAATAGAACTATTTGTATTAGTTGGTTTTTCATCCCAATGTTATTTTAGTATATGTTTTCTGCACATAAAGAACTTTTATTGTGTCTTGATTTAGAATAATTAATTTGATATATTTTAGTTGGTAAGTTTTTTTACAGTTCTCTTACATCTAGCCGCTTTCTTTGAACACTCAAGGCTTAAATAATTCTGTTTTAAATGAGCCTTATTGGTTGTAGTTGTATATACAGGTAACAGCTAAATTTGTTCTGTGGTGCAAAATAGAAGTGGTCTTTCCATTAGTGTTTCTTGCATTGAGAGACTAGAAAACTAAACAATTCCAGCTTCTCTAGTTCAAAATTTTATAAGTATGTAAATTATTCTAACTTTTTGTTTAAAAGCATCACATATGCCTATACCAAATTTAATGTGGTTAAAAGAAAAAAGTTATTTTTTGTGTAGTTTAGGTCTATATTTTAATTTTTAAACAAATCCACTTTGCTTTAGGAGCCAGGTTTAGTTTTAACCTGTTAAAATTATGTTTTGTCAAATGACTGATGATGATCAATCAATCAAAATCAATGATTATAGCTGATGATTTTTTTCAGACTTTGAAACCCTCCAATCAACTTCTTCCATACATCAGTAAAGCTCTTCGCCTTTCTCCGATTCAAGAAGTCACTTTTGCCCTTGCCCTCCTTCATTCGTCTAACACCGAGACTGCTGTCTTTGCCACACATTTTTTGAAGCAAAAGTTACCAGAACTTATTCGGACATACATTAACTCAGGTAAGAAAGACTTTTTCAGCTTGGTTTTTTTACAAAAGACTTTTTTTGGCAGTGATAAAACAATTAGGCGTTCTCATAAAAAATAAATATTTCAATGTTTGATTGGAAAGTATAAGGTAAAAAAAAACTAGACAGTTTGTATTTGTTGTATAGGCTAGGCTTAGTAAGTATTCCAACCAATTTTTCTGGTTATTTACTATTCAATGACTGATTTCAAATTTTCATGTTTGATAAATATTGCAGATACTGCCAACTCCAGCTTACCAGAAGGTGGACTCCACGATACAACCCCAGAAGTACTTCACCTAATCTTGAAAAGTCTCTTTGGACCCGGCGAAACATTCGGTAAGATACTTTGATCTGAGAATCGATTTTGGTATGCTATTCATTTATTGAGTATAATAATCTTCTTCAGTTTCATTTCACAGAAGCAGCTATACAATTATGATATTTTTTCAATATTTCTTTTTTTTCATAAGGTCAAATGTTTGTTAAGTGTAATGTTTGCTAATATTTATGAATACTATGGATTAGTTGGATAAAATTTATTTGATTAGCTTCTCAAAGAAACCAGTTTTTAGTATTTGGTATATAAAAGACAGTTTTATTTCTATTATCAACACTTTTACATGTTGATTTAAGTAATAAAATGCAAGTGTGTACCAACGATAAAAAGTTTTGTAATATATAAATGATTGTAATTTCATTTAAGTATAGTGAACAATTTCCATTTTTGTGACTTAAACCCTATAGGAATAGGTTAGGTGAATTTTTGGGGTTAGCAGGGAACAGTGGGACTTCAATATATAGATACATCAACTGGGGCTGTATGATCAATCAATACTTAATTTTCACCAATTAGTTTAAAATGTGTTAATTTTTACAGAGACAAATGAAAGATGACATTGCTAGGTAAATAAGTTCCATGTCTCATAATAAATCATTCACTGCTGTTAGATGAAAGGACAAAGTACTTGTATAACAGCTTAACTAAAATGGCCCAGCTCCAAAATCAACGGTTGACAGAAGAAGAGAATTTCAATCACCAGTTGAGAATTAGGGTTGGATTGCAATTGTTAGGAGACATTAATCACAATCATGTTTCCTAATTTTGACTCTGTTTTTCAGGAGTTACACCTGAGACTAAAGAAGTATTTTTGAAAAATTTACGGAGGGACTTTTCCCGAGACTTGGTACCTGTGGTGCTCGCGCCACTGTTGTACCCTTACACTGCGGACCTGCCTATGGAACAACTGACCCAGGACTCTTGCAGTATGGCCAACACAATGGTGAGTCCTAAGAATGCGTTTTATATACATAAATTTGATTCTTTGGTGATGACTTTGTTATATTAATGGTTTTTATGAATAGTACCTAGGGGCCGAGCATTTGCTTGGTCAAAAAAGTTGTTGGGTTTGACAGTTCAAAGAAATTTGAAATGGTCTGATTATTTGCAAATACTTGCTAAGAAATTAAATACAGCTTGTTTTCAGATTTCCGTCTTACAGTCCTTTATTGATTTCAAAACAAAAAGAGTATTTTATCATGCACTTTTTGTATCTTTAATGCAATATGGTATTGAGTTGTGGGGTAGGAGTACTCAAGCAGAATGATTTTTAAGATTCAGAAGAAATATATTAGAATAATGACATTTTCTAGTTTAAGTACATCTTGCCGTACCGGTAAAATTTTTTAAGAATTAAAACCTTTGACTTTGCCTTCAATCTATATTTTGAAATGCTTGGTTTTTATGAAACTGAATATCACTGAAATTTTAAAAGAACAACACAATCATAATTACAATATCAGGAACAGAGATATTTTGCAGCTACCATTCCATAGGTTAAGTTTAACTGAAATGTTATCAATGTATTTAGGAAAAAATATACAATATTCTCCCTACCAATATTAAAACTATACAAAGCATAGGTTTTTTAAAATAAGTTAGAAGTAATGCCAGTCAATAAAGCATATTATACAGGGTTAGGCAAAAGTCTGGACACCCCCAGTTAACTTTTTAACGCGTTGCAGTAGGAAAACCAAACTCGGCACATGTTAACAACATAAAAAACTGCACTTTTTCATCAACTACACAACTTTGCCCCTGCCCCCAAAATGGGGTAGCCTCAAATTTTCAAATGTAAACCCCTATTGAGTGACCCTTCATTTTAAACGGTGTATCAAGAGAAATTAAATGGCGCAAACCGGAGGTCGATATCTCATTTCTAACCAAAATGGCAGCCATTTTAAAATTCGAGGAGGGTAAATTGACATTTGTTGAAATTAAATCGGAAAATAGCTTTTTTAGAATTGACAATATCTGGAATTGTTTTAGAATTGAACTTACTAGTTCATTTCTGCTTCTAGGTTCAATTCTAAAAAAATTCCAGAAATTATAAATTCTAAAAAGCTATTTTCCGATTTAATTTTAACAAATGTCAATTTACCCATTTATTGAATTTTAAAATGGCTGCTATTTTGGTTAGAGATGAGATATCGACATCCGGTTTGTGCCATTCAATTTCTCTTGATAAACCGTTTAAAATGAGGGGTCACTCAATAGGGTTTACATTTGAAAATTTGGGGCTGCCCCCAAAATGCCAAATTTTGGGGGCACGGGCAAAGTTGTGTAGTTGATGAAAAAGTGCAGTTTTTCATGTTGTTAACATGTGCCAAGTTTGGTTTTCCTACTGCAACGCGTTAAAAAATTAACTGGGGGTGTCCAGACTTATACTTGCTTGCCCATCTCAAATTTTGAAATGGCTGCCATTTTGGTTAGGGGTGAGATATCGACATCCGGTTTGTGCCATTCAATTTCTCTTGATAAACCGTTTAAAATGAGGGGTCACTCAATAGGGTTTACATTTGAAAATTTGGGGCTGCCCCCAAAATGCCAAATTTTGGGGGCACGGGCAAAGTTGTGTAGTTGATGAAAAAGTGCAGTTTTTCATGTTGTTAACATGTGCCAAGTTTGGTTTTCCTACTGCAACGCGTTAAAAAATTAACTGGGGGTGTCCAGACTTATACTTGCTTGCCCATCTCAAATTTTGAAATGGCTGCCATTTTGGTTAGGGGTGAGATATCGACCTCCAGTTTGCGCCATTTAATTTCTCTTGATACACCGTTTAAAATGAGGGGTCACTCAATAGGGTTTACATTTGAAAATTTGGGGCTGCCCCCAAAATGCCAAATTTTGGGGGCACGGGCAAAGTTGTGTAGTTGATGAAAAAGTGCAGTTTTTCATGTTGTTAACATGTGCCAAGTTTGGTTTTCCTACTGCAACGCGTTAAAAAATTAACTGGGGGTGTCCAGACTTTTGCCTAACCCTGTAGTATTAAAGAGTAAATACTTGATAAAATCTAGGTAGACCTGATTGAACTGTCAATTTGATTGATGGTGCTAAACTTAAGAAACATTGTAATTTTAAGTTGATTATTGACAAAGAGAAAAAATGTTGCTAATAACTTCCTCTATCGTATTCTCTTTTTTACACTAAACAATTAAATGTAATTTTTTTTTAATTTATAACATATATAAAATTTGAAATATCAACTTGTTAACACCTAAGGTAATTTAACAAATAAATTTAGGTGTAAAGAATAGATCCTTTATATTCTCTATTGGATGTTCACTTTGACTTAATGTTTCATTTCTGGTTTTTATCTAAAAAGTAAAATGCATTCTAGAATGGTTGCCTGTTTGTCATAAGAATGCCAGATCAGAGCAGTTAAGTAGGTTGTGTGGCAGTTAGGTTAGATATTTTGCTACTTTAGTTTGTCTGAAATAATTTCACTAATTAAAAAAAAGTCAGTTTATAGCGATAAAACATAATCCCAGCCATCAGGACATCTGGAAATAAGATGATGCCAGGTCATCGATGGGAACATCCTTATGCCGCTCCCTGCTCAATGTTAACGAAACACTCTTCTTCTGGTTTATGTGTTTCTTTTACGGCCCAAGTAAATATACTTCAAAATAGTCGCATCCATATCACAAGCCAAGCAGCCTAGATCTGTGAAAAGAATGTGTAAAACATCGTACCCTGGTGACGCAGCTTGATTGTTTATGGTTGCCTTGCAGCTTGACAGCACTATTGCCGACCTGGTGATGGAGATCGGGTACCCGTTCACTACCAGTGTGGAAGTCTGCCGTGAAAAACTGGTGTCGATGGGTGCGGCGGGCATGGGCCCGGGCGCCGTGGCGCGCATGCTCTCCATGATGGTTCGCTATCACTCGGGGCTCAACAGCCCGTACTGGGGCGGCGGACAGGACACCATTCCACCATCGAACGGCAAGGAGAAGCCGCCTGAGACCCCTACACCCACCGGGTGGAACGTCGAAGTGTTCGTGCAGACACTCAAGGAGATGGTGAGTCAAACATTTTTTTTAGGTTATGGTTAGACATTACATTAGACAAGTTTATTCATCATTACGTAATTTACAGTATTTCTTTTAACTTTATACTCCTCAAATAATGGAGTTGGGGAGGGGATTAATGTAGGTAAACTGTTAAAAAGGTTTAACTTATGACAAAGATTTTTGAGAATTTGTTTCCTTAAATAATGTATAACAACTAATAATTTCTTTTAGTAACTGCTAGTCAGCTATTTTATTATAAGCCAAACTTATGCTTTGTTACAAAGTAACAGTTCTAAAATGCCACTGGCGTAGATGACACAAAATAAAATAAATAAATAAAAACCATAACATAAATTAACATAACCAACATTCAAATCATTCAGAGAATAGTTTTGGATTTCACTGCCTCAATAAGAAGCTCAAATTCTGCAGTAGTTAAATTTCTCAAAATAACTCTGATTCTCAGAACTTTCTCTAATTCGGCGTGTCTGGGACTCGACTCATGCCGGATTACAAGAAGAATGCCAGAAAAATGTAAAACCATGGAAAAATTACATTAAAATATGTATTTTAGTCCTTAAATAGCTTTATTATCTATACTGTAGATGAATTTGAAACTAAATTGAGAACTATACAATGTCACCCGATGTCGGATGAATATGACTCGTCTCCCCTCCATGCAGTCCTAAGTGCTTTGTTCGGCACGTTATTTTCTCTTGCGACTTCCAATCTCAAACGAACTCCACTCCTAATTATTTTTATACCTAATAAATTTTTTTCTGAAAGTCTTGCCGGATTATCAAGCATGCCGAGTCGTAGGATGCCAGATTAGAGGAAGTTTACTATACACAGGTATTAATCCAAAGTAGCTAAGGGACTAATTTAATGTGATCGTCGGGGAAGCTCCAATTAACTCCGTGCACAAAGTGCTCCGCATTGTCCAATGTAATGAGACAGTTGCCTGACTCGCATAATCTAGAGTACGACATTGGGTTTAAGATTCAAGTGCTAAGTATAGAAGCTCCGGTCTGGTGTAATGTAGTTAGTATACGCACACATCTTTCTAAGCGCATTGCAAGATGCGCCGTATGAAAGGGGCTTTAGTGACGAAGGTGTCGTGTGGTCGCAGGTGCCGACACTGCAGTGGAACGATGTCATCCTGGAGCTGGACCACGCAGACTTCATGGTGAAGGATCGCCAGGGGTTGAGCCTGCTGTTCACCACGCTGCGGCTCGGGCTGCAAGGCCAGGGCTTCCCGCCGGACCGCTTCCCCGTCGACCTGCTCTACCGCCACTGGAAACACGCCGACTCCCAGGTACATTCATGGTTCACATTGAAAATATGAGAATCTTGGAAAGGAATACCTAGAATTTTTTTAACAGTCAGGGAAATTTTGGTAATTTTATACATTCGACTCTCATTTTAACCTCATTAAGGGTGCGCTCTACCTCGGCGTCAAAATCGTCGAGGCGAGACTGTCAACTGCCGCTATACGCGGAAACTCACATTTTGGAAAATATATGACGGGTGATTTTAAATTTTGTTACTTTAATGCTTTTTTTGGTTTCAGTGCGAAATCGATCTGTGGTCTAATAACAATGTTTTTGAAATTGCAGACCTTTCGCTTCTCCCTTCTTGCATCGTTATCTATAAACATTTTACCAATCTTATTGCAGATTCTTGTTCTTAAGATTATATTGTACTCGTGTATCGTCTTATTTTTTCTTAAAAAATTGTTTTTAATACGTTAAAACTTCATACAAAAACGCTTATTTCAACATTATTAGCAAGCACCCTGCTTAGTAATTTAAATTAATATCAAAATTTTAAGACGATAGCAGAGTACAAAATTATATTACGAAAAGAATGACACCAAAATATTTAAAATCAATTTTCGACTGGGGCGACAAACACGGAGATTCTAAACCCTTGCATCCGCGCGCGGCAGATGGGTAGAGCGCACCCTTAACTGGAAATCATTAGTAACTGGAATTATTTTAACACCTTGGAAAAATATGCCCAAGAATAATAAAAAACCAAATTAAACTCTTCAGTACTTTAATAGTTATATTTTACTTATATAGTAGCCCGCCACTTTATTAGCAAACAATAAAGTTATTAAAATAAAACTAGTTAATTTATTATCAAATTTTGGGGGACAAAGTACCCATCTAATTAATTTATTTCTTTGTTATATTCATTTAATTTACTATTCTATTGTAAAGTATATTGCTTTCATTTTGAAAAAAAACTCATTTCTTTACACACTAGGCCTTTAATTTATTGAAAGGTTGTCTAGAGTATTTTATACTTAACAATAGTTTTAGATATATTGCAACTTGAAATTCCCTTGCCTTTATTTCAGCACGAATTTTCAAGTATTGTTACAATACAGTAACATAGTGTGGTACAGTATTGTTGCTTAACAATTATTTTAAAGTGCTTTTTCGTCTGTAACTAACGTATTCTTTTGTATATTTACAGCTTTCTCTCTTCCAACAAATACTCAAAAATCCAGATGTATTCTGCTTTGCTGACTATCCATACCATGCTGTTGCCATTGATATACTTAAGACGTTACCAGAAAATGACAATAAGGAAATACTCACATGGTAAGTTAGTTCATACTGTTCACTTTTTTGTTCTCATTATATGTATTTTATAATGAAAACAAAGGTTTTTAAAAAGAACCCTAATGTAATGTAGCTGAAAATTACCTAAAACCAATTAAATCAATAACTTAATTAATTATTCCTAGCCCAAAAAGAGTCATGAAATTGCAGGAACTGGTCCCAAGACCCATACAAACAACACTCAGAAGATTAGGCATTCATGCGGTCCTATCGGTGTGCATTTTCCAATGTTTCACCTTCTTAAAAACAACTCTGATAAATTCTTCAACAAAAACCACCGACAGTTATTTTACTAGGAATTTTTCTTTACTTCAATACCCTCTTCACATCACCTCTTTTAAAGCTACACCAGTGTAAATTTGTTTGGGGGTAATTAAAACCTTCCCAACTTCCATTAAAATTAACCTTCTTCAAGGGAATCAAAGAAAAATCTTTTGAATACTTGTTAAAAGTCATTCATTCTACAGTGTGAATGAGTTTCTCTCACCCGCCACTAGAAATGACACACTCACTGCTGGGATATAATCCAATAGATATGGTAATTGGTTTTTTTTTATGATGACTCATGTGGTAAATATGCTTTGTTGTAATTTTATGATTTTCTTTAAAAATATATGTAATGTATTTATAGTAAGGTTCATAGTCTGATGAGAGTTGATGCATTGTCGCCGAATCTATCCAGAAATATATTTTTATACCATATTAAATAGTAAACATAACCACAACTGATAACATTGCAGAATTAGATATAGCTGTTAAAATTTGCATCGGACTATTTTCATGAACCTTACTAAAGTCTAGTCACTCTTTTGTATGACAGGTCTTACGTCTTTGAACATGTGTGCATGTGCAGGCGTGCCAGACAGTTGTAAATAAATAAATCAAATAAGTAAACATATGCTTTGCATAAAGCATGGATAATGTCATTAGATGTACCGTAATAATGTTGTGTGTTGGGCAGGCGTTCCCTGGACCTGGTCCAGACACTGCTGTACCTGTCCGAGCGAGGGCTCTACACCCACGTCCAGGAGCTGCTCAAGTTCCCGATGACCAACTGCCCGGACGTTCTCACGCTGGCTCTGCTCCAGATGTAACAATGTTGTCTGTTTGGCAGGCGTTCCCTGGACCTGGTCCAGACACTGCTGTACCTGTCCGAGCGAGGGCTCTACACCCACGTCCAGGAGCTGCTCAAGTTCCCGATGACCAACTGCCCGGACGTTCTCACGCTGGCTCTGCTCCAGATGTAACAATGTTGTTTGTTTGGCAGGCGTTCCCTGGACCTGGTCCAGACACTGCTGTACCTGTCCGAGCGAGGGCTCTACACCCACGTCCAGGAGCTGCTCAAGTTCCCGATGACCAACTGCCCGGACATTCTCACGCTGGCTCTGCTCCAGATGTAACAATGTTGTTTGTTTGGCAGGCGTTCCCTGGACCTGGTCCAGACACTGCTGTACCTGTCCGAGCGAGGGCTCTACACCCACGTCCAGGAGCTGCTCAAGTTCCCGATGACCAACTGCCCGGACATTCTCACGCTGGCTCTGCTCCAGATGTAACAATGTTGTTTGTTTGGCAGGCGTTCCCTGGACCTGGTCCAGACACTGCTGTACCTGTCGGAGCGAGGGCTCTACACCCACGTCCAGGAGCTGCTCAAGTTCCCGATGACCAACTGCCCGGACGTTCTCACGCTGGCTCTGCTCCAGATGTAACAATGTTGTCTGTTTGGCAGGCGTTCCCTGGACCTGGTCCAGACACTGCTGTACCTGTCCGAGCGAGGGCTCTACACCCACGTCCAGGAGCTGCTCAAGTTCCCGATGACCAACTGCCCGGACGTTCTCACGCTGGCTCTGCTCCAGATGTAACAATGTTGTCTGTTTGGCAGGCGTTCCCTGGACCTGGTCCAGACACTGCTGTACCTGTCCGAGCGAGGGCTCTACACCCACGTCCAGGAGCTGCTCAAGTTCCCGATGACCAACTGCCCGGACGTTCTCACGCTGGCTCTGCTCCAGATGTAACAATGTTGTCTGTTTGGCAGGCGTTCCCTGGACCTGGTCCAGACACTGCTGTACCTGTCCGAGCGAGGGCTCTACACCCACGTCCAGGAGCTGCTCAAGTTCCCGATGACCAACTGCCCGGACGTTCTCACGCTGGCTCTGCTCCAGATGTAACAATGTTGTCTGTTTGGCAGGCGTTCCCTGGACCTGGTCCAGACACTGCTGTACCTGTCCGAGCGAGGGCTCTACACCCACGTCCAGGAGCTGCTCAAGTTCCCGATGACCAACTGCCCGGACGTTCTCACGCTGGCTCTGCTCCAGATGTAACAATGTTGTTTGTTTGGCAGGCGTTCCCTGGACCTGGTCCAGACACTGCTGTACCTGTCCGAGCGAGGGCTCTACACCCACGTCCAGGAGCTGCTCAAGTTCCCGATGACCAACTGCCCGGACATTCTCACGCTGGCTCTGCTCCAGATGTAACAATGTTGTTTGTTTGGCAGGCGTTCCCTGGACCTGGTCCAGACACTGCTGTACCTGTCGGAGCGAGGGCTCTACACCCACGTCCAGGAGCTGCTCAAGTTCCCGATGACCAACTGCCCGGACGTTCTCACGCTGGCTCTGCTCCAGATGTAACAATGTTGTCTGTTTGGCAGGCGTTCCCTGGACCTGGTCCAGACACTGCTGTACCTGTCCGAGCGAGGGCTCTACACCCACGTCCAGGAGCTGCTCAAGTTCCCGATGACCAACTGCCCGGACGTTCTCACGCTGGCTCTGCTCCAGATGTAACAATGTTGTTTGTTTGGCAGGCGTTCCCTGGACCTGGTCCAGACACTGCTGTACCTGTCCGAGCGAGGGCTCTACACCCACGTCCAGGAGCTGCTCAAGTTCCCGATGACCAACTGCCCGGACATTCTCACGCTGGCTCTGCTCCAGATGTAACAATGTTGTTTGTTTGGCAGGCGTTCCCTGGACCTGGTCCAGACACTGCTGTACCTGTCGGAGCGAGGGCTCTACACCCACGTCCAGGAGCTGCTCAAGTTCCCGATGACCAACTGCCCGGACGTTCTCACGCTGGCTCTGCTCCAGATGTAACAATGTTGTCTGTTTGGCAGGCGTTCCCTGGACCTGGTCCAGACACTGCTGTACCTGTCCGAGCGAGGGCTCTACACCCACGTCCAGGAGCTGCTCAAGTTCCCGATGACCAACTGCCCGGACGTTCTCACGCTGGCTCTGCTCCAGATGTAACAATGTTGTCTGTTTGGCAGGCGTTCCCTGGACCTGGTCCAGACACTGCTGTACCTGTCCGAGCGAGGGCTCTACACCCACGTCCAGGAGCTGCTCAAGTTCCCGATGACCAACTGCCCGGACGTTCTCACGCTGGCTCTGCTCCAGATGTAACAATGTTGTCTGTTTGGCAGGCGTTCCCTGGACCTGGTCCAGACACTGCTGTACCTGTCCGAGCGAGGGCTCTACACCCACGTCCAGGAGCTGCTCAAGTTCCCGATGACCAACTGCCCGGACGTTCTCACGCTGGCTCTGCTCCAGATGTAACAATGTTGTCTGTTTGGCAGGCGTTCCCTGGACCTGGTCCAGACACTGCTGTACCTGTCCGAGCGAGGGCTCTACACCCACGTCCAGGAGCTGCTCAAGTTCCCGATGACCAACTGCCCGGACATTCTCACGCTGGCTCTGCTCCAGATGTAACAATGTTGTTTGTTTGGCAGGCGTTCCCTGGACCTGGTCCAGACACTGCTGTACCTGTCGGAGCGAGGGCTCTACACCCACGTCCAGGAGCTGCTCAAGTTCCCGATGACCAACTGCCCGGACGTTCTCACGCTGGCTCTGCTCCAGATGTAACAATGTTGTCTGTTTGGCAGGCGTTCCCTGGACCTGGTCCAGACACTGCTGTACCTGTCCGAGCGAGGGCTCTACACCCACGTCCAGGAGCTGCTCAAGTTCCCGATGACCAACTGCCCGGACGTTCTCACGCTGGCTCTGCTCCAGATGTAACAATGTTGTCTGTTTGGCAGGCGTTCCCTGGACCTTGTCCAGACACTGCTGTACCTGTCCGAGCGAGGGCTCTACACCCACGTCCAGGAGCTGCTCAAGTTCCCAATGACCAACTGCCCAGACGTTCTCATGCTGGCTCTGCTCCAGATGTAACAATGTTGTCTGTTGGGCAGGCGTTCCCTGGACCTTGTCCAGACACTGCTGTACCTGTCCGAGCGAGGGCTCTACACCCACGTCCAGGAGCTGCTCAAGTTCCCAATGACCAACTGCCCAGACGTTCTCACGCTGGCTCTGCTCCAGATGTAACAATGTTGTCTGTTTGGCAGGCGTTCCCTGGACCTGGTCCAGACACTGCTGTACCTGTCCGAGCGAGGGCTCTACACCCACGTCCAGGAGCTGCTCAAGTTCCCGATGACCAACTGCCCGGACGTTCTCACGCTGGCTCTGCTCCAGATGTAACAATGTTGTTTGTTTGGCAGGCGTTCCCTGGACCTGGTCCAGACACTGCTGTACCTGTCCGAGCGAGGGCTCTACACCCACGTCCAGGAGCTGCTCAAGTTCCCGATGACCAACTGCCCGGACGTTCTCACGCTGGCTCTGCTCCAGATGTAACAATGTTGTTTGTTTGGCAGGCGTTCCCTGGACCTGGTCCAGACACTGCTGTACCTGTCCGAGCGAGGGCTCTACACCCACGTCCAGGAGCTGCTCAAGTTCCCGATGACCAACTGCCCGGACGTTCTCACGCTGGCTCTGCTCCAGATGTAACAATGTTGTTTGTTTGGCAGGCGTTCCCTGGACCTGGTCCAGACACTGCTGTACCTGTCCGAGCGAGGGCTCTACACCCACGTCCAGGAGCTGCTCAAGTTCCCGATGACCAACTGCCCGGACGTCCTCACGCTGGCTCTGCTCCAGATGTAACAATGTTGTTTGTTTGGCAGGCGTTCCCTGGACCTGGTCCAGACACTGCTGTACCTGTCCGAGCGAGGGCTCTACACCCACGTCCAGGAGCTGCTCAAGTTCCCGATGACCAACTGCCCGGACGTCCTCACGCTGGCTCTGCTCCAGATGTAACAATGTTGTTTGTTTGGCAGGCGTTCCCTGGACCTGGTCCAGACACTGCTGTACCTGTCCGAGCGAGGGCTCTACACCCACGTCCAGGAGCTGCTCAAGTTCCCGATGACCAACTGCCCGGACGTTCTCACGCTGGCTCTGCTCCAGATGTAACAATGTTGTTTGTTTGGCAGGCGTTCCCTGGACCTGGTCCAGACACTGCTGTACCTGTCCGAGCGAGGGCTCTACACCCACGTCCAGGAGCTGCTCAAGTTCCCGATGACCAACTGCCCGGACGTTCTCACGCTGGCTCTGCTCCAGATGTAACAATGTTGTTTGTTTGGCAGGCGTTCCCTGGACCTGGTCCAGACACTGCTGTACCTGTCCGAGCGAGGGCTCTACACCCACGTCCAGGAGCTGCTCAAGTTCCCGATGACCAACTGCCCGGACGTTCTCACGCTGGCTCTGCTCCAGATGTAACAATGTTGTTTGTTTGGCAGGCGTTCCCTGGACCTGGTCCAGACACTGCTGTACCTGTCCGAGCGAGGGCTCTACACCCACGTCCAGGAGCTGCTCAAGTTCCCGATGACCAACTGCCCGGACGTCCTCACGCTGGCTCTGCTCCAGATCAACAACCCTCCCAACTCCATGACGCGGCAGGACCTTCTCACCAGCCTCATCCCGTACTTCCTCACCAACCATCCCAACTCAGCCGCCATCTTGCACCACGCTTGGCATTCTCAGGTACAAAAGCTATGTCACAATAGCGATGGATTTATTATTTTGGAATTTGAACAGACTTTACATTCCCTTTAATGTTAAAAAATAAAGTAGTCGATTCTCGATTTAAGGAAATGAAACTCAGTTTTCAAGTGTTAGTGATTCCTACGTACATTATAAAAAAATACCGCATCACAGCAGACCTGCGGACTCAGATTTTGCCATTTGCAATGCAAATTATTTATAAATTATTAATTGTTAACTAAGGTTCATGTTTTTATTTGCGGTCCGGATAACTTATTACTGTATACTGTTAGTTGCTCTGACATGAATTTTGAATTTTCTGTCCAGAATTCATGTATTGTCCAGTGAGTACCTTTAAATTTAACTTAAATTTATTTTACGCTTACTACATTCACTATAGTAATAGGCTTTGGCACTATTTGATGTATTATATGCATTGTTGTTTCTTAACGAATAAAGAATTTTTAACCTTTAATTGATAAATGATTAGTGCAAAGGTAATATCATATATATAATAAATTTTTGTTAACTTGTGAAAAGTGACTATTTATTGCTTTTATTTTATTATTTTCTAGACAAGAATGGCTTAAAACATGAGTGGTACTAAAGCCCTAAATTCATTCACTAAAATAATTATCCTCAATATTCATTTAACTATCAAGGCAATTGTTTAAATTAATACAGGAGAAGACAATTCAATTAAATAAGCTCCCCTATGAATAATTTTCTACCTCCATTAAGTCAATTATAGTGTATAAATATGTAATGTTATTTTCAGAACTCAATTAAAAACATCATAATGCACGCAATGGCAGAATGGTACTTAAGAGGGGAAAATGACCAGTCTAGACTGACTAGAATTCTAGAAGTGGCTCAAGATTTGAAGGTAAGCTGAATTGTTTTATTTAAAAGCCAGGCCCGTTCGCTTTGCTCACTCACCAGGTTATGGTGTACTGCACTATAGTTTGAACCTCAGGTTGAATATATAATATTTTTGTTTAATTTGACAGTTATCAGCTGATTATTGTTCAATTTAGTAGCTACAAAAATCCTCATAGTGATAACATGGAAACTGTAAGGCTGTAGGGTGGAAATAATTTTTTTTCCAGTCCTAGTACCAATTTTCTTGCAATGAATGACTACCTGGTATATTTAAAAAGCATAAAAGTGTAAAATGCAGAAAATAGGGTTCAGCCTGATTTTAGGTGGTAACCTTGAGTTGTGTCAGGTTTACTATCGAAAATAAACTGAAAACCCGACAACCAATGCCAGTAAAAAACCTAACTGAAACCGAACCGATAAATTTTGCAACCAACCCATACTATTTAACACATAAATCATAAAGATCAACCCTGTACTACCCTAATACAGGGGTGTAGAACTTACTGCACTTACTTGGTAATCTAACATTTCAACTGTGAATTAATTTATAAAATTAATTCTGAACCTTAGTGGAAATGATTTGATTAATAAGAGGTAGTATATTCTTACTTCTTACATTTTGTTTTGTTTATAGTATTAATATTTAAAGGCAATATTTTCCTTTAGTATTTGGCTCTGTTGTTTTATTATAAATTTTATGTCTTAATTAGTATACAGGGTTTCTTTAAAGTCCGTCACCAAACTTCATAATATGGCTTAATGGGTCAAAATAAGCAAAAGAGTCCATATGAAGGTATGTTCTAATAAATATATTTACCAAGATATCCACCATTTTGTTTTTTCCACTTAATAAATTTTTATTTCAGTGACGGATTGATGTAGGAACTTCATTTTTGGCATGAACCTTTAATACTAATGTCTATTTCCAAAAGAAAAATTATTTTTTTCAGATGCATATTTTTAAAATAGCACCTAGGTTATTTTAATTTTTTAAACTAAAATATCTCAAAAATCGGTAAATTAGAGCAAAAATTTACAAGACACAAAAAAGTTGACAAGTTTAATTATCTAACCAATGATACCAAGTCCGTAAGGATCTGACTACAAATAACGAAGTTATTGTGATTTTTCAGAATAGAAACCTTGATTTTGTATTATAATTAATTAGGGGTGGGCGAGTACTCGAGTTTTCGAGTATCTGTCGAGTATTTTTTGATACTCGAAGCTCGAGCGAGTACTTGTGACTACTCGTTAAAGTCGAGTCGAGTAGTTATTAAATTAGAATAGAGCATTTCTGAAATGTTTTTCTATTTATTTAAACCCCATTTTTTTAAATTGTAAAATGTTTTTATTGTGAAAGTGATACATTTAAGACCAAAGAAAGATAGATGTGAAGACGATAAAAATGCTTCTAACGATGCTTCTCAGACAGCACTCTACTGCTGACTGGACTCTTTGTCTTGTCTTGTCACGCGAGTGAGTGATGCCGCACGGTTAGTGGTAGAGTCATCATTGCTACTGATTAATAAAATGATTCATTTGTAGACCTTCATAACACTGGGAAAAAAATTAAAAGTCAATTATAATTTGACATCTAATTGCATCAAAACAATGATTTAAAACTGATTGAAATAACTTTAGACAAAATAAAGAGCTGTGTTGACATTAGCAGTAAGAATAGTACGGCATACAAAGAAGAGTGACAACAACTTATTGATGAACAATCAGGTTTACCAATGGCTAACCTCAAATTGCCAGAGTAATACCATTGACTTTAGATACTAAATCAATAGTATCAATAGTCAATGGT
Organism: Neoaliturus tenellus; assembly: GCA_030545055.2. Lineage (NCBI taxonomy): Eukaryota > Metazoa > Arthropoda > Insecta > Hemiptera > Cicadellidae > Neoaliturus > Neoaliturus tenellus. The sequence continues at coordinate 334,004,839 of CM061531.1, read as the reverse complement.
AATACAATTTTGTAGTTGTATGTTATTTTTCTAACTCAGCATTCACAAAAATATATGTTTATTAATTGATAATTAAAATTGCTAAAATTGCTTTGATTATAAGACAGACATTGAATTTATTGTTCTTTGTGATCTTTTAAGTCCTATCAAACAGGCTTCATGGCTGTTCACTAAAGCTAGTCTTTACTCAGTTAAGAGACATTCTACCACTAGCACACAAATCGAGGGAATTAGGTGAATTCCAAAACAGTGAAAATTATATGTACATAGCTTGAGTATTTCGGAGAAGTCAAAATAATTCCTAAACAAAATGAGTGGTGAAGATTTTCTTATCAACAAAGACAAAGGAAGTAGATAGAGTTGAAAATGACAATTTAAATCCACCAATTACATTTAGTTATGCTGATTCAGCTGTAGCATCCAGGTGTCTAGGCTAGGCTTCTGACTCAAAGTAGGCCTAATATACCAAATACAAAAAAACTGTAAATAGGGAAAATCTTTTATTTGGTAACATCTTAAAGTAAGTGAAACATATGAAAGTGAAAAGTTAAGTAAGTAACTGTAACAGGGGATTTTCTTTTTTTCATTTAATGGTGGTTAGAGGCTAACTTTTCAATCTTTTATTCTGTACATTCCTTAATCCCTTTTGAAGTTTTTAGCTTTTTTTTTTTTTTTTTTAATAATCAGAGATTTAAAAACCAATATTTTTTATTTCACACAGTTTTTAAGCAAATTAAACTTAGCTAAAGTTATCTTTTTTAGCCCTAGTAGGATAGGCTAGTTATTTTAGTATAGTAGGCTAGTATATTTTTATATTTGAGTATAGACTAGTTATTTTAAGGCAATTTTCAATGTTTTTATGTTCAAGTATTACTCGACTCTACTCGACTCGAAACTCGAGTATTCTACTTACTACTCGACTCGACTCGACTCGTTCAAAAAATGTGATACTCGCCCACCCCTATAATTAATGCAAATTGAGGTTTTTTTAAATAGTAAACTACCTGCAATAGCTGTAATAGTTACAAGTACATAAAGCTTAGGGATTTCATTTATCAAAAAGTAAATGGTTTTAAAGAAATATTTTTTTTATGCGGTGAAGGATTTAAAGATGGTATGTTAAGTATTGATGATTAATTAATTGAATTGTAATTATAACAGTCCAAATTAACTTTAACAATTAATTACTTGAAGGAATACCAATAATTATTCACTTGTAAAAAAATACTCTCAAAAATCCATGTTGCTTAAAATTTCCCATATCATAGAAAATAATTCTTCGAATCTAAAAAAGTTTGTACTAGCAATTAAATATTACGTGCTCTGGCACACCTGGTGTTGGAATGGCAGTGTTTTGCCATCCGTTGTGAACACGTTTGTTCAGCAGGTTGTGAATGTGTGCATACCATCGGTGCCTACAGCTTCTATACTGAACACTTGTTAAATTTATTTAGTTCAAGGTGACTCTTCCAAAATCACAAATCTGTCTTTGAGTGAGTTACGATTTTAAAATTAAAACTTTATTCAAATTGTATTGATATAACTTAGTTAGTTTAACAGGGTGTCTACTGATACTGGAAATACTGGAATTATACTGGAATTTCAAAATAGATACTGGAATTTTGTAATTTTATTAAAATGCGTATTTTTTTAATGTATAATACATTAAGTTTGTCATTTGATCTGTACATAATCTATACTATGCTAGGCCTAAGGGTTTTTTTTTTTTTTTTTTTTTGTGTAGAGAACTCTTCCTACAATTTTCAAACGATTTTCAAGTATTTTGTGTCATTGGATAGGGCTTGGTCTGTGGTTTTTTCCGCCAAAAACTGATGAGAATCGGACTGAAAATAAAGGCGTTATCCACCATTGAAATCTCAAGATTTCCCATTAAAATAACACCGGGATCTGTTAATTTTCAGCTGTAAATACGTATAGTTTTTGATGATTAAAGATATTCACAATACTTGATTGTTTGAAGATAATTGATTTAGAAATAACATACAAAAGTAACATTTATATTGTATCTAAATAAATTGCTCGATTTCGAGCAAGACGTACACTAGTAATGTAAAAGATATTTTACAAGTCCTTTTTGCTGTTTAAGTATGTTTTCAAACCAAAATCAGAAAACTTGTAGTTCTTTTCAAATCTAGAAATGTTCTTGTAGTTAATCAAGAAATGTAAACATTTGTGTAAAGATGGAGCCTAGAAAATGTTTGACTTTATACTCAAAATGTATTAATTTTTTCTTAAATTGTAATCATATTTTTTACTTTTAAGTATTAAACTATTACATTATTTTTTGTAGTTAAATGTGCTTTATGATTATTTTTCATATTAAATGAACGCATAAGTGGGGGGAACAGAGGGCTATAGAGTGAGTTAGGGGCCTTTACCAAAAAATAGTCAAAAAAAAAAAATGTTATTGTTGGAAAGTACTTATTAATCATAATCGTAAGTGTTTTATCTTTATACAAAAATCTATTTCAATATTGACTATATGAATAAATTGTCATTATTGTTACTCCATGTTTGAATTAATAGTTCACGAGAGATACTGGAATTTTTTAAAAAATATACTGGAAATACTGGAAATATACTGGAATTCCAAAATCAGATTTCAGTAGACACCCTGTTTAAATTAAAAATTAAGTTTAAGTTTTAAATGATTTATCTTTAACCTGTGTTTCAGGCTCTGTCGCTGCTCCTCAACGCCCAGTCGTTCCCGTTTGTGATTGATCTCGCCTGTTTGGCCTCCCGTCGAGAATATCTCAAGTTGGAAAAGTGGTTGACAGATAAAATCCGAGAACATGGAGAACAATTTGTCTCAGCAGTTGTCAAGTTCCTACAGGTTTGTATTTGTAATTTTTTTCCTTATTCTAGTTCTTGGGATGTTTTGGAGCCTATTAAACGTTTCTTACCTGTTAAATTATGATTTTATTTTTATTTTTTATTTTATGTGATGTTGAAAAAGTTTATTTTGTAGTTTTTAAGAAATATCAGAAAGATATTTTTACTATGTTGTTTAAATTTAACTTTTTGTGAGATTAATTTTTTTTATTATGACCATTGTCTAATTGTTAAATGATTTATTTTATTAATTTAATAACAATGAAGATGCAATATAAATAATAAACAATGATAATAATAGTAATAAAGTATAATGGGCCGTAATGAACATTATAATAATAATATAAATAATTAATTGTTTACGCCTAAATGTTTTTCAACTGATTTTATTTTTTTACTAAGAAGAGGAGATGAATTAATGTTACTTAAATGTAATTTTACGATTCTAATCACAATATTAATTATACACATTTATTGTTAAAAAGACGAGCAAAGCACATGTTCTGCTAGCCAGGTGTAAGGTTAAAGCTATAACATTGTTATGCTTGTGCAGTTAATTGGTAATTAATGACATGAGCCTACTGTACTCATAAATTGTTGTACTATCTGTATTGCTGTTCAAAAAGGTACACTGCATTTTTATTAATTTTTCATTACAGTTACATGTTCTATTTCATGTCATGAATGTTAGTTTTTACTTTACCTGTCTACTGACTTGACCTACATTTTAAATAGCACATGTTCACAGTCATATAAAAATCAACTCTTATATAAGAATTAAAAATAATAAAAAAACGGTCCAATTTTTTTGCAACATTTTTATTTTTACTTATTTTATTTTTATAATGTATTAGTCACTTGGCCATATTATTATTATATTGTTATCTATTTGGTATTTTGTAAATCATTTTATGCAGTGATTGTATGTGAATGTTCCAACTTAGTCCCAAAACAATTCATTTATTACATTTTTATGCCATGTAAGGTATTTTTCCACTTTGGGATGCGATAATCCAAAAGAATGAAATAAGTAACAAAAAGATTTACTTTAAAGTAATTGCTGAAAATTGAGACACTTAATTAATTCAAAGTTGAGTTGCGGTTCACCATACTTTTCATTGGCTTTCTATAATGTATTACTTCACACATTTTCAACATTTGATTGAATTTTGAAGAAACTCGGTTGCTAATTTTAGCCGTTTATATTCCAGAGGAGGTGTCCATCAATCATGGGTGGTATCATGAAGGAGGAGAACCTGCCCAAATCGGCCCAGCTACTCCCTGACACATTGGCTACGATACTTCATTGCCTTCAGAGTTGTGTTGCGTAAGTTAACTCATTTTGAACATTTATTCCTCTTCTGAACACTTATTATGTACCCCAAATACTTTGTGCTGTATTGACAATATTTCTAGTGTGGTTTAAACAGTTAATTTTACAGTACGTGCAGTTCAATTGTAATTCGATATGGCCTCACCAAGTTAAAGAAAACTTCAGTGAGGTCCATTAGTTATTTAAAGTACAACATTTTTTCATTGTTTTGAAATTATTTTCCACTTACATTAAAAGTAATCAAAATTACTATTACTTAACAACTACGGCAGTTTAGCAGGGTGTCTACTGGTCACTGAAGTCACCAAAAGTCACTGATTTTAGTTAATGGTCACCAAAGTCACAAAAAAGTCACTGATTTTTCTTTAAAATGCAAGAAAAGTCACCCATTTTTAGTATAAACTGTGAAATTAATGCGATTGCGAGCAAAAGTTTTGCGACTTTACAATTTTCCCCCAACAATCGCTATCTTAGAGACGGTAAAAGTCACTGATTTTTTTACAATTTTCACCCCTAAAAGTCACCAAAAAGTCACTGATTTTTATACTTCTTTGGCAGTAGACACCCTGTTTAGGGTAGAAACCTATTTCAATATTCATTTTAATTGCAGCTACAAGCTACAAATCATATGAATACCAACAATTATATAAATACTAAAAACAAAACTAAGCAGAGGAAAACAGAATAAAACGTCAACAAAAACATAACAATCTTTTAAACATCTAGTAAAACGTAACAAGCAACAGAAAAAACAGTAACAATATATACTGTAAAGCTTGTCTATCTTGTGGAGCAAAACCCTTACTTTACGTCTATTTGCCGCCACTATCAGTTCTGTCTTGACAAGCAAAAACAACAGAACCCCAATTTTAGGATTCATTTAAGTAGTTCTTGCTGCTTTTGGCATTCAAAACTTTTGTAGGTTCACAGTGGCTAGGATACTTATTCCATTTTCAATTTCTCTTAAGTTATAAAGATCATACTTGTGTTTAGCGTACATTTATTATGCAGCAATCTTACATAAAAATTCAGTCCACTTTGGTAGGAAGGTCACTGGACTTGGAGATTCACATTCTAGATTCAAAACTGTAATTTACATTGAGAGTAGACTTTTTGGACAATTTTCACACCGGCACTTTATATGCCAAATTGTAATGAATAGTGCCATGACTCAAAAGTTATTTACCTGCATTTTAATTAAAGGGGAATTATGAATTAATTTCATCTATATTTTAACTCAAATTATTTTAAAAAAATTGAATTTTTTTACTATTTAAAATTTTTATTTGTAGTAACATTAAATACTTTGTAAATTTTATTGTAAAATTTTGACCAAACCAAGGGAATCATAGTCGTTTTTCTTCATTGTGGTTCCTAACGTTATCAGTGATCGTAAGCAGTGACACAGTTATTCCGTACCTAGAGATCTATCTAGTTGATAACTGTTTTGTTCTTAGGTGTTATCTTGAGAACAGTGAGTTTTGTCATTGTAATTCGTTATCTGTGAATTGATTATGTTTTAGTCTGTAACTGTTAATTTACAAACCCATTAACTGTTATAACAGTTATTCTTATCCCAGGACAACTTTAAAACTGGTTTATACTAGTTGCGAAGTTGACATTGGGTACAGCAAACGAAGTTGTCATAACACTGTGGTAAGTCTTTTGGCTGTCCACTATGACAATTTCCCTTCCTTCAAACCCCATTCATGTTCAAGACAGCGGGGGGTTAATGCGAACTGCATGGTTAATCCCTAGCTGGAATATATGTAGACGGCAGGGGGTGAGTAGAAATGCTATGGGCATGGAAACCCCTAGCTGGAACATATGTTCAAGACAGCAGGGGGAGAGGAGTGCGACGGGCATAGAAACCCCTAGCTGGAACATGAGTGGACAGTCTGTCCCATGCCTCACCCTTTCTCTTCCTTCAATATCCCATCCTTCCGGGGGCCTGCGCAAAATGCCCATTTTGAGGCAGACGTGCTCAACGGTTCGGCCGGGGTCTCCTTATCCACCAATAACAACAACAACAACAACAGTTATTCTTCATTAACTATTACTAAGTAACAGTTAACGAAATAACACCCTCACTACTTTGCAGTAGCGGCACAATATCAGCGGAGCTGTCGGAGACAGTGATCGCGATGGCCAGCAACTGTAGTCTGCTTATGAGCAAGCCCCGCCACCCGCCGGGGGTACTGCGGGGCCACCGGGGCATGGAGCCGGCGTTCACCCCGTTCCCCACGCCCCCGCTCGCCCCCGACCCCCTCGTCAACCTTAGCACTAGTCTGGCCGGCATGGGCATGGGCGGCCCACCCAGCAGCTCTGCGTTCACACTGCAGGTCGGTTCCATCACTTCCGGACTTCCGGATCATTTTAGAAATAAACCCTTTCAGTCGCCGTGTCCTGTGTAAAAACTATTAATTAATTCATTTGATAAAATGAATATAAGTGGAAGTAGGAACAATTTTATTGCCATCTTGGAGTTAACATATGATTGTCTTGCGTATTTCAATGCCGTAGTGGCACACACACCGTAAACGTAAGTAAAAAGTAGCAAAATCAGTGTTGACCAAGGTGCAACTCTCAAAGAATCAACCGATCCCGTCCACTTCCACGCAAGCCTGCCACCGTTTATTTAACGTGGGCCCTCCTACCAACTTTGCCACAGATCGGCTAACCCTTTACGAGTTACACCACCAGGTCAGGGTTTGAACCCGCGCCGACGCAGACATCCTGGCCAAGGATGCCTACGCCTTAGCCATCTCAGCTATCACGACCGGTAGCCTATTCATGAGAATTAGGGTTTTGAACGGTACACGACCCTGGCGGGAAAACCATAGGCCATTGGTAAGTGAGTTTGCTACGTGAGCGCAGCACTCAACTGCTGCACTCAGTTTGAAGTAGATAATTTGTGACTGAAAGGGTTAATATTATATGGTATAATGTTTATATGTTTATGTTATATGGTATAATGGTATAATGTTATATGGTATGGTAAAATGTTTCTTTCACTTGTTATAGGCTTATCAAAAAATTAAACTGTCCAATGTAAGCATATGTACTGTATGGATGAATTTAAGCTTTTATTCAATTCATACATTTAATGATACAGTCAAAGTATTTGATAGAAATATAATTTAAAATCATGGGTTGTCTAAACTGATTTAATTTATTATTTATTAGTTAAATACACTGTGTCCCATTAACAATTGAACAGCTTTATTAGAATGTGAATATTTTAATGATAGGTTTATACACATTTTTATTCATGTAAAGCAACACACATATTCTTAATCATTAACATAAGTTTTACTAAACAATTTTGACGTGTCTCCCATTGTGGACAAAAATATAGTTGATATTGTTATCTAACCATGACCACTCTCTGTTGCATTCCATCAGTGATGTTACTAAAGGCTGTAGGGTATTGGTTTTCAATCTCAATTCTCGAACAGTAAAGACTTTTGACTGGTAAACTTGTCAGATTTTTTCAGTTTACCATGTATCATTAAACTCTTTCTTGCACGTTCATGACTTGTAAATTATTGTAGGTTATATTTCAAGTTTAATTCTTTAACCGGCAATAAAGGACCAACTTATACATGTAAACCTTGTTGAAAAAAAAGTACTGTGAGTTCCTTTATCAAATGGCAGTTTAAAAACTGATATCTATGTGCGCCTACATGGATTTTACTAGGCTTAAAAGTTATTTAATATTTTTGGGTCATGGTGTATTAATTCAGCTTCAAAGTTATTTATTTAATTTTGGGTCATGGTGTATTAATTCATTCATAAGCCATGTCAGTGAACCGCCCCCGTGTGTCCGCAGGGAGGTCTGGGTCCACTGGTGTCGACGCCCGGTTCACCTTCGCGGCTGATGCCTCCGTCACAGTCGCCGGCCCCGCCATTCCCCATGATGCCACTTGGGGGCCCCGTCGGCTCGCAGGTGGGCCCCGGGCCCTCGCTTGTTGGGGTCAGCACCATGGCTAGGATAGGTCAGCCGGCCGCCGCCCCCGCCGCCGCACCCATCGACAAGTCTCGACTCGGTGAGCACACGGCCCAACGTAACCTAACCTAAAGCAAATAAATACATGTGAAAAATGTAAATACAGTAGATTTTCTCTTAATTTGCCACCTCGAGACCAGTCTGCAGAAGGATAAAGAATTAACTGATTAAACCAACGTGCTCTTAATGACGTTAAATTAACTTTACTATGGCTTAAAAGCAATGATTAAAATAAAAATTAAAAAATCTAAATATGTTACTAATGTGCACTAAGTATATTACTATTTGGAATTTTATTGCTAGGTATTCACACTCTTAAACAAATGTTTTCGGTATAGCTAGGAAAAAATAAACACAGGCTGATAAATGTAAAGTGAATAATTTGCTGTTGACTTGTACGTATTGGAAAGAAGGTAAACAACTACATTCAGGGGAATTTTTTAAAATTAATTCAACCACATCATTGAAATTGATTTGAAAGACAGATATGAAAAATATTCCAGCAAAAGGAGATTGCCGGTTTGATCCTGGGAAAAGTTGGAAGCTTTTTGAAGGTTTAATACTTTGCCACCAATTAATGCCTTAGGTCATTGGGCTATTGATTAATGATCTTGACAATTTGATCAGCTGGTCTTTGTCAGTACCAAAACCACACCCCATCTGATACATCACACCCACTTTTGAGCCATTCACCTTAAAAATATTTTCCTCAGAGTGCATTGGTGTCTCAAAGAATGGATCCAAGTGATACATAGGATGTCAATGTTTTTGCTCAAAATAACTGAAGTCAATTATTTTGGGCTTTACAAAATTGCTTTCCAATGTATATATTTTCGATTCTTTTGTGGTGATCAATAAGCAGCTTTTAGATTACATGGATTCTTTTAACCTTTGAACATCTTGTCAAAACACAAGGGATTCAACTCTTAATTTTTTGTTTATGATATTTCAAAATAAATTTTTACAATAACCTTGTAATTTGAATTCATTACAAAATGTTTTGGGGTTTTATCATGTATACAGTTATTTGTTGGTTCTAATACATTGAAATGTGTGTGTGTTACGTACTATAACAAAAGCCATTAAGAGTTTGCTTTGCTCTAAGTAAAACATTTGAAATAGACAAAATAATGTGGCATGTAACCAATTTGGTGATGGAAACCATTTAAAAAACTACAATATGGAATGTGAATTTTAAATTTGTGACTGTTCAATTTTATCATCAAACGAGGAAAACAATTGTTATTTTTTATACTGAAGTAAACAAAACCAACATTCCACTCTTATGACATAAGGTTCACTTTCGTTACGTTAATTTATAACTGCCAATGAAAATTGGAAATATTTCTCCTTTTAAATGTCCTAAATAAAATATATAAAATAGTTTGTTATTTATAAAATGGTTTTTAATTTTTTTAGTTTGTGTAGAGTTGTTAGGGTTTACAGTGCCACTAAAAAACAACAGTAAAAGCATTTTAAGTGATCTAATTAATGTATTACTACGTGCATACAATAGATACACTAAAAAATCAATTTCTATGACTAAAATTATTGCTAAAAAATAAAAATAAAATCATGATTAAAGATGGTGTTAGAATCTCTATAAATCAGAGTAAATTAACTTTTTAATTTTTTACAATAAATCCAGCATTAGTTTTTTTAATTGAGAGTGATTTCTCTCAAATGAGATCTAGATTTTCGTTTTCCATAAAATTTACTTATCTGTTTTTGTTTTTTGTTTTTTTTTTTTTCAGCCGAAACAACAAATTTGTTTCCAGAAATGTCAGGAACTGTTTCAAAAGAAATTGAAGACGAGGCCAACAGTTATTTTCAGCGTATTTACAATCATCCACCTCATCCTACTTTAAGTATCGATGAAGTTCTTGAAATGTTAAAAAAGTTTCAAGATTCCCAGAACAAAAGGGAAAGGGTAAGTGTATATTTTTATTAATTCAATTTGGAATTACAGTAGAACCTCCCATTTCTGACCATGATGTTACTAGGCCATGGTTGAAACGGCCAAAAAGCCATATTTCGGGAGGAGCACATAAAACACATTTCCTAGGTAAAAAACAACTATACAAGATTGTAATAGATTTGTATTGTACATCCTCAGGTTACCTCCAAAAAGGGTCGTCAAACATTTAAAATTGATGCAACACACAAACACGAATAAATAAATACACATTTAACCTTAAAAATCTCGGTAACGGGGACACACAAACTTTCGGTGCGTGCACACGTCAGGCCAGCTGCGCCTTAGTCGGCTTTTTGTTGTATCTTGTTTTTTGCTATATTCAGTTAAATATGTCCCACACTAGTACGCTTAACAATACTTCTCAATGATACAAAGACAAAACAAAAATTATAGTAGGGCCTAAATGACGTTCATAATCATAACTATAAACATAGACAATTATTAGTGAAAACTAAAAAAAAAACTTTAAAGTATGTAAAAATTTGGGTTTGAAATGTACAAGTAGGGAAAATAAAACACTTCACTTTGCTTCAAAAAGATGTATTTCAGTGTTAAATTGCTAGTAAAATAGGCCTAACAATTCTTAGATTATATAGGCCTACCATTTTTTACGTTACAAAATATTTCTCGTCTGAAAAATCTTGAGAAAATAAAATCTTGTCACGTTTAACAAGATTTAAAATTTCTTGAATAATTATAGAAATTTCGAGACTTGTCTAATGTCTATCCCTAAAATGTTTGTACCTATGGCTTTGTTGTAACCATTTGTTTGGAATAATTTTATAGGGTCATTGTTCTACTGACTTTCTCAAATTAAGAAAGAATAGCTTACCTGATGGCAAAGATAAAGAAAATGCCATTTACTCTAATTTTGTTTATTGGAAGCTAATTTTTATCACATAAATTTATCCATCAAAAAAATAAAAAATTATGTGTTTTCGAGGCTTCTAAAAAATAAAGTTGGGCCTTTTTTTGTCTGGGTTTTAAATTTCAATACTAAAATGCCAAAACAAATTTCCAAAAACAGTTTTGCTCCTTTTTAAACTGATTTTCTTCCTGAAAAATTTGAGTATTTTAAATACTGTCCAGAGTGCCTCATATTAGGTTTTTGTAATATCTACACCTTCACATTTGTAAATACTGCTAAGAAAGGTTACTTGGTTGTTCGTTAAGTTTTAAAATAAATAGTTAAAAGTGAAAAACAGATTATGTTACCAAAACAATAACTTTTATCAGTTTGTTTACTCTGCAATTATACTTTGTAATTGCCTTTCAGATCAGGTTTTCCTTAATATTTTTACAATGAATCTATATTTGATAATGTACTTGATTATTTATGCAATCAAATAAATCAACCGTTAGCTGGATGTTTAATTTTTTATCATGATTTTAGTTTCAAATTCACATCAAAACTAAAATAAAAGGTTGTGTCATTTGTAATCATAATTATTGTGTCTTTGGGTACCTCGGAGTACATATTTTGTGTTGTCCCTACAGGAGGTATTCAACTGTATGCTGAGAAATCTCTTTGAGGAGTACAAGTTTTTCCCCCAATACCCAGACAAAGAACTTCACATAACTGCCCAACTGTTTGGAGGAATCATCGAAAGAGGACTAGTCACGTAAGTTTAATTTTTAATATACAAACATGAGTGTGAAATTATCACACTTTGTGAATGTATTAAATAATTCAATTGTTAGCATTAAAAAAAATATTATTTTTTTATTTCGGTCTTTATTTTAATAATCTGTATTAAGTTGGACCAAGATTTCAATTTTTTATAATTGGATTTACATCTCATTATAAAAAAAAGAAAACTTAATTTTTATATATTTATTTTAATTAAGAACTTAAAAAAGCTCTTTCTTTTTGCTGCTCCTAAAAATAAAAATATTTAGGCCATGAGTTTTTGTAATCAAGTAATTCGATCCTCTCATAGGCTCAAATGAGAACATCAGATAATTTTTATGAACTGATGATAGAACTTTGTATTTGTCAAAGAACATTAATAACCCTTGATACTTATGGCAATGGTTAGTAAATTTTGTAATGAATCATTTCAGAAACTTTGTTGCTCTCGGGCTGGCGTTGAGATTTGTCTTGGAGGCACTGCGCAAACCTCATGGCAGCAAGATGTACTATTTTGGAATAGCTGCACTGGACCGTTTCAAAAGCCGATTGAAGGACTATCAAAAATATTGTGAACACGTTTCAAGCATACCACATTTTCAAGAATTTCCCCCTCATCTTATTGAGGTGAGCATGAAATTTGTTTAAATACAAACTCGGTTTGAACATGTCAGTTTGTTTTTATTTTATACATTTTGTATGACCACCAGGACTGCAATAGATAAGTGACACGCCTTGTTTCTGTCGCAGCCCACTCTCACTCCATTTTCGATAATCTAAAACGGAGTAGGCCTAATTATTTATTAGGGCAGTTTTTATTTGTCAGGTCTTGCTTGGTTTTGTGATTAACAGTTGTTATTTTTTTTATATATTTTTAAGAAGTTCTCAGCAGTATATTCTTTAATCAAGAAAGAATCCAACTTTTGAAAATATCAAGTTTTATTTTGGCCATTAATAAATGTATTAAATATTGGTAATATGGTGAGATTTTTTGGTTTGAACATGGATAATAAGATCAAATGTAGACTAATAATAAAAGAGTCTAAGTAAAAATTCTCTTGTTTTGAGGTGTTGGTTTTAAGAGAAACTGTAGATTTAAAAGCTAGATTGATGGTTTGCCATGCTTGTTTTGCCTGTTTACTGCAATAAGGCATAGAGCTAGGAGATATTCAAAAGGAGATATTCTAACAATTATGTTATTTTTAACTATAGCCAGATTTGCAAATTAGGTTTTAGAAAACTGCACGTTTTCCCCCTTTCTTAATTAAATGTTTAGTTTTTGTTCACAAGTACACTTGAAATTAGGGATGTGTCGATTCTCGATACCGATTCTCGATACCACCGATACTTGGCCATTGGTATCGGTATCGAGAATCGATTGTCTAAAGTCGATACCGATACTTTCGATACCGGTCGGTTCAGTTTTCTGGTAAATGGAAATTTGATTTCAAGTTATTGCGTCATTGCGTCACTTTAAAACATACTAAAAGCCACTTTTACAGACGGTGGAACAATCAAATATGTCTAATAGAGTCAAAATGATTTTCTTTCGGTTGATCGAAAGAAAATAAAGCTAACAACATCAACAACAATCTCGCGTACGCATACGCAAGTGGCGACTGTTGGTAACTGCGCAAACAAGCGCCAGAAAAGTAGTCCCATATTCAGATTAGATCTTGACAATATTGCCATAATTTAATTACTATTTTAACTTTAAGATATTTAATTTAATTTTATTTTATTTTACTATCTTTAAATAAAAGACAGATGTCAAGATAGTGAAATACTTCCAAGTCTTGGACTGGACGGACTCCACTCTTGACTGGCATTGGCATTGTAGCAACATGGCGACGGATGCAACTGCACCGATTGTTAGGGGTAGTGAGTCAACATAGCTACTGATTTAAATAATATTTCATTTGTACGGTACATTTTTAAAACATTTGGAAAACTTTAAAACTAATAATCAATCATAATTTTACATTTAATTTCATCAAAACAATTATTTAAAACTGATTCATATAACTTAAGACAAAACAAAGAGCTGTGTTGACATTAGCAGAATAGTAGTAATGCCGGCAAACAGAAGAGTGAACAATCAGGTTTACCAATGGCTAACCTCAAATAGCCCCCGTAATACAATTTTATTGATGTATGTTATTTTTCTAATTAAGCATTTACAAAAATATATCATGTTTATTAATTGATAATCAATGTATTTTTCTCTCAAATTGCTTTGATTATAAGACAGACATTGGATTTATTGTTCTTTGTGATATTTTAAGTCCTAACAAACAGGCTTCATGGCTGTTTACTAAAGCTAGCCTTTACTCAGTTAAGAGCACATTTTACCACTAGCAGACGGCAAATCCGAGGGAATTATGTGAATTCCAAAACAGTGAAAATTATGTGTACATAGCTTGAGTATTTCGGAGAAGTGACAATAATTCCTAAACAAAATGAGTTGTGAAGATTTTCTCACGAACACAGACAAAGGAAGTAAATAGAGTTAAAAATCTAGTGATTCAGCTGTTTCCTGGCATTCTAGGCTTGTGACACAAAGTAGAATCTTTACGTTTCTTGTAAATATTAATTATTTTGTATGATAATTAAAAATGGAATATTCCGTGTATGAATAAATAAAGTAGGCCTTTGGCCTAAATTTTTATGCCTAATGCAAAAACTGTGAATAGGGAAAAGCTTTTATTTGGAAACATTTCAAAGTAGCCTAAGTAAAACATGAAAGTGAAAAGTTAAGTAACTGTAACAGTTGATTTTCATCTTTTTTTCATTTAATGGTGGTTATAGGCTTACTTTTCAATCTTTTTATTCCGTCCATTTCTTTAATCCCTTTTGTTACTAAACCAACCAATTTTTTCCTTCACACAGTTTTAAGCAAATTAAACTTAAAGTGATCTTTTGTAGGCCTAGTAGGATAGGCTAGTTATTTTAGTATAGTAGGCTAGTATATTTTTATATTTTAGTATGGGCTAGTTAATTTAAGGCAATTTTCAATATTTTTATGTTCACGAATTACTTGACTCGACTCGTTCCAAAAATATGATATTGCCCACCCCTATTAAATATTCATGTTACGTATTTAATAGTTAACTGTTAACTTGCTTATTTGAGTACATCGTTTTCATTTCTTAACATTGAAAGTTATTTAGTTAATTTTGTGTGTTCTTAAACTGTATTTAGTGTTTGTGATTTGACTATTTCTATAGTGAATTGATTTTTAGGTTATTTATTCATTCAAGTTAAATAATTATTACTGTTTTTTATAGTTATCTTGCTTAGAAGTTAATTATTTTAAATTTTGAGCATTGAAAATAAATTATATGCGTGTTTATTGTAATGCTTGCAAATATATTTTACAAAAAGGTTTAATAAGATAATGAATCTAAAATTTTTATTTTTTTAAGAGGCAGACCAGGGTCTGAAATATATAGCCGAGGGGATAAATTTTACTACTTACAGGTAAGCTAGGTTTTTTTTTGTCGATGGTATCGAAAGTATCGGTATCGAGAATCGGGAATCGATTTATGAAGAATCGGTATCGGTATCGAGAATCGATAAATTTTGGTATCGACACATCCCTACTTGAAATCTTTTAGCTTCAAATTTCTCATTCCAACAGCACTACATTTTGAGATCAATTCCATACCCCATACATAAACTGCTAAACGTGAATACTCTTTATTACTTGGGCATGAAATCTTTAAGATATTACCAAGTAGACTAATTGGATGAATATAAATGACAAAATCCCTCTCACCATGACATGATTTGAATGTGATGGTAACGTTTGTTTTTATGTCCGTGACAGTACGTGGAGTACGGACTACAGGGCCAGGAGCCGCCCAACCGGCCTCAGGGCCCCGTGCTTCCCGCCTCGCTGGCGGCCATGTTGACCGCAGTCACGACCGCATTCAAGACCATCACGGCGACCACGGTCACCAGCACTACCACCATCACGGCCACCAAAGTCACCACCACCTCGGTTGTTCACGCTGCTAGGGTAGGCTTAGCAGACCCTTAGTTCGTCACCCAATGTTTTAATTCCAACCGTTTGAGTTTTGAACTTTTTGCTCAGTGATTATTTTTCTTTTTGTTGTTTGTGTGTAAACATGATAAATTAAATGTAGCATCTTGTTGAGATTGTTTGTATTTAAGTTTTGTTGTATCGATAAATTGTTTTTTACTTTGTTGTGTTTGAGTAACTTTTGACTAAAGGAGTAAAAAAAGTCTATTAACAATATTATTTAACCAAGTATGTAACATTATTATAAAGTGCTTGTTTTTTATAATTTTAAAAACTATTCTTGTGCTAGATAAAAAACTTGTGTTTTTACATATGCTGTAACAGATAGTTTTTTTGCAAAACATTTTTTGAATAGATAGCCTACTTACAATTTTTGTGCCAATAGTAAATTGTTTTGTTTCTGTTGATTGATACTAGTAATTTTGTAATAATATGACTTAACTGTTCTAACACCATTAATGTAAAATGTAATGTGTAAAACTGAATAAAGAATTATTAAGTTTTTGAGTTGTATGTTAATTTTGAGGCAAAAGTAAATGCATTTAAAAGCAGATTTCAGGTTTGTAAAAAGTTATAATCTTTAGTATTATGTTCAATTGTAAGGTCACTTATTTTAACCCTTTGAGTGCATATAACACTTATCGTTTAATTTAAACTCAACGGATGTTAACTCTGTACCTTAAAATAATAATCTGTAAAGCTTCAAGGTCCTTAAAAATTATAAATTGTTTTTCCTAACTGGTGAAAGTAGGTTACAAAACCAGTTTATTATTTTTATATGCAGTAAACACCACTTTACAACAGAGATCTAAAAACAAAAAAACAAAAATGTAATCAAATAGTCTTTAACAAAGATAGAAGCCAAATGAGCTGTCATATTATGGCTGGCTGGGTTGCTCATTGGTTAGATTGCTCGCTTTGAATCCAAAGGTTGCTGGGTTCAATCCTGAGTAAAGTTATAGTAGCTATTTAAGGTTCGATTCCGGAGCCAGTTGCCATTTGTCATTGGGCTATTAATGATGCTCTCTAACAACTGGTCGATGTTAGATAGTAACAAGACCGGGGTTTGCACCCCTAAAAACCTTAAATAAATGCCACTGGCATAAAATTAAATAAATACACACAAAATAAAATAAAAAAGAAAAATGATTGCACATGCATCAAATGTTATAAATATACACATTAAAATCTATTTCAGTTTAATAGAATTTCCAGTACTTGTTTGTTATAGGTACCACCTATTAAATGTGGTATAATAATGTTAGTTTAGGTCAGGTTAGCATAGATGTATCTTGGTTCAATTAAATGTGGTATAATAATGTTAGTTTAGGTCAGGTTAGCATAGATGTATCTTGGTTCAATTAAATGTGGTATAATAATGTTAGTTTAGGTCAGGTTAGCATAGATGTATCTTGGTTCAATTAAATGTGGTATAATAATGTTAGTTTAGGTCAGGTTAGCATAGATGTATCTTGGTTCAATTATGTTTGTGTTTGACAACAATGCATTTGATGTGGGCACAAATTGAAGTCCATTCAAGGTCAAGGGGTCTTTGCCAGTTTTGCTCTCACGCTACTAAATGTGTGGTGTCTGTG
Organism: Neoaliturus tenellus; assembly: GCA_030545055.2. Classification (NCBI taxonomy): domain Eukaryota; kingdom Metazoa; phylum Arthropoda; class Insecta; order Hemiptera; family Cicadellidae; genus Neoaliturus; species Neoaliturus tenellus. The sequence continues at coordinate 333,987,396 of CM061531.1, read as the reverse complement.
ATTCCTAAATTTGTGCTGTTTATTTTAATTTTAAAACGAGTAAATGAATATATCTGAACCACTACTGCCTTATTGGACATACCTAAACCAAACCACACCAGCAAATTACTCTTTACCTTCCTTGCTGACTGCCACCTTCTATAATACTTGTAAAAACTGGTTCAACCCAAATACCTGAAATTTGCAAAAATGTTAATGAAAGTCGGTAATATATCATTTCATCGTTTCTCACCTGTAACCTTTAATCAATAGGGGGGCTTATAACTGACAAATTATAAGAAATAACGGCCAATAGAAATTAAGACTTGAAGTCGTGTCAAAATGACACTCACAATTTAATAAGTGTTAAATTGAGACAAGTACTTTATGTTTTGCTGCAATACTTTTGAAACTTAAACAAATTGTTCTGTAATTCTTTTTTTATTATATAATTCATCTTATGTAGTCTTATTAGATAAAAAAACTAAAAAATAATAATAATAATGTTGGTATTCAACAATTACAATCTGATTCATGAATAACTATTTGATACGTAGATTATTGTCTGATAATTTGAAAGTAATAGACATATGTATTTTTTGTTTTAGCCGTCCATAGCAAATGCTACCAACATTGACACACTGCTAGTTGCCACTGAGAAAGACATAATATCTCCTCCGGAAGCCATGCAAGACAAAGTTGCTTTCATATTCAACAATCTAAGTCAACTCAACCTGCAAACTAAGGTAAAATAACTTTTAACCCTATCACTTCCTGTGTTATTACTTTGATATTTATTGATTGAAAAATGTTAATATTTACCGATAATTAGAGAGAGGTTTGTTGTTGTTGTTGTTATTGGTGGATAAGGAGACCCCGGCCGAACTGTTGAGCACGTCTGCCTCAAAATGGGCATTTTGCGCAGGCCCCCGGAAGGATGGGATATTGAAGGAAGAGAAAGGGTGAGGCCCGGGACAGACTGTCCACTCATGTTCCAGCTAGGGATTTCTATGCCTGTCGCACTCCTCTCCCCCTGCTGTCTTGAACATATGTTCCATGGCTAGGGGTTTCCATGCCCATAGCATTTCTACTCACCCCCTGCTGTCTACACATATTCTAGCTAGGGATTAACCATGCAGTTCGCATTAACGCCCAGCTGTCTTGAACATGAATGGGGTTTGAAGGAAGGGAAATTGTCATAGTGGACAGCCAAAAGACTTACCACAGTGTTATGACAACTTTGTTTGCTGTACCCAATGTCAACTTCGCAACTAGTATAAACCAGTTTTAAAGTTGTCCTGGGATAGAGAGAAGTTTGTAATTCAACCACGTCAAATAAATGTTGTGAAAGAAGAGTTGTGTTTGTTGCCTAATATAAATTTGTATCTCATTTATTCATGTCAGCAATTTGTGAGCCAGTTTGGTTATGATTGACCAAAACCTGCAAAATTTTCAAAAAGCTTGGTATTTTATTTAACCTGTATTGGGTAAAAGAAACTTAATCAGGTCTCTGGTTAAAAAATCTGTATCTCAATAGAGATTAGATAGTAATGATGTAAAATATGAAAGGGCATTCTTTGATTAGATAGCTTTCCTTTTTCAACAATTTTCTCTCTTGGAATCCCCAACTAAATACAGTAACAATAAAATTATATCAGTAGCTGCATAAATGGCCAAAAAGAAAGATAAGATTAAATATCTTACCAATCATATGAGTCAGACAGTGGAAAAGTGTCTCCTTATCAATAGACTACAAAATTCTATTTTGTTCTTACATTAAAACTTCAAGGTGGTAATAAACTATTAATTTATTAATTTTTCCCACATTAGAGTAATAAACCAGAAATTTTATTTCTAAATTAATTTTTCAGCAATTTGAATAACTCTTTAGTGACTTGTTTTTTTAGAAGCCTTAATTGGGGTTGAGAGCTTTGTTTTTTCTCTCTTACACACAATTTAAATTAGCAAAATCCATTTAGTATCTTACTGATATTATCGTGAAAATGGGTTCAATGTTTGTTTTCGCTTTTGTAATTTTAGAGTTAATTAACTCCCCCACCCCCTAATTATCAAATATTTTCAATACCCCCCTTATTATTATGAAAATTTTCAAATTCATTCTTTCCAGGCTTAAACATTTGCTTGCTGGATTATTAAGTTCATTTATTATCGTAAAGATTTTTCCAGTCTCCCTGAATATCAAATCTCATGTTAAACAGTCACATTTGTGTTTTCAGTGTGACGAACTGAGGGAGATAGTGACGGAGGAGTATTGGCCGTGGATCTCTCAGTACCTCGTCATGAAGAGGGCCAGCATTGAGCTCAATTTCCATGTTTTGTACTCAAACTTCCTCGATGTGCTCAAAATACCGGACGTCAACGTGATGGTGCTCAAGGAAACTTACCGGAATATCAGGGTGAGTTTGATTGTTAGGCCTATTTAACATGTTCATTGCTAAAAACTATGAGTATTACGACCCTAAAATGCTAAAAATTATAATGTGATTACTTATTAAAAAATTATGTCAGGATGTCCAAAATTTTGAATCTAGATGTCTCAGTGTCGATTTTGGCTGAAATTGGTGACGTCACGTCCGGGGCGGGAATTCACGTCCTTAGGTCCTGGTGCCGGTTCTTGTCCAATCCCTAACTACTTTTGAGCCCAACACGTTCACAGTCATACTCATACTAGAGCTGGATTCTGAATCCTCCTCATTCTCAGAAAACACGTTCTCAATAAATTCACTCTCATTGAGTAGCTCCATTGCACACAAACTACGTCAACACTCCTCACAACACAGTAGTTAGGTAAGCAACGCACTGAGAAAGAACGGAATGGCCGAACCGGAAGCAAAGCGCACCAAAAGTTAGAGTAAACCAAACACAAAACGCGGGAATCGGTCACAAAGTTCCCCGAACGATGCTGGGCTCACACTGAAGCAAGGTTCAACAACCTTGCAACCCATGCCAACGCATGGGAGGGGGGTGACAAATCCCGCCCCGCGCACATGGTGCCAGCCGCACGGGGCGTAAATTCCCGCCCCGCGCAATGAACGTGTTAAAACTGACAGATCATTTTATTTCAAAATAAATTAGTCACTTTTAAGGATGTTCATTACTTTCCAATTTAGCTCCTAGACTCTTGTTGGTTGCAATTAAAATTCAGAAGTAAAGTCCAAAAAACGCTACAAAATCCTTTAGACAAAGTTTGTTTAGGGCTATGAAACAGCTAAGCATTTGAGATGTCTCAACACAAAACTCTGAAAAAACAGAGTGTCAACGCAATGGGAATTTAGAGAAATGCAGGAACTATATACAGGTAATGTTTATGGAATGAAAAATATAGGAACTATAGAGTAATTTCACCACAATGTGTGATTTAGCGTAATAATTAGAATTGATGTGTCCGCTAATTGGATGCGCTCGTTTCCGCCAAACGGAGACGCCCGTAACCGTTGGTCTGAGGTGCTCGTTTCTGCCCAAGAGAAACGAGGCCTTAGTCTTGTCCATCGGATGTGTTTCTTTTTGACACTGTTGTTCTAGTCAATTTATTGAAAATAATAAAAACTAGCTTAGTTGGTTGCTTGATAATTTTGAAAAAGAAACTTTCCTGATAGTTTCTTTCATACTTCAGTACCTTAAATTCATTTTTATAAAACATTTTCCTGAGTTTTGTTTATGGCAGCCATATTGGTCTTGCTATATGATTGATTCAGTTTTTCCACCAGGTGCTTTACCGATCAGACAAATTCATCGCCAACTTCTCAGACTGCTCAGTTTCTATAATGACTGAAACACTTTTGTTCCGCCAGGTGCTTCTCCAGTCGGACATAGGCATCGCCAACTTCTCAGACTGCTCAGTTTCTATAATGACTGAAACACTTTTGTTCCGCCAGGTGCTTCTCCGGTCGGACAAAGGCATCGCCAACTTCTCAGACTGCTCAGTTTCTATAATGACTGAAACACTTTTGTTCCGCCAGGTGCTTTACCGGTCAGACAAATTCATCGCCAACTTCTCAGACTGCTCAGTTTCTATAATGACTGATAACACTTTTGTTCCGCCAGGTGCTTCTTCGGTCGGACATAGGCATCGCCAACTTCTCAGACTGCTCAGTTTCTATAATGACTGATTCAGTTTTGTTCCGCCAGGTGCTTCTTCGGTCGGACATAGGCATCGCCAACTTCTCAGACTGCTCAGTTTCTATAATGACTGATTCAGTTTTGTTCCGCCAGTTGCTTCTTCGGTCGGACATAGGCATCGCCAACTTCTCAGACTGCTCAGTTTCTATAATGACTGATTCAGTTTTGTTCCGCCAGGTGCTTCTTCGGTCGGACATAGGCATCGCCAACTTCTCAGACTGCTCAGTTTCTATAATGACTGATTCAGTTTTGTTCCGCCAGGTGCTTCTTCGGTCGGACATAGGCATCGCCAACTTCTCAGACTGCTCAGTTTCTATAATGACTGATTCAGTTTTGTTCCGCCAGGTGCTTCTTCGGTCGGACATAGGCATCGCCAACTTCTCAGACTGCTCAGTTTCTATAATGACTGATTCAGTTTTGTTCCGCCAGGTGCTTCTTCGGTCGGACATAGGCATCGCCAACTTCTCAGACTGCTCAGTTTCTATAATGACTGATTCAGTTTTGTTCCGCCAGGTGCTTCTTCGGTCGGACATAGGCATCGCCAACTTCTCAGACTGCTCAGTTTCTATAATGACTGATTCAGTTTTTTTCCACCAGGTGCTTCTTCGGTCGGACATAGGCATCGCCAACTTCTCAGACTGCTCAGTTTCTATAATGACTGATTCAGTTTTTTTCCGCCAGGTGCTTCTTCGGTCGGACATAGGCATCGCCAACTTCTCAGACTGCTCAGTTTCTATAATGACTGATACACTTTTGTTCCGCCAGGTGCTTCTCCGGTCGGACCGGTCGGACATAGGCATCGCCAACTTCTCAGACTGCTCAGTTTCTATAATGACTGAAACACTTTTGTTCCGCCAGGTGCTTCTCCGGTCAGACAAAGGCATCGCCAACTTCTCGGACCGCTCGCTGCTCAAGAACCTCGGACACTGGCTCGGCATGCTGACGCTGGGCCGCGACATACCCATCTTGCACAAGGACCTGGATCTCATCTCCCTACTGATAGAAGCGTACAACAAGGGGCAGCAGGAGCTCCTCTATGTTGTGCCGTTTGTCGCTAAGGTCTTGGAATCCTGCTCCAAAAGCAAAAAACTCGTGAGTTTCAAGCTTTTTCGAGTTGAGCTTTTTACAAAATTATCGGTCTGCCAAAGAAGTATTTTTATAACAAATGCAATATGGATAATGGTAAAAAAAGTAATGAAGTGTCCCTCATTAAAGATAATAACATCAATATTTTATATTAACACGTTCGCGGCGGCATGGGAGCGATCGCTCCCACGCGGAACCCTAATGCCATCCTGATGGGTGCGATCGCTCCCAAGCTGCACTGCTTTACAATGTGATTTATTTTAAAGCCAGGATCTGAGCTATAAATCTGATACTTTTCACAGCACTGCTCAATAGTATAATGTATTTCGGGACCACGTGGGTTTTCAATGGGCAGTGCTGCTGCTACGGCGGGGTGACGAAATTATTACTTCTAGGATGGTGACGAGGTTTGAGCAAAAACCTTGCCGCCGCGAACGTGTTAACGTATGTATTTATACCTGGTTTTTCAAAATACTGGCAGATGTTTTAAATGTATAAAATTATTTTCTTGTTATTGTTTTAGAAAATCGTTGGCGATTTTCACAATCAATTCATGGTTAGTAAAGAAAGGATAAAGCTGTGATAAATTAAATATAATTAAACATTATACTTTTTTGTTATTAAGGCATACTCTCTAGCGAGTAAGACAAGTCTTAGGATTAAGTTAGAGTTTTTTTTTCCCAAGAATAGAAAATTGTGGATTTCTTTAAAATTATATTTGAGCTACTGTGTAGGTATTTATTTTTACTGTTTCCAGGCGTTCAAGCCCCCCAATCCGTGGACCATGTCCATCATGAATGTTTTAGCCGAGCTGCATCAAGAACCAGATCTCAAGCTTAATTTAAAATTTGAAATTGAAGTTCTCTGCAAAAATTTGTCATTGGATGTCGCTGTAAGTATTAACATAATATTAAATAATATGTAAAATATAATGTAATATTATAAAATTATCATATACCGGTAACATCAAATTCTTTTTAATGTACTTTGAGCCACGGAAAATTTTTCTAGATAGTAATGTATAATCTTTTACATTAAAGAGGATGTTGGTATATTATTTTTATATTGTAATTGATGGACTTTGAAACCACTGGCCCATTTGCCACGAAACTAGATATATAAATTGGAAATTTTCATGGAGTAGGTTTGTAAAGGATTCTTTTACTATTCAAAATAAGGATTGTAAATAGATGGAAGTGATTATAAGTTTGTCTTACGTATTCTTAGATTATTTTGTGGCATTCATACAATTCAATGGATTTTAAAATTAAAAAACTTTTCTTCACTAAATCACTAAACCACTAATTTGAGACAGGGACCTCACATAGTGGATATTTTGACCTGAATATGAATGAGAGATGTGTAGGATGATTTTGGCGCAATCTTGTAGTCTTGTACTAACTAAGGCCGACATTCTCCTTAGACAGAACTGTTAATTACAGTAGACTCCCTCTTAACCGGCCACCTCGGGACCAGGCCTCGGCCGGATAATGAATTGGCCGGTAAAACCGATATTCATTTAAGAACGCCAACCTACAATTCTATATGGCTTAAATATAATTATCACTTGAAAAAAACGTTAAATACATTACTGTATATGATTTATAACTAACATCCGACACCCATAAAATCCACAACAAACCCAAACTACAGTAATAATAATTCGATTCTATAATTGTGGTCTACTGGATAGTAGGTCCAACCGAATTCACTTCCGTCCAGGACATTATATTTTAATTGGTTTTAGAACTTCATATGAAATAACGTTGAATTTAATGATACAGTAGATAAGAAAACTGTGATTCTGGCGATACATGGCCGGTTAAAGCGATGTTGAGATAAAAAATGGCCGGTTAAAAAATGTTATTTTGTGTCAGGGTAGGCCGGTTAAAGCGGAGACCGGTTAAAAGGTGGCCGGTTAAGAGGGAGTCTACTGTAATAGCCCTACAACCAATGGTATCTAGGTACCTACAGTTTAACGTGGGATCCGAACCACAGTTTCAACCACCCATATACGAATTGGTAATTATGAGGATGGACTTTATGGATGAACTACTGTTCAGTAGTGCGGACGTTAATCCCCTCCAGGGAACATCACATACACAAACCATCCCTTATAACTATCCACAATTCGTGACCTCCAAGTAGCTGGATTACAGGACGACGCCACCTTCCCAGTCTTTCTATTCTTAGACAGAATAGAAAAATTTAATGACTTGTTTTTAATTAAAGTGGGGTTAAAATATTTATATGTTTACAGGATCTCAAGCCTGCTGGCAAACTGAAGGACCCGCACTATATCAAGAATATCGAGCACCAACTGTCACCTCCGAAGCCAAAGACTGAGGCCCCCTCGACGCCCGCCCTCTCCAACCCGCCCCAGACGCCCCAGCAAGGTGAGGCGTCACCTTATTTGACAAAGACTTACCTTTGGCTGCATCTCGTATTGTTTACGTTTTTGCACGTGTTTTGGTACATGTCATACTATACCCACCTTAGGCTGTGTATCGTGCAATACAAGTTAATACACGTCATGTGGTACATTTCCTACCACACGCGTTTTGGTTTCTATAAATATTAATGGATACTTGCATGGGTCTGTGCATCTTGTGAAAACATCATATTTTGGTAGTTTCCAGTGATAAGATCTCATCTTGGTTGATTTGGCAGTTGTAAAGACGTGTTAGGATGGTCAATATTTCAAAAACAATGATTTATGTATTAGTAAGCTTTAACGCCGTTCTCATAATTGCTACTTTTAGAAAGAAAATCTAAAAGTTTTGTTTACATTGGCTAATGTATTCACAACTTATGCAATCTTGAAATTTTAGTTTAATTCTTCCATGGCTATCTTTATAGACAGGGAGAACTTTGTGTAAACAATCAATTATCAGTATCAAAAGTTTCCAAATTCCAAAGTCAACATAAAGTCTTATTTGAATTATATTCCTTTAATATTTTTGCTAAAAACGACTTTAAACCCTAATAATCAAAATAAATAACATCCCTCTTCACGATGAAGTAATCTTAATATAATTCAGTTTTTTATAGGCATGATGCTCTCTTAACTGAAAGAATTTTTATAGTGCATAGAATGGTTGGTCTTGTATCCAACTGACCAGTTGCTGGGAAAACTGGTTTTAGCCTTTTTTCAGGTCTTCTGGCAAGATGTTCCACATTTTTCAGCCTCTGTGTAACCCAAACTTTTTCTGGTTTTACACATACTGTGCACAGAAAGACAGTAATTGCTTGCATGTTCTAGTCATCTGTGAACTTTCACTAATTTTTTCAGGTGGCTCAATATGAATGTAATGATGAACTCAAGAACACAGGTTATAAAAATTAGAATTTTTGTGTGTCTGCAAGACCTTGCATGTCACCAGATTTATAATGTCTGGACTAGAGATTACCATGAGTCTTATGGCTCTTTTTTGAGACCTAAAACTGATTTTCGGTTCCCATCAGTAGTAACAAAGATCCATTAACAAGATTCCATAACAGAGATGTGTCTAAAAAGCATAACACGTGATCTTCATTGTTGTCATGTCACTTATGTTCTTCATTCTTATTACATGCAGTTCTTCTGAGCTGAGCTGGCTGAATAAGTAGTTATTATGAATAGTAGGGTCCAGGCTCTTTGCATCTGGTCGAGTTGAGGTTACCTCTCACCCAAGCAGGTAATCTGCTTGTCATCGCCAGGTACTACATTTTTTCTAAACTTCCACTGTCAAAGTTAATTATTGGAAAGCCATATTCAGAGCTTACTGAGACAATAGAGAGTCTATAGACTCCTTCCTGGCGAGGATCATTAGGTGTCATCTACCTGGATTGTTGCACAAATTATTCACATGATTATTCACATGAATTGTTCACATGAAATTATTCACTTGCGGATAAAAATTACAGATCTTTTGGAGCCTCCTCGATCAATGGTCTTATATTTGAGTCATTTGTTTGGTTTGTCCAGTAGAGTCCTACAAACCCAGGCTAATGTGGACCGAATGGTGTTTGGGTTTATGAGAATTCCCGGTTATGAAGAAAGAAGTAAACATAAGAAAAAGTATGAATAGTGTAGGTTATTCCTTTAAAAAACTTTTATTTATTGCATAATATACAGGGTGAGTTTCTTAAAGTGATCCAATAGCTAACTTCTTTATTCTATATCTGACAGTGTACTTCTTATGGGGACCCCCTTTACTTTTTTATTTTGCTTTCAGGTATGTATTTCACTTTTCAAAATTTCCTGCCATTTTTCCAATATGGAGGCCAACTTTAAAATTTCTTTTGTAACACCCTACATTTTAAGGTGTTTTTGAAATTTCCATATGATTTTAAGTAATTTTAATCCTTTGTCATTTTTCTCTAAACCTAACGGTTAGGGAGCTAGAGGCAATTAAAGTTCATTTTTAGCTCCATAAGAATAACATAGGGCAAATTTTATCTGCCCATAACTCCGAAACCATTGATTAAAATAAAAAATACTCTAGAATAAAAAGGTCTTAAATTGATGTTTTAAGAACCTTTTTTTTCATAAAAACATCTATTATTTTTGAAATTTTATTTTTTGACCGCCATATTTGAAAGAGGTTAATTCATGAATAAATGATAATTTTTATGAGTTTAATCTTCTTAAAACATCAATTTAAGACATTTTTATTCTTGAGTATTTTTTATTTTAATCGATGGTTTCGGAGTTATGGGTTTATCATGGGGTAGATAAAGTTTTCTTATAAAGTTCCCATGTTATTCTTATGGAACTAAAAATGTACTTTAATTGCCTCTAGCTCCCTAACCCTTAGGTTTAGAGAAAAATGACAAAGAATTCAAATGTCTTAAAATCATATGGAAAAATCAAAAACACCATCAAATGTAAAGTGTCCCAAAAGAAATTTTAAAGTTGGCCGCCATATTGGAAAAATGGCGGGAAATTTTAAAAAGTGAAATACATAAGCTACCTGAAAGCAAAATGAAAAAGTAGAGTGGGTCCCCCATAAGAAGTATACTGTCAGATATAGAATAAAAAAGTTAGCTATTGGATCACTTTAAGAAACTCACCCTGTATATAATACGAAAATTAAAGACTTAAACCTCATCTGTTAAAATAACTTAGCACTACATCGTGCTCAAGCCGATGCCATGGCGCTTAGCACCTTGAAATAAAGTGCACTTTACAGCTTTTTTTTATTTTGCTTGTGTCTATGCTTAAGGCATTTTACTTGAGTACAGAGTACCAGGACCGCTTTTAAGGGAAAGCGGTCCAAACCCATCAGTGTGGTAGACATCCCGGGAATTGAACCCGTGACCTCTTGAACCGAAGTCCAAGATGCTAACCTATAGGCTAGCAAGATGCTTTGGCAGGTTTTCCAAGCTATCCGGATTTCCGGGTTATCAAAGTCTGGGTTTGCGGAACTCTACTGTAGATGGCTTGTTTGATCAATCTCTACTATTCGACCTCTGCAAATCGCAGTATCTTTTTATGCCCTGTATCCACAAGAAAGTTGCTAATTTTGCCAACAGCTTCTGGTTATTGATACAATCAAAAGTAGCATTAGCTTTTATATTAATTTTTAAAAGGTTTTAGTAGGATTATTCAAAAAGTTTTTGGATCGTTAGAAAAATAATGTATTAAAATAATCTGCAACTTCCACTGTCACATTTCACCTTATTGTGTATCAATCTTAGAGAGTAAGTTTGGGTTCGTCTTTCAATTTTCTTCCAAAGTTGATAATATTTTAAGATTGATTTATGTTTTGTAATTGCCAATTCATCCACATAACCGATTGGTTGATGTGAACACAATCCACAAGAAGCACTCTGGTACCTTCAAAAGTAGTTACAGAACTAACTGTAAACACTGATAGCATTGCAAAAAGAGTTTTTAAATTAACCAATCCAAACTAAACTTTTTGAGTTTTTCTTTCTAGTGGTAGCAATTATACTTGTGTTCAAACGTACGAATACTATAATAATTGTTATTTAAATACCTATAATTTTAAATGCTCCTGTATAGAGAATCACTAGGGGATGTCATGCAATATGGTTCACAAATTGATAGTAATGGTGTCATAGTTGAAAATTTAAAAACGTACTCAATGCTGCTCAAATTGTCAATTTTGTAATGTATTTTTGACATGAATTTGTCCTGGAGAATGTTACTCTTACTTTTGTAACCGTCGGGGAATTTTAGTTCACAAACATTTTTGTATTTGTGAACATATTTAATGTTCCTATATTGTTCCTATATCATTAAGTGTTGTTGTGATTTTATATAGTTTTTGCTGTAGAGTATTATCTAGTGGAAGTTAAATGTTATTGTTTATGTTTACATATTAAGTAAAATTTGCTAGCAAATGAATGATGATATATTCCTAATAATGAGAGGTATAACATTATTAACTAACTGTCATTGCCACTACATTCTTAGCCTACCCTGCATTATAAAGAAATATATTAGTTTGCAACTACTAAAACCTTAACAGCCATATTCTGTGAATTTTTTAGAAAATTGTTGACTTTTTCATAAATAGGCCTATTCCTAATGTTTATTCTTACTACTTGGGTACATTTTGTTACTCAAAGTTTAGTTTATATTGTTATAGCCTATTTAGCTAAGTTTCACTTTCTGTTCAAGACAAGTGATCATCTTACACAGTGTACTTTGTTCAAGTTGTATTCAAAATTTTGTTCTGTTCCTAATAATAATCTTAACATATATTTTTAATTTCAACTATTATGTGACATTTATTGTAATTTTACAGTGCCATATTTTTTAGTATTTGTTTTATTGTTTATTTTAAACTTAACATTTCATTAATTGTTAGAACTACTTTTATAAATTAATTATTGGTTTTATAATTAACTGCTGAAATTGTTCTCAAATTCACTTTGTTGCTCTGGACGTACAGATACGGAATGTATTATTATTTAACGATTTTTCAATAAAATTTTGTTAAATGTATGTTTGTTTAAAATTTCTGCTGTGATTTTTCTAATAAAAGTATTCATTTGTTATAATAGAGCTAAACAAATCATTAATATTTTCAAAACAATTGAGTTGCCAGATGAGGAAATCAGACTTCCTTAACTACTGATTCCTTTTGTTACTTTCAAGCAATTTTGTACTTTTATTTCTACCTGTAAAATAGTGTACAACCTTGAACTTGCACTGATAAATGAATCACACAAAACAGTCATACAAGCCAAGATATAAGATCATTTTGGTCCAAAAACGTTCCTCTGCAGTTTCATCAAATTGAATGCCAGTTTTCTATTTAAAACCACCATCCTCATCACCTACACCGAGGTTTAAAGAGAAAATATTCAAGGCTGTTTATGATTGTTAGCATAACCTATTATGGATATTTTTAATATCTCTTCGGGAATTCGTAAACTTTTGAATCAACAAAATAGGTCTCTTAAGCCATTTGGTTGATACTAGACAAAAAAAAAATGTCAACTCATCCTCCAAAATACTTATTCAATCAATGAAATCATTATTTCAATGTCTTGCAAGACATTAATTCTTTACGTTATGTATTCATCGTGATAGTTTCAATGACTATTACCTTTGTAGAATTTCTTGCTAGACGCAATGTTTACATTTGATAGAGACATTTAACTAACCACTAACTTCCAAAGCCTGATATGATATGATGCTTATCTCCTGATAATCTTGCTGTTATGATAGCTGAATTATAAAATTTATGATTTTGGCATTTGCAAACCATCAAAAAGTGTAGTTGAGTTCCCTATATATTATCCCTAAAAGTAATGATTTATGGAAACCTTGGGGGATTACCAAGCCGTCAATACTAAGACTGTTTCTGACAGGTATCAAATCATATAAACCTTTCTTTATTCATTATAGTTCATGCATAGTACAGAATGGTGTAAAATTATCTAACCTAGTATGATAATTACATATTCATAAAAAATAATTAGCTCACCTAGAGTTATATACTTTTTTGTTTATCCTTTCCATGACTTAACAAAATAATCACACCATTCAAAACGCACTTGTATGATTTTCATAGATGTTCCCAATTGAGTAGGAAAACTTTATTAACTTAGATTGACCTTGTCCGGTAATTTCATCAAAGTCCAAAACAAGGAATTATAGTCTAAGAAAATATTTCCCAAAAAAGACAGCTATATGGATTTATTTGAATTAACCTACATGTCTCATAAACTAATATAAGAATAGCAGCACAAACCACTTAAAGGTAACCTACACAAAATTTCTTCTCTAAGACTTTATACTAATCTTGTGTTAATTATTTCCAACAATCTCTGAAAAAGAGGATATTGTTATCTTGAAAATATTTTTTACTTTCAGAACATCACATTAACACTTACATGTCAAGGAGTGTTAAAAAGTTGAGTCAAATTCCTTTTATTGATTATTTGATATCTAAAAAGGAAATATCTTTCAAGCATGATTAACGAAATGTTGTTTTATTAAGCTAAAAACTTCCAGAAACAGTTCTTAAGTGTCAGAGATTTCTTGGTCTTTGAATTTTTCAGACATTCTCTTCCAAATCCAGCAACTACTAAACAAATACGTTTTGATTTGTTTAAAATTGTAACTAACTGCAACAAAAAATAAATAAAATGGACCCAACAGCTTATGAGGCTTCCAAATAACAATTAACAGTAGCAGTAGCAATTAGCATGCTTCTTGTAGATCCTTCACCTGACTCTCCTTTTGCTTTCATGGTAGATGCCTCTAGTGTTTTATGGTATTTAATCTAGTTTGAATCATTTCTTTAAACTTGCACCATAAATTTGGAAACTGTTGGCTTTTTCTCAACGATTCTTGCATAAAAACTTTTACAGTATCTAAGATATAGATACTGCCTATCAATCTGTGAAACATTTAAGAGATTGTCAGTTTGCCATGGATCACAAACCATTATCTCAAGCCTTTCGAAAGCCCTCTGATGTTTTGTGTCTAAGATAATTACTTGAGTTAGACTTCATGGGCAATCCACGACTAACATGTACTGTTTGCCAGGATAACACAACTTTGGTGCTCATTTTAAATCAAGAATAAATTTAAAAAGACAAAACTAAAACCTGAAACCGTCAAATACTATATAACTGCAGTTCAATACTGTATTTGTGCAAAATGGCGTAAAGAACTGACTTTTACATAAGTACTCAGTATCAACATGAGGTCATTTATATCTAGACAACTGATACTTGACTTGATTCATAATGTGCGCATCCGGAAAATAAAGGGTCCCTTGACTTGATCAAAAAACGTCTGGCCCCCAATGAGTTAGGACGCAAGACAAAGGGCAAGTATGATATGTTACTTGTCATAAGTCAAAGATCTGGAAACAATGAAATTTTTCACTGTTCCACATTGATTTGGTTGGACCACTACCACGTTCAAAAGGATTTTAGTTCTTGCTGACAACAGCAGACTGATTTACCTAAAGTGTGGAAGCAGCACCTCAAGGACATCACTGCTGAAATAGTTACTAAATCATTTCTTTCCACCTGTATTTTAAGATTTGTAGTTCCTCAGTTTGTAACTACGGACAGGGGAAAACAATTTGATTGCAACTTGTCCAGGCACTAACCTAACATTTTGGAATACAGCACAGCATGTCATTTTGAATTTGATTGTAAAATCTAGAGGTGGTGCTGTCAATAAAAAATAAATAAATAAATAAATAAATAAAAAATTGACAGCCTGACTAGTTTCAAAGTGGACACAACTGCTTCAGATTTTTTTTGGATTGTGATCATATGTAATTCCTGAATACAATGTAACACCAGCAGATATGACTCAAACTATTAGGTTGCTACTTGATATTCTCCAATCCATAAAAAGAATCACCAAAAATTCCCAAAAATTGAGTTCAAGTTAAGTTAGTTGAGTTAATTTCATATATTATATGAGCAGGGTTAGGTATTTTAAATACCTACCAAAACAAGTTAAGTTAGTTGAGTTAAGTTCATATATCATATGAGCAGGGTTAGGTATTTTAAATAACTAATAAAACTAAGGAAGGTAAGTCCACTCATTTTCCAGTTTAACTTGAACTCAAGTTTTGAATGTACAAATATCATATGATATTTGCACATCCTGATTTACAAACCACAAGCCGATCTATTTTAGTGTGCCATAGTGCAGTGCTCATAAACTATTTCCGAAGGATCTTATGAAGAGCTTCCCTTACTAAAAAATTGTGCATAATTATTCTCAAACCATTTCCACTTGTTGGACAAAAAGTCAGCGAGAGACTACTGACTGACTCACACAAAAAGTTGTTTATAAATATCTGCTTTTGGGTAATCCTTATTTTTGTTGCTACTACAACTAGTTCTACTCCTACTTATGTCATCCTCGTGTACCAAGGAAGTTAAAAAACTTTGTTCTTCATTTGAAGGCCGTCAAAGAGCATGAAAACCCCAAACACACATTAACAAACGTGGACATTTTAATTCTTAATAAGGTAAACCAGACGGAAGTTTGAGCATAGACTGCACAGTCTAGAGATAGAGACCAGTTACGTACTCATTTTGGATTACCTTACTTAGTGTTAAATTTGTTTTTAAATTGCCTTGTTTAGTTTGAAAGTGCTTTAACAACCTTTAAATGAAGTAATGATAATTTTTAATTTCTTTGTTGCCTGAAGATGACCCTTTAAGTAGGAGTTGCAATTTGTTGTGGCAGCAACAAAAAAAAAAAAAATGCATTCAGCTTAAAAACGGCCAAAGCTCATCAAATTCATGATGAAGAGGAATGGACGTCCGATCATGGTTACAAACAATCTGGTTAACCAAAAGATTTTTGAAATCTTTCTTTTTATAACTAAGCTTTCTCAATGTTTCCCACAAGTTTCACAAACTTGGTTGTTTTAAAATGTTTCACAAAAGCTAGGCTACTACAATATTTTTTGCAAAATGGGTGCCAAAAATGGTTCCAGATCACCAGAACAACGAATGGGGCAGCTTTGATGTTTTTAGAGGTCTACCACAATCATGGTGATGCACTACTGGATCAAATCGTAATGGGAGACAAAACCGGGTGAAACATGTGAATTGTGAGATAAAATTACAGGCCATGGAGTGGGGGCACACAAGTTCACCTCAAAAACCTAAAGGAGCGCTCCAGTCACGCATCACTGAGTGGCTGAGATCACAGACAGCAGGCTTCTACGACACAGGAATTTTAAAGCTTTTTCACCGCTGTAAAAAGTGTCTGAATTTGTATGGTGATTACTAGTAAAGTAGTATTTTAGTCCCTCTTTCAAGCGTATATAATTAAAATGTTTTTTCTTCTACTTAACTTTTTTTTTAATTTTTAATTTTTTTATTTCAAAGCATTCTTCACTTTCTGAATAAACCTTGCATTATTTGAAAATATTCCAAACTCGGAATGGTAAGTAAATGTCGGATTGTGTTCTACCCACTTACCCGCTGTGTTACTCAGTCGTAGGCGAGGAGCTGAGCGGAATGGTGGCGGTGAACAACACGCCCGCCCCCGTGTCCACTCCCACCCCCACCCTGGCCCCCGCCAACCCCCCGGAGCCCCGCTTCAGCTATGTCGCCCTCAACACCGCCAATATCAGTAGCATTGCGCCGCTAATCACTGTCAACAGCCAGGTAAGTCCATAATTTTTACTTTCTCCCTGAATGCTATATAGTGTTGCTATATAGTATAGAAGGTATCGTTTTGTCAAAATTTTAAACTTGAGTTATTAGGGGAGACGAGTCACATTCAACCAACATTGGATGACATTGTATAATTCTCATTTTAGTTTTTTATAATCATGTATGTAAGGTATTTTTCAATACGGTATGTTATGCAATTTTTTAAAACTGTAGTTAGCAAAGCATATTTTCAATGCGTGTCTTACTTTTATTGAAACATTTAATGTAATTTTTTTCTTGAATTCACATATTCCTGACATTCATTTTGTAATCCGGAATATTTTGTAATCCAGCATGTGTCAATACCCAGACATGCCAAACTAGAGGATGGTTACTGTACCGTTTATGTCTTTACTTGTCAGTTACACAAAGTTAATAGGCATCACCTAGTATTTTAAGGTTACACGATGAAATCAATTAAAATATGACACGCTACTATGAATTATTGGCCTTTGATAAAATTTTTTAACAAATTTTAGGTATTTAAATTTAATTCATCCAGTTTTTACAACTGAAATACAGATGTTGGCAATATTAGCAAAGAGAGTGAAGTGTGCACTGCCAGTATGAGTTAGGTTAGGCCAGGTTAGCATGCAGTATATATTTAGTTACAAGGGCCGAAAATGGAATTTTGACGGCCTCATGATCATGTTTCAAGTTAGAGAAGAAGTCGAGTAGGCAAAACGGTTTTGGCCTAGTTACAAACCATATTTTTCATCACTACACTACGCAACAAATTCTAAACAAATGAAAAAATATTTTTATTTGCCCATAACAGACAAAACACAACCCTTATCTACATTTCTGCAGCAAGGAAAATTTTTACAACCATTAAATTGCTTTTACAGCTGGCCCTGTTCCAAGCCCATCCGCATCTGAAACAGATGGTGCGGCCAGCGATCGAACGTGCAATCGCCGAATGGATCAACCCGGTGGTCGAGCGATCAGTCAAGATTGCGATCACAACTTCCGAACAAATTGTGAAAAAGGTAACAGTCTTTGACAGTCTGTTTACAATTGAACATTGGAGCTCATGCTACAACGCCATATTTACATAGTTGCAACTGACATAACTTTTTTTGTTTGTTGTAATGAATGTGTGTTTCAGCAACTTCATTTAAGTTTATAAATATATAATGAAACTTTAACTTTTTCCCTATGAAGAATGTGTACAAATGTGCGCACTTCACACTATGTGTTTGTAACACGATTATAGGTTAAATCATAAGCTATTTTTTATATCATGAAGATAAAACAATTTACTGTACCTAGAGTGGTTGAGAGTAAATGTAAGACTTTCATCATAGGTCATAACGAAATTAACTGACAGCTCTCCTTGTCCCTCAAAAGCCAAGCAAAGTTTTTTATGTAGATGAACCTATGGAATATGTGACATCCAATTTAAGGGAGCAATTATGAAGTCTATCAAATTTATCAATCTTTTTATTAGAGGTGTGCGGATAGTAAAATTTGACTTCGGATCGGATTCGGATCGGATAGTAGGGGGTTCGGATCGGATTTTATTCGGATTCGGATACTCGCGCGGACAGAGTGAACTGTTATATTACTCATAATTAAAATACAAATTAATTAACAGTAAAATTTTAGCACTTTATTCCTAGGAATGCATGAAAAATGTTAATTTTATTTTTGTTTAATATAGAAATGTAGGCATATATTGATTTTAGCGAATTTCCCTATAGGGAATACGCTATTACGGTAGTAGCCATGGTAAGACCTAAGCCCGGGACCACTTTACTTTTTCATTTTTAGGTCCCCAGAAGCCAAAAACACCATTCGTTCATTTTCATATATATGTATATATATATATATATATATATATATATATATATATATATATATCTATCTATCTATCTATATATCTATGTGTCCATGGTACTGATAACTTTTGAAGGGGACCTCCGATTTTGATGAAATTTGGTATGGAGGTGTAAGACCAGGTCTATTTTCATGAGTTCGCAAACCAGCATTGTCAGGTTATGGGAACGGGGTTTTATGGGGTTTCAAAGGAGTCAAAAATGGGTTTTTGGCATTTTTGGACTTTAATTTTTAAAATTCATCAATTTTAACTGAAACCATTTAAAAGAGCTTAAAAAAACAAACAATTTGGTATTTTGAATTTTTATCATAGCATAACTGGTTACGGGGCAAATCCAAAAATGTGTTTTCCATGTTATTCTTATGGGAAATCAAGAAAACCCTATATCTTGCTTATTTATTGACATAACTTAATCAAATTTGGTATGTACATTATCTATATAAGGTTTAACTTATACTTGCTTACAAAACCCATATGGCGGCAAACCTACATACTCACCCCCATGGGGTTTATGGGGAAAATAAAAAATTGCCAGAGCTTGACACAATTTTTTGTTTACATTCACCAATTATTGATTAACTTAGATTTTCTAACAACACCCAATGGCAGCAAACCTACATACTCAATCCTATGGTGTTTTTATGGGGAAAGTAAATATTCTGAAATTCCATTGGAAATTCGCTGAGTACGCAGGTCTGCTGCGACGGGGGTATTTTTGTTAAGTATTTGTTCAAAACTAGAATTATAATTTACATTTTGGACAAATACTTTACAATGATGAATAAAGAATTTTATTGTGTTTTTAATATGCATCTTTGATGTTGTCCTTGAGTTATTATGTTAAGTATGATAACATTTCATATTTGTATGATTTTGTGTATTATAGGTCTATTATAATATATTATAGCCTATATAATATAGTTTAATATATTCTACTAACTACAGTAGCCTAGGTCTCATCCAAAATAAATTCACTACAATGCTATCGGTATCAAACCAAGTTTCAACTTAAGGTAGGCCTATTGTTTAGCTCTAAAGTCGGTCAATCAATAGGCTACATTTGTAACTATTTGTTTATGGTGAGAAAATCTTTTTCGATATTTATTTACAAATTTGCTTAGGCCTATAACCTAGATAAAATTTTCTCTCTCAGAATTAGGTCATTTTCAGGCTCATTTTTTGTTTGAATACATTGATAGTAATATTTTGAGTAATAACTTAGAGTTATGACCAAATAAGGTCTATTTCATTCATTAGGCCTAGGCTATATGCAAGTTTTGATATCTTTGAGTCACTGTGATGACATTACTGTTTAACAGTAAGTTTAGCCTAGGCCTACACCTTCATGTAGGCTACAGTCTTGTTTGATGTTTAAAAGTAGATTGCTAACCTTACTTAGGTTCAATAATGCAGTAAAATGTAATACTTTTAACAATTTAGGTTTTAAACTTACATCCCAATTTGTTTTAGGCCTATTACAATGATCTTAATTAAAATAAAAACTTTCATATCTCAAAGAATTTATGAAGTGGAAGCAAGTCACAAGTCTCAATTTCAGTAATAATAAAACTACATTATTTTATTTTTCTACAAAGAACATTTTATTATGTCTTAATTACCCTACCCTTAGGCCTGCCTACCTTTAGAACCAGCTTGCACAATAGGCATTCCGCCTGTTCTTGGTTTTTCTCAAAAGATTTCCAAATCAAACTCCTTTTCCTTCTTGGCTCCCCATAACTGAGTAGTTAACAACTAGCCTATCCGATTCTAGAAAATTAAGTTGATCACATTTTAAAGTTCGTAACTTCAATTCAAATTTTATCTCGTACGCTGTCGGCTGTAGCAGACAGTAGCAGTATTCCCAGACTTCAAAACATCGTACCACACGATAATAAATTATTGCACGCCACAAAAATGTCGTGTCTATCAATGTAGTTAGTGATTAATGTCGGGAATTATTTGATTTTGTAATATTTTAGGCACGCAAAATCAATCATTTTCCAAAACTATCATTAATTATAGAGGTCTGCGGGTACCCGAAAATTCGGGTAACTCCGGGTATTAGCGTGAACCCGAGTGGTCGGGCGGGTTTGACACGTCACGGGCTTTATTCGGGCGGGCTTTTATTTTAAGCCGGGTCGGGCGGGTACCTAATGCCCGAATTAAATCGGGTTGTAGGTACCCGACAGGACAATAAAAGCAAACCCGGGTTTTTAAAACTATTTTACAGCCAAAATTTGTAAATTACAACGTTCACGGAATAAATGGGCATCGTTCCACACACTATTTTAGACTAGTGGTCATAACTGCCAGTCATTATTGAGGTGGATGTGGATGAACTGGAAATACCTTAGCTTACTATTCGCGACACTCGCACATGAAAATGTGGCTTCTGAAAGAAGCTAGCGGTCTCTGGTGCCTAGAAACGTAAGCAATTTTGTTTTGTTGATAATTTGGTACGCCATATTTCATGTTCAATTTAAAACAAATAACATTTTGATCATGAAAGATCGTATTTAACGTAGGAAAATTAGTATTCCTTTAGTAGAGAACTATTTTATGTCCAAAAAATAGTCTAAACAGCATTAAATCATTTGTTGCAAGCCTAGACACCAGTAGCGCTAGCATACTTTTCTCACTCTAACCTAAAGGAACTGCTCACTGCTCAGAGTCGTGACTGACTCACACTCTTAGGCCAGAAAGATAGACTGTGGCGTAGCCAATACCGTCACCAACTGTACAAACCGAAATCAAGGTAGCAGTGGCATTGGTACTATCATTGACTTTACATACAAAGTCTTTGTTTGTAAAGTCAATGGTACTATTTACACGATAACCGGTAAATAGCAAGAGCAAAATCAAAAGTAAACAATCTCTTCAGATTAGTGTTTACATTATTTTTACAATACTAAATTCATCAGTGTATATATTTTTACGAAATATAATCAATATATGACTATTCGGTATGATTGGTTTTATTGCCGAATTATTTCTCATTCCATCTTGCAAATTGTCAAAACATTTAAGATTTCTAGATAACCAATGAAAACAATTTCTTGGATAATGTAACAGTTGGATATCCATAGTCAATGGTTGGATACTTCATAGACAGATTTCTTCATTCTCTATGTAGTTTTATAGGAACGGTACTCCATGTTTGTTGTATGGTATGGCGCAATCCGTCGTCTGCATTGATGATTTGATAGATGGTTTTCCTTTCGTTCTTGTTTATTCAATTCACATTTGTGTTACTTAAGTGATGTTGAATTTTTTTCTGATATGAAAAATAAATATTAAAAAGCCACGGAATTGAGAGAATACTAATGTCAGTGTATCCACTAACAGTCCTACTAATAAAACCAAAGATTTGGGAAGTGTAAAATGTCGTGGATGGGCATTCATCTGCTATTTGGAATCACTCAAGCAAAGAAACAAATTTGCCGAAAGTAATCCAACAGAAATGAAATGCAATTATTTTAGGCCTAAGTCTGTTTTGAAAATAGGATATGGCAATATTGATTGAAAGGCCATGTTTGAGTATAATCACATAATCTTTTCATAATAAAATAACTTTGTGTATTATTAGGCCTACAGAAAAATAGGCTACGGTATGATAATTCGCATCTAGAGGGTATTTTGACATTTATAAAAGTGGTTTTTGTTTAGTTTCAACAGTGTACAATATAATTAGTATATTTGTCATGTTTGTTGAAAATATAACATTGGGTAAAGTAACTTAGGACTAAAGGAACCCTTAGCTTGATAACTTACTTTATTGGCTCGGGAGAATTTTTTAACTTTTTATACTAGAATAAAATACATTATAGTTTTTTTTAACTTTTGTTAGGCCTAGGCCTAACTTAGTAGGTGGAAGGTTTTTGCCTTGTATTTATTAATACTATACTTAAGCTTAGTAGGCACATCAACAATTATTTTAAAATGAAATAACTTAGGCCTAGACATTTTTTTTTACAAATAATAGTTAAGCCGACCCGAAGTTTTATTCAACTTACAATACCCGAGCCCGACCCGAGTTTTTTTTAACATACATAGGCTACCCGACCCCGACCCGAGATTTTTTTAACTCACACACCCGAACCCGAACCCGACCCGAATTTTTCTTTAACTTATAATGTTCAAACCCGACCCGACCCGAAAATTGATGTTAATCTACTACCCGACCCGAAACCGACCCGACTTGAAAAATCACTACCCGCAGACCTCTAATTAATTATCTTGGAAATTACGACAAATCTTTGGGAGGAAAATCAGTGTGACGTCGGAGAATGAGTACAATAACAAATTATTATCGTGTACTTGGAAACACTGTCGCCTACTGCGCAGGACAACAGACTCAAATAACCACAGACTAAAATCGTGACACTCGCTCAATTCTGGTGTTCCCCATACCAGTTAATTCCAAATCGGTGGCTGTGGAGTGCTAGCGAGGGTTCACTAGCGCGCGTTGTGGTTGGAATCGGAACCTAACTCTACAGCCAATCACGACCACTGTTAGAATGGGTTGTTTACTCCATCCGCTTGAGCCGCTAACTATCAGATTTATTTTGACAACCATTGCCTTGAGTGCGCTATATCTTGGGGACACCCTAAAGCCTGGAGTGTCAATACTATAGTGTTGACTGACTATCTTCAATTTTCAAGTTTTCGTGAGAGATGATAATAATTTATTAATAATTGAGTCGTGTTTTAATCCAACATTGTATTCATACCTAGAACGAACGCGATCGTCAGTAGGGGTCTATGATTCCAAATGTAGTTTTTGGGGGGTTTAAAGGTTTTTATGCTCATATACACTATCTATTCGAAAAAAATCGGATATTTTTCGGATCCTATCCGACGCCTGTTGTACATTCGGATCGGATCGGATATCCGAATCCGATCCGGTTTTCCGGATATCCGCACACCTCTACTTTTTATCATAGTAGTTCCAACTGTTGTATTCCAGATCACTCGATCTGTAACTGTGTTCCAAATCATATACTGCAGTTGATGTTGTTGCCGGTGGATAAGGAGATCCCGGCCAAACCGCTAAAAACATCTACTTCTAATGGGTATTTTGCATGAGTCCCCAGAAGAATGGGATATTGAAGGAAAGGGTGAGAAATAGGACAGAAGATGGCCAATTAATTGATCATTCAGAGGGCCAACTCCTCCCTTGCTCCTGTGCCAACTGATTTTCAGGGTCAAACAGGGGATCCTCTCTCAGGGAGTCTGCCAGGTCATCCTGCCTTCTACTTCTGGGACGACAACCTTCTTTTCGCACCTCTCTAGCCAGTCTTGGATATTTCCCTTCTTGCATCCTAATAATTTGTTCAAACCCACTCAACTGAGTTTCTTCTGCTGTGGCATTTAATGTTGGATGTTGAGCGACACTCTGATATTTTAATTTCAGATGCGATCTCTCCTCGTTTTGCCTTCCAAACTTCTCAGATACCTCATCTCTGCTGTCTGATGCGGTGTCTGTTAATGAGAGTCCATGACCTTATCTTTGTCAATAATGTTTTTAGTTGTTACTTAGCAATATTCTTTAGTGTGATTGCATGTTACTAATTGGTGTGTGCTGTTGGCAGGACTTCTCGCTGGACCCGGACGAGGCGAGGATGCGTGCCGCCGCCCACCACATGGTGCGCAACCTCACCGCCGGCATGGCCATGATCACCTGCCGCGACCAGCTGCTGCTCTCTATCAACTCCAACCTCAAGACGGTGTTCCTCAACAACCTGCTGGTCAGTACCGGTACCGCTGTGCAGTGGCAATGTTTGTTGTTCGTATAGTATTCAAAATTGTGGAAGTCTCGAAAATATCAATCACAAACAACCAATGCTGGAATATGTGTCAAAACAAAACATGTTTCACCTACCGCCTGTCCAAAAAATCAATGAATTTGACAAGGTTCAGGGGAATTTTTTTTACTGTTTTTTTGTTAAATTTTAGTTTATTTAAGTTGTGGCTGCCTTTTACAGTTGTTATACTTCATTTGGTTGTAGATAATGATGGGAACAACCGATTGAAAACAATCAAATTAAACAACAGTTTAAAAACAATCGATTCAATCTGTTTTCAGAAACAATTATTCATTTTGTAGTATTGTTGAAAAACAGTTGAATAGGCTAACGAATGAAATCAATGTTCGTTCTGTTGATTCCATTGCAACTAAAAAAAAATCAGTCTTACACTTTCAGAAAAATTGAATCATTTTGATCCTGAAATGAATGAAAACTCTCATACACTTTACTTGACTTTTTTTCTTAATAGAAGTGAGTGAGATTGGTTAAAATATTAAAAATGTCTAAATTAAAAGAAGTTAGGATTCGGTTTCAAGAGTTTATTTAACAGACTGAATACAAGTCACAAAAGTACTTAAAACAATCAATTTTCGAAGTAACTGACTGTTTTCATTTGATAATTTTAAGACTGGAAACAGTCCTTCTTCAAGCAATCAGGTACATAATTGAACTGACTGTTTTAATTTGTGTTTTACTAAACTGAAAACCGAAACTGGATAGAAAACGGTAGACTAAAACTACTGGTTGTTAATACAGTCGGTTGCCCCATCACAATTTGTAGGCCTAGACTTAAATTCAAAAGCGATCATTGGCAAAATAAACACTTAGTTTTTAACACTAACCTATTTCATAAAGCAGATTAAGTACTTCAAAACATGATATAAATAAAGTAGCAAATTCATCTCCTTGAAGGAAATTTTTTTGGACACTTATCCGAGAGTGACAATGAACTTTACTCTTGGTATACACACAAAAATTTTCCCACTCTAAAACCTCCAATAACTAAGTTTGATCAGCATTTGCTATCGCCACCATCCATCGTGTTTGTCATCAAACATTGAAACTCGGATTTTCAGTGTTATCAATGAATTAATTTTTTTCCCTAGGGATACAAAGTAACACTTAAATCCCTCATCACAAGGAGCAAAGTTTGACTTAACAGTTGGGTTGTTGGTTTAATTGTTGTGCGTGTGCAGGGCGCCACCCAGCAGCAGAAAGACATGGTGGAGCAGGCAGCGACCGTGACGGCCCAGGACAATATGGAGTTGGCCTGCGCCTTCATACAGAAGACGGCCATCGAGAAGGCGACTCCTGAGATCGACAAGCACCTCATCACGGTCAGTACACTTGTTGGCTTTGCGTTAAATAGAAGATGGTACTTGTTGGTTATGGGAACCATTTATTTTAAATAGAGTTTAGTATGACTTATTGTATATTTAATTGCCAAATAAATTATTTGACTTAGTGCTCTGTATCAGTCAAAATATCACTATAATATTGAAATGATCTCTCTTTAATCTTTTTCTCAACTCTTTTTAAAGCTACATTTTTATTTTCCTATTACTTTTACATGTTTTTTTTTCCAAAAGGGTGGCATAGATCTTAGACCATGGAGCTTTTTAAGTCCCTTTTTTTCAAAAGATTGTTGTTGCATGGTTAAAAAAAATTAATACGCCGGTAATAATGTATTATTTCTATGTGCCGGTACAAAATCGAATATTGTTCTAAGTGATACGATACGTATTGTATCCAAAATATCGTATCGAAATGATGTATCACACATCACTAATAAACTTCTTCCATTCATTACTGTACAACTAACTCTTTCATCCCATAATCACACTTTGACATCTCCAAGCCCATTAATAATTCGTCTGTTTCGTGCCCATCCACAGGAGTACGAAAGGCGCAAGCACGCGCGGGCAGAGGGCCGCCGCTACTGTGACTCAGCGGTGCTCACGTACCAGGCAGAGCGGATGCCAGAGCAGATACGGCTCAAGGTCGGTGCTGTCACGCAGCCACAGATGGCCGTCTACGAGGAGTTCGCCAGGAACATTCCCGGCTTTCAGCCGCTGTCCGAGCGCGACGCTGCCATATTCATACCAAAACCTGTGCCGGTAAGCTTTCACTCGCTGTGTTTACTCCCTAACTTATAAATTCAAACCTTATTATAATGAATTTCAAGGAACCAAACTAAAAATAGAGGTATTTTGATTAGGCTTCAATTTTTCACACATGTTCTGTATTGTTTGTCCTTACTTTTCTGTGCATGGTACTGTATTTCTCAAAGCTTAAATTTAGACCTATGCATTAAACAGTAGGCCTATTACTCATTCTATAATAACAAAATATAAATTACAAATACTAAAAAAGTTATGTCCTTTTCTGCATTTTGTAATTCATTATTAATAAGGCTCATTTCATTGTGAAAGGATGTAATTTGAATAGAAAATATACCATGTATTTTTGGTCATTGTTAGAACGATAGTGTCTTTTAAACTTATTTGAGAGTTTAGTATTCAAAATGACTAGAAACCCATTATTTTTCAGGAACCAATTTCAGTTGTGTCAACATTCCAAAGTGCTCCAGCGCAGATGGTAAGTAAATTATTTTAAACTAAAAAATACATAGCAAACCTGGGTAAAATGGTGTATAGAATACAATGATTTTTAAATCTTTGAAATCGAATGGGCATTTTAACCTAGTTCTTGAGGTCAAGGTGCTTGAATTAATTTGAACAATCAGGAAAACATCTTTAAGTAGGTTAGAATATTTTAAGTAAGGCCTAACTAACCTAAATTATTTTTTTATAATTGTTAACATTTGTTCCTACTTATCGGAGTATATGTGGTGGGCTGCAAAGACATCTGAGGAAGATGACCTTTTTATGAACTACTCCGTGTTATTACTTTATTCTGTACTTCTTTGCTTGAGTACAAACTTTTCAAAATGCTGATTAAAGTTAAATACCTCTAGTTTCTTTGAAAGTTATTGTTTTATTACTTGTTCCTTGTTAGTTAAGTTAAAAATTGAAGTGTCGTCGAGCTAATTACAGGGTTCTTATGATCCTAGAAATTTTAGTCTTGAAAAAAATGAAAAGAACTAAAATTTCGTAATTTACTGGAGGTCCTTGAAAATTCCTTAATTTTTGTGGGAACTGTGGTATATCCCCCTTGAAATTTGTGGAAATACCTATTGTCTTAATTAAGTTAACCGAAATATAAATCTAACCTACCGGTATATATTTAATAGCCCTTATGGAAACAAGTAATAATAGTATAGAATCATATTTGTATTACTATCTTTTGTTATCTAATATAACAATGTACACCTTTACTTGTTACACACAAAGGAGTTCTAATTCTTAATTTTTCATTACCTGATATTAAACTATGAGCCATAACTTACGTAATCGCTCACATATTCATTCAATTATTGAAATCAAATTATTTTTAAACTTTAAACATTGAAGTTTTTTACCCTGTGTGAAGCCCAACTACCAGTGTTACCCATTCTGGATGGCTGTACAATATTTTATTGAAACAAGACAAATGTGATCAATGTGTAATACTACCTAATATTGATGGGATAAAGCTAAGTTGCGAGTCCCGTGCCTCCGGTACATATTGTTAAACATGGGCCGTACTGAGAGGTACAAATGAGACGCACAAGACTGCACAAAAGAACGTGTATTGAATAGCAACAAATAAAGAGAAAGCAAAATACAAAACAAACAAGACAAAAAAGAATTATGTAAGACGGTTAACAAATGCCCTTTTAAGTTTGCCCTTTATTAAACAAAACAACAAGAAGAAAATGAGTATTAAATGTTAAACAAATTGACTAGAATTTAGAATACTAAATGGTTTGAAACTTTGTTTATTTTTTTACTTAACTAATTATTAACCAAAACTCTTACTCAAAATATGGTAATCTTTTTTCACCGAAACACAACACATCTCCACACGCACACACACCACTTATCTTCTCTACATCTAATTTCCTAATGATCTTCTCTCCTCGCTGTTCCGTTGCTCGTCCCTCCTTCTCTCTCTCCCCCACCACGGATGATTGATGACTCCTCATTGGTTGATCCCCGATAGGGTGTGTGGCTTAAAGGTTGTTCGAACACTTCTAGGAAGCATATCCTACCGGGACAGTCTTTGCTCTTGTCAGCTGAGAAAAGACAGATGAAAGACGATCTAACGGAAAGCTTCCCTTCATCCACATCAACGGAATGACACAGTTTAATGTGAACGAAAGAATTGAGTTATCCGAGATCGGTGGGATAGACAGACAGAAGCAGGCAGAGCCAAAGAATAATCTTGTCTGACTTTTGTCACTTATTTACAAAGCATATCCTTAAAAATCATGGGAGGTCCTTAAAAGCCCTTGTAATTTGTTTAGATATGGTTGAGAGAAATTAACAAATCCCGTTGATGCTCACAGCAGGTGTTCAACACCGGAGACGAGTTCAGCGTGGTGTACGAGAAGCTGGCTGCGGAGCTGGAGCACCTGATGCAGGCGATCATCTCATCCACTCAGTCGGGTGTCCTCGGGCCGAGCAACAGCAACCACGTGGCCAGTCTGCACGGCCTCATCGACTACCTCATGCTGGCCCGGCGCACCCGCGACCCCCTGCCCACCGTCACACTCATACAGAAGGTACACCTCATCCATCACCTCTTTAACACCTTTACTGAAATGTCAACCTAACTCAATAGGTAATTTAAAGCCAAGTATGAATGAGAGATGAGTGTAGGATGATTGTGGCGCAATCTTGTAGTCTTGTTACAGACTATGGCCGACATTCTCCTTAGACAGGACTGATAATTCATAGCCCAACGACCAATGGTACCTAGGGGCCTACAGTTTATCGTGGGATCCGAACCACAATTTTGACCTCATATGTATGAATTGGTCTAAATTATGAGGATGGTCTTTATGGATGAACTAGTATTCACTTGTGTGGATGTTAATCCCCAATAGGGAGTATCGCACCTACAAGCCATCGCTTGTAACTATCCACAATTCGTGACCTCCAAGTAGCTGGATTACAGGACGTCGCCACTGTTTCAGTCCTATAACCAGTCTTTATAGTGGCCTTAAAGCCACATGTGTTCTAAATATCTCACAAGTGGCTTTAAGACTAAATACAATCGTTGGTGATACGTCTTTATCTACAACCAACCTAAATTTGATAAATCACCAAACTGCCAAATTTAAAATTATGTAGCCTACCCGTTTAAAATTACCACAATTGTTCATTTGGAAACTATGCAGATGCTAATGTGATTCCCTTTGTTTGTAGGTGGTGGAGGGTTTGTTGGACACAAGCTCCTTACCTAACGAGCCAGAACTGATTTTGCGTTACCGAGAGATTCTGTTGCGTATTCTCAAGTGTCTTCAGGACCCTCGACTCTACGGAGTCAAGTTAGTCAATAACCATGTTACCAGGTGAGTTGTAGACAAATTCCTGTTATTGGGAGAAGTATAATTTTCCAATTTTATTTTTTATAACAACACATGAAACAAAGTTAGATCTGAACATTTGACAAATTTGTACTCAAATTAGATAGAGTCTCAAAGGTTTGTTACTGTTTAGTTTTGTCTCGTTCGAGATAACTCAGTGAATCAGTGATTTAGGTGAGTTTGATGTACAAACTGATGTGCTAATAATGGGGGAAAACAAAATACATCTATGATGCTTTAAATTCTTAAATTCCGGTTTAGAGGATGTCCATTATTTTGTTGCACACACTTGCCTGATGTCTACAACAAACTCAATGAGATTAAAAGTTTGCAAGTTATTTTAAATATATTGACATCGTGACATGAGTGTGTTTAAAGGAAGTATTAGATTAGAATAAGTGTCTCAAGTAGCTTTGTTTCTAATCAAGACTAGCTGAGTTCTCATTAACGAATGCACCAACACCCATGTCAGCTGAGTTAAGTTTTTTTAATCTTCGCTAAATTTAGTAGTTTTGCGCAGGATCAATCTTGTGATTGTCAGATGTGAGTGCTCTAACGTAACCTAACTTTACCCATACCAACGTCTCCAAACATGAGTACTCTCACTATTTTCTTTTACATTCTGTTCATGACCACATCAATGACCCTCTCCCGTAACGTTTCCCCAGATACCTGACCGAGTGCCGGGAGGAGTTCCGGTACAACCTGGAGGGCGTGGATCTGCTGATCCGCTCGCAGCTCGTCAACATCCAGCAGTACGACCAGCAGCTCAGCCTGCTGATGGAGAACGGCATGAACTACATCGCCATCGCCTTCGCCATGCAAGTGGTACGTTCTCTACACACTGCCGTAGTTACTAATAGGATTAAGAACTTGCTATAAATAGCTAAGCAAATTTCCTTACTGGAAAATAAGCTATTGTTATACCCATACAGTTAGGCTTAGGTACAGAATTCAGTAGACTCGATAATTTGACACATATGGGACTAGTACATTGTTGGATTATAGAAGGTTATTAATTACTGGATTAATCATAAAAATGCTAAATAATCTCTCAAGACAAGGTGAAACGAGATAAAAACTGTTTTAATGTGTTAGAAACTGCAAACCACTGTAACACAAAATGTTAATTTTTTTAGTTGCATTTACTTTAAATTAAGAGACAATCTTTCAGTAAATTGTTCTACAAGTTAGTTGGCCAACAAAAATTCGAAATCCTAATCTCCCCTTTTGCAAGTTTTTCCCCCAAAAAGTTTGATGAGCTTAAAATGGATACAAAATTATTCTGTCTATTAATTAATGACTGTAGAATTTAATTAGTGAAATTTTCTTTATACAAAAAAAAATGATTTCAAATGTAAGTAATTGAAACATTATGCTAGCGATTACTTGAGTTCATGTTCAAAAGACAGAATGTTTAACTATAGCTTATTGTCCTAGTTCTTACACTTATTGAATTATTACATGAAACATTACAATGTCTTATGGGCATTTTAAATGTATTCTGTATAGCTGTAAATGTTCTTATTAGAACACTGAAATAGAGTTTAAAATTTTTGCATTCATGATTTTAAAAAGATTAATCTCTAAAGTGGGACAATATCAGCCCTTTAATGCCAAAACTTTTTTATGATTTTTTTTTTTTTTTTTTTTTGTTTAAATATTGCTCTCTCATGTCAACATGCTACATGAAGTACTCCTTACTTATTTTAAGTTAGGAATGATTTTTTTATCTACTAACTGAAGAGTAGGCCTAATTGATTATCGTTTTTTCTTATAACTTTATTGAGATCCACTGTAATAGTATGTAACATTATAATTTGTTTCACCTTGACCACTGACTACCAGTTGTAATATTGTGATGTGTTGTCAGGTTCAACATTACCTTGTAGACGACCGTAACAACTCGCCCATCAACGACAATGATCTCTACAACACCATCGAGACCTTGGCTCGCATTCTCTCCCAGTCTCGTCAGCCCCCTGAAGGGTAAGTTTATCAACTTTATGTTTCATTTGTTTGGTTTGAGTTTACAATGGCATTTTACTATTTTTTTTATTTTTGGGCAGCACTCACCATTGAAGAATGTGATGTATCTTGAAGTCGTCAGAAAAACGCAAAACACGGACACAAACACAGAGCAGACTTCACACACATTCACAATGGCACTTGACCCAGATTAATAAGATTTGTAAGATAGACGCTAGAAAACATAACCATAAAGGAAGATTTGATTGCTGGTACAAGCAGATGCCATTGAGTTGATATAGATAATTGCGGAATTTCAGGTTAACTTCACCCTTTTACAGACTTTGTAGAAGTATTGGACGTTAAAGGAAGCAGTAATTCCAATCACTACCAATAAATTGATGTGTAAACTATTCACATTAAATTTCTCTGTATCCTAAGTTTGGCTCATGGTCAGCAAAGCAAAAATTGAAGTTTACATTTACATTAAATGCAAAAAAAAATGGGTAGAAATGGTCTTGGTCTCAGGTGTATATTCAAAAGTGCAAATTTGTAAAAAAATGTTTTGCCTGCTTCCAAATTTATCTCAGTATTTTAAGTTTCTTGAACGATTTCTCTGCAATGCCTGATATCCCCATATGCAGTCACCGTTACCTATCAGTTTTGCAATCTGTAGATTTGTGTTTTCTGCTGACAGGTTGGCCAACCTGATTGAGATGCTGAGAGCCAACCACGACCAGAACATGTTAGCCGATCGATCGTCCGCGGGACCCACCGCCCACATACACTCCGGCATCCTACAAGTAAGGGTAAGCAATTGCTCTCTGGTTAGGGAACACGCAATCAGAAATTGTTAAATGATCAGACGGTGAATCAATTGATAATACCATTTACTTTCCACAATGTTGTGCCCTATTTTGATCATTTTCGCTCAATTTTCAGGTTCTAATAATGGCAAATCAACTATTTTTATTTGAAAATCGGGTTATGAAATTGATATTCACTAATAAGGATGCTAATTCAAGGTTCCAAAAACTTACAGATTTTTTCCAGGAGAATTGTACCACAAAATTTGTAAAACACGTGCATGACTATATCAGGCCACACGTATTCATTTTTGTACAATTTGTCATTTATGTTTGTATCATTTTAAAGAATTGCACTAGGTCAAATGGACTAAAATTTTCAATGCCTTTTACAGTAGCAACTGGGTTGGAAGTTAATGTGAATTTTCATGTGAACACAAAGCTTAAAAAAAAAAATGCTATAAAATATAAGGTGAACAAAAAATATTACCAAAATTGGATGATAAGATAAATCTGCTGATACGAGGGCAGTTTTTTTTCAACCTCCGATAGGCTATAAATAAAAGACATGTTCATGTAAAACAATAATTTTATTACCAAAAGATTGGTACGGTACACTCAAGGTTACTTTTCGGCATAATCATAGAAGAGATTGAGACATTTGTCATATCTGTGGACTAGGGGTGTGCGAATAGTGATTTTTCTGGTCGAGCCGAGCCGAGCCGAGCTGGTAATGAAATATTCGAGTTTCGAGCCGAGCCCAGACACCAAAAAAAAAAAAAAAAAAAAAATTTGTAAAAAAATACTATCTTTTATCTTCCCAAAAGGCCATTTTTTGCCCATTAAATTAAAAAAGTAAAACACAGTCAACTCCCGATTAACCGGGGTAATGACTGGTTGAAGGATCCCGGATAACCCAAAACCACGGTTAACAGATCTTCTAATTGAGTGAACAAGGACACAATAAAAGGGTCCAACGTGGACAAAAAACCAAAGTCAGGTGTTCTATTGTTTGGCATCTGGCAGCTGGGATGGGTGGGTAAGGTGTAGGGGGGAGAGGGTCCGGCGCTGGGTGAGGTGGAGGGTCGCTTGGGATAATTTATTCAAGATAAGAGCACGCAAACAAAAACAAATTATTGTTCATCTTTTTGTCTAACTGGTAAAAATTTAAGAACAATAAATTGTTTTAAATGTTTAGTTACTAAATTTGTCTAATAAATTTGTCAAATAAAATTTTAATGTCACTTTATCAAACATTTCTTGAAATGCAAATCAAATCATTTTGAAATGTCTTGTTTTGCATAATATAACCCACAATTATTAAGAGTCACTGAACAGCACATGAATCACAAAAAACAAACATAAGCCCACTGTTATGGTTTCTATTTTTAGAACATATTTCTCGCCGGGCGAGGGTGTGTGAGAGTGTGTGTGTGGGTGCATGTAAGAGTGTGTGCGTGTGTTGACTCCACCAGTCAAGGTCATTACCGTGGTCCTATTGCGTCGTAAACAAACCCCGCCCCGCACCTGCCATCGTCTTACCTCCCTAACCCTGTTTGCGATCACACAGCTCAATTATAAATTGCCGTGTTTCTCTGCTCCTCTGTGTTTTTTGCTTTTCCATTAATTAATAAATCAAATAATTGTTAGTACAGAGTTTTCTTCTTAACTCTTTTTTTGTGTGGAATTGTTGCTTCTGTAATCATTTTCAGCTCGACCACTCGAATAGTTTGACATAACCTCGAGCCGAGCCGAATAGTGCTAGTATTCGACCACAACTATTCGACCACTCGAGTACTCGCACACCCCTACTGTGGACATGCTTTTCATTACCCTCTTCAAAGAAAGTTGCCGCTGGCCAAGAATTCCGTATTCAGAACATAAATTTTAGCAAAAAAATCCAAAAAAAGTTTTAAAAAATTCAAAAAACAAAAAATAATTAACAATTTTGTAGAAAAATCAGTAATGGTGAATCTGTGGTTTTCTTTAACAATTCTGTCAACTCTTTAAACGACTGATTGAAACGTTTCAAATGGTCGTTTCAAATGACTTGGTTTAAAGTAGTGATGGTCGAATCCAGGAATTTCGAATCTCGAATCCGAATCCGAATCCTAAAAAATCAAATCTCGAATCTCGAATCTCGAGTCCCGAAACAAGGATTAAATTTACAGATTTATTCTCTCTCTATAATGTCAATGTCAAGCTTATTCTTAAAGTTAACAAATAAGAGTCGTTATTAAGAAATAATATTTAAAAGCCAAAGTACATGGGAGTAATATCTTTTTAAGTATGATGTATGTATTAAAGGAGTGTATGATGGAAAAGTCAATAAAAAACAATAAAAGTTTAAAGTTATGAACCTCAAAATCTAATAAATATGTTTTTAATGTTTAATTTTAAAAGATATATTTAATGTGATTTGAAGTTTTTCATTTAAAAATTATATTAAATTATAAATAAGATGCTTTTAACATTATAAAACAGTAATTCAATTAAAGATTGATTTATTTTACAATACAATGCCAGTTTCCCTTTGATTGGAAAGTCACACAACTTTGGTTGAAATTTTGTTAAATTTGTAAGAATTAGACGAATCAAACGAGCCATCCCTTAGTTTTCTATGACAATTGGTTCAGAAAATAGCACTTGGTACTAGGAGCAAAAAACACCCCTCTTGAATAAATTACTGCCCGAGGTCGGACAATAGATAAGCTGAACAATAGATCGTCTCGAGCTCTGTGGAATGTGACCGCGTGTATTTGTGCCGTTCCTCATTAGCGAGACCGCCGGCCGCGATCGCCGGCCGAGAACGCCAGCCGCGATCGCCGACCGAGAACGCCAGCCGCGATCGCGGCCGCCGCGCCGTTCGGCAGTTCCCGACCCGATAAATTCCCGAGTAAAATGAAAATCCCACCCGATGATCGGGAGAAATTTTCTCCCAAAATTTCGGGTCTCGTCCATCCCTAATTATTACTCAGACACAGTGCGTCGGCAGCTCGGCGCCGCGCCGTGATGGCGTAATCTGTCGGCGGACTCGAGATTCGATTCTCGAATCTCGTTCATCGAATCTCGAATCCGAATCTTTTCTTAGGATTCGGTAGATTCGAGATTCGAGATTCGGATTCGACACATCCCTAGTTTAAAGAGTTGACAGGATTGTTAAAGAAAACCACAGATTCGCCATTACTGATTTTTCTATCAAATTGTTGATTATTTTTTGTTTTTTGAATTTTTTTTATTTTTTGGAATATTTTTGCTGACATTTTTTCTCTGAATAAGGAATTCTGCAACTTTCTTTGAAGAGGGTAATGAAAAGCTTGTCCACAGATATGACATATGTCTCAATCTCTTCGGTGATTATGTCGAAAAGTAACCTTAAGTGTGCCAATCTTTTGGTACTAAAATTATTGTTTTACATGAACATGTCTTTTATTTATAGCCTATCGGGGGTTGAAAAAAAAAAATGGCCCTCGTATGTTACACTCTACTTTCATGATCAACAAATAACTATTGTGGTTGTGGCAGGCCCGGGACTACGAGGACCCACCTGGTCTGATGGAGAAGACGGATTTCCTGCTGCGGGAGTGGGTCACCATCTACAACTCGACCTGCGGCAGCAAGGACCCCAGCAAGGCCTTCAGCATGTTCGTTCATCAGGTGAGGACCCAAAACTCACAAAGCAGAACACTTTTGTTCTCTGTGACGTTGGATAATGTAGAAAAATTCTTTCTGCAAGCTTAGACTTAATAAATGACCATACACTATCAAAAACAATATTAAAAACTTTGGTATGGAAAAATTTGCTTACAACAACCAACCTTTTGGCCGTGACTAACATTTTTGATGGGGCCAATCTTTCTAACGGGAATTAATCTTTCTTTAGCAACAAAGATGGCATGAATCAGCTTACCCCTATTTGATCCTGGGTGACTTTGGTCCTGTGAGCGGTCTCTTCTAGCTTGTCTATGCGACTAAATGCTGTTTCAAGTACCTAGCTGGCTATAGCTCACGCTTATAGGGCCACAGTAATGAGCAATGAAGATTTTTTTTTAAATCAGTGTTTGAAATAATTTGTATTGTTGAACATATCATGTTTTTGATTACTTTGTCTCTTGTAAGTACAAATTGTTGATATAAATAAAGTTAAGCATATCTTGACGTCCGCGATTCCATTATAATTCAAACTCAGTAGGAAGCAAAGTTACTACACTGAACACAAAACGTTAAGTAGTTCGCCGGTTGGCACACGCCTCTGAACTGGTTTGTTTCCATTCTAACCTACACTGTCACTATTATTTGTTCCTTCAGTGTGAGTGCTACCACCAAAACTATTTGAAAAACTGTTAAAATTATGTTAAAGAGTACACGAGCCATGATTGTGTTTCTCGATGAGCATATTGCAAGGGTCTGCTTTAGGCGCTTTGTAAATTGGCCCAACAATCTGCTCAACAAGAAAGTCAATTAGCCTATGGCTTTGATAGACTGTATCACAACTAGGGGTGTGCGAGTACTCGAGTGGTCGAATAGTTGTGGTCGAATACTAGCACTATTCGGCTCGGCTCGAGGTTATGCCAAACTATTCGAGTGGTCTAGCTGAAAATGATTACAGAAGCAACAATTCCAACAACAAAAAAGAGTTAAGAAGAAAACTCTGTACTAACAATTATTTGATTTATTAATTAATGGAAAAAAGCGGAGAAACACGGCAATTTATAATTGAGCTGTGTGATCGCAAACAGGGTTAGGGAGATAAGACGATGGCAGGTGCGGGGCGGGATTTGTTTACGACGCAATAGGACCGCGGTAATGACCTTGACTGGTGGAGACAACACGCACACACTCTCACACACCCTCGCCCGGCGAGAAATATGTTCTAAAAATAGAAACCATATAAACCAAGAAAGGTCCTATTAGTTTCCACTTCATTGTGTAATTATTGTTCTGATTCGTGTGCTGTTCAGTGACCCTTAGTAATTTTGGGTTATATTATGCAAAACAACACATTTCAAAATGCATTTGATTTGCATTTCAAGAATGTTTGATAAAGTGACATTAAAATTTTATTTGACAAATTTATTAGACTAATTTAGTAATTAGCATACATTTAAAACAATTTATTGTTCTTAAATTTTTACCAGTTAGACAAAAAGATGAACAATAACTTGTTTTTGTTTGCGTGCTCTTATCTTGAATAAATTATCCCAAGCGACCCTCCCCCCCCCTTCACCTTACCCACCCATCCTTGGTTTTTTGTCCACGTTGGACCCTTTTATTGTTCCTTGTTCACTCAATTAGAAGATCTGTCAACCGTGGTTTTGGGTTATCCGGGATCCTTCAACCAGTCATTACCCCGGTTAATCGGGAGTTGACTGTGTTTTACTTTTTTCTGGCCAAAAAATGGCCTTTTGGGAAGATAAAAAGCTGGTATTTTTACAGGAAAAATTACTTTTTTTTTTTTTGCTGTCTGGGCTTGGTTTGGCTTGGCTCGAAACTCGAATATTTCATTACCAGCTCGGCTCGGCTCGACCAGAAAAATCACTATTCGCACACCCCTAATCACAACATTAAACAGTTTGTTAAATAATACTGTCGGTCACTGACCTTGGAGGAACAACTGATAGCGACAGAGTAGGTTGGAATGAACAGTTCAGTCACGTGTGAAAAACCACGGGTAAACTACTAAATATTTCTATTCAGTGTAGCATCCTTTACCTTAAAGAAATTCACAAGAATGGATTAAACGGTCTTTCAATTAAGTTTTTTTGATAATGGTTTTTGGTTACATGATAACTGAAACTATAGTCAGTTGAGTTTGTACTATAATGGAACTGCAGAAATCAATGTATGTTCACCTTTATTAATATTGATAATGTCAAAAGGCCTCTTTCAACATAAATTTAAAAAAATCTATTGAAGCTCAAAATATTCCACTCAAAACTGTTTTGTACGCAGATGACACTTCTTTTATTACATCTGTCAATAGCGTAGAAATGGTTAAAGCTGATATTAGTAAGGGAATTGATAATTGTGCCAAATGGTTGTAGGCTAACTTCTTTGAAATGAATCAAAGTAAAACTGAAACAATAGTCTTCAGTTTGAGATCTGATAATGTTGAGCAACAAAATCCTGTCCGCTTATTGGGTATTGTACTAGATGCAAAGTTATCTTGGGAACCTCACACTCTTCACATAATATCCAAATTATCCAGGGTGTGTTTTCTGCTCAGAAAGCTGAAGAATTCTGTCTGGAAGCATATGCTTCTATTGGCCTACTTCAGTTTCTTTCATTGTCACCCATATATGGAAACGTTTTCTGGGGTGGTAGTCCTGGTGCAAAACAAGTGCTTCTGTGGCAAAAGAAGGCTCTTCGGATAATAGCGGGTATTCCACCCAGAGAAACCTGTAAACCTCTCTTCAGACACTTTAGCATTATGACTGTGCAGGCAATTTTCCTGCAACAGAATCTTTTATATGTGAAAGAACACATAAACAAATTTTCCGACAGGAGAGAGGTCCCCAATTACAAAACAAGGAATTGTCAAAACCCCATCAACTATAAGCCTAGACTGCAAACATTTTGCAATAGCCACAAGTATTTGCAAATTAAAATGTTTAATAAGTTGCCCATTGAATTCAGGAACCTGCCCATGAAGTGTTTCTAAAAGTAAATTAAACAGGTTTTTGACAGAAAATGTATTTTATGATGTGGAAGAATTTTTTAATTTTAGAGGTAACATTCGTTGAGTTAGTTTTATGTTAATTTATTTGTACATATTTAAACGTAAGTTTAGATTAAATTGACAATGTCTATTGCTCTGTAAAGATGCTTAAAGACCAATAAAGATCTATTGAATCTATTGAAATGCTGACCGTTGCCGGTTTCCAGATGAACTGCCACGGGATCCTCAAGACGGACGACTACATCACCCGGTTTTTCCGACTGAGCACCCAGATGGTGGTCGAACTCTGCTACCAGAACATCCCGCAGTCGGGCCAGACGACCGTGCGCAACAAGATATTCCACACCATCGACGCCTACGTCAAACTCATCGCGCTGCTAGTCAAACATTCCGGCGACTCCAGCAACACGTCTACCAAGGTACTTCATATTTTCGAGTGTTTGTCTCCGAATCACTTGAATTGACCATAAAGGTTTAAGTTTAACTAAGTCTGTCGACGTGATTCTCTGTCTCCTTCCTAGGTGACGCGTTTCGAGTATTAAATACTCATTGTCGAACCTTACCTACAAGAACACTTAAATTATCACTCGTACGAGGTAGTTAAAGTTTTAAAAAATTACAAACACACAATACATTCGGCCGTGTCGAGTCATAAATGTTTTGTGTGTGTTATTAATTTTTTTAAACTTTGACGACCTCGTACGAGTGATGATTTAAGTGTTATTGTAGGTAAGGTTCGACAATGAGTATTTAATACTCGAAACGCGTCACCTAGGAAGGAGACATAGAATCACGTCGGCAGACTCAGGTAAACTTAAACCTTTACTACCAAGGTAATCTGGCAACCGACAAACTTTCTCCCAACAATGAACAACAAAAATTATATTTAACACCTCCTCGATCAATATCAATACTGAATTTTTAACGTTGTTCTAATTTAATCACGGGTTATAAGTATTGTTTTTTAACTGTCTTAAGATCAGCACTATGTAAAATATTGTGCAGTAGCTAAATTATTGTTGTTTGCAGTGTGGCTGTTAAAAATTTATTTGTCATCTCTTATATTTTACATATTGAAAGTAATCTTTACTTTTCTTTAAAAACGTCAAAATTTGAATTAGTGGAATTATTTATTTTGGTCATCGTTGTTCCAAAATATGGGTTTTCAAATCTTGTCTATTCAGTGAGTAAAGTTGGACTTTACAGACGTTACCATGATGCTCAATTTTATACGCGTGTAATTATAGGATATCCTTGAGGAGTTATTTTTTTCCTTTAGATATTTTTAAGGCCAAACAAAGACAAAATGAGAGTGAAAACGTCTTCAACCATCAAAATTTTATCTTTATAAAAAAAT
Organism: Neoaliturus tenellus; assembly: GCA_030545055.2. Lineage (NCBI taxonomy): Eukaryota > Metazoa > Arthropoda > Insecta > Hemiptera > Cicadellidae > Neoaliturus > Neoaliturus tenellus. Next base: position 333,946,594 of record CM061531.1, on the reverse strand, counting down.
TAAATATTTAGGGAATATTGATTGTCTAGCTTTTAATTAACCGTTATTTTGTTTGTTTGAGAAGATAAACAGATTAAGGTTATTTGAAGAGGTCTATACAATATTTCTGATGCTAAAAATACAAATATTTGTCAGAAACCACTTTTGTTTCCGCTTTTTACTGCTGTTTGTCATTCTGTTATCTGTTCATCTTCCAAAACCAAACACTGGTTTTATATTGTAAAAATGTACAACAAAATGTTTAACATAAAAGTCAAAAATGGTTTTTTTTTTTTTGTACGAGGCTAAGTTTTTACTACCAACGCACAGCCCAATGCTTGTAAAACGACTGAATTTTGAAAATCAACTTTAGACCAGTGCTATGAACTATATTTTTTCATATTGCTCAATTTAAGAACAAAATTCAATCGTTCATGCTTTATTTTTTAACTTCATCTATTCCAAAAATTCCCTAAACTGAACAGGGCTTAGTTTGGATATAGTTATGCTCAACTGTACTTGGGCCCAGCGAGGCACTTATCAGAATCCTGTGCATGCGCCCTTTCTGCAGTATAAAATCGTACTTTTACAGGGTTGCCACAGACATTAAAAGTCAGGAATAGTCAGGATTTTTGGGTTTTGGTCAGGAAAAGTCAGGAAAAAGTTTGAAAAAATGCTGAAAGTCAGGAAAAAATAGGGGAAAAGTGCCAAAAGTCAGGAAAATTTGCAGTGGCACAATCCGACCGTCACGATTTTTGACCCCTTTCATAAATCAGAATTACTAAGTAGTGGGTAAAATGTATTAATTTTATACATTAATTACCTATTAATAATGTATATTTCTATTGTGTTTTTCATTGCTATTATGTTAGTTTTTTACTTTATTACTGGAACACTTTGTTTTATTTTTAGCCAATTTCTCTACAGGGAATATTAGTGAATTTCCCTCTAGGGAATACGCTATTACGATAATACTCATGATAAGATCTAAGGCCGGGACCATATTATTTTTTGTTTTGAGGTTCATAGGATCCGAAAACACCGTTTGTTCAAATTCATATATATGTGTCCGTTTACACAATAAATTTTGAAAGACACCTTTTATTTCGATGAAAATTGGTAAGGTGTAAGACAGCGTTCTTCAGGTTAAGTTCGAAAACCAGGTTGATAGGACATTCAGAACAGGGTTTTATGGGGTTTCAAAAATGTCAAATTAGGTTGTTTTGGTATTTTTCACCCTAAATATTTTAAATCATCAATTTCAAAGAAACCATTCAAAAGAACTTAAAAAAAATAATTTTGTATTTTGAATCATTTACTTAGCTTCACTGGTTAGGAGAAAATTGAAAAAAACAAGTTTTCCATTTAATTTTTATGGGAAACTAATAAAACCTGGTATATTGATTATTTCCCAATAAAAATCTCAAAAGGCTTAGTAACTGGTATATGTAAATAATTTTTTTTTTCTTTCGTTAATTAACTAAACCATTGGAAATTCACTGAGTATTTCGCTGTGACGGGGGTATTTCAATAAAAATTTTAGCGATGGGCAACTTAGGGAATGGAGGAGATTGCATTAAAAAAATATTCAAAAGAAAATTCACTAAAAACAAAAAAAGAGTCTCTATTTTTAAAACCCCGCGGTTTCAAAAAGTCAGGGAAAATCTCTCAGATTGGTCAGTAAAAGTCAGGAAAAGTCAGGAAAAATGGCCTCCAAAATTCTGTGGCAACCCTGTATTTATCAAGCAGTAGTACGCATGATTTTTAGTGTGGGACCTTGTTCGCAGATCAACCTGCTCAACAAAGTGCTGGGCATCGTGGCCGGAGTGCTGCTACAGGACCATGAGAGCCATCAGCTGGAGTTCCAGCAGTTGCCGTACCACCGCGTCTTCATCATGCTGTTCCTCGAACTCAACGCACCTGAGCCCATTCTTGAAGCCATCAACTTCCAGGTAGACCTACACCACGATCTAGACAACAACTGGCATCCAGTGTAGAAAAGGCAGATACAATTGTTTCTGTAATAAACTTATTTGCAGAGCTAGGTATTTTGATAGTTAACAGTTTGATCATACCTGAAATAGTTAATTTCGTTCCCATGTTTCAAAATAACACAAGACTCCAAAAAAAGTAAGTTTTATTTCAATGTGAAATTCATATTATTTTATTCATTCCAATGAGAAGGAAGAATCATGTAGGCCTAGTTTAAAATGTTATTAATTTAGAGTTAGACAATATTTTTTGACACTATTCTTACAGTATTTTACAAACTTTACAAATTTTTTTGGGAGTTTTATGCAAATGCAGGTGGTGAGGCTGGTTTTTGATTGGGCATTTTCAGAAAATGGTGGGGAAATGTTGAAAAGAAGTCAGGAAATATAATTATGAAATTTGGTCGACATCCTTCAATTGAAAAAGTGTTAAATCAAGTCAATAACGTTTGTTCTGCATGGAACGCCTTGTCTGATTCACATGTGTGTTGGCGTGCAGGTGCTAACCGCGTTCTGCCACACCCTACACATCCTCCGGCCCGCCAAGGCCCCCGGCTTCGCTTACGCCTGGCTGGAGCTTGTCAGTCACCGAGTCTTCCTTGGCCGCCTCTTGGTGGTAAGTAGTGATCAGCGCTATTTCTTTAACTGTTACTCAGTAACAGATAACAAAAAATAACTGTTGTAAAAGCTAACGAATTTACAAATCAACAGTTATTGACCAAATCGTTATCAGACAACAATTTATTGTACAGGAACGATTATGATTTCGACAGTTAGGCCTATGTAATAACGGAATAACTGAAAGTTTGGTAATGGTAAGATAATAGGCAAATTTAATCATGTACATGTAATCAACTCATTATTGTACCACGGGAGGTGTAAGAAAAAACTATCCAAAACATTTGAATTCGATATCAGTGATACCTTTTTGCTTTGTGGAAATTTTTTTTAGAGATTATGGTAATCTTTGAGATACTTGAAATACTTTTTTTAGCTGAGGGGATAAAAATATTGAATTAGTAACAAGAAAAATATTTTGACAGACAATTTGATTAACAAAACACAACAACTTACGGTAACGATGCATGCGCAGGTGACACCACAGCAGAAAGGCTGGTCCATGTACGCACAGCTGCTAGTGGACTTGTTCAAGTACTTGGCTCCGTTCTTGCGCAACGCAGAGCTGGCTAAGCCCGTCACGCTGCTGTACAAGGGCACTCTGCGCGTGCTGCTCGTGCTGCTCCACGACTTTCCCGAGTTCCTCTGTGACTACCACTACGGCTTCTGCGACGTCATACCGCCCAATTGCATACAGGTGCCGGATGCGTTAGATTTATAAATCCATGACTTTGTTGAAGAAAATTTTTATATGATTTCATCATGTATTGAATTTTTGCATGGTAAATGAAATCTAATTTCTTGTCAGACAGACTTTTTTATTAATTAAGAATAAAGAATAATTTGCCACGTAACGATTGTGGCAATATTACGACTGAAAGTAAAAGAAAATTTAAACAAATAAATACTTAGGCCCTAATGATCATAGATGTTATAAAATTGATATGATTTTTATCCCTTCATACCATTGTGTGTTTTTTCAGAACCTCATTTCCCTTAACCTCGTTATTTTCGCTCTCCAATATGATATGAATGTCTTCTTATTGAACTTTTTTCCTACGTCGAAAAAATTTAAAAAAAAAATTATTCTTATTGAGAACACACAAATGCTCTTAGTAAAGCAAAAACTAGGGATGGATGAGATTGGATTTTCAGTTCGAGACGAGACGAGATGAGAATTTTGAATTCTCAAATAATTTCGAGACGAGATCGAGACGAGTGTTTCCCTCTCATACATCACAAGAAATGTGCGTTCGGGATTTTAATCTGATTTTGTAACATGGTTAATCCTGTCTAATGTGAAGGAACAAATATTTCTTTGTAAATTGCTGATTATGTTAATAAACTGAAGTTGAAAAGTCACTTTCTTAACCCTCCAACTGGTCATTATAACCTCCTTTACTGGTGAGGTTTTTTTGGCCGCCGCGCAAACATTTAGTACAAACAACATAAAACATATAAATTGGTATATAAAACATACAAATTATATATCAATTTTTTCAGAATGAAATAGGCTATTCAAAACAATATTGTTTTTAGTGTACTTACAAAAATTTATTTTGTTAATCCTCCTATTTTGTAACAATAAAGATTTTTTTTTCTTATTATTTTCCTTTTAGAGTATTATCATGGTAAGGTATGTTGTCCATACAACAAAACTAAGATAGCCAAAATAACCACAATTTTATTGGCTTTTTACTGATGTATAACACTTGATTGTTTATATTATAAATAAAATATTACAAAGCAAATATGTGAGGTAAGCACAAACCACATTTTCGCCGCCATATTTTTTAAAATTTTTTATGATAAAATTTTTACTAGAACTATTTATAAATATTAAATATAACTATTTGTTATGTATATAAATAATTATATTTATTTATAATAAATTAATAAAGTTAGGCCTAGGCCTATTCACTCACCTAGGCCTAGGCCTAACTCACAACTTTCATGTTCACTGACAACTTCACTTTGTACTCTGAATCTTCATTTAGAAGGCCCAAATAGCACTATAATTACTCAATTCACTCATTATTACATTGCAAACTAACTATAATTCACTAAAATTTGCATTTCAAGTAATAACATAACCACAAAACAGCGCCGCCCCTACGATACGCGTAAACAAAAACAAACACCAGAAATTCAGTCTTACCAACATACTGATATTTCAACAAATACAGCTGAACATATGATGACTAGATTGTTCATCTTTTCCTCTTTCATACTATATAAAAAACATCGACATTGACTATAAAATAACGAAGTAAAATGCATTTTACATAGACCTTGCAAATGGATCGCGATCGCGATCCTACCAGTTTAGAACGGCCTAAATGGGTCGCGATCGCGACGTTCACCAGTTGGAGGGTTAACAAAAGGTCTAGGCCTATAAAGGAATGTACTAGGGATGGACGGGTCTCGAAATTACGAGAAATTTTTGAGACTTTTTTAATCTCGTTCACCGAGACGAGATTTTATTTTGATCGAGATTTTTCGAGACGAGAAATAGTTCGTGAATAACGATAAAAATGGGTATAAATAATCTACGAATTGCTAGGCCTATTTTACTAACAACTTTACTGAAAAATAAATTATTTTGAAGCAATGTGTTTTATTTTTCCTATCATCCTCACAACTACAAACTTAATTTGCCATCATAAACTGTTAAACTACGGTTGGACTTCCAAGACTTGGACTGGACTGGAGACGTCTGCATCTGCAGCTGCACGCACGGACTGGTAGTGGTAGTTAGTCAACATAGCTACTGATTTATAAAATAATTCATTTGTTTGATAAATCTTTAGAACATTGGAAAAACTTTATAAACAATAAACAATCATAATTTGACATTTAATTGCTTCAAGATGATTATATAAAACTAATTCAAATAAATTTTGGCAAATTTAAGAGCTGTTTTGACATTAACAATAATAGTAGTGACAATCTGATGAATGACAAGGTGGCCAATCAGATTTAATAACGGCTAACCTCAAATATCCCACGCAATACAATTTAATTTCCTTTCACACTATTTGCAGAGTTCAGCTATTTTAAGCCAAAAATGCTTAAAATCGGCTGATGGTTGATTTTATTTAAAGGTTTTGGATACTAAAAAAACTGAATAGGCCTATTAACAATAATTGTTGAATAGCAATAAATAGGTTGTGTTGAATATATAGAAAATCAATGGTTCTAAATGAACCATACAGGCTTCATGGCTATACTAATGCTTGCCTTTATTCAGTTAGGAGCAAAATAAAAACCTTACCACTAGCAGTAGCAGACGAAAAATTGAGGGAATTACGTGAGTTCCAAAACAGTGAAAGTTTAAAGTTATGTATACAGGACTTGAATAGTTTGGAGAAATGACAATGAATAGCCAACAAAATGAGAGCTGAAGATTTTCTTATGGTCAAAGACAAAGAAGAAGAGAGAGTTGAAAATTAAAATTTAAATACACCACAAGGGATTTCTTGTTAGCCTCCTGGCCTCTAGTCTGGTGACTCAAAGTTAGTGAGCCTATGCCTATTACAAAAACTGTGAGTGAGGAAAATGTCTTATTTGGAAACATTTTATTAAAGTAAGTTAATAGTGAAAAGTGTGATACATGAAAGTGAAAAGTGAATTAAGTAACTGTAACAGAGGATTCTCTTTTTATGTTTTATTAAATGTATTTCATAGGTCAATATGGTTTATGGTTATATCTTCTCAATCTTTTTATTGGGTACATTCCTTTATAGGCCTAGACCATTTGTTAAGAAAGCAACTTTTTTAACTTCACTGTATTAACATAATCAGCATTATACAAAGTAATATTTGTTCCTTCACATAAATCAGGATTTAATAATGTTAAAAAATAAGATTAAAATCCAGAACGCACATGTCTCGTAATGTACGAGAAGGAAAATCTCGTCTCGATCTCGTCTCGAAATTTTATGAGAATAAAAAAGTCTCGTCTCGTCTCGAACTAAAAATCCAATCTCGTCCATCCCTAGAATGTACCCAATAAAAAGGTTGAGAAAATATAGGCTCACCATAAACCCTACCGACCTACGTTTAGTAAAACATAAAAAGAGAATCCTCTGTTACAGTTACTTACTTCACTTTTCACTATTAACCTACTTTAAAATGTTTCCAAATAAGAGCTTTTCCTCACTCACAGATTTCTAGTAGGCATAGGCCTACTAACTTTGAATCACAAGCCTAGAGGCCGGGAGGCTAACAAGAAATAACTTTCAATTGGAGGATTTTAATTTTAAAACAATCTCTTCTTCTTTGTCTTTGTCCTTAAGACAATCTTCAGCTCTCATTTTGTTTGCTACTTATTGTCATTTCTCCAAACTATTCAAGTCCAGTATACATAACTTTCACTGCTTTCGAATTCATGTAATTCCCTCAATTTGTCGTATGCTAGTGGTAAGGTTTTTATTTTGCTCCTAACTGAATAAAGGCAAGCATTAGTGTAGCCATGAAGCCTGTATGGTTCTGGTAAGACCATTGATTTTCTATGTATTTAACACAACCTATTTATTGCTGTTCAACAATTATTGTTAAAGGCCTATTCAGTTTTTTTTTAGTATCCAAACCTTAAAATAAACTCAACCATCAGCCGATTTTAAGCATCTATGGCTTAAAATAGCTGAACTCTGCTATAGGTCACGCCATATAAGTTGACGAATGGCCAAAAACAGCTGGGTAGGGCGAGGGGAGGAGAGGGGGTACTTTTCCAAAAACATCGAGCTTACGTTACATGCAATTTTTTATATAACAGCTGATTATCCAATCATTTTAACTGAATAGTAGTGAAAATTCATTCGTCATGTTACGTGGCGGGGGTTATAAGAGTGTGAAAGTAAATGTATTACGTGGGATATTTGAGGTTAGCCATTATTCAATCTGATTGGCTATCTTGTCATTCATCTGATTGTCACTACTATTCTTACTGCCAATGTCAAAACAGCTCTTAAATTTGTCAAAAATTATTTGAATCAGTTTTAAATAATCATCTTGAAGCAATTAAATGTCAAATAATGATTGTTTATTGATTATAAAGTTTTCCCAATGTTCTAAAGATTTATCAAACAAATGAATTATCTTATAAATCAGAAGCTATGTTGACTCCGCCCACTACTGTTGATTGTCAGTACCACAAACTCACTAACAGTCCGTGCAGATGCAGCCTAGAGCCGTCTCCAGTCCAGTTCAAATCTTGGAAGTCCAACCGTTTATGATGGCAATTTAAGTTTGAAGTTGTGAGGAGGATAGGAAAATAAAACACTTCACATTGCTTCAAAATAATTTATTTTGCAGTATTAAATTCGTAGATTATTTATACCCGGTTTTATTGTTATTCACGAATTATTTCTCGTCTCGAAAAATCTCGATCAAAATAAAATCTCGTCTCGGGTAACGAGATTAAAAATTTCTTGAAAATTTCTCGTAATTTCGAGACCCGTCCATCCCTAGCAAAAACTCACTTGTTTAATGGGATCAAATCCCTGATCTTTCATATTAGAGTCAAGATGCTGACTTTTAGGGTAGTAATGACTTAAATTTACTTAACTTGTACAGTGTTTTTTGTTTTCTTAATGTTGAACGATATACCTAGTTTAATTAAAAAATATTTATGTGCCTAAAATGCACAAATATGTGTTAGACATTGTAACCAAGAATAATTTATGTTTTGTGTTTCAGATGCGCAACCTGATCCTGTCAGCTTTCCCCAGAAACATGAGACTGCCCGACCCCTTCACTCCGAACCTCAAAGTGGACATGCTCGCGGAAATCAGCCATGCCCCTAGAGTGCTCACCAACTACGCCTCCACCATCCAGCCCGGCACTTTCAAAAAGGTGAACACCGCTCAGATTAGTAAAGGGGATAACATTTTGATTTGTTCCAAACTCTCTGGGGAAAATAGTCTCTGGCGCTTCAAAAATAATTATGAAGATGATATCAACCCTGAAATATATTTCCAATTCACATGAGAATGTTATTTCCTTCAAGATTTAAGATCTCAAAATCTAGCAAAATATGAATAATGTGTTTTCAGATCAATTGGTTTTAATAGGTTCAACATTAAGAATTAATTATTACAAGACTGCCTAAAAATAATATTTTCTTTTATTCTAGCATTAGCTGATAAATACTTATCAAAATTGAAAATAGTCAGCGAGCACAAATAAAATTCAAAACTTTTGTTAACACAGTATAATATAACAAGAATAGCTTGCAACTGACATCCCCAATTTTAATTTTGATTTATGATCTTGGTTCACTGCCTTATTTCTTGATGTAAACTGATGCGAATGGGTCAGCATTGTAGTGGCGAGCGCCCGAATTTTTGAAACCACGAGTGATTATAAGAATTTGAATCCCTGCCATAAATGACAGTCATTTATTTGCCATCCACCAGTATTTAAGCGACTCCTCTCCCTTAATTTTCTAATACGCTCAACGCATAGATTTCTTGTCAATGTGGACAAGTCAAAGTAAAGTAAACAATGCTATCAACCATATAAATTAAAGTAAATCAAATGAAAAGTGTAACTAAAACTCTCAACACCTTTGGAGTTCCCCCTCCCCCCATATTAAACAAATAATTTCAAACTATAGGAAGGACTACATTTCATCATTAGGGTGGAAAGTGGCTTATTTCTGGCTGTGATCGAATTTACCTAATTATTTTATAGAATCTTAATTCATTGTGCAGAACAGCTACAAACTCCTTTAATGGCTTGTCTGTATCTCATTTCTCAAGTATTAAGATTGATTATTTCAATAACTCATTAGGATCAAAGAATGGAATAACTTTTTTGATTTGAGTTAAGAATACTTTAATAATTCACCATTAGTAACAAATTAAATGATATATGACTTTTTATAAATAAATACTGCCAATTTCAGGTGTTCAGTGATGTAAATGCCCTTAGAGACAGGATGCTAATTCCATTAATACCTACAATGTGTAGGATTAATAAAAAAATCAAAGCAGCAGATTTATTATAAAAATACTCTTAGTGCTATGTTTGATAGAATTGCCATTAGCATCTAGAATCAAAAATAATTACTAGGGTGTTAAAATCTTTTGTTGATTTTCCGAAGATTTTTTACACTCATTGTGCATTTTGCCATAGTTAACACTAAGGATGTGTCGAATCCGAATCTCGAATCCACCGAATCCTAAGAAAAGATTCGGATTCGAGATTCGATGAACAATGGACGGAACCAAAAATTTCGGGGAAAATTTCGGGAGAAAATTTGTCCCGATCATCGGGCGGGATTTTCTTTTTACTCGGGAATTTATCAGGTCGGGAACTGCCGAACGGCGCGGCGGGCGCGATTGCGGCTGGCGTTCTCGGTCGGCGATCGCGGCTGGCATTCTCGGCCGGCGATCTCGGTCGGCAATCGCGGCCGGCGGTCTCGCTAAAGAGGAACGGCACAAACACACGCGGCCACATTCCACGAACGCTCGAGACGATCTATTGTTCAGCTTATCTATTGTCCGACCTCCGGCAGTAATTTATTCGAGAGGGGTTTTTTGTTCCTAGTACCAAGTGCTATTTTCTGAACCAATTGTCATAGAAAACTAAGGGATGGCTCATTTGATTCGTCTAATTCTTACAAATTTAACAAAATTTCAACCAAAGTTGTGTGACTTTCCAATCAAAGGGAAAATGACAAAGTATTGTTAAATAAACCAATCTTAAATTGAATTACTGTTTTATAATGTTAAAAGAATCTTATTATGATTTAATATAATTTTTAAATGAAAAACTTTAAATCACATTAAATATGTCTTTTAAAATTTAACATTAAAAATATATTTATTAGATTTTGAAGTTCATAACTTTAAACTTTCATTGTTTTTTATTGATGTTTTCATCATACACTCCTTTAATACATACATCATACTTAAAAAGATATTACTCCCTTGTACTTTGGCTTTTAAATATTATTTCTTAATAACGACTCTTATTTGTTAACTCTAAGAATAAGATTGACATTGACATTATAGAGAGAGAATAAATCTGTAAATTTAATCCTTGTTTCGGGACTCGAGATTCGAGATTTGATTTTTTCGGATTCGGATTCGAGATTCGAAATTCCTGGATTTGACCATCACTAGTTAACACCCTTGTTCACCGTGTTTCGCAGGACCTAGACTCGTACCTGAAGCTGCGCGCGCCGGTGACTTTCCTCTCGGAGCTGCGCAGCAACCTTCAGGTGTCCAACGAGCCGGGGATGCGCTACAACATCCCGCTGATGAACGCTCTGGTGCTGTACGTCGGCGTGCAGGCCATCAACTACATCCGCAGCAAGGGCCTCACCCCCAACATGACCACCATCGCGCACTCCGCTCACATGGACATCTTCCAGAACCTGGCCGTCGACTTGGACACCGAAGGTCAGATTTAGTTGGTTTCTTTAACACATAGGATCTTTATTTCATAAGAATTTTCTGTTTGAAGTCCTCTGAAGTACAAATCGTATTATTTAAGACTTCATCAATACAGACCTTGGCGGGACTGGGGCTATAGTAAGATGCACGAAAATAGTCCGATGGAAATTTAAACAGCTGTATCCCCCCTCACCCCCTCTCACCCTGCAATGTTGTCATTTGTGGTTAAGTTTACCATGTGTAATACAGTATGAAAATGTATTTCAGAGTGAATTTGGCAACAATGTATTGACGCCCATCGGACTATTTTCGTGAATCCTACTATAGGCCTAATATTCAAAAAGATCAAAGCAGACGAACAATGATGTAAAAAGTTGCTAAACTGATGTTTAGTGACATTTCATTGTGAATTTCCCATGTGATCCATACATAACTAAGATTGACGTGATCAGATACGGTTCTATTTTAGTAAAGTGATAAAAATGAGAAAATAAGTCTCGATTTCTATAAACTTAAATTAAACTGACCATTGTAATATTCAGTGTGGGTGAACAGACCTTACTTCCTGTCAGGTCATAGGAGAATGCCTGCCAGGCGTTGAGAGCTCAGCATTATCCTGATTAACGTGTAATATACATTTAGTGAATTAAAACTCCCGTCTTGGATTAAAGCCTACCTTGGAATGATTCACAGCAGGGTTGTTGTCGTACATTTTACCATCTACCATCACCAAATTCAGGACCTTTTCCAATGTTTATGAGATATTATTAATGGAAGATAAAGTAATTTTTCATTAGCGTTGTCCGTTGTGTCGCCAGGTCGCTACCTGTTCCTGAACGCCATCGCCAACCAGCTGCGCTACCCTAACAGCCACACGCACTACTTCAGCTGCACGCTGCTCTACCTGTTCGCCGAGGCCAACACCGAGGCCATTCAGGAGCAGATTACTCGGTACGTTCACATTCACCACCACAGAGAAGTGGAAGGGGTTATACTCTCCAAGGAAATAGGTTCCATTCAATTCGTTGAGTCTTTTAGTGTCAAACAATTTTATTTCAACAGAGAGCTGAAACCATTTTTATGTACTTTTCGAGGGACTTGTTTTAATGATTTGTAAAAAAGGATCAGCCTAGTTCATAAAGCAAAGCTTACTGTTGAACAGTTTTGTATTTAGAGAAGATAAAATTTTAATGTGTTCTTAAATTTTAAGACATCTTTATCAGCATCACTTCTGTATTGCCTTCTGTAATCAATGCAGATTTTTGTAGAGCCTAAACCCATGAAAAGGAGTTTCTCAAAAATACAAATTTTTGTTATCTTAGGTAGGTACTGAAATTGCTCGTAGCATCAAAGCACGTAATTGAAAATAAACAAGTTTCCCCTGAAGGACTCTTGAATTTTTTTAGATCTGAAACATATTAAGTCAGCTAAATTAAATATAAACTAGTAAATATAATATTTTGTTATATTGTTGGGGTTTTTAAAGTAAAATTTCTATTCTCGAGATTCATAGAATTTGTAAAGTTAAATTCTAAAAATATTAAAATAACTCTAGATTTGTACGTGGTTCAGTGTGTAGTTAGTAATAGTAACAATGTGTCGGTAGTGTTCTGCTGGAGAGGCTGATAGTGAACCGTCCTCATCCGTGGGGTCTGCTGATCACGTTCATCGAACTCATCAAGAATCCATCGTACAAGTTCTGGAACCACGAGTTTGTACATTGTGCTCCAGAAATTGAAAAGTAAGTCATCTCACATTTTTATCAACACCTTTTTTTGGATTTAGATGAAAAGACTGCAATTAAAGTGTTTTTCTATTTCTTTTTTCATGGCGCCTTCACTTGTTTTGCTGCCCTAAGTTAACTTTCAAGGAGTGAGCTCGTTCACTCCTCTCGCTCGCTCTGAGGACTAGCTCATTCATGTCGCTCTCTCTTACCTCAATGCGTAGTAAAATGAATAACCAATTATAATGAGTAATCAGTTTAAAATATCTATTAGGGATGGACGGGAATGGATTTTTAGTTCGGGACGGGACGGGAATTTTTATTTCCCATCCAGTTTCGGGACGGGATCGGGACGGGAATGCTCTTCTCGACGCTATCGGGAAATATTCGTTTTGACTTTTATCTGAGTGTCGTACAAACTAAATATCAACTAGTTCTCCTTCCAACTTGTTCCACTTGTTTTTGTATAAGTTACTGTACAATGAATGTCCTTTTGTTGAAAAAAATAAAATATATAGTTTTGATATTTGTAGGATGCAATAAGATCATTGGAAAGTATACATTTTATTGTAACCAAATAAATTTAAGTTGAATCACTAAAAACACATAAAGGAAAAATGTTGCCCATGTCTTATTTAATACAAGTTTTGTTTAATGAAATATTAAACATTTGGTACGAAGAATGAAAATAAACATTATGTACGGTACCGGTATGAAAAAAATATAGATTAAAACAATTGGAAAAATTGTAAAGAAAACAATACTATACTACAATAAATAATTCCTGCTCAGATAAAAAAAGAACAAAAAACCACAAATTGAAATTAGAATAAATAAAACACTCAGAAAAGAAGTTGTTCAACAAGCCAATGCCATTTATAACCCGAAGAAATATTTTGCCAATTTTTTTATATTCATTGACTTTACTGAGACAGTTTCTTACTTGAAGAGTATAAATAAGAAAATTGAACTAAGAAATTATAACCTATTAGACATTATACTATTATTGTTATTTACATGAATTCATTTAACTATTTTTTGCTACATCAGAAAAAAAATTAAGGAGTGTATGATGAAAAAAATTTTAAAAATTTAAATTTAAAGCTATAAACCCTCAAATCTAATAAATATAAGCCGTCCTTGTTACCGCGATCGTAGGCCGCGACAGCCGTCCTCAGAGAGCGCGTCGGCCGCCATCGCCGTCTTCGTTAGCGAGATCTTCGACCGCAATCGACGTCCTCGTTAGCGAGATCGTCGGCCGCGATCGCCATCCTCGTTAGCGAGATCGTCGGCCGCGATCGCCGTCCTCGTTAGCGAGATCGTCGGCCACGATCGCCGTCCTCGTTAGCGAGATTGTCGGCCGCAATCGCCGTCCTTGTTAGCGAGATCGTCGACCGCAATCGACGTCTTCGTTAGCGTGATCGTCTGCCCCGATCGCCGGCCGCGATCGCCGGCCGCCGTTCGGCAGTTCCCGTCCCGATAAATTCCCGAGTATAAAAAAATCCCGCCCGATGATCGGGACGAAAATTTCCCGAAAATTTTTCCCGAAATTTCGGGACCCGACCATTCCTAATATCTATGTTCTTAAGACTAGCATAGGAACTTAAAGCCACCGAAGCAGATCCCTTAGGTATTTCCAAAACAAAAGTAAGCCTCTGACAATTTGCGATATTTTTCTTTATTCCTGGAAAATTTTACCACAAGTATCAAGTGGGTTTGAAAGTGTACCAAACTCGATTTTCGATTCGATTATATAATGGTAAAGTATAATGGTAATCAAACACTAATTTTGACACTATTCATCTAAAGAAATGTAGTTAGTAAATGAATATATCTATTTGTGTGTTAAGAGCGTAAAATTCACCATTGCCACTCGAGAATTGTACGCCACACGAAGCATCAGCTTTAGCCAAACATTTCAAGAGCGGCAATGACTATTTGCGCTCATAATACACACAAGATTTTTCCTACCAACATAATTGCAATAGATTAAATGTTTTATTTGTTTCTGTTGAAACACACTGTTAACTATCAAACATAACGTCAAACAATAAAAGAAGCAGTTACTAAATGACCAACAACGGTGGCATGGTTTGTAATAACAGCGGACTTTAAATTGATTGATTGACTTAATTTGATTTAGTGAGCGGTAAAGAACATTGCCGCCCTAGAGCTAAAAAGAAACGGAAAGCAGAATTGAACTGTTTTATGTATGGTTTACAGGTGTGGCAATGTGATTATTTCCATGGAGTGGTAGGAAATATAATATTCTGATTCTGTTGATGTGCTTGCCCCATAATGCATATTGTCGTAATTCATTGGTTAAATGTTCAAAATTTTTAGCAGAGGCTCAGAAGCACTTAATAATAATTAATAAGTAAAATAACTTCTAAAAAACTTAGGTACCATGGAATTTTACTTGAAAACACTGTCATCAGTATTAAAATTCTAAATGTGCTGGCACTTTATTTATGTTAATTTATTATTTTTCAGGTTGTTCGAGTCTGTAGCGAGATCTTGTATGGTCCAGAAACATGTTCAGGTCCCTGCTGAAAATGAACTTTCTGAGTTGTAAGTAAAATATCTTAAATACGTATCAATTGTATTAATAATTTTGCACTGACCTGTCGGTAAAGACAGGGAAATTTTCTAAAATGAAAAGTACGAGTGAAATTTAAAATAAAATATAAGTTGGGCTAAACTTTTGTGTTGTAAATTGAGGAATGTACAAGTGTTTACTTATTTGAGTTGCTGAATAGTTTTTATTCAATTTTTAGTCCAGCATCGGTAACATTGAGAAAGTATGAAGAAAATATAAAAGTTAAAAAAGTAATAATAATCAAATATATATTCAGGTGTTAATATTTTATTCACTCTTAATTTACTTATCTATTGTATTTTTCAGGCAGAACTTGAATAACCAAACTGCGTTCTCTGTCGCCTAGAGTCTTCAAAATGAAACAAAATACAATCTACAATCCATATTGTCCTCATTTTAATTGTTTTATTTCAATCAAGTTTTAGTTTACATGATTTCAAAAGTTGCTTTTAAAAAAGTGTTATAATTCCAATAGTGTAGTTTTCATATAGTGTGTTAAGTGTGCCTTTTTTGTTCTTTTTAAAAGGACTCAAGTACAATAATATTGTTTAATTACCTACTGTAGGTCAGAGTCTAGTTATCAAGTGAAGTATCTGAGATATAATAATAAGATGGAGATAATCCCAACTGAAGACTGGAGGATGGCCAACCCACCTCTTCATTGTATTATTGTGCTTTGTCATTATCAAGGTTTTAAAATTAGTACATGATGCACAAAAAGTATTTTTCCTGAAAAGGTGAATCATGTCCTGTGAAATATGTATGTATAATTAAATCTTGTAAATGTATTTCTGTAATAAACTTCATATATAAATATTTGGTTGTAAGTTATTTTTATCCTGAGTAACATATTACCGATCTTATTGGTCTCATGTTGTCACATCTAAGCGATGGGGACAAGTTCAAATTCAAATTCAGAATATCTTTAATTTTTATTTGTACAATCCGTACAATAAATAGTGTCAAGTTCTTAATTACTAATACTTAATTCTAAGATGGCAATGAATAAAATTCATCTAATGAATAAATAGGCCTTTCAAATAAAAATTTTGTGAGGTTAGACTTAAATTTTTTGATGTCTACATTTCTCTCATTTCCATAGGGATACTTTTCAAAATTTTTACTCCTTTGTAAGAAGGCTTAGTCTTAAAAACCTCAAGGTTATGTTGTGGTAAAACAATATCAGTTTTGTTTCTGGTGTTGTATGTGTGATTTTCACTGTGCATTTTAACCTATCATAGTTGTTCTTCACATGCATTATACATCCTAGCACATACAAACCAAAAACTGTTAATATTTTTAAATTAGCAAAGTGTTGCCTCACTGATTCATTATAATCCAAATTTAACATTATCTTTAAGGCTTTTTTCTGTAAAACTAATATTCTACTCAAATTTTGTTGGGAAGTGCCTCTCAAGTTAGTGATTTGATTTGATTTGTCTGTGCTACCAAAGATATGGCGATCTGCACTCATTTTATGATATCAACCTAAAAGAGGAGGTTGTCTTTGATAAGATTTGCAATAACTTCCTTTTCAAGTTGGGGAAGAAAAAGGACTGTTGTGTTAGTTCAGTTGGTAGTAGTTTTTGTTCAAGTTTAAGCCACAGCTAACCACAATATTAATAGAACAGCTATTAAGTAGCTTCAGAGCTACTTCTTTCACGACTTTATGGGTAAACAAATACAAGTGTTATGACTAATGTAGGATATGCTTTCAATAGAGTTTTGAAGCCATGGATAACCATAGGTGAGTCAGGAAGGTGGATGGAAAAGTACAACAAATTCAAAAATCAACTTAAGATTTTTCTAATTGACCATAAATTTTATAGTTTAGAAGAATTTATAAAACCATAACAATTAACATTGAATAGGAACAACATGAATTTTTAGTAGTAAAACACGATTTTAAATATTAGGTTTAGTAGTAGGAATAGATTATTTTAGAACAAGGACACATTCATGTACATATTTTTGTATGTGTTGAATAAAGATTCGAACATTGAATAGGAACAACATGAATTTTTAGTAGTAAAACACGATTTTAAATATTAGGTTTAGTAGTAGGAATAGATTATTTTAGAACAAGGACACATTCATGTACATATTTTTGTATGTGTTGAATAAAGACTCGTTTGATTTGATTTGATGGCGCAGAAGAGGAGGTGCCCTGAGAGATGTAGATACAGTGATTCCTCAGGACAACAGTCTACTTTCAAGGCCTTGCAACCAAGTGATTCTAAGAATTCTTTCTCAACACATAACTGTTACAAAGGGAAATTGTCATGTGCATAACTGTTAAGCGGGTTCAAGAATTAATTGAAAGTAAAGCTAACAAGGTCTGTAGAGGAAAAAGCATAACTTCTTCCTAAGGTCAGTTGAATAGCTATTTTTATGTTCCGGATATGAAGCGTCAAAACTAAAAAGGAAGTCAAGTTACGTTATAATATTTATCATTACACAGCTGATTGAAAAAGAGAATGAAGCAGTCTTGACACGGGTACTATATTTATCCAGGGTGTCCACGCAACGGGAATTGCGGGAATTATACGGGAATTTTAATCGGCGGGAATTATACGGGAATTTTAATCGGCGGGAATTATACGGGAATTTCCGAAAAATGCGTGATTTTTCATAATAGTTGAAATTAAAAGACGCTAATGACTGCCCAATGGAGACGTCCGTGTTCTCCGAACGGAGACGTCCGTGTTCTCCGAACGGAGACGTCCGTGTTCTCCGAACGGAGACGTCCGTGTTCTCCGAACGGAGACGTCCGTGTTCTTCTAACGAGGACGTCCGTTTTTGCCGAACGGAGACGTCCGTGTTCTTCTAACGAGGACGTCCGTTTTTGCCGAACGGAGACGTCCGTGTTCGCAAAACGGAGACGTCCGTTTTTGCCGAACAGAGACGACGTTACCGCCGAATGAAGACATCCATGTCCGCCGAAAGGGGACGCAATTGTTTGCCGAACGGAGACAAACCGTGTCCGCCGAATGGAGACGCCCATGCCCGCTCACCGAAGACGCTCGTATGTGCCGAACAGAAACATCCTTCACCGTCAATTAAGATCGGGGACGTTCGTGGCCGATAATCGAAGACGCTCGTATCCACCGAACAGAGATGTGCGTTGGTCGGAGACGCTGGAGTCCGCCGACCTTAGATGGGTGTCTCCGCTGAACGGAGACGCTCATGTGCGCCGATCGAAGACGCTCGTATCCGCCTAATGGAGACGACCGTCACCGCCGAACGGAGAAGACCTGCGCCGGTTGGAGACGACATTTATCACCGAACGGAGATGACCGTCACCGCCGAACGAAGAAGACTTTCACCCTTCACCGCCGATCGGAGACAACCGTTATCGCCGAACGGAGATGACCATGTCCGCCGAATGGAGACGCTCATGTCCGCCGATTGAAGACGCTCGTATCCGCCAAACATAGACGTTCGTCACCGTCAAACAAAGATGTCCGTGACCGCCGACCGGAGATGTGTCCGCTGAACGGTGATGCCCATTCCCATCGATCGGAAACATTCCGGAGACGTTCGTTCCCGTCGATCGAGGACATATCCGCCGACAGAAGATGCCTCTGTTGGCCGGTCTTTGGACTTGTTGGTCATCAGGTATGCTTACTGTGTTTTGTGTTTATCTACGCCAGTGACATTTTTTAACGTTTTGACGGGGAACGGTCCAAACCCCAGACTTGTTACTATCTAACATCAACCAGTTGTTAGAAAGCATCATTAATTAATGGCCCAATGTCAAATTATGGCAACTGGGTCCGGAATCGAACCCTTAAAAAGCTACTTAACTTTTCTCAGGATCGAACCAGCAACCTTAATTTGGATTCAAAGGCGAGCACTATAACCACTCAGCTACCCAGCCAGTTAATTAATTGTTGATTGAATCCGCAAGTCTTCGTCAATCATGTCCGCCGACCAGGGCGATCGTGTTCGCCTTTCTTAGGCAATCATGTCCGCCAACCGGAAACGACCGAGTCCACCGATCGGAGACACTCGTTTCCGCCGAACGGAGAACCCCGACGGTGTCCACCAACCGAGACGTGCATGTCCTTTGACTTATTAAATCTTGTTCGCCAGTCTTCGTCAGTCATGTCCGCCGACCGAGGCGATCATATCCACCAGTCTTTTATTGCGATCGTGCCCGCGATCGCATCCGCCAACCCCGACGATCATGTCTTAGGCAAGCGTGTCCGCCATTTTTTGGTGATAGTGTCTGCCGACCGGGATGATCGTGTTGACCAACCGGGGCGATCGTATCCACCGCTCTTAGGCGATTATACCCGCCGACCGAGATGATTGTGTCCGCCGAACGGAGATGTTTGTGTCGACCGATTGGAGGCGCTTGCTCCTTACCTTTGTGACGTTTTCCGGGCCTCCATTGATTGAACATCAATAATCATTATATTATTATATGAATTGTTATAAACGTTTTGAAGTATATTTGAGTCGACAAAATAGCGGTATAACCGGCGGGAAAACGTGAATTATCGGCGTGAATTGCGGGAAAAATGCGGGAATTTCGTGAAGTTAATTTTGTGGACACCCTGTTATCGTAACGACACTATTACCATTGACTAAGGATACAAAGGAGATGTATATTCAATGCTATTACTCAATTTTACATTTGGATTATTAGTTAATAATAAACCATTAGATAATGACCAAATTAACAATTATCAATCAAGGTACAAAGAGTAACAAAGAGTAAAATCATTGACTATAGTAGGATTCACGAAAATAGTCCGATGAGAGTCGATGCATTGTTGCCATATTTATTCTAAAACAAGTTTTCTACTGTATAATAACACATGGTAAACATAACCACAAATGACAACATTGCAGGGCGAGAGGGGGTGAGGGGGGACACAGCTGTTAAATTTTCCATCGGACTATTCTCGTGCATCTTACTATAGGCCTTGATAGTATCTAAAGTCAATGGTAAAATGTTTTTTTTTTAACTGACTAAAACTATATATGGAGACATCCACGGATGTCGCAGAAACTGACACCATAGCTCTTATGGGATGTAGCTCACCTGGTACTACAGTCATCTTGATGAAAAATCAGTTTATATTACAAAAACGGTGGTCATGAATTTGTATAGACGTATAGAGTTGGAGTTGGAATTAATTACTCTATGTAAAGAGCGGTAAAATCTTTCTAATAAATTTTCTTTCTGCTATTTCATTTTGTTGTTTTGTTTTGTTTTGTTGTTTGGTTAATATTATTGGTTGTTTGTTGTTTTGCGTTTTGCGTTGTTTGTGGTTGTCAACCTGTTGCTGTTGCTACTACAGTTCAAGTTCAAAACAAAAAGTATTATTTAATTTTGTTTTTGTTGTGTTTTCTGTCTTCTCTGTAGAAGTCTTGCTAACTAACCATATTAAATTGTCATATTTATTAACTTTTCGCATTGTGAGTTAGGCTATTTGGTTCCTAAACGAGATGGAAGGAAGAGGCTATCCTAATGAGGAAGAAAAATGTTTTGATCCAACTTTCAATGATTTTGAATGGTTATAGGCCTACATTTAAATTCATTTTTTCAGTAAGTATTTTTCAGTTGGATTTTTATGACACTTTGATTTTAGATTACAGTGAGCAAGGTCAGTCTATGGCAAGGACAAGACCAAGAAATTTAATGCATTAGCAATCCTTTCTAATAGGCCTAGTACATTGCATGAAAATAGACCGATGGGAGTTCATGCACTGTTGCCAAATCGACTCAGAAATGTATTATATTGTCACTTCAGAAACAACACCGCCTAGGCCTGAGTGATCTTTTTGGCAAAGTTGAGGTATTGTATCTCTATAGAAACATATCGTCCCTTAACATGTTCGTTACCACAATATTGAAATAAAATTGTAACCACAGACTGCCGCCGCAATTTTGCGGCGGGCGAGTTCTATTCAGAGCCCACAGCCGCAGATCTGCAGCGGCTGGGCTTATCAAAAGAGACTGCCCCGGAGATCTGCGGCGATGGTTACATGATAAGTTACTAAATACAAAATTTCTTTGGTACGGTACGGTCTATTTTAAAGGAAAGATAGCTTAGGCACTGTCTACGGGATTGTCCACCGCATGTGTGCGGCGCTTGTTCTGTGGCTAGGACGATCATTTTCAATGATGTCACTGGCCAGTTGGCAACACTTGTAGACAGATTCTATTGATTCTATTCATGGTCTGTGGCGTAAGTCACAGCCACTAGGGCCGGTCTACAGGGAAGTCCATGATTTTGTTGGTGGGATGAGGGAGTGGCGTGGCTGCCGCATATATGCGGCGGCTGGTAGCGTATGTGTTAAGAAACAACACTGTCTAAGTGACATTTTTGGCAAAAGTGAGATTTTTGCATCTTAATGGAAACATAAGTTAGGCCTATCCATTTAAAACGTCCTCACAAAGTAGTTTAGTGAAAATCCAACAGAATTCGTGGCTTTCGTGATTCTTCTAACGCCGCCTATCTCACAAACTAAAAAACCACCGCCAATGTCCACCTCCACCAGATTTGTTCTAGCATGATAGTCAACAAGAGACGGATGTCATTCGGCATAAAGTGAAACTTAGTATTTACCTTTTTGATTGACTTCAATTGATTTTTTAAAGATTATAGATAGCCTACCTAGTGTTAGTTATTGTCTTATTGTGAGATTTTGGCATCTGAATGGAAACATATGCATTTAAAACGTCCTCACAAAATAGTTAAGTGAAAATCCAACAGAATTCGCATCTACATACATACTACATACATACATCCCTCACCCTTTCTCTTCCTTCAATATCCCATTCTTCAAGGGACATCAAAACTCAACTTGAACAGAATCTTGCATCTTCAAAAAGTATCAATAATTATGCTTTTAAAAACTTCCCTTTGATGCTCATTGTAAAGACCATTTCAGGAAATTAAAGATAATGACTGTTTTTAGCCTATACAGGGTTAGGCAAAAGTCTGGACACCCCCAGTTAACTTTTTAACGCATTGCAGTAGGAAAACCAAACTCGGCACATGTTTACAACATCAAAATCTGCACTTTTTCATCAACTACACAACTTTGCCCCTGCCCCCAAAATGGGGTATTTTGGGGGCAGCCCCAAATTTTCAAATGTAAACTCCTATCGAGTGACCCCTCATTTTAAACTATTTATCAAGAGAAATTGAATGGCACAAATCGGATGTCAATATCTCATCTCTAACCAAAATGGCAGCCATTTTAAAATTCGAGAAAGGTAAATTGACATTTGTTGAAATTAAATCGGAAATTAGCTTTTTTAGAATTGAGAATCTGGAATTATTTTAGAATTGAACCTACTAGTTCATTTCTGCTACTAGGTTCAATTCTAAAATAATTCAAGAAATTATAAATTATAAAAAGCTATTTTCCGATTTAATTTTAACAAATGTCAATTTACCCTTCTCGAATTTTAAAATGGCTGCCATTTTGGTTAGAGATGAGATATCAACATCCGGTTTGAGCCATTCAATTTCTCTTGATAAACCGTTTAAAATGAGGGGTCACTCAATAGGGGTTTACATTTGAAAATTTGGAGCTGCCCCCAAAATAGCCCATTTTGGGGGCAGGGGCAAAGTTTTGTAGTTGATGAAAAAGTGCAGTTTTTGATGTTGTAAACATGTGCCGAGTTTGGTTTTCCTACTGCAACACGTTAAAAAGTTAACTGGGGGTGTCCAGACTTATATGTTAGGGATGCGGCATTTTAAATTTAGCGAAATGGAGCTCGGCTTATTTTTGCAGATCACGGGCTGATCATGTGTCACTCGTGACCTTGCCGAGTAAGGTGGGTTCCCCCACCACGCGCAAAATTGCCAGTGCGAATTCGCGAAAACCTAGAGTTAGTTGAAGACTGGACCCGCTCCGAGAACCACCCAGACCGATGTTTATCATCCAGCTTCTTCTTCTGTTAATCCATACAGGTTAGCTAGTTATAGGATCTGACAAGGCAATAGTTCCCGATAGGTTCTCATAATGTCCAGAGTTTTGTTACACTCGCTCATGGCCTTCAGCCATCAATATTAAGCAGTTTGAAAAAGAATTGTGCAGTACATCTTTTGATTAATTAAAGAATTCACGCCCATCTATGAGTTATTATTTATTTCCCTGAGCTAGGGACAAGGGGCTATATAGCCCGTAACATATACTTGCTTGCCCATCTCAAATTTTGAAATGGCTGCCATTTTGGTTAGGGGCGAGATATCGACCTCCGGTTTGCGCCATTTAATTTCTCTTGATAAACCGTTTAAAATGAGGGGTCACTCGATAGGGGTTTACATTTGAAAATTTGGGACTGGCCCCAAAATACCCCATTTTGGGGGCAGGGGCAAAGTTGTGTAGTTGATGAAAAAGTGCAGATTTTGATGTTGTAAACATGTGCCGAGTTTGGTTTTCCTACTGCAACGCGTTAAAAAGTTAACTGGGGGTGTCCAGACTTTTGCCTAACCCTGTATATATTTAGAACAGTTTTGCACATTAAAAAAATGAGAGGATCTTGCCAAGACATCTTAACAACCACACCCACAACACAAGAAACCAAAAAAAATTTCAAACAAAATATAAAAAAAATAGCAAAGAAAATTCCAAATTATGCTGGTGTAAGATATTACAATAACCTCCCAGATGAAATAAAGAGTGAGGCTAGCCTCAGAATTTTCACTAAAAAGTTAAAAGAATTTCTCACGCTAAAAGCATTTTACAGTTTTGAAGAGTTTTTTACGAAATTAATTAAACTGAGTTTAAAATAAGTAGGCCCTACCAAGAATAATACCTTACTTTTATTAAAACATTTTATGTTTATATGTATATATTATTAATACCAGTAATCGTACTGTAATGACTTAACTGTTTTGTTTTGACGCCATTCATGTATATTGTAATATATATATAATTGAATAAAGATTTATTGAATTGAATTGGCTTGCGCATAATGACCATTAGAGGCAGATGTGCTTAACAGTTTGGCCGGGTCTCCTTATCCACCAATAATAATAACAACAACTCTTTCAGTATCTTTTCATCCAGCTTCCACTCTGTTAAGCAACATACAGTAGTTTTCATTGATGTTCTCGCAATATTACGTTCCATAAAGAAATAAAAACAGTAAAAATAATCCATATAGAGTTTAGTGAGACGGAGGATTTGGGTTGGTGTGAGTGTTGGAAACATTGATGGCCAACATATTACAGCAAACACCCTGAATAAAAAAAATCTGCCTATTCTGAACATGTTTTGTCAGGAGAATTCTGATTTTTCGTTGTTCGAACTAGACATGTAACGGATATCTGGTTACTATCCGGTATCCGGCCTATCCGGCCTTTTTTTAGTTTCCGGTATCTGACCGGATACTTGCTACTATTCGGCCAGATACCGGATACTTAAATCTGTAAAAGAAATTTTTTTAATACACTCTTTTTATTCAAATAATTTTATTAACATTAAC
Source organism: Neoaliturus tenellus (assembly GCA_030545055.2). Lineage (NCBI taxonomy): Eukaryota > Metazoa > Arthropoda > Insecta > Hemiptera > Cicadellidae > Neoaliturus > Neoaliturus tenellus. The sequence goes on along the minus strand of CM061531.1, from coordinate 333,921,819 downwards.
TGGTATTGCATTGTAGTACAAAATTCTGTAATTATAGAGCTTTAAAACAAAACAAAATTTTTTAATAAAATAATCTTGTTTGTATAATGAATAAAAACAAGTTTTTCAGCATGTATTTTCACCAAACGGTTGCATTTTGCTTCGTATACAAGTCCTGCTTCTGAGAATAGCCCTTCACCGTAGACACTGTTTCACTGTTGTTTGGCACTGGTTGACCCCTACTTGTAATGGTCTTCTTTTCGGTCAAGACAAACAACAAAAAAAGTCAATCTAAAAAACAAAACAAAAACAACAACAAACAGTAAAACGTACAGACTGACTGATAGCGAATAAAAAATTCGTGCCACCTACTGTCCCACAATCAGAGGGACAAGTTCTTACTTGTCTTTCCGTAAATCATCCTTAAACTAAAGGATACAACATGAGCCGGATATCCGGAGGCCGGAGATTCGGCGCTTCGGCCTAGAACCTTGCCGGATATCTGGTATCCGGTATCTGGCCAAAAGAACTTTCTGTTCGAACAAAGGAATTTCGGTCATTGATATGATATTAAATTTATGTGGAAACATGACCATTAAGGCCGGTTTTTTATAGTGTAATGGTCATTGATAAACTTTATCTTAGTGTTCATTTGATATGTGATGTTTGCAGTTACATACGGTACAAGTGACCAATTTGCGGTCCTATCATTGAGTGTCAATCTGATGTTCGAGTACTTCCTTATTGAGTAAATAGTGTGAATGAAAGAGCTTTGCGTCTTGCATTATTGATTAAATCCCCCAATGTTGGGTCCTAAGTAACACAATAATAAGCACAAGATAAGCCAGATAAGCACAAGATCCTAAGTAGCTCAAGCTCGGAATAGGACTTATTGTAATTGACATACAAGAAATTATGTCACTAAACTAGACCTATATAACCTAGACCAAAATAGATGGTGGATATTTTTAGTCATGAAATTTCTTTGGTTTCTTAAAAAAAAAATTTTCTAGTCATGAAGTTGATAAAAAAAACCATAGACATACTAATTACAGGTTTTTGGGACACCTGGTGTAGCCTAATATGGGATATATGTTTGGACCAAACTATATAGAATACAAAAGTCATTAGCTAGCAGTACTTTCTACTAATATAGTTTTTATTTTTTTTAGGTGTGGTAGCAACCCTTCAATATTAACCTAATGTTAAAGTTTAATTCTTCAGAAAATGAAAATAAAATCAATGTTATGCAGCCCCAAAATACACTGAATGCAAAATATTGTTTGAAAGGAATAAAGAAAAAGTTTTCTACTACCTCCAAAATCAACCTGAAGTCTAATGAAGGAACCAAATTTAATACTGAAGAGGATAAAAACTGTGGAAATTTGAAAAAGCCTTTAAATGACATCACGTTATTTAAAGAAAATTACAAATTGAAAAACCATGTGACTGTTCCTTCAATCATTGAAGGTAAAAATGCAAAGGTAACTGGAATAAAATCAACGTTAAATCCGAGAAACCCTTTGGCAGAAATAAATCCTGACAGTAATGTTTTTGAGGACAGATTAACTCCTAGAAAAAATGAAAATCTAACACATCAAACATCTAAAAAAATTCCTCAAAATTTAAAGCTAAACATCAGTGATTTGAAGTTGAAAACGCCACTCATAAAGAAAGCAATTGTTTCAAAAAAGAAAAATGTATCAAAGGAAAATGTATCAAAGAAAAATTCTAAAAGTGAAAATGCAACTAAAGATGATTACAGCAGAGGCTTCATCTTCTTAGGAGAAAGGGTAAGGAAACTTCATGATGTAAAAAAGAGCTCACTCAGCAAAGCTGACAGAGAAGCATTTGAGGTATTTAACTTCCCATTGAAATCAAATGCTAATAAACAGAATCTGTCTGTAATGGCATCAAATAGAGATCCTTTTGCGAACAAAGAACCGGATCCATCCTGTGAGATTTTAAGACCTCTACCACTTGAAAGACAACTCCACTCAAGATCATTAAATGTGAAATCAAATTTTTGTGAGTCTAAGGAAACGGATAATAAAATATTATCACAAGAATTGTGTTCAAATTATAAGAAAAGTGAGGATGCTGAGTTGAAAATCTTTAATGTAGAGGGATCTCAGATAGTTTCCCCTGTTTTAGGAAACTTAATATTATCAAACAATCAAGAATCAATTCCTGCTTTGCCCATTCTGGATTTAAAGACAAATAATGCATCAAAAATACATACAGATGAAATAGCTCAATCAAACAAATGTCCTGTTTCCAAAGTTTCAGATAAAAATAACTGTAATTACAGAATGCCAACCTGTAAATTGGAAAAGAAAGGTAAAAATTCAAATGGCTTAGAGTCATTAGCTGAAAAGACAAATGAAAACTTAGTGCAAAATTGCAGGGATGGCCATGGCAATCAACTTTTTTCTTGTCAAAATGCTGTTTCACCAATTTTGGATTCCAGTAAAAGTAAAAAACATTTTTTGAAGAGAAAATGTAAAATGCCTTGTTGGAAATCAACTTTTAAATCCAAATTTGAAGAAGAAGAAATTTCCCCATCCCCGATTTTGGATGGTAGTCTCTTTAAGAAACCATTGAAGTTAAGTAAAATTATCACAAAAGATGACAGTAATGTTTATATTAGTTTAGATTGCAGTAAATCTTCTAGTAAAATTTGTGGTTCATCTACATTTAGTCATGAAAATATTGCTACAAAAATGCAGGAGGATTTAAATTTGTTGGAGAAAAACATGGCACCAAAAAGAGAGTTGCCATTTAAAAAGAATAAATCAATATTTAATGAAGTAAGTGATGTCCCACAGCAGTCAATGAGATCAAACATTGATAATAATGAACCATTATCACAGATCTTAGATGCCAAACACCAACCAGATATTTCATTGGAAAATATTATTTTTAGTAAAAATATGTTAGAGGAACAATCACAGAACATATTTTTGTCTACTGGTGATAAAATACCCCTTCCTCATACGAAACCAAAGCTTCCAAATAACATTGCTGGATTTTTAGGCAATGAAATCAACAATCAAAATTCTAAACACCTGGAAGTTAAATCTTCTTTAACTTTTTCTTATGAAGAACCAGAACCGATATCTCAAATCTTAGATTCGAAATGGACCCAGCATATTTTAACAGAAAATGACAATGTAGCCAAACAAAACCAACAGAAGATTCATGTTAGTATCACTTCCTCTGAAGGCATAGTGGATCGTCCCATAGCAACAGCAAAATGTCAAGCTAATCAAACAGATTCAAGCAGCCAAGATTATAATCATAAAAATTGTGGAGCTGATTCTGTGCTTTCTCCTTCTAAAAAGCAAGAACAATTGTCGCAGATTTTGGATTCCAAATGGGCACAAAACATTTTGTTGGAGAATACCAATAGAATCAAAACCGCATTTGAGAACCAAGTTAATGCTTCTGAAGGTACAATACCCACATCTCAAATCATGTCAAATTTTCAAGGTAAAATAACTGGTTCGTTAGACATTAACAAAGACCAAAGAGGAAAACTACACACAACTGGATCCCCCCCGCTTTTTTCAAATGATGCAAATGTGGAATTTGGGTCACCTGTTTTAGGCTCAAGCCAGTATATAAGAAATTTTTCTGAAAAGCCATCTGTTATTCATAGACTTAAAGCTCAATCAAGTGAACCAAAAAAGCAAAAAAAGACTAAGTTGATAGAAGTTGAAAATTGTAATAATCAAAGGAAATCTGTGCCAGCATCTCTAAGGCAAGAATGTAATGAAAAAATTTTAGTTAGTTCGTCAGCATCAGCATTTAATAAACAATGTCACAGTTTCCCTTCTTGGAGTACCGGTACTTCTGATGACGTTGTTGATTCCATTTGTAACCTTAAAAAGGCTGAAAATTTCAAAGTTGATTCTAATAGATTCATTGATTTGATCAATGTTAAATCAACTGACTATAGCCCAATTAACTCTCCCGATAAGCATCCTAAGCGAATTATCTCTCCTGCCATGGGCTTTGGACCGAAATTTAAAAAACTAAAATCTGAGGTACATGGTGCAGAAATGATTTGTTTCGGACCTATGCTTGGTTCTTTCTCAAAGTCCCCAGCCTCTGACAGTGGATTATGTCCAAATGTCTCAAATGTTGATGAAGACAAAACATTGATTTGTTCACCTTCGGTAAATTCAGAACTAGATATCACAAAATTTCCTATACAGCTTGCTGATTTGCCAGACTACTCACCAAAAGAAATGTTTGAAGAGAGACAAGCAGGAAGTGACACAGATGTTGTTATTTCATCCCAGAAATGCTCAACAGGTTATGAAAAGGAGCTGGTCAAAGAAAATTTACTTTCAAAAAAGTCGTTCCATGACAGTGTTAAATCAGATTTTTCAGTAGATCAAGTTAACTTTTTATCAAAGAGTAAAAATCTTATGGAGGCAAATAAAAATTCAGTGTCCATTGATCCTGAAAAAACAGAAACATTAATTAAAACAACAAGTAAAGTAGGTTTGGAAAATCCTGACTTATTAACGAGGACAAATAAAAAGAAAGAACAAAAACAATCTGTTGAAAATGATCGAATCATCAGTGATGTCTCTGGAAACCGAAGAGGTGAAAAAAGGAAGGTGAAGAAAAATTTAGCCCTTCTTTATGAAGATTCTAATCCATCAAAGAGTTCAATTGATGTCCCATCCTCACAACATTTGCAATGTTCAAGAATACAAACAAATTCTCGAGATCAAGACAATGGAACTATAGATGATGAAGTGCAGAGTCGAAGCGAGATTTCTGGAATAGAAAGACTAGAAACCTTGTGTGGTGATCAGGTTAGTATTTTTTTTAGTTTATTTTTAAACTATAATTTACTTAGAAAGTAAGTTGATTTGAAAGTAGTTTAAATTTAAAATTAGACATTCTTGTTGTAAGTGGTGTAGCTCGTTTTTCAAAACCGGATCCTTCGTGGGAGAGAAACAGATAGGCTATAGTGGTGGGAGGGATTAGATTATCCTTACTAATACCCCTTTGACTAGAGCTTTTAGTGAATTTTGCTATTAGGAATATGCGATTGGTTTTTTCTGTTGGGTTTTGTTTTATTCAACTGTTGATCATCAGATGGTTATTTTATACCAGAACATTTGGTGGTACTGTATTAGTTTGTAATATTCCTTGTGACAGTTGCTTTCTTTAACAGTTACTTTAAAACCTGTTACTTTTTTAAATAACAAAGTTTTTTAATCATATACAGGGTGTCACAAAAAAGTGTACCTGGCTATACAGGACCTGATTCTACATGCAAAAATAAGTCAAAAATAAAAAATAACAATTTTTGGATTTCGGCTTAGTTTAGCCGTAATCCGCCATTTTGTTTCTTATACATAATAATTTTTATTTCCGTGACTGTTCGTTGTATTAAGTTCATATTTGGCATGAATCTTTATGACAGCAATGTCCATTTTCAGGAAAAAAATTATTTTTGTCCGATGTGTATTTTCAAAATGGCGGCCATTTTTAATTTTTAAACTTAAATATCTCAAAACCGGTAAATTTTATCAAAATTTTAAAAGAGACAAAAAAGTTGACAAATAAAATTACCTAACTAGTAATGCCAAATTTGTAAGCATCTGACGACAAATAATGGAGTTATTGAGATTTTTCTTCTAAAATAACCTAAATTTGCTTGCATTTTAATGGAAAATCAATGATTTTATGAATACAAATGGCAATCACTCCGTTATTTGTTGTTCAATCCTTACAATCTTGGTACCATTAGTTAGGTAATTTTATTTGTCAACTTTTTTGTCTCTTTTAAAATTTTGATAAAATTTACCGGTTTTGAGATATTTGAGTTTAAAAATTAAAAATGGCCGCCATTTTGAAAATACACATCGGACAAAAATAATTTTTTTCCTGAAAATGGACATTGCTGTCATAAAGGTTCTTGCCAAATATGAACTTAATACAACGAACAGTCACGGAAATAAAAATTATTATGTATAAAAAACAAAATGGCGGATTACGGCTAAACTAAGCCGAAATCCAAAAATTGTTATTCTTTATTTTTGACTTATTTTTGCATGTAGAATCAGGTCCTGTATAGCCAGGTACACTTTTTTGTGACACCCTGTATAGGTATAGCTTTGAAATAAAACAGCCAATTAGAAGCTACTGCATGGAATTACAAGTTACTAAACCCGTTATATAAGGAATTGCGCTACTCAGAAATGTTTGTTACGAGTTACATTTAAAATACATCACAACCCCTCCTCTTCTCTCTAATTCTAACAAAGGATCAAGTTTAAAAAATAACTTAGTTTTAACAATAGCTGTCTTGAAATCAAATCATTTGGTTCTTAAATCCTATGTTACCAGGAGCTTTAGTAAAAAAATTAAAATTAGTACAATAGTCTGACTTTAAAAAATTAGATCAGTGAATAATTATAGTATTATTAACTATTATTAGTCTTACATTGTTTTACATTTTTGTTGAAGTTTTAAACAACAAATAGTTTTCCTGAATTAAATTTGTATTCTTTTACAGCTTATTATTGCCAATGAGAATCAACACAAAAATTGTCAGTCTCCGATGTTAGGAAATAATTCTCTTAACCACGAATTTGATAAGCCATATGAATCTTCTGGGATAAGTAAAATTGTGCAAGATTCAAATAAGGTTAGCACAAGTATAAGTACAATCGACAAACAAAACTCATTCTGGAGAAATCAGTTTGAAGATGATGAAGATATTTGTATTGAAGATTTTGATGAGGAAAGTCCTTTAGACAAAGACCAAGTTGAAGCTACTTTTAGTGCCAACAAAGTTAATTCAATGAAAACAAATTTAGTATCCAAATGTGAGCAAAATGCCTCCCTGACTGTTGGGATAAAAGAATTTGTTCCTAACGTAAAAAGCCTTTTAAACAATTTTGAGGTAGAGGATCAAAGTAAAAACACTTGTGAATATATGTCTTCAGAAGAATCCAGTTGTGATATTGATATTCAAGAAGATTTTACTCAAAGAACAAGTGAAACACCACCAGCTTTTAGGATTGAATATTCCACTTCCCCTACTGGAAAGTCATCAGAGGTTGGTATTTACCAAATTCATCAATGTAGATCAGTAAAATTTCATCTTAATATTTTAAAATGTAAACTATTTTTTATTTTATTACAAGTAAATTGCAGAAATGCTTACAGTACACTCTCGTTCATCGGAACTAATGTGGCGGACGGCCGGTTCGGATGTCAAAAAATTCCGATAAAGCGGAGTCCGTCGTGAGTCATCATTTTCGCCCGTACGGTGACCTATCGTGATTGTATTCACTCTTGTTTTTAAGATAACACAAGAGATTTTATCAAAATAAGGCTCTCAAACTTTGAAAATGGTAACAATGAACATATAGGAATAAAAACAACGCAGGAAATAAAGATCCAAAATCTTTATTATCATATTCCATATTCATATTCCAGCAGTCAACTGACTTCCACGTAACACAGGTGCAGTCGCTACGCGAGACAGACTGAATGACAGTTTGGGAAGCGGTCGACACTGATGTTCACTTCCTGCTCCCTTCCTCTTCTATTTTTGTGCGACTCCACGGAATCGTAAATCACATCGATGGGTACAGATTACGGAAAACGCCTGATGACTTTTGATACAAAATGTGATGCTTCACTGTTGTGCGGATAGAACGAATGGAAATTGAAGGCGATAAAACGGAAAAATTATTTATTTCGTAAGAAAAAAAATTAATAATATATAGATTTTCAGTTCCGATGAAGCGGAGTTTGGATGTCGCCGAGTCCGATGAACGAGAGTGTACTGTAGTGATAAGAGGAAAAAATATCAATAGGTCTGATTCTTGTTGTCTGCTGTAAGGATTTCCTTAAAAATTCCATCAACAATAAGTTTGAGAAAAAAAACTTTGTGAAATGGAAAGTGAAAAAATAACAACTGCTTAGAACAGGTGTTAACGCATGTGGATTAAGCTAGCTGTATAATTGTTTTAAGGTTTTGAACACAATTGACCAAATATAGTGTTTTTATTTCAGGGAACCCGGAATGAAGCAGTTTCAAATCCCTTATCATTTCCACCAGCTTTAGAAGTGGACGTTAACAAACCTCAGTCTGCGCAAGTGCTTGATTCTGCTTGCAAAAACAGGAGGACCAGAGTGAAACGGTTAGCAAATTAAATGTATTTAGCTAATTTTCTTCTGTTTTACAGCTAGTGAAATTATTTCAGTTCTAGGGTACAGATTGTCAAGAGTAAATACTGTTCATTTACATAAGCATATGTACTGTCATCATGGTGTCAATGATTTTCTTAACCAGTTTGATTGACACCCTATCTCCAGGTAACCTAAAAATAGTAAACCTTCCTCTGCAGCAGATTTTCTGGGTGAGATTTTCTTTGTTCTCACCCAGAAGTTTCCATTGTATTTCTTTTTTTTAATTGCGTAACTGAGTTCCCCAAGAGACTCTGACTGGCTGGTACGATTTTAAAAGTGGGAATGGTGGCTGTAAGGTGGTACAGTAGAACCTCTATTAAGTTTTATTCTTTTTACTGTCACTCTCAGTTGATCTGCCACTGCATAAATGCACATTTTGATACTTTTACTGTGTCTTAAAGGACATTGTGCCAAAAGTGTATCAACCAGCGTGATAAAACGCAATGTCAATAACCTTGAGCAATCTATATGTTAATAGGCAAGCATGTTTCGTTTCCTCCTTTTTTCTCAGCTCGTGTGCATTGTAGGAAAATTCTGTGCATATTGTTATAAAGGTATAGTCCTGTAGATGAGCAGAATCATATTCTAATTCACATCGGACTCCAGGGCTACGCCCTACAAGCTGTCAGAGTTCCAATGTTAATCTTATGGAGGAAGTAGAATTGATTGAATCATTATACAGCTGTTGTAAAAACAACTGCTAGAAGAAAGGAGGAATAGATATTTCAGTTATAACATTTTTATTTCTTGGATTTAGATTAACTGAAAATTTGGTCGAATTTCAATCAGGAGGCGATCTCTAGTACAAATATTTATATAATACTTTCGACTGGTACAGAGTTTTATTTCTTCAAAAACAATTAAAATCTACATAAAGTACAGGTTTATAACAAAATTTCTAATTTCCGTCATACTCTCAGTCCCAAGGGTGAAAGTTAATGGAGGTTTCACTGTATCAAACTTAATTAACATATTCGATAGGATAGGAGTGTGTTCATTATAGATTTAAAGTACCAAATTAAATATACATTTTACATTAGTGCAATTCACCAGCCACTGGCTCAGTTTTAACTGAGTTTGTTTTGATGTCGCAGAGGCAGTTTTGTGGAGAGACTGCGACGACTGGTGAGAGCTCAGCGCGCCGAAGTCAACATGTTCCATCATGAGGTTTCGCAGCCGGACGGAGCTCGAACTCGAGTATGCTCACTGCTGGTGACTGCTGCCACTCAGATGTGCTCCTTGCTCATGTTGACGTGCAGATACACGGAGGCCCGGAGATCAGGTGTGTGCTCGTGACAAACCCATAATTTGAGTTGAAGTTTGTCAACATGAGTGTTAGGAATACTATAAAATTTTTATTTAAAATACAAGAGGATACAGATACAGACTTCTTCGGCATGAAGCAGATATCGTCAAGTAATGTACTTCAGTACTGCTATGATTTAGTAAAGCACTAGTCCGCTATTCTACTGGAGGTTTAATTCAATAGTCGCCAACAAGCTGCCCATGCTCTAGCTTGATGTCTGGAGGTCACTTCAGAAGCCTATTGACATATGGGTTTCTACCAAAATGGCTGTGTTTGAAAAAGCTAATAATCAAGTTTTGAATATTCAAAAAGCTACAAACGATTCTCGAGATTAAATCATCAATCTCCAGATTACTAGGCAGTTCTTGTAATCACACAACCATCCATTCATACGAGTATATAAACTAAAGGTAGTGCAGTGCGACTTGAAAATGCAGTAAGCAAAGAAATTAAAAAGTAAAAAAAAAAAAAAAAATGCTCATAACAGTTAGATAGTTACAAATCTACTGTCATATTTATCACCAATGTCAGAATGTTTTACTTTTGCTTTTGTTATTGTAATGATGTATTTTTACTGAAACACAGAGTACAGTATTTCCTCCAATATAAAATTCTTGCAAAATGCTGTCATGCTCTATCACGGCCATGGTTTTCCACTTGAGGATGTTTGGTATTCCCAGGACAACATTAAAACTGGTTTATACTTGACAAAGTTGACATTGGGTACAGCAAACGAAGTTGTCATAACAAGTGGTAAGTCTTTTGGCTGTCCACTATGACAATTTCCCTTCCTTCATGATAAATTCAAGTTCTAGATAGAGGGGGTGTTAATGCTGTGGGCAAGCTGAGGAACATCAATGGATAGTCGGTTGGTTGGCCTAGTCTTTTTGAGCCTGAAAATCTGTTGTCACAGGAGCACAGGAGTTGGCCCTCTGAATGGTCAAATGGCCGTCTGCTGTCAAGAATCAAGAATCAAGAAACTTTATTGTCATCGACCTTTTACAGCATGGACAATAGTCATTACAATTTTAGTCAACTTAAATACAAAAACGTGTGTCCCGTTTATCACACTTTTTCTTCCTTCAGTATTCCGTCATTCTGGATGCTTGCGTAAAATACCTGTTAAGAGGCAGACGTGCTTAACGGTTCTCCTTATCCACCAATTACAACAACAACAGCATGGCTAGCAATTCTGGCTTGTAATCAATCTGGATGTAGTCATGCAAGCTGATTAATAATTTAAAGTTACCTGTTAAGAGGCAGACGTGCTTAACGGTTCTCCTTATCCACCAATTACAACAACAACAGCATGGTTAGTAATTCTGGCTTGTAATCAATCTGGATGTAGTCATGCAAGCTGATTAATAATTTAAAGTTACCTGTTAAGAGGCAGACGTGCTTAACGGTTCTCCTTATCCACCAATTACAACAACAACAGCATGGTTAGTAATTCTGGCTTGTAATCAATCTGGATGTAGTCATGCAAGCTGATTAATAATTTAAAGTTACCTGTTAAGAGGCAGACGTGCTTAACGGTTCTCCTTATCCACCAATTACAACAACAACAGCATGGTTAGTAATTCTGGCTTGTAATCAATCTGGATGTAGTCATGCAAGCTGATTAATAATTTAAAGTTACCTGTTAAGAGGCAGACGTGCTTAACGGTTCTCCTTATCCACCAATTACAACAACAACAGCATGGTTAGTAATTCTGGCTTGTAATCAATCTGGATGTAGTCATGCAAGCTGATTAATAATTTAAAGTTACCTGTTAAGAGGCAGACGTGCTTAACGGTTCTCCTTATCCACCAATTACAACAACAACAGCATGGTTAGTAATTCTGGCTTGTAATCAATCTGGATGTAGTCATGCAAGCTGATTAATAATTTAAAGTTTTTAGTTTTATACTCACACTTATCAAATTTATATCTTTTTTAGCTTCCCAAGACTTTGGATCAGGAGAAGAAGTGGTGGATCCTGAAGTTCACTTGTATGTTGAACCTTCCTTCGCCAAGAACATCACGCCGGGCTGTGTTGTGATTGTATTTCCCCCATGGTATGCTCTAATGACTTTATATGTTGTGACAAATCATACTATCGAATCGTATCATATCATAAACTACCAACTTATTATCTTCAATGGTTTTTTTTATGATTAGGTAAATTATACATTACAACTGAATATGCAGACAAAAATGGAATAGTCGTAAAAATAAAATAGATAATTTATATTTTACTTGCAGCTTGTAGCCATTGATCATTCTAACAAATAAAGATGATATTAAAGAGAAAAAATGGTACAGTGGGATTAGGATCTATAAAAAATCATTCTAAATTTGTTTGATTAAAACCATTTTGTGTACCAATAACACTTTTACACATTGTCAAGTACATTGTTTAATTTAAAGTTTTTGATAGAAAATATTTCACGGTAAATAGTGCTGGTTCCACTTGCCACTTCTTTTACAAGGACACTAATTAAGTTTAAATATGTTTTTTCTCTTTATCAAAAAAGAAAATTAAGTCTGGGGATAGTATCAAGGATGTCTGTTACATTCTATGCTGAGTAGTCTTAAAATCTAACTATCCAGTTGTAAACCAAAATCTGGATATGGCATTTCTCATTTATTTACTCTTCTGTTTTAAACAAACTTAAGTTTTACTTTTAAAGTAGTTATTATTTTGATCAAACAACTTATAAGCCTTCCCAGTTTGAAAGTGCATTGTAATGTAATTTACGTATACACATAATGGCCAATAAATTAGTGTATTGTCCTTTCAACATTTGCTAGGTTAAGAAGGATGTATAACTGACTGACAATTTGTTCTAATATTGTAATTTACTACCCCGTTATCAATCTCTGATGTTCCAGGCACAGTGTATGGCACGAGGGTAGAGGAGTCGTTGTGATGTACAACGTGACTAAACTTCGGCCAGAAACTTCTGCTCAACCTCTTGCCAGAAATGGGGCTTTGAGGATGACCGAAACTTCCACTACAGTAGGCACAACATTAGCCGAGTTCAACTGTCAGCTGCAAGGTAAGTCCTTGTAAACATAATTTAGTATGTAAGGTCTTTCTTCAAATCTTTAAATCGCTGTTCTGGTTTTTTATTTTATTTGATTTTTTTGTACAGTGATAGTTTAATTTTGTTTATTTTTGAGAAGGAGAAAAAAATTGTCCTAAGGTTTTAGGGGTTTCATAGATTTTATCATTTTGATATCAACTCATCAAGAAAAATAACATCTTTAAAGTCTAGTTTAGTGAATTTCAGGTTGAGGAAGGTAATGAGAAACTAGAAAAATATCATTAATCCCATTTATCTCATATTTTCTGAGACAAATTTTCAGGAGTGTTTAAAAATTGTTTATAAGATTACCTAACTAAACTTATATCATAGAAACTAGCTTTGGTTATTACAAAGCCAGATAACACTCTAATTCATGCCCTCTAAAGCTTAAATTAATTCCTCTTCACATGTATTTTTTATAAAACAGTAACAACCACAAAACACCACATAAAACAATAAAATATAATCAACCTAGACTCCAATTTATTAATTAGTTTGTTCCTCTACATGAGGTTGAATTTAACAGATAATCCGAATGAAACTTCATGTCCGATTCATGTCACGTATATCCTCGTCGCTCTGTACAGACGAGCCCTGCGGCTGCCGCAGCCAGCTGGTGTATCAGCTGTTCACTGCCCCGCCTCAGCTGCAGGCGGGGGGCGGGGGCGTGACACAACCCAGCGGTGGGGCAGTCACTGCGGCACTGGCGGAGGGACGGTACCCACACAGGGTGAAGCTGACACTCACCGTGTTGCATACATTTCGTACCAGGTGAGGCATTGTAATGATTGTGTTATATTGTAATGAACATGTCCTGGGCCATATAATGCGGGAGATAATGACCGTGTTTGTTGAGTCTTAAAAAAATTACTAAATAATATTTCAAGATAATTTTTTTCTAGGGCTATTACCATTTTTTTAAACAATTACTACCTAGTTGACTGCACATCCATGATTGTTTTAAATTTGATGTAGAAGTGGGGAGAAGAGGTTCATGGTAGGTGGTCTATTATTGCTAACTATGTGCCTCAGCCACACACAATTACTTAACATTGGTTTTATTTGGTATTCAATAGCTAAGCAACATTGGATACTGCATTGGTAAAGAATGCTTGAAATAAAGACGACATTTATTTAAATAAGGAAAACCTTTCCTGTGCCGCTGCCCTTTCTGCCCCAAGGTGTAATAATTCTACCATCATCAAATTGTGCACCTTGAAAGTTTGTTTGTGTACCTCTTATTTTGGTGAGACAGGGAGCTCGCAATGGTATTTGTTCTCTTTATCTAATTTAAAAGTTATTTGAACCAAATTCAAGAAAATAATGTCATAAATCAACTGTTTATAATTTTGTAACATACCAAATTTACTTGAGAGATTTTTCTGTATGGAAATGGAATTTGTTTAAGGAACCGCCATAATCAAGTTCAAACAAGGCTACTGTGTTTGGATGCGAGCGGCCTCGTTTGTCAGTTGAATCTCCAAAATGAACAAGGTAAATGAAGCATAATCCAAGAGTACAGCAAAGATCGATTATCCGAATACCGATTAGAGCCCCTGGGTTAGTCGAAGAAAATATTAAATATCAATTAGAAGGGCTTTTACAAATATTTGCAATATTTTCACAATCAGTGTGTAATTTCAATTAATTGTGAAAATGAAAAATGAAGTGCTTGCATAAAGTGACTATTCCTAGGTTGGACATAATTTCACTTTTACTGGCAGTCAAAAGATAGTGGATTTTTCGTATGTTAATGCGTTCATGCAGTTTGTTTCTCAGTCAGTCAATGCCGATACTGAAGGCCGAGTTTCGGTCTAATCTATGTAGGAACAACACTCGTTTTTCTTTTTCCTTTTTTCTTTCACATCTTTTTCCTACCACTGCATGGAAATAATCACATTGCCACACCTCTAACCCCTATGCAAAACAGTTCATTTCCAGGTTTCGTTCCCGCTCTAGAGCAACAATCGTCTTTATGACACGCTAGATCAAACAGTAATTTAAAGTCAGCTTTTATTACAAACCATGACACAGCTTTTGTTCATTGTTGTCGTTAATAATTATTGCTTCTCGTATAGTTTGAGATTATGTTTCATAGTTAACAATGTGTTTCAACAGAAAAAATAAAAAAATCAAAATGACATTTAGTATACAATAAAACATGTAATCTGTAGCAATTATGTTGGTAGGAAAAATCTTGTGTTTATTACGAGCGCAAATAGTCATTGCCGCTCTTGAAATGTTTGGCCGCACTCAGCTGACACTTTGTGCGGCCATCTACAATTCTCGAGTGGCAATGACAGTACTTTACGCTCTTATTACACAAGTAGCTATTGAAGTGTCCCCGAAGTTATTAGCGTTCTCAAACCAATGGTTTTTTAAACAAATACCCAAGCGGATGGAATAGAAACAACTGAATTCTAGGACGCCAATCTCAAAGCGCGCTAGTGCTAGAGAAACGAAACAGAGACCCGTAATGAACAAAAAAGGCCATACAGAGCAGACAACAGCTGATTAACGTTTTTGGAAATAATTATTAGTAGCCTAATACTGGACAAAAAGTGTATAATTTTTTTATCAACTATTTTTAATAAATTGTTAACAAATTGAATTTTTCAAGTTTCAATATGTTTTGCAGTTGATATTCTCCTCATTCAATGAATTATTCATCGATCAATAATGAAATATTCAAAGTAGGCTATACAAGACTTTCCTAATACTTCATTTTATCTAATTTTTCTGTCATCCGAGGTTGTACCAATTCCATTTAACTCGGATAATCAGACTTCTACTGTATATTATTTTGTCAAATTGTTCAAAGTCATAATAATTTTTACATTAATTTCCATTTTCCCCCTCAAAAATTGTTAATAATTGTCTTTATAATTGTTGTCCAATCAAAAATTGTTAATTAGTTCAGTTGGTCCTTTTAATAGATTCTATTAGAATTATGCTTATTAATTATTATAAAAACCAATTATTGAAATCTCTTAAATATCCAAATTAAATTCAACAAAATGCTCTTTTCATTCAATAGACGAATAAGTAAAAAACCTGAAGTAGAGTCTTGATAATCCCAACAAATTGGAAACAGACCCTGGGTTTGGTTTAGCAAGGTTTACAGAATAGACAGAATTCTTGAATACATATGTTAAGGTAGGTTTATTCATGAGAGTTTTTCACTCTCGGAGAGTAGTTAGTTACTCTCATAAAAATCTCAGACAGCTGTTGATAGTACTCGCAGAAAACTGTCTGGGATTAACCATCTTGGAAAATTCGCTGGTTGTGTAAACACCTCTGCGAGTACCTGCTGAGAGTACGAAACTCTCTGAGAGTGAAAAACTCTCACGTGTAAACCTACCTTTACTCACGCCGTTAAATCAATTAACGCTCACAATATTAGATTGATACTCAACAACAATTGAACTGTGGAAATGCGGTAGATAATTTTGAAACAGCATTAAAATGGTGCCATTTACAGATTGGACATTGTAATAAAAGCTTGTCAGTCGACACAGTTTTGCATGGGAATCATGCCTAATAACCATAAATTCCTTGTAATGTTCAATTAAGATTTACTCAGTGTTCATGTAAGAAAAAAATTTTGTTTGGAAATTAAATCAATTAAAGTCGGTAGGTTTTCAGATTAGCAGGTTTGAAATAGCATTATTCTACTGTATTTACTAAAAGGTTTTTTGTATGAGGAACATTATTTTTATTTGTAAACATTTGGTTTGTTGAAGAGCAATATCTTTTTATTTTATGAACTGTGTTAGTTTCCATAAACAAACAATATACCTACGAATGTTGTAATATTTGTAAAATTTGTTTTAAAAACTTCATTCTCAAGTGTATACATACAAATGAAAAGGCATTTTGTGCATTTAGTGTGTTATTGATATTGCTGTATGAAAATGTTAATCATTTCTGTTTTTAGATGAGTCAAAACTGGGGTCCCTAAAAGATGTACACAACAAAACATTTTTTATGAAGCATCTCACAGTATGCAGACGAGTCCTCATTGACAGGTGAGTTGACATCTTCGTCCATTTGACTCCTTGTAGTGGATTGGTATATCTTTTAGTTTTCACTTTGTTATTTAATTGTCAAACTATGTGATTGTCTTTACCAATTTTCTTTATAATGACTATTTTAATAGTAAATGTATTTTAAAAGTAAGTTTTGCAATGAGCATTGGTGTATTGTTAAATATCTTTGTGACTAAAATTTGCGAAAATTTGCCCTGTAAGTAATTGCTTCGTTGATAAATAAATTGAAAATCTCTCGCTTCAGAAAAACATTTTATAAATTGTAATAAAACACATTACAGTACACTCTCGTTCATCGGAACTAATGTGGCGGATGGCTGGTTCGGATGTAAAAAAATTCCGATGAAGCGGGTCCGTCGTGAGTCATCATTTCCGCTCGTATGGTGACCTATCGTGATTGTATTCACTCTTGTTTTTAAGATAACACAAGAGATTTTATAAAAATAAGGCACTCAAACTTTGAACATGGTAACAATGAACCTATGGGAATAAAATCAACGCAGGAAATAAAGATCCAAAATCGTTATTCACATATTCCATATTCCAGCAGTCAACTGACTACCACGTTACACAGGTGCAGTCGCGACGCAAGACAGACTGAATGACAGTTTGGGAAGCGGTCGAAACGGATGTTCACTTCCTGCCCCCTTCCTCTTTCTATTTTTGTGCGAATACTCCACGGCCTCGTAAATCACATCGATGTGTACAGATTATGGAAAACGCCTGATGACGTATGATGCAAAATGAGATACTTCACTTTAGTGCGGATAGAACGAATGGAAATTGAAAGCGCTAAAACGGAAAAATTATTTATTTTGTAAGAAAAAAATTAATGATATCCAGATTTTCAGTTCCGATGAAGCGGAGTTCCGATGTCGCCGAGTCCGATGAACGAGAGTGTACTGTATTCGTAAAACGAACTTATCCAAAATCTTCTGTGATTAATTACATTATTTTCTCATCTACATTCAAGAGAAAGAGCGGTCATTGTAGGCAGAATGCCAGAACTGTAAATGAAAATCAAGACGCATTTGAGCTTTATGTCATCAAATTTTAAAAGAAAACTAATTAGATTATGCGTAATTTTCTGTCTCCCCTATTTTCTTTATTTTCTCTGATTGTTTTAAGTTTAAATATATTGTTTATACTAAAATATAAAATTTACCATGCAAATTTTCTAAGACTATTCTATTGTATTTTATTTTATATTTTTAACTTCTTACTCAGTAATTTTGACTCAATTTAAATGTATTTACTTTCTTACAAAAGATCGCTCACTGATGGAAATTCGACAAAAATTTCAGTTGATCTGAACTGTCTAGACCGAATTAGTTAAAAATATATTTGATTTCTAAAACGTCTCTTCTTTATAATTTTCTAGTGTTTTCTATTACAACAGGTGTCTGAATTAATGATCCAATAAATTAACCTTCTTTCACAACATTAAAATTGAAACTTTAAAAACCCTTAAGGCAGTCGTTTGAGCCGATGTAAATTTATAATTAATTTTTGCTCATTTACACGAATGGTGTGCCCGGATTTCTCCTACGATAAACACAAGCTGAGAAAAAAGGAGGAAAAGAAAATTTATCGCTTGATAATATAAAGATTGGTATTCGGTAACAAAAAACTACGGTACATTTGGATTCAATTCTCTTTTCCTCAACCTACTATCTAAAGCCGTATTTTACTCCTTGGAATAGAGTATTAACGTAGGCTACTAGTTTTTACCTGATGTGACTTGAATACTTAATTTTTCTACCTAGGAAAACTCAACTTTTTCCGTACCACGGTTCTAAGTTAGTTACATAAGAAGAACATTAAAAAGAGAGATTAACAAGAACATGAGTGACAGTCATCTGTCACTTTTACTTGTTTCGTTACTCTTTGTTTACTAATATCAGCTGTAGCATAAGCTATTCTATCAGCAGTGTACGTGTTTGTTTACATTTCGCTTGGGTAGGCTATTAACCTTAGAAGTCCAAAACCTAAGTGTAAGAATTTTCACTAGGCTTAAATTCTGTTAAAACAGAAATTGTTTTTTTGTGTTCTTTAAAAAATGATATAGCCTACCTTGTGTGTTTTTTAAGTTGATGTGACTGATCCAGCTTGACGGAGCGAGGGATCATATGAAGGTAAAGTTAAAATATATACGGTAGGCCTATTGTTATAGGCCTAAATGTTATTCCTGTAGGTAGAGGAAAAATGTTATTGCATCAAGGGACTAAAGTACTTTTTCTCGCCTTTGCGCGACAACATTTTCCCTTCAGGGATAAAAAAGTGTACTTTGGTCCCTAGAAGCAGGAATAAATATTGTGTTATTATTTATTCAGGTGTAAAGGACTGCGGTCTTTCCTGGCTTATCTACATCCAGGCTCTACCACCCAGCAGATGCTATATGTAGCCACCCCCTCCACTGCTGAGTGGACAGCCCAGCTGATCGACAGATCAGCTGATCCTTACACATCGGATGATTTACCTTCCAGAACCGGCTGTCAACGTCAGCAACTACTCTCTTTACCCATTAGTGAGGTAAATGCTGCAAAGTTGAAATATGTGTTATATTCTGGGATATTATTGTTAAAACTTCCATTTATATCATTGGTTATTTACAAGTTTTACTTTATTACACCGCCCGACTATGTGGTACTCGTAAATTAAAATAAACAAAAATAAATTATAATTTCTAAATAGGCCCTAACCAAATTTTGGACAGAAATTTCTTGTAATTGTTGAAATGGCAATATGCAATAGGTAATAAAATAAAATAAATTTTACACTAACGTACATTGACGTGTTTGGTATAACTTGTAAGCATTTACAAGCGAAATCCCCCACTCTAAATCATGATTGTAATTGAGACTTGAGATTCGGTAGAACTATAGTTTTGCCTGAAAGTAGGAAGACTAAATGGTTTTTGACCCAGCTTTTCCCTTCTGACTGCTGGGGAATTCAAAATTGTACTAAGAAATGGAGCTATACATTGCCCCACCACTGTGATTGATGATTCCCATGACGTGCCCTTAGGTCATAAAGTTTTTGAGTTTCCTTGTTTCCTAGATTCATATTAAATGTTGGCCATAAGAATGAGATTAGATCGAAACAAGGACTGATGGAATTTTGCAAAACCCTTTTTTGTTAGAGGTGTGCGTTATTTTACGTAATTGGATAAATAACTCACTTAATTTTTTAATATTTAATTTTCAAAGTGAAACCAACCTTTTTTAAAGTTTCTAAAGTTTAAAAAAGTTAAAGTTAAGGGTTTTAAATTTAAAAATGCGTTCAGAAATTCTAGCCTGTCATCTCAAAACGTTTGATTTGATTTGAATGTAATATAATACAACAGTTGATAATTAAATTGTAAAATTTATTTCTTTGCCTACGACATAATAATAATAATTTTTGTGCGCTATCACTACCCAATTATATAAGTTAAGACTATAATAATAAAATTTAAAATTTGTAAAATAATAAATACTAGAGATCGCCTCCTGATCGAAATTCGATCAAAATTTCAGTTGATCTGGACCCAAGAAGCTTAAAAACATTTTAGAACTTAAACATCTGTCCTTCCTAATTTTCTAGTAGTTGTTTTTTACAACAGCTGTCTAACGATTCATTCAATTATCCTTTCTCCATAAGATTAACATTGGAACTTTGAAAGCCTGTGGGGCGTAGCCCTGGAGTCCAATGTGAATTAGAATGTGATTCTGCTCATCTACAGGACTATACCTTTCTAACGGTATGCGTGGATTTATCCTATGATGCACAAGAGCTGAGGAAAAAGGAGGAAATGAAACATGCTTGCGTATTAATATTAATAGATTATTAATAGGCAAGTATGTTTTGTTTCCTCCTTTTTTCTCAGCTCCTGTGCATCATAGGAGAAATCCGCGCATACTGTTAGAAAGGTATAGTCCTGTAGGTGAGCAGAATCCCATTCTAATTCACATCGGACTCCAGGGCTACGCCCCACAGGCCTTCAAAGTTCCAATGTTAATCTAATGGAGGAAGGATAATTGATTGAATCATTAGAAAGCTGTTGTAAAAGCAACTGATAGAAAAACAGGAAGAACAGATGTTTTAGTTATAATTTTTTATTTTTTATTCTTGGGTCTACTGAAATTTTGATTGAATTACAGGGTTATCTTTAGTAAATATTATTGTGCTGAAAAAAAATTAGTAACTTGTTCAAGTGACATCGCTGGTTAAGGATAAGGCTGGTAAGGGGTTACAAAATTAAAAGCTTTTTGTCATCTACTACTAAAACTCCGAGTAACGTTGCAGCCTATTACGAAAAAGTAGCTGGAATTTCTACCTATTATTTCTTAGTCGGCACCAATGAGTGAAGAAGAACGCCCATACAAAATTTCAATGCTGAATGGTATGGTTATGGAGATTCTCTGATACGTGAATGAGTGGTGTTTGACAAATATACAGGGTGTCTTTAAAGTATGTCACCAAACTTCATAATATTGTTAAATGGGTCAAAATAAGCAAAATATTTATTTTAAGGTATATACTACAATGTATATTTACCCAGACAACCGCCATTATCCATCTACTAGGAGCATCACACATAATTTGTTTTTGTTTTATATAAAATTAATTTGATTTAGACTCAATAATAATCATTAAACTGATGAAAAGAGTCTGTTTGCAAAATATTTAAAATTATAAATTTTCCATTTCTAAAATATCATAAAGTTTACAATCCATGAAGTTGAAAGAAGTATTTTGACTGTTCTGAATTAAAATTTAACCAATTTTTAGCAATAAAACAGAAATAAATTTATATTTGTGAATTTATTTGAAAAATATATAACTAGGACACAATGTTCATTGATTAAAATACAAAATTGGCAGAAATGATAAAATGAACTTCTAATTTGACTGTCTCCATCTTCGGTAAAAGGTTCAATCCAGGCATTAGTCATAAATCTTGGTGTTCCACATCTGGTTCATAAGGTCATAAGTCGGTAAAAGGTTCAATCCAGGCAGCAGTCGTAAGTCTTGGTATTCCACATCAGGTAATCCATAAGAGAGTAAACAAAATAAAATTCAGGGAGGCATCATCGTTAACAAAAATTTGAGGTGTCCTTTGATAAATATACCACGGAAATTTTTCTTGGGTGGACAATGGTCAGTTTTGCTAAAATTTTATCGCATGGAACAAACTCACTTATCTAAGACTTGCTGAAAATTTGAATTAACGAATAGTTCTGTTTGTGTTCCTCCATAAGTGATAACATTACAGTGTTTCAAGTATTTACTGTAAATTTAAAAGTCAACTTAGAGTACAAACAATTTTGGTGACTGAGAATTTAGATACTAATGAAATATTTTATTCGTTACCTGGGTTACAACAACAATACTTTGATCAGAAGTTATAATACAACTAACATCATGAAGACATGAAAAAAAAAAAAAAAAAAAAAAAAAAAAAACTGAATAAGTAGATAAGATCTCTAGGATAAAATTCTAACTACTTTGTAGTTCCTTCTAACTACTTTGCTTTCCAAATAGTTATACCTTAAATGTATAAAGACAGAAAAAAGCCTCACTGGTGACATATTTTTTTAATTATGTAGCACCACTTCCAATGCTATTTTTTAGATTAAATACTTAAATATTATTTCTACTTTTACTGTATATTCTACTCGGTTTTCTGGTTTAGGCCTATATTGTTTTAAAGAGCTTCAACATTTTTATACCTTTTTTTTATTCAAAGAGGTTAACAAATTAATAAAATTGGCTTTTAATCCAATCCTAGTCAACCATACATTCATTTAGATTAAAAAATTCCACAGAGTAAAAATAACTCACACATATAAAAATATTTGATATAACTTATATTCTTAAAAAAGTGCCCAATTAAGTTTTTTTGCAGAAAATTTTTTTGCGGCTGAACACTTTTAATTTCAGGTCATTTTTACCAAAACTTCCAAAGGAATCTAAAATGTTTTGAATTTTTTTCCCAACATAAAAACAGGTCTGAAAAGTAAATATATGTATATTTATATATTAATGTATGGTACCTGCCTTTTGAAAAAAATGAAAACACTGCAAAGTACAAGGTTGACTTTCCATTTTCCATTTTAATAACAAATTTAAAAAATTGTTATTAAATTGTTAAATTGTTATTAAATTGTAAGATTTTATCCATACAAAATTGAATTTGTTTAAGGAACCGCCACAATCAAGTTCAAACAAGACTACTGTGTTTGGATGCGGCGTTAGCTTAATCAACCAAGCTGTAATAGATTAGCTTTGCGCTAATCTATTATAAAAAAATTAAACACAAACTTCCAGAAAAAATACAACAGTTATTTATTAAGTACAATTTATTTTATTCACTTACCGTCAACAAAATAAAAATTATTAAAAGAAAAACAAAATGGCCGATATTTGGGTAGATATGCATTCTAGGATATACCTTCAAATAAACGTATTTGCTTATTTTGACCCAATAGAAGTTTGGTGATGGACTTTAAAAATACTCTGTATAGTATAAGAAGTTGTCTATTGTCGTGTTGTTTATTTCCCTTTGTCCAGGAGGTGGAGGGGCGAGCCGTTGCCAGAGTCAGAGTGATGGCGGTTCGTCGAGATGAGATATTTGTGTGGGAGCCTCAGATGGATTCGTACTTCAAGCTGCACATAGCACCGTCTGCGGTAATGCCAGACTTTCCTGCACGCTCCTGCCTGGATCTGCTGTATCTCTGGGCACACAGTGGTAATATGTCCAATGAATCTTTTGACAAATGTGGAATACAATCTTGTTGTGGTTTTTAGATTTGAAACTTTCTAGTTTGTTAAGATTGTTAGGTTAAGCCTCACCTTACTTAGTTAAATTGAACTTTAATATGAAAGTTTGTTACTATCCGTAACGTATTTGGATTGTAAAGGTTTAATTCTTATGAACAAATGAAGTTTAAGTTAATTTTATAAAGCCATTTACCATATTTTTACTTTTTATCCTTTAGCTTTTTGAAACTTAATCAAATACATTTCTAATGTGTGCCCCTGACCGGGTCAATTAAGTGGTTACAATGCTTGCCTTTGAACTAAAAGGTTACTGGTTTGATCCTGAAAAAGTTAGTAGCTTTTTAAAGGTTTGATTCCAAGTCCAGTTGCCATTTTTATTTCAGTATGGATTAGCCACTGGATCACGTACTTATAGCAAAAGAATGGTTTACAATACCTGCTTGTCTAGTGATCCGGAGGGGTTAGTTTACACTACCTCGGTTTCGGGTCTTTTTGACCCATTATCAAGTGTTTACTGTGAACCCATTAATATAAACTGTAACTGTAAACACTTGATAATGGGTCAAAAAGACCCGAAACCGTGGTAGTGTAAACTAACGCCTCCGGGAGCACTAGACAAGCGGGTATTGTAAAAAATTCTTTTGCCACTTTTATGGTGATGTTAGTTGACTATTATTTAGTGATGCTATCTAACAACTGGTCAAAGTTAGAAAGTAATAAGACCGAGCTTTAGACTGTTCCCCATCAAAACGTTAGAAAAATTTCACTTGTGTATAAAACATACAAAATAAAAATAAACATTGATTTCGGGTTCTAAAACTCATAATCAGTTAAGGATGATTTAAAAATTCCATTCATAGAATTTTACTGTAGTCAACATTTTTATATTTAACGCATTTCACAATTAAAATATAATACATAATAAGAAAACAATACTTATTTACAATTGCAACAATGGTAAACTTGTAGTTATAACTAACGTCACTTTCAGACAGTAGATGTGACAACTTGGGATTTCAAACCCGAAATTGGTCTTGAGAAAGACGTGGCAAGATAGTCTACAACATCTATAACTCAAACAATCTTGAGGCTAAGATGGAATATTAATTTCTATGCAACTGCCATTTATATTTTCCAGGTGAATTGACAATAGACAAGTTCACGGAAGTGTCGGTAGTTCCAGTGGAGGGCAACGACTCTCCGACCATTCCTCCTCTCACGGTGGATTCCATCGAAGGAAATCTCGTTCTTCTTGACGGTAAGTGAATATTGGTTAACAATAATTAACGAATTGACTACGGTACATTAGTAAACCAACATTCACTACCAGCTTTGCGCTAATGGTATGTTGGAATTTTATAGATAAGTATATGGTACCTACTTATTTTTTTAGCTTTTTGTACTTTAGGATGAAGGCTTTTTAGGCCTAGATGATTTTCAGGTATGTAAACTTTTCTATGAAGACCACTAACTAAAATACTCATTTATAGGTGAGAAAATGTACAGAAATGTCTAGCTTATTTCTTAATCATGGTGTTGGAGTGACAGAAGTCATTTCCTGTTGTAAAAAAACCATCAGCAACCATATGCACATTTTACCAAACAACTGAAAATAATTTTGTGCAATTTTTCAGAATCAGGACTACCCAAAAAGAGTCTTTGTTTAAGGAGGAAAAAGTAAATATTTTTCCAAGGAGGTAATGAAATCATTTAAAATTTGGGTTATGTATGTTAGATTGGTGTCTCCTTTCAACTTTATCCCCTTTTTCTCAGTTCATTAATGTTCTTATATTTAACTCTCAACATAAATTGATTGGTTGTGGTCTCTTAGTTCTATAATTGTAATAGGAAGACTTAAAATTATACTAAAAGAAGTCTATCTTGAATTCAACCACTAAACAGCCTATGGAAGTATGTTATCAAATATTTAAACAAAACTTAATTTTCTTCTTCCTTTTATAATTACTGTGAGCTGTTTTGTTCTTTCTGTCTCTTCTCTTCATCACTTTCATAAGTCTTCTCTAATTCTTCGGACTTCTGATATTGCTAATGTTGGTTCATTGCTAAGTTTATTTTTCTTCTTGATAACCTCGTTTTAGGTGGCAGTTGTAGTATTGATAAATATTTTTGTTTTACATCATTTTCATTTTGTTGTTAAAAATTATTTTGTAATTTTGAAGAAATTTGAAAAACTTTACACAAAAAGGGCTCTAAATAAAACTAAATAGTTATGGACATCCAAAAAAAATGCTTTAACAAATAAAACAGTAAATTATAACACTTTCGGTTGAAACTTGTGTTAAATAGGTACAAACCTAACTTAACCAACCATGGTATACGTATACATGTTTATGGGTTAAGAATTATAATGATGTTTATCATTGGTTACCACTTCGGTCAAATACTAGCTATTTTAAAAACTACACAGTTTTGTTGAATTTTTAAAAATTTATTGTTTTACGTGCACGTCATCATCTTTTGACTTTGGTAAGTTAGCTTTGTTGCATCTTTCTTTTCACGAGTTTTTGTCGGAGATTTTATTGGTAAACATAAAAGTTGTGAAAATATACAGAGTTATTGATTGTTTTATGTATGGAATACTCTCTGGAAGTGGCGATCAAATATAACTGCTTCACTGAATAACATTGTACAAGTTCAACACCGGGTGACATTGCAGGTGTGGTGTCTGCGGTGAGCTCAGACGCATATCTCCGCTGGGAGGGGCTCTGCGGGCACAAGGTCCTGCGCGCGCCCAAGACTGGACTGTACTTCTGCGTCACCTGCAGACAGACCTCTGCGTCGTGCACGCAGAAGGTGGTGTTGGAGGTGTGCGTCGCTGCGGTAGACGTCCCATACCCCATCAGGGTCAAGGTGATTTAACTCTCTTCGCTAGGATGTAAGATTAAAGGATAATATGGTGGATATGTAACTTAAATTGTGTTTTCCCTTATACTTTCATTTGTAACTTTTGTTAAAAGTTAACAATATTCCCTGGGTTGTTGTGACACCTTTAGTTTGTTTTACACTGAACGTTCCTGTTGCTCTATGACCAGCTTCATCAGCAGATAATAATGTGGCCAACCAAAATGGTGACTGATGAAGTTGCTCTTAGAGGAGGAAAACTTATGGTGTATAAAAAACCAAATGTGTCACAAAAACCTATAAGTGTTCTTAATTTTTAATCAAATTGTGTTGGCAGTTTTATTGTTTTTTATTTACAATATTAAAGGTAAATTGACAAAGATGTATGAAATGTTTGTGTAGAAATAACAAATACCTATGGTTTTAAGTAGTACTTATCATTTAGCTTGGTTTATTAGATGAACAGAATAATATTAAAACAACTATAAGCTGCTTGCATATTATTTTCTCATTTAATCTAACCAAATACTTTTTGTAAACATTATCAGCTCAAAGACTTATCCTTGCAAAATAAAGAGTTTTAAGTGCTATAAAAAAGTTCTCATAGATTATACGCAGAGTGTTCATAAAAAAGTCACAAACTTCGGGAGCTGATAGTACTTGTCAATTTGAACAAAAAGCCCTCTTGACATGTGTTGAAAAAAGCTTTGTTTAGCCGCTAGCTGCCATTTTTGTTTCTTACACTACATAATTTTTAATTCCGTAACGGATCATTATATGAAGTTCATATTTGGCATGAAAACCTTCATCACCCCTATGGGGTTTATGGGGAAAATGAAAAGAACACCATAACTTGATAATATTTGGAATGTACATTCACTAGGTAGGGTTTAACTGATATATGCTTACAACACCCATATTACGGCAAACCTACATACTCACCCAAATGGTGTTTATGGGAAAAATTAAAAAGTGCCGAATATTGATACACTTTGATATTTACCGTACTTAACTATTACATTTCCTAACAAAACTAACATTTTCTAACAACATTCCATGGCAGCAAATCTACATACCCATTCCTTTGGTGTTTATGGGGAAAATACGATATCTCAAGATCGTTAGGAAATTCGCTGAGTACGCAGGTTTGCTGCGACAGGGGTATTTTAAAATACTCATCTGAAAAAAAACTTTTTCCCCTGAAAATTAAAATTAGGATGATAAAGTTATTTTAACCTAAAGGTAAATTGAACCTAATATGAACTTCATATAATTTTCCATTACGGAAATAAAAATTATTTAATGTAAAAAACAAAATGGCTGCTAGCAGCAAAACAAAGGACATATGCCAAGAGACATTTTTTTTTCAAATTGACGAGTACTATCAGCCTCCGAAGTTTGTGACAGTTTTTTTATGAACACCATGTTTATCTTATACATTGTGCAGACACATTTTTGTGTGTGTATTTTCTATGGATTTTTATTGTTTTTTTTTTTTGTTTTGTTTTTTTTAGGTCAAAAGTGAAACAGCCCGAGTCTTCTTGGCGGACACCAGTGGCCAAATTTCTTCTGAAAAGGTATAAATGATATAATTTTTCTTTTTTTCCAATTGCTATTAATTTTCACTGACCCATTATTATGCTCATCAGCAGTCAAACTCATGACTCCAGTTTAAGTCAAACGAGGGAAGGTCTCTGTGCTCTAAATACTAAAAATCTGAATGTTAAAAATTTGTTTTAGCAAGATTTTTAATGCAAATTATATAGCAAAAAAATTTGTTTCCCAGACAAATGATTATTTTTTTTTTTTTAAGTTAAAAGACCAAAAATCTAAAATAATATTTTGTATTAAAAATCTCATTGGCTTTTTCTAATCATAATGTAGATTACTATTATTAGCCTGCGTGAATGAATTACTCTTACAAAAAAATAGTGAAATTTTATGTTTAAATCTTTTTGACAGACTTTACTTATCTGCCAAAGAATAATTTTTGAATAAGCTAAAAACTTTGAAGAATGAATATGTTTTCATAAAGATTATAAAAATATATGATGTTTTAATATTTTTTATGACTGACTGACTAATGCTGATAAAATCTCATAATGCAATAAAAGTGAAGAATTTAATTGAATATAGACACATAATATTTGACGGTAGGTTATCTATTGAATTTATTGCATTTTTATTGTTACAGAGCTACAATGTAATTGGGGCGATTGGTTCTACTTTGAAGTGCCTTGCAATTGTGTCTGAAGTTTTGAAGAACTCGCTAGGTAACATAATTGAGTTTGTTCTCGAAGAACTGTAAACTACCTTGTGACTAGAAGTATATTTTGCTTCTATGGTGTTCTAATAGAAGTATTTAATTATTAGAGACTGTGAAGTTTCTTATAGCTGTAAAAGTATCTTTCGTTAAAAATGTGTTTGCTCAACTTTGGTTTGTACCAGTTAGTTTTAAGTGATTGCATTTAAAAGCAGTATTGTATTTATTTTACTTTATACATGCACATTTTTGTTTGTAAGAGCTGATTACATTTTTTTAAAGTAGGAGTAAACTTTTATTTATGTAGGAGTGTTCAGAGAAGGATGCAAAATTACGCCTTCTCTGCTTTTTGTTTGCACCAGATATTGTTGTCAAGTAAATGTTAGATTAGTACTCAGTAGTAATATGAAGTGTAACTATAGTTTAATAATTACAATAAAAGCTCACTAATAATTTTGATTCTATTTGTTAACATTATCTAAATGTTCAAATGAGAATTTTAATATATTTGAATATGTGGATAAAGCATCTCGATTTAGATGATAATTGAAAACCAAAAACAATTTTTAAGCAAAACAAACAAAATTAGAGAACATGTTTACTTTAAATAGAGGAATTATGTACACCTTTAGGACAACTTACCTGTATGGATAACTGTATTTTATAATTTTGACAGTAAATTGATTTAGATTGTTCATTTTAACTGTAAAATCCCTTAGATTAATTTAAACAAATTCTATTAAATAAATATTTTTTTATAATTAAACACAGCATAACATTTTGAGGTGTGGAAACGAAAGGAAACAAAATAGTTTTTAGATTTCCCCACTCTTATTGAATTTTTATTCTCATGCTACTCAAGTGTTGACTTTATGATTATTTTCATAAAATTGACAATCTTTTTAATTCATTGTGATGCATTAGTTGTTTTTCATGCGCAATTTATTATAATTAAAATTAAAACTATTTAATACTGCAGTGTAAAGTGTGACAGAGACTGCCTGTCTTATCTTCCTAAACGTTGTTCAACTATCTTCTTTGGAAAAATTTAGGCAATTAACATTTTTATGTAATTATTTACCTTGAGATTTATAATCTATAAAAATACCTGAAAACAATCTATAGTTTGTTGAATGGGTTCGGCCATTACAGACACAGAATTAATAGGATATTTTAAGATAAGGAAGTGAAAAACTTTGTTGTACATTTTGTTTCCTTAGAATAGAATAGTTCTGTAATATAATGGCTAAATGGCGTTTATGTGAATGAGAAAAGCTTAATTGTCTCTTAGGTAGTGTGTATATGTTGACTTATTTGTTTTAATTGACATTGTAAATTTGTTGTTAAAATGTAATTATTGTTAGTAGTGTGTATTAAAGTTGCCCTGTTTGTTAAAATGTCAATTTGTTATTAAAACTCTAAAAAAATTCTGTTACAACAGTTAAATATATTTATAAGACATCTGTTCTATGTTTTAATAAAAGTTATATATTTTAATAATATAGTATTTATATTTTCATTTCATCCTGTCCTTGTTGAAGAAATTGGAAATTTGATTAGTGAAAAATTTGGTAATTTGGCTAATCGAATACAGGTTTGAGCAAATTTTGGTTGAAATTTGAAATTAACTTCAATTAATTTAGTTTTTACATTGTCCAAAAATCTTTTTATAGTTAATAATCAATGCATTTGTTGATTATAGGTAAAATTAAAATGTAAGTGTTTAAAACCCTAGAAAATAACCGCAATGTGTGACCAAAAGTTCAAAAGAAACGCTTTTACATAATTAAAATTGTTTTCATAAGCAAAAATCCAAGATTACTTTGGATGGTGAAGATTATTAACGACAAACAGATAAATTAATGTAGAAACTGATACTATATAAAAATATACAATCAAAAAAACTCATTAGTGGCTATAGAGTCGATTCTTTTAAGAGCCATAGTCCTAGTGGATGAGTGAGGGAGTTCATATTATGAATTATGATTCATCTTACTCTGGATTGTCTGATTAATGTGTGTCTTTAATCTAACGTACCTCAACAATCCTAGTAATAATTCTAAAAATCGTTTTTGGATTCTAAAACCCGTCTTCAGTTGAGGACCAAGTCGACCATACTAATTAAAATTTTCCTTTTTTGAATTCAATACAGTTTAAATTTTCACAGTTAAAACATACGACATGATCATAAAACACTTAACCCGGGACAACTCGCGCTATCGAAAGTCCCGCGGTCACTCGCGCCGTTAAAGCGCTCCTAACATTTGACAGCATCTTACACTTCAAAGTAAATATCATATATTTGTTTGGTAGATGAAATAAATAAATCGTTACACATTTAAAATGAAATAATAACATATTTATTGTAATTTACAACTTTTTTTTACTAAAAAAGTAAGACTCAGGCAGTTCCGCGATCACTTGCGCCGTTAGAACTATATTAACAAGGAGAGTCACGCGAACGCTCGCGCAGTTAGGTGGGCATTAACAAGGGTGTAGGTGCGAGCCTTCTCCCCTCCAAAACTACCCTCCCCATCACACTACTCACCCCAAACTGCTGTAGCGGGTGGAAAGAATACTGAGGAAAGCATTCTTAAAAGCTCAGTCGCAAGAAATCATTATTAAAAAAATTTTCTTCAGAGGAACTAAAAATGTTAGAATCAATCTAATAGCGCGAGTGATCCCGGGATAATCACACTGAGAACCATGGTTCTCAACTTGTCACAAAGGAGTTGTCACTACATGTCACAGGATAATATTTACACTTTTTTCAGCCACAAATTACAAATCTAACATTACTGTTGAAACTATGGCTGGGTATGATGACCAGAATAGTTTATGGTATCAGTAAGACAGAAGGCATTATCTTTAAGAGAACCTGGGTGGCTCCTGTAGTGTGTGATGGTTGTGCCGTATGTTTTTTATTGTAATAACAATCATCAGCAATCATTCATGTTGCACTGTTGAATCCCCATATTACGAACTTAAGTTACTTAGATATACAAATGCTCGCATTTCTTTTCAGAAAATTAACATCTTCTGTGGAGGATTTTTTGTTTTGGTAACAAAAATTAATAAAATTATACTTTGAAGCTCAGTCATTAGTTATAATTACTTTTCTCTGGTCGGTATTTTAAATTTAAAATATATTTTTTAGATATAATTGGAATTTTTGAATTTTCTCTTTTAACCTCTCTTGACTATCAGGTAATTTAAAACTATTTTATATATTTTTTTTTTTGTGAAGGCTTATTATATTATTTTACTTGAGGTCCCAAAGTAAATGTGGGTTTTTAGAAAGAACCTTATAAAGAACCTTGTCTGGCTTCAATGAATTACAAAGAGAATTAAATTTGTTTATTATGTAGAGTAATTTGTTAATGAAACTTAAAAAAACTAGATCTGTGGGATATAGATAAGCTTTATTTCCTGTAATAAATTACTAAATGGGAATCATGACATTTTTTGCAAGGAAATACCTTTATGCAATAATTCATAATTATAAGATAATATAATAATGCTGCAGGTAGCTTTAACCCAAAGAGCCAACTGGACAGTCTGGAATAAATGCAAAGGTTACAAGGTCAAATATATATTATTTTAAATGGATGATAAACGGATGATTTTGATTAGTAACTCTGTACAATCTGTGTGTTATTTAATAGTGACAGTTTGTTAAATCATCTTCAGAAAGCAGATAAATATTTTTAGAAGTATGATGGGAATCTTGTAAATTTTTATCATGACACTCGTTTAAATAGTGATCTTGTTTTGACTATGAAGTAACTCAAGTGTATTTTTTCTACCTTATCTTAATCCCGCTGATTGTCGATGATCAACTAATTAGCGAGATAAATACACTTAATCAATATTCTCGATTTCAAACTTTAGTTACTCGGGCCTCGTTAAACACGTTCACATTAATTATGTTACTGTGCAGTGTCCTGAGTGCGCTCTTAGTTTACACTAATGCATTAGAGTATCCTATAGTGTATGTGAATCAAGGTGCATTGCAAGGAGTGGAGGACAAAACAACATTGGGGAAGACAATTTATAAATTTCTAGGAGTGCCTTATGCGAAACCACCGGTGGGAAAGTATAGATTCGAAGAACCTAAACCTTTGGAAAGATGGCTAGGCGTCTACCCGGCCACCCAGCACAGTGCTGTGTGTTTACAACATATGTTGAATTATGACATCCCTGATTTGATAACTGGAGAGGAAGATTGTCTTTATTTGAATGTTTACACTCCGACAACATCAAATACTTCCAACCTTCCAGTGGTGGTGTACTTCCACGGTGGAGCGTTTATGTACGGTACCGGACATATTTTTACTCCTCATTTCATCCTTGACCGATTTGACTTTGTTTATGTGTCTGTGAACTATAGACTGGGACCTTTTGGCTTTTTGAGCACCGAGGATGAAGTGGTACCGGGTAATAACGGACTTAAAGATCAAGCTTTGGCTCTGAAGTGGGTGAATCAAAATATCGCTTCGTTTGGAGGAAATAAAGACGACGTTACTCTTTCTGGACTTTCTGCGGGTGGAGCAAGTGTACATTTACATTACCTTTCCCCTCAGACCACGGGGTTGTTCAAGAAAGGAATTTCGATGAGCGGGTGTGCTTTAAACCCGTGGGTAATGGTCGAAGAATCCGCAGAGAAAGCCAAAAAACTCGCATCATCTGTCGGATGCCCTACGGAGACTTCCAAACAGATGATCAACTGTTTGAAAAGACGACCAGGAAGGAAAATCCTCGCCCAGTTAAAGTCCTTGTTCTGGCCTTGGGGTACACTTCCATTCTCTCCTTTTGGAATTGTTGTGGAAACTGTAGGAAACAACCCGTACCTCCCAGAACACCCTTTGAAACTCATCAATGAAGGTAAAGTTGCAGACCTGCCCTGGTTGACGAGCATAACAAGAGATGAAGGTCTTTATCCCGCTGCTAGATTTATTGACAGGGAAGATCTTCTCACCGAATTAAACGACAACTGGAATCAGATAATCCCTCACATTTTGGACTACAACTTCACAATTCCTCCTCAAGATTTAGACACTGTCAGTCAGAAAATCAGAAGTGTTTATTTAGGCAGTGACACAATATCTATTGAAACTCGAAATAAAGTCATTCAGTTAATAGGAGATAGGTTGTTCAATGTTGATATGGAGAGAGCGTCTAGGTTGCAAGTCGCAGTAACTCGTTCACCAGTCTACTTTTATGAATTTGCATACCAAGGAAAATACAGTATTTCTACGTTTATCTCCAAATTTAACTCAACTTATGGAGTAAGTCACGGTGATGATTTGATATACATCCTCAACCGACCGGTTTTGACTCCATTGGAAACTGCAGAAGATAAAGAAGTGATGTTGAAAATGACAAATATTTGGGCTACTTTTGTTCAATCTGGGATACCATCAGTTGAAGGAGTGACTTGGGAACGTGTGGAAGGAAATGTCGACTCTTCGGGAGACTTCAAGTACTTGTTGATCAACTCTGGCGAAGACATTACCAGCCAGGCTGCACCGGAGTTAGGAAAGAGAACTTTTTGGGACTCATTGAATTTTAATGAACTTGACAGTGTTATTCAACAAGATGAAGTAAAAGATGAACTTTAACGGCTGATTTCAGAACTGTTGAAATTTAACCTTTTAATACAAGTGAGCAATGGTATTTAATTTTGTTTATTCTCTCAAATCTTAAAAAGTTAACTAACTGTGCTATTTTTTTATGTTTTAAGTTTTGGTCTTTTACACAATTCTATGTCTAAATATCATGACAAATATTATTTATACAAACTTGATTTGCACTTTTTTATTGAGTTCCTCATAAATAAAAACAATAATGCTTTTAAGAGACTTAAATTCCTTTAATGACCTTAAAAATCAGTCAAGAAATTTCACATATCCTCCCTCATATATGTACAGTAGGCTACAATAAAATAATGTGTCAAAATTTAATAGGGAAATACCTGAATATTTATTTTTAATTTTATTGTCATTGGATGTAAGTGGTAGTGCATTACCTTGGCTCATTGATAATGAAACAAATGTGAAATCACAAAACAAAGCGTTCATACCTCTAAAAAATTCAACAATAGGCTTTCTCAAGCATCTTTAGATTGGTTTGGTTTATCCCTCTAGTTAATTCATCTTCTAAATCAAAATTAACATAAAAAACTAAGGTTATTTTTGAAAATGAAGCAAGCAAATATTTCCACTTGTATGTTACTTAAATTAACACATTGAAACCTATCAAAGCAAATCAACAAATATATAAATGATTATCATATAAGCACTTGATATTGCTATTAAATCCAAATTTACAACCAGTAGACTCCCTGTTAACCGACCATCTTGGGACCAGGCCATGGCCGGTTATACCGATGTACATTTAAAAAATGCCAACCTATAATTTCATATGGCCTAAATTCAATTATGGCTTGAAAAAAAAAAAACAACTCTAAATATATTACTGTATATCATTTATAGCTAACATCAGACACCGATAAAATCCATGACAAAATAAACTAATAATAATTTGTTTCCTATTTTGTCTACTAGATCTAAACACTCACTTCCGGTAGCATACATTTTAGGTGGTTTGTGATTATCATGATATAATGTTAAATTGAATGATACAGTAGATAAGAAAACAAAGTTTCTTGCGAAACATGGCTGGTTAAAGCAATGTTGAGATAAAAAATGGCTGGTTAAAAATATGTTGTTTTTGTGCCAGGGTAGGACGGTTAAAGCTGAGACCGGTTAAAAGGTAGCCAATTAAGAGGGAGTTTACTGTATTTATAATCCACCACTTTAGATAGGCCAGCTACTAATAGCAAATAATAAACATTATTGAAAGTGCATTATACCTTGATAATACAAACAATAAATTTCTTCTTTAATGCACATTTGTTTCTTGGCTTGTAATGAGAGAACACTCAGTAATCTCTGTTGATAATCTGGCATTGCCAGTCAGCCATGTGACGGCTCGCTATCAGGCAGGCATCTGCAACTCATTCACACGTCTTTCCTCGCCAAACACTCGTGATGAGGCATGTCGCCGTAGTGAGCTGCCTCGTAGCGGTGGCCTGGAGCTTCAACTTCGTCCCTACCTCAGTCTACCTCCAAGCCATCGACAGAATCATTCAGAAGTTATCCGACAATTTGGAACTGAAGGATTTTGAAGTGTTGTGTGAAAACGTGGAGTGTTACAATGAACACGCTGCAGATTTTTTAAAAAAGATGAGAGCCAAAGATCCTTCATTTAGAGGTATTGCGATCGAGCACTGTAAAGAGGGGGAACCGCAGTTTCCGAATTCCATCAACATTCATGCTTACCAGTTGAACCTCGGGTGGAACGATACACAGGCAGCTCAGATGTTCAAACTCGTGGACGAGTCGCGACAGTTGTGGTTGAGTTTTGAAGAACTATGCCAGAAACAGGAGTTCAAAAAATATCTTGATAAATTTAGTCCAGACTTTTAATAGTAAGTGAATAAATCATTTTAATTACTATATTTTTTAAAGTTAAAAAATAATTAAGTTTTATGATATGCTTCTTTAAAATAATAAATTAATACTTTTTAAAATTAAAATTTATAGTTAAGTTATTACACACCTTTTTGGTCATCATGGCCAAGAAAGAATCCATTAGTACGTTTTTTAGCTAATTATTTTGTTCTCACCAAACGTAAACTAACTCCCACTGGTTTTACCCATAATTCTATTTTATTAAACTCCATTTCATTGGGTTCTTTTTGTGTAAAAACTTTCTCCCTTGGTTTCTGACAATTTTTAGTTTCTAAAACTACAAGGTATGAGCAAAAAAAGGTTTTCCCCAAGAAATAACTTTTTGATGTTTGGAAAACTCATAAGACTACCCTAAAGGATTTTTCAACATACCCTTGAGGTAAACATTGTTTTCAGAACAGTCAGCTGTGATCGAAACTAGTCGATTCCCGATGGATTGGACAAACAGTCCGGAAAATAGTAGTTTTCGGGACACATAATCAAGTTAATTAATTTTTATTTGTACTAACAGCTGATAATAATTCAAGTACAAGATAAACAAATAACAAATTAAGAGGGGCTATATAGTTAAAAATTGATCAACTTACAATTTGTTCCATTATACAGTTATGCAATTATACAATCAACAAATATACATTTTGGATATATATATATCCAAACTGTATATTTGTTAAAGGTGGTAATGGTCGTAACTTCTCCGAAAGTGGTATACCGGTGCTCGATCTAATTCAAGTACTCTGTTTCGCCTCGTACTTGAAACTAGATCTTGCCACCGAAAACGACCACTTTCTGAACTAGTGACGAAATATACTATTATAAAATAGTTGTGTCTAATTTTGATCAGCTTTTACTTAATCTAGTTGCTAAGCGTTATCTGGTTGAATTAGTGAAGCTAATTACAAATTTGGAAAAAATCAGTAGAGGATTGGGATATAGTTCAACCAACTATTATTTATTTTTTCTATTGTTGAATAGCCCTTGTCTGATAAAATTAAAGTTCTGTAAAAGCAAGACAACAAAGTCTCCCATTTATGTCCTGCTGTCAATTCAAATTTGTTTTGGTTGCACGGATTTGGGATATACAAGGAAGAGAAAAAGAAGGAAAACATGTGTTGAAATCAGATCCACAGTTATTTAATAAATAAAATTTTAATTTATTGACACTAATAGTAACAATACAGGATACGACATAATAAATGATATGAAATAAGTTATCATTATGATAACGATCGACGATAAAAGCTATATTTACTCGACTATAAGCATAACAATAATAGACTAAAACAGAAAACACAACTATTCTATCCGTATAGAACAATCTGTTTCCACATTAACAATAACTTTGGCAACGTGCACTGCGGAGGCTTTGTACATTATTATTACTGTTTCCAAAAAGCGAACGCTTTCTGGAAGTTCTCACTTTTGCCGAAAAGTTTAGCGTCCTTTTGCAAAGTGGGGGAAGGCGCTTTGGCAGGCTCACTGTCGAGTCTTAAGCTATTTGTCGTTCGTTTCTTGGCAGCGGCTGAAACATCGGATGCGACTTTGCCGTTAAAACTGTCACTCGGTTTGTTAGTCACACCGTGCTCGGTTAGTCTACAGCTACCGGGGTCGATCTCGGGTTCCTCGCATATCGAGTATTTGTTACTGAGCAGGCGGGGGGTGGGGGGAGTGGCTGAGGTGTTAATGCTGCTACAGTCGCTGATGCCGCTGTCGCTCCGCTCGCTGCACACTCGCCCCCGCGCTCGGTCCCCCTTCTCCTCTCCGAGACTGGACATGCGCGAGGCAGAGAGGGAGGGGCGGGGGGAGGGGGGTGAGCTAGCGTTGGAGTTGCGTCTACTGGCGGCTGACAGTGTTGCCATCCGTCCCAGCGCGCGGATCGCATTGCCTGTCTTCTGCAAACAACACATGACACAACCATGCGGATTAGTGGACACACAAAAGCAACAAAAAATTATGTAAATAAAAAGGAGGGTAAAACTCGTTTTGTTATAAACTAAATGAGGTACTGTAGGGATTATAGAGGTAAACATGTGTTTGGAAGAAGCTCACACGGTAATAATCATTATTTTCACACTCTTAACACAAAAAAACCAATCAAATCCATGCACAACTTAATAGCTTTCTCAATACAACTAGTTAAAATACAATTAAATTTGATCAATTTATCTAGTATTACTACTGCCTGATTACCATTTTAAGTATTTTAGCATTGACTATGTACACTAACGTGAATAGACCTCTCATCCCATGTATTTAGTTTGAGGCAAAAAATTGGAAATTCGGTGGACGCCGCACCAGAGTTGCTGCCATCGATGTTGTTGTTATTCAGCTGAATTTACAGTGCTGCCAAAACATTTTACCAAAACATAAACATAACTTTCAGTTATAAAACGTTTCATCCTTGGTTCAGAAGAGTGGTAATACTGATTTATCTATTATACGTTACGTGTACTTCGATGGACGCCGCACGAGATCGCACCACCGTCAATATGCTTCAAACACGCCTATGCTATGAGAAGTCTATTCACGTAGTGTACAAAGTCAATGATTTTAGCAACATTTTACTAAACAATATTAGCTTGAATAATTTACCTTATACAACATGCAAGTAGTCAATCTGAATTTAAGAAAATTTCTTGTCAGCAAGGTCGTATATTCCTTTGAAGAATTTTGATTAAAGGCAGTTCTTAATTATGAGTAACCATAACTGTATAGAAAAAATTTTCCGATGTAGAACTTTATTTAGAACTAAGAAAACTTTGACACCATTCAATTTTAATGCTGTATTGTACATAAATTGAATACCACACCCACAACACAAGAAACAAAAAAAAACTTTCAAACTAACAAAATTAAAAAAGAAATAGCAAAGAAAAGGCCAACTTATGCTGGTGTAAAATATTACAATAACCTCCCAGATGAAATAAAGAGTGAGGCTAGCCTCAGAATTTTTACTAAAAAGTTAAAAGAATTCCTCACACTAAAAGCGTTGTACAGTTTTGAAGAGTTTTTTACGAAATGAATTAAACTGAGTGTAAAATAAGTACGAAGAATAATATCTTACTTTTATTAATGTTTTATTGCTTTTATTTACTTTTATTAATTCATTTTATGTTTATATGTAAATATTAATACCATTAATTGTACTGTAATGACTTCATTTGTAATGACTGTAAAACTGTTTTGTTTTGACGCCATTCATGCATATTGTAATATATATAATTGAATAAAGATTTATCGAATTGAATTGAATTGAATATAGATGTTTTAAAATGAATTGAATATCACCAGGACAAATATGTCACTTTAAAAAAAGAATACAAATTTTATTACAATTTTTTTTAATATTATGTGGATGTTTTATTTACAAACATATTCAACAGCACAAAAAATATTTTACATTGGTCTGTTCCGTTCCAAAGATATATTATGACAGAGTTTATAGTAAAACGTCCATAAGTTTTAAAAGTGGCTCACTTTTATCTTTCAAACTTTTAATTAAAACTGTATTCCTACTTAAAAATTTTATTGTTAAAACCCCAAAAAATGATAAAAAATAATGATATAATACACAAAAACACGAAGTGTTGAGGGGTTGCCAAGACCTAAAAATTAAAGTTAAACCTAACCTAACCTTGTCAAGGTTGGCAAGTAGGGGAAGTAATACGATAATCAGCACTATCAGAATGAAACTTTTTGTACACAATGAGTTACACGTATAACATTTATGTATAAATTAGGTTAAGCAATTTGATTTGCTTGGAATTTAATGAAATTTTTAATCAAGCATATTTTTAGTCATAAAAACACAGCCTTATTGATGAATGACACTGCTTCAAGTGTAAATAACTATCATGTTCACCAGCCTGGTGTCACCAGTGTGTGATGTGACGGGGTATAAGTGTGAGCATAGCTTGAAAGAAGGCCTTTGCAGTCGAACTAGCAGCACTGCAAATCTAAGGTTAGGGGTGTCATTGTGATTCAAATCGGGAATCGCAAGGCTGTAAAAAGTGCTCATACATTCCATATCATTCACTATATGTTGCTTCAAATGTAAGATACTTACAGACTGCCTACAACAGAAGTACAGTACATATTTTGTGGAAACAAAAATACTTATTTTTAAGTTTATGAAAAAGTTGGACAATTTTTCATTTTCAAGGATATGATTTTTATTTTTCTTGATAAAAGTTGCAGAGCAAATATTTTCAAACATATTCTTGTTCATACAAAACTTTTCAATCAAAGTGGTTGAACACATCACTTTAGCAATTACTGTACCCAGCGGCCACTTTGAATTATTAAAGTTTCCTGCTGTATTAGATTCTAAATCTCACATTTATACGAACTTTTTGAATGACTCTTTTAAAACTTTTATATTAGAAATTTTACAGTATGAGTGGAAGGAAATAATGCACAAAACCTAAAATTAACTTGAAAAAATGGAAAAGGTAACTTTTTTAAAGTTAACTATTTAATTTCAGCAAACAAGCACAAGGCCTTTGTTGTTAACAATTTTATAAGAATCCCGGATATATGTAGCTATATGGAAAACAATGTCCTATACGAGCACTTTTTATAACCTTGCGATTTCCGGCTCTTAGCACAATGACACGCCTAAGCCTCAGTATTGCAGCGTTGCCAGTTGGAACGCCAGGGGCTGTGGTGTGAGTACGGGAGCTACAGACCTGCCACTTCCGCCGGATGATGAACTTCTTGAGCTTGTCGGTACAGAGCTTGACACTGTTCATGGTCGTGTCGCTCTGCGTTAGCCACTTGTGCCGCAGACACTCCTCTGCCGTTAGCCGCTTCCTGCAACGTAAAACAACCGGTTACCCGAGGACTTGCGAGGGGGAAGCAAGCGTCAGGACTTGTGCACATGGTGGCAATCTAATCTAGCTTGATAATCATTGATTTTCTTGTTGACTGAAGAAGAGTTTTCAATGTTGTTTTAGAAAAAAAACCAAAAGAGTTTGATTAGTCTTATAATTAAATTTTGAACTTTGACTTTCTAGACACTAGAGTGTGTGGCTCTCAAGCAGGGTGGATGTTAGTGAAATAAAAGCAAATAATTAAATAATAATTGCCTCAGTGAAGGTATTAACAAGGTATAACGAGATGGTTCTCTTACTTTTAATGACTTGCTATTTGCTAATGAAAAGTAGTGTTAAGTACAATAAAAACTAGGCAGTAAAATATTGAATCTATAAAAGAATATGATCTATTAAAAATGTTTTTTTCTTGATATTTAGTCTTATTGTGTTAAAAAAAACAACAGTTTATAGAGTTTATATTTTGTTTCAAAAGTGGTTTTGTAGTTTAAAACCTGACATTTAACATACAGAAAAGCTGAAAGTCAACAAATTCCATGGCCTGTCTATTAGTTTAAGATCTCAGAACTAAAGTGGTTTACTGGACTGACATTCATTGTCACATAAAATTAGGGATGGTCGGGTCCCGAAATTTCGGGAAAATTTTCGGGAAATTTTCGTCCCGATCATCGGGCGGGATTTTTTTATACTCGGGAATTTATCGGGACGGGAACTGCCGAACGGCGGCCAGCGATCGTGGCCGACGATCTCGCTAACGAGAACGGCGATCGCGGCCTACGATCTCGCTAACGAGGACGGCTATCGTGGGCGACGATCTCGCTAACGAGGACGGCGATCGCGGCCTACAATCTCGCTAACGAGGAAAACACGGCTTAGCTATAGCTTATATTTATTAGATTTTAATGTTTAAATATACATTTTTATAATTTTTTCCATCAAACACTCCTTAATTTTTTTTTCTGAAGTAGCAAAAAATAAAAAAATGTAAAATTAATGATATTTAACATTAATTTGTCTTTATAAAACACTCAGATAAAAGTCAAAACGAATATTTCCCGATAGCGTTGAGAAGAGCAATCCTGTCCCGATCCCGTCCCAAAATTGGATGGGAAATAAAAATTCCCGTCCCATCCCGTCCCGAACTAAAAATCCATTCCCGTCCATCCCTACATAAAATACACCCCATTCAAAATAAATGTGCTGTCAAAACACAGATTTCAATTCTCCCATTTTCTTCTCATTCTTCCAGCTTCCAAGAATCCAGCGATCAGAATCACTGAGAATTACTGCAGCTGTTTAATATCTCATGTCATCTTTATGCCAATGTTTTGGTTTTTTGGAAACAAATATTCTAATTTTGATATTTGAGATGTAACAAGAAACTTGTCCATTGGCAATTAGGGGAAGTAATAGGCTCGTCAGCACTATTTTCTACTCTGAGTTTTAATGTCAAAATTAAAATAACAACTGACTGTGGGTATAAAATCGGTGAATTCAGGAAGGTATGTGAGGGACTTTCCCGGAAAATAAAATTCTGTCTTTCGACAGCACATTTATTTTGAACGTGGTATAGTGTGAAGTCAACAATATCACAAGATAAAATCTTTATTTTTAAATGAAGAAACCATAACCTATGAAACATACTTTTAATTATAAAAAGCCAAAAGAGTTTAAAGAAAATTTAGTACACATTTCATCTTAACACGTTCGCTGCTGGCAGCTGCTATACCAGTTGCCCGCCCACTAGCACTGTGCGCTGGCAACTGCTAAAGCAGTGGCGTGCTCCCTTCAAAGTTATTGTTTCAGTGTGAGCCCAGCTCTTGGCCGGGAAGGTTTATATCGTCCCCGCATGTTGTGCCGGTTTCGCTCGAAACCGTTTATATCGTCAAAAAAAAAGGTTTATAAACAAAAAAAGTTTATAAAAAAAAGGTTCCCGAAAAGGTTTATATCGTCGTTTCCGGATCGGGAATTCCGTTCGTTATCTTGCTATAGTTGGAAGAATGTATAATTCTGAATATAATTCAGCATGGGGGTTGAGTTTTGACATTTTATATGCCGCAGCGAACGTGTTAATACAAAACAGCATTTAAGTGAAAAGACAGTTCAAACTCTTTGGGTTGGTAATTATAGAAAGAAAAAAATACATGTCGCAAACTTAAAGTAATACTTAGAAAATTTAATTGAGCTCATAAATGTACAACTCAAATACTGATAGTAGCTCTCGTTCCAACTAAACCTAAACACTTACTCTTTTCTCTTGACCAGAAGAGAGCTGATGAAGTCTTTTGCGTCTTGAGAGATGGCCTCGAATGCTTCGTCGTCAAAGTCAAAATCGGCGCGGGTGATATTGGCGAAGGTCTCCGCATCGTTGTCTCCCATGAAAGGCGAAAGACCCGATAATCTGGAACAAAGGCAATGTCATTATTAACTTACCTCCTTTCTACACTTACATTCTAGAGAAACATTTCATCAATCATGTATTGTGTTACACAGCAAAGAAATTTAGACTATTTCATTCAATAGCAAATAAAATAATTCAATAAGCAATAAGCTAAATATATTAAACCCAATTCTCGCTAACCCAACCCAACCTAACCTAATCTAAATTCTGGGTTTTCAGAGCATTAAAAGAATGCCAAATGTATCAATTATCATTGTAGGTCTAAAGTGTGTTTTTCTAATTACTAGACTTCAGTAAAACTTTTGCACAGCATTTTTGCTCCGGTCATTACCAAAGACCTAG
The DNA here is from genome assembly GCA_030545055.2 of Neoaliturus tenellus. Taxonomy (NCBI): domain Eukaryota; kingdom Metazoa; phylum Arthropoda; class Insecta; order Hemiptera; family Cicadellidae; genus Neoaliturus; species Neoaliturus tenellus. The sequence continues at coordinate 333,878,181 of CM061531.1, read as the reverse complement.
CTTAAACCTTACTTATCTCACACCTTTTTTTTTTTTTTTTTTTTTTTTAAAAAAAGAGGTTGGCGGACCTCTTTTTGCCTTACTTTGCCCCGTCCACATAGACTATTGATCTGTGCGTGGATCGTATTAGACAAAGTAAGGGGGTGAGCCGCTACAGTACAAGGTGAAAGGTACTGATAAAAGTCACTGGCCAGAACGCGGATTCGAACCCACGACATCGCTGCCATGGTCCCGAAGTCCGGCGCGCTAACCACTACGCCACCGACTCACCCAACCACGATTAACCTAAGAAATAAATTTACAACAAAAATCAACACTAGGTGATGGAAGAAAATTTTTGTGAAATATGACGAAGGTCCAAAAAAAACCCTTATTCTGTAAGTAGGAGTTTAGGGGTGGATAACCGTCAACTAGCCTAGAAGGTTATCATCTCTCCCTTAGAATTTTGTTTGTGAGGTGACGTATTCGATTCCCTGTATGCCCACAAAACTTTGATGGGTTTGTAACGCTTTTTTTGTAAAAGGGTTTGAATGAAATAAAAATGCCAATGGCATAGATAAAAACGAAAGAAAGTGCGGGACTCACAGGACGTAGCAGATGACGCCAACAGACCACATGTCGGACTCGACGCCAATGGGCTCGTAGTTGATGATCTCTGGGGGGATGAACTCGGGTGTGCCGAACAGCACCCGGACCGGTGTGTGTGAGGACAGCCGCTGCGCAAGACCGAAGTCGATGATCTTGACCCGGTGCGATGTCCGCGTGTGGCACATTATGTTCTCCGGCTAGGGGAACATAATATGATAAAAATATAAATATACCGACAAGGTGTTGCAAATTAAAAAAATATATTCTTCATTTTTGGAGTAAAATTGTGTAAAAAACAAACACATAATATTTTATTCTCGCAGTGTGTATGTGTAAACGCAAAGACAACTTTTTTTTACAAAAAAATTCATTCAAATTAAAAGTAATACTGCAAACAATTGAGGAAGAAAGACATATAAAGACTAATAAATGACTAAGCTTCTAACAGATACTTTCTACGCAAAGTGTCGTCTAGCTCTTGGATCCAAAAATAACCCTCTCCCTTTGCGATAAATTATCAAACTCGCACTTTAATCTAAATCTCACCTCACTCAAAATATCACTTTCACCCTTTGACCCTAAAATGATACTCTCACCCTTACATTGCAAATATCACCCTCAAAATTATACATCGCCTTTGATCATAACTGTCACCTTTGACGCTGACTATCATCCTCACCCTTTGACCCATCGTCCTCGCCCTTTGGCTGTGACCATTGCCCACGCCTTCTGACTATTGCTCTTGCCCTTTGACCCAAACTATCACCCTCACCCTCTGACCCGTCTGACCGCTGTGTGTTTGCCTACCTTGAGGTCGAGGTGCACCACGTTGCAGGTGTGCATGTATCTGACGCCTTCGCAGATCTGCCGCAAGAACAAGATGCAGTCTCTCTCCGTCAGTGTGAAGTCATCGGCCACCACTCGCTCAAACAGCTCCCCTCCGGAAATGCTGGACAAACATAAGATATCAAGGTGACTGTAGGCCAGTGCCAGGTGAGCTACATCCCATAAAAGCAATGGTGTCACTTTCTGCGACATCCATGGATGTCGCTACAGAGGTTTTGTCGGTTAAAAGAGTGTTAAAAATTCAACATTTTACTCTTTGCTACCTGCAAGTGTTGCCAACACTGCAGGAAACAACAATCGTTCTCGTTTGAGTTGGAATTTTTTTGTCTCAACTATTACTAAAAACTAGGGTAGAATTTATGGTTTTAGATTTACCTTGATTGATAATTGTTAACTTGGTCATTACCTAATAATTTGTTATTAGCTAATAATCCGAATGTAAAATAGAGTAATATGGTGTCATTACGATAAATATCGTACCCGTGGCAAGACTGCTTCATTCTCTTTTTCAATCAGCTGTGTAATGTATAACGTAATTTGACTTCTCCCAGACAGCAAGGAAGCGTTCTGCAAATATTCACTTGATTTGCTATTCGGTTGCAGTGAAAATTTCCATTTTAGGTTCAATGATAACTATTCAAAAGCTCTTCTACACAAATAAGCGAAGAAAGTGATCAGATCACATAAGCAAGTTTTTTCTGCAACGGCAAGTTTATTGTTGTGAGACTACCTGCCTCGACCCTTATTAATTCCGCCTGGTCGCCCCAGGGCCGCACTAATTCGAGTGCGTTCGTGCGGAAATATGCTCTGAAAACGATATGAAAACGATTTCATCCATGCAATGCAAATATTGGATGTCAATTATCAGAATATTTTTTGAAAGTTTTCTACGTTGGTAGGACGGCTAGCTTTTGTTGCAAGGTTATGATCAGGTTAGGCCAGGGAATGATCTAATTTCACTAGCGCATTCACTACTTCAATCGTAGGCTAAGTGAATTTGCCACAATGGTAAGAGATAAATTTTTCATTAAAAAAACCTCTTCTAAGAAAAATTTTTTAATGCCTTTATGAGGACCAATGAAAGAAATACCACATAAATGAAATACTCATCAAGCCATTTTATAAACAATAAACTAGTATCCAATTAAATCAAAACTCTGAGGGAGACCTAGCCTATATTTGTTATGATTAAATTTTACACCAGCCACTTTTGGTGATTGTATAACACCCCCGCCGCAGCAGACCTGCGTACTTAGAGAATTTCAAATTTAATTAAAAATGTTCTTCATGGGGTTAGGTGGAGTGTCGGTTTACCTTACAGTATATGTGCTTTGTAAGTAAATTGTTAAAAGTTAAACCTTACCTTGTGGTACATACCAAATTTTATCAAGCTATGGTATCCTTCCCATTTCGCCTGTAAACCATATGGGGCTGATTACGTAAGTTTGCCGCCATCTCGGCTTTGTAAGCAAATATAAGTTAAACCCTCCTAATTAATGCACATACCAAATTTTATCACGATATGTTAAATAAGCAACATATAATACTAAATTGTTTATTTTTTGAGCTTTTTAAAACTTTTATTGAAGAGCAAACCTACATGAAACTTAAAATAATTTTCTTTTCAAAAGGTCATCTCAACTGTAACAATAGGTAGTTAATTTGCTTAAACCACTATCAGACCTACGCAGGTTCAGAATAAGTTACACTATCAATTTAATTGTTAATACCACTGTATTTTCGTGTGTGCTCACTAAGAGCAAAAGTGAAGTAGACCTACAGATTAGCTTTTTTTCTATCAACAATGTCACCAAACTTCTTGATTTAGTATGAGCTCATTTTTATCTAGTTAAAATATTGTTCCACTTACATAATTTTTTAACGGATAAAAATGAGCTCATATTAAATTAAAAAGGTTAGTGACATTATTGATAGAAAAAGGTAATCTGTAGGCCTACTTCATTTTTGCTCTTAGTGAGCACAAACGAAAATACAATGGTATTAACAATTAAATTGACAGTGTATTCTGAACCTGTAGGTCTGAAAGCTGTTTAAGCAAATTACTTACACATTGTTACAGTTTTGAGATGACCTTTTGAAAAGAAAATAATTTTTATTTTCTTATGCAGTACGTTTGCACCAAACAAAAGGGGTAGAACCTTGGAGGATTTATAACCTGTTGACTGGGGTGGCCCAGCCCCTCGGCCTTTCCTTAACGACATTCTTGGAATTGGCATAATGCCGCTCGCACAAAGGAGATTCTCAACTACAGAATATGGAGTGTGCTCTACCTCGGCGTCAAAATCGTCGAGCAAGATTGTAAACTGCCGCTATAGGCGCGGAATGTCACATTTTGGAAAATATGATGGCTGATTTTAAATATTGTTAGACTACTTTCATGATTTTTTTGTTTTTGTTCAAAATCGATCGGTGGTCTAATGACCATGTTTATTTTTAAATTGTAGAACTTTAGCGTCTCCCTTCTTGCATCGTTATCTTTAAACATTTTTCCAATATAATTGTAGATTCTTGTTCTTAAGATTATATTCTACCCACGTACATTTTATCTAAAATTTAGTAAAGTTAGATAAGCCAGAACTATGACTCACAGCGCTTCAACTAAAATAAATAAAAAATAATCTATTACAGGAATGTAATTTAATTTGCTGTCTTCTGATGGGGTTGTATACTAAAGGTAAATTATTTCTTAACGTGTAACATTATTGCAATAACAATCTTATATGAGTTATTAAATTTAAAATAACTATAATCTGAAGTAGTAATAACCTTATGATTAATGCATTCCTTACCACAATTTTTAGAATATGGTGATAGTTACTTTACTAAAGTTAAATTCCATTCAACCTTAAAAATAGTGTACCGACAACCTTTGAGTTTTTTCATTGTTCAAACGGTAAAATTTGTAATTAAATAAGAAAATAGTTGGGTTTACAAAAGTAATTTCTCGTATACAGTGTATTATAAGGTGGAAAGTGTGATATGATTATTTTTTAAGTGCGTGAATACCGTACAACAGTTGTGCAGCAACATTTTCGAAGCCCTGGAAATGTTTTAATTCCGTTAAAACACTATGTATATCGATTCGAGGGCATTTGTGTGCCCTCCGGCACTTTTACAATCTTATATAATAAAAGAGTGCATTTAAGGGTCTACGGAGAGAACTACTGAACGGATCGAGGCCGTTTTGGTGTCAATGGATTTCTCATAACCCCTAAATTATAGGAAAAATATGGTATCGCTCGGAAAATGCCTTATAAAACCGCAAAATGAAAATTAGACCTTATTTAGACCAATCTAAGACGTGATTTTGTCGATTTGTTTACTGCTCCAGTGATCCATATCTTAAATTGAAATTTGACACCACTGCTGCTTTACAAAGTGTTTTTGTAAACAAAACAGACAACTTTTAATTTCTATGATAATTGACAGATACAAATGAAATCAAGGCCATGCAATGTTAAAGTGGTTTTTAAAGCAGTAAAATAAATATTTAACAGCTGATGCTTTAATGCAATTTTTGTTGCTATACTATAAAGAGAGTTTATTTAATATAGATGATGGAATTTATGTATTTAACTTACGAGTTTTTTATTAATATTTGTTTACACATATGTTTTTATGATTTAACAGTTGGTTTATTGTTCCCACTGATATAAACAATGGAGTATAAGAAAATACAAAAATACAAAGAGTACAAAAATAGTACAAAAATATGAAGATGTGGAACTATGAACTGGAATAAATAAGTTTTGAAATATACGAGAAGAAATTACAAGAATAAGAAAAGGAGGTGGAAATAAAGTGGAAACAAAAGACAGAGAATAAACATTTTGAATAGTGTTTTTGTGAAGGTAAAAAACCTACTATACGATTGACATAGAGGACAATCCAGTAACACTTAGTACACCCAGAGGGTATACTATACCCAGAGGGTTTATACCATTGCGTGAAAAATCCAAGTCAGAACTTGAAAGCAAGGTTCAATTAGATGTATAAACACTGTGGAAGAGCCCACAGAATGGTGCTCAGCGATGGTGGTCATACCAAAACCTAATGGGGACGCTAAACTCTGCGTGGATCCAACAAAATTAAACAAGAACGTGAGGAGGCAAAAATGCCAGAGGTTGAAGACACACTTAATCAGATTGGTAAATCTCGAGTGCTTAACAAATAAGATATAAATTAAAAATTCTGGCAAATTAAATTGACTCTGAGCCAGTGAAATTATATAAATAAGTTAATTGGAATGGAATAAATGGAATACTGTTATAAAAGCATTATTCATTATCTTTTTTTGAAGTCTCATAGGCCTACTATATTGTAAAACCATATGATAGTAAGAATTGTAAACTATTCAAACTTATAAACTATTAATGATATACTAGAAATCGCCTCCTGATCGAAATTAGACCAACATTTTTGGTTGATCTGGACCCAAGAAGTTTAAAAACATTTTATAGTTGAATTATTTGTTCTTCCTATTTTTAGCAGTTGTTTTTACAATAGCTGTCTAATGATTCAACCAATTCTCCTTTCTCCAAAACATTAACATTGAAACTTTGAAAGCCTGTGCCTCGTAGCCCTAGAGTCAAACGTGAATTTGAATAGGATTTTGCTCATCTACAGGACTATCTATACCTTTCTAACGGTGTTCGCGGATTTATTCTACAGTGCACATGAGCTGAGATAAAAGGAGGAAAAGAAACATGCTTGCCTATTAAAGAAGACTAGGAAATCGCCCACTGTTCGAAATTCAACCAAATATTTAGTTAATCTTGAGCTAATTAGTTAAAAAAAAAAAAAAAAAATATATATATATATATATATATATATATATATATATATAAAGCAAACTGTTCTTTCTGATTTGCTATAATTTGTTATTACAACAGCTGATCAATCAATTATCCTTCTCCCATAAGATTAACGTCGAAACTTTCAAAGCCTGTAGGGCGTAGCCTCGGAGGCCGATGTGAATTAAAATACCATTCTGCTCATCTACAAGACACTACCTTCCAAACGGTATGCGTGGGTTTCTTTTACGTTGCTCACAAGCTAAGAAAAAAGGAGGAAAAGAAACATGCTTGCCTATTATTATTTAGATAACTGTTCACATTGCCAAAGAATTGAACACATTTTTGTTTTAATACTATGTTGTCTGTGTATTAATAAATGCTGTGACCATTATCAAACGTGAACATCAAATTCTAGAATAATCATCATGAAAATTACCCGTCATTTTTGACGGGTTGTTTGCTAGTTTTTTTAATATTATTTATTAATATCATTGATTAGTTATGATATCATTACGTTAAGAGTACCTAGTACGTTATACGAGATAGTATGAGTAGTATTTGCAAGAATTTATTTACAGAATATATCTCTATGTGATACAAACGTTTTATTGTTGAATAGGCCTGTTTATTTTTTGTTCCATTTGTTGTTACTCAACTCAATCAATACTTTTACAGTTAAAAATTAATGAAATTAATTACTTTTGCATTTCTCATGTTCGTTATTTTGAGGTGAGTTGCGTTCACACTGTTTCGACGAACATATTCTGCTGAACTTTTGTTGTTTGTTGGTATTCATTTTTAACATGTATAGTGAAGTTAGCAATAGAAACGTGTAATTTTCCCACAATATTAAGTATAGGCCTATAGTCTTATTTAAATTGATGTGTTTTTAAGACTTCAGTCTAAATAACCGAAAACAGTGGTTTATTTATAACAAATCTATCTATATATTAATAGGCAAGCAAAAACAACTGATAGAAAAACAGGAAGAAAAGGTGTTTCAATTACAAAATGTTTTAAAATTATTTTGTTTAGATCAAGTAACTGAAATTTTGGTGGAAGTTCGACCAGGAGACGATTTCTAGTACTTATTTAATAGGCCTCCGCTAAGGGTTTTTTGTTATATAGAACTCCTCCTACAATGCTCAACCGATTTTCATGTTTTTGGCGTCGTTGGATAGGCATTGGTCTGTAGTTGTTTCCTCTAAAAACTGATGAGAATCGGACTTAAAATAAGGGCGCTATAAACAAATTAAATTTGAAATTTTCCCATTTAAATAACATTATTGAGATTGGTTTGAGCATTTTAAACATCTGTTAACATACAGATGTAGTTTTTGGTGATCACTGATATTCTCAATATTGGATTGGTTGAATTTCATTCATTAAGAACTAAATGGAACTTTTGTAGTGTATTAAAATAAAGTGCTCGATGTCGGGCAACACGTGCACTAGTAAGTACCGTACCGAAATTGACTTTATGTGATATTGCATTATTATTTTAAATTCTTTTTTTCTCGAGTAGAAAATTAAGTTTACAATGCCAACAACCAACTTACAGTTAAACGTTTAAAAGTATTTAATGTTATTTTGTTTATCTTTCTCTGTTATTTCGATATAGGCTACCATATAATGACAACCCAACATAAATTGCAAAAAAAAAAAAAAAATTCAGTTTCCAAACTTATTTTAAAACCAAAGGCGATTTTGTCTAGGATATCCTGTTTATGAATTTAATTTTTGGACAAAAATAAACTAAAATCCAAATTTAAAGAAAATACCTAACAGCTAGAATTTAGGTCAAAATCAAATACATTGCTACAGACACGTATTATACTAGAATATTTGGTAAATTAACACCGTATGTTCCAATTAAAGTTTTCTTATTATTAGCGAAATTGGGTTTTTTTTCATGAATTAAAGTTGTTATTTGTCCACAATCTTAACCCGCAAAATCTTTACCACGGATCGCCACACTTGTCTGAATTCGACCAAAAATTTTGTTGACCTGTCTGTACAGATTTTTTTTTTTTTAATTTTATAACTAAAACGGCCGTTCATTCGTCCTGATTTAAAAGCATTTGTTATTACAATAGCTGAGTTGGTTTTTGCTAGTAGGCCCTACACCTTTCTAACAGCATGCGGGGATTTCTTCTAACACAAAAGTTGGGAAAAAAGGAGAAATAGAATGAATAATGAATAAATAGCACTAGCTAAAAACACTAGCATAACTGATAGAACTACTAAAATGTCAACACGATCAAATTAAAAGCGGCGCATTGGGCTGCTCATCAGGCGCCCCAATAGTCATTATCGTCAGTTAATTCAATAAACGTGGATGGAGAAGAGCTTTTTTGACCATTCCATGTGAACTTATTGATAATTTTTTCTATCTTTTGTGAAAAAATATTGTGTTTTTATTCACGCAGTTAAGAAATTATGAAAAGATATACAGTAAATTTCATTGCATAATACAAAATTCAAAGTAAAAGCGGCGCATTGGGCTGCTCATCAGGCACCCCAATAGTCATTATCGTCAGTTAATTCAATAAACGTGGATGGTGAAGAGCTTTTTTGACCATTCCATGTGAACTTATTGATAATTTTTTCTATCTTTTGTGAAAAAATATTGTGTTTTTATTCACGCAGTTAAGAAATTATGAAAAGATATACAGTAAATTCCATTGCATAATACCCTTTTTTTATTGTTATAGGTATCATTCCTTGAGTTACGGTAATTCTATTTTTTTACCGTCTAAAAATTAATTGATGTAAAGACGCGTTTAAAATAAAAATAAACCCCCTTTCCGTGGATAGTTTTCCAATCAAACGAACAATTAATTATTTAATTAGTTGAAATCAAACGCCGCACGCCGCGCCATGACGTCACATCACTGGAAGATCTGTCGACTCGTCCACTCCCTCGACTGTTGCTGTTTCGTTCGGGTTCGGGGGTCGGTGTCCCCAGTGTCCCGCCGTCCCGCCATTTTCCGTTGGGCCCTGGCCCTGGCCGTGTGTTTTGATTTTTGATTTGATTGTGCCGTGGTTTGTGTTTGTCACTTGGGTGGTTGTGAGACGTCTCTTCTCATATTGAAGGTGAGTTTGCTGATTTACTGATTCTTTTTAATTAGCTTTAAGATAAATGAAGTTTTGAAGAAGTTGTTAGTCTTTGAATATCAGCGATTAAAACACTCAATTCCTAACCAAGAATTTGAAAGATTCCTAACCTCAATCAGCGTATTCCGTGGAATGCATGGTCTTTTAATCTTTTATTGTTTTTGTAAATTCATAATACCACTAATAGTAACAGACATCAACTTAAAATGTTAAGTGATTATAAAGAATAGCCTACTTAGCCTTTTGAATTTCTTTTCGATTGTTTAACATAAGTTATTAGGCTAGTAGGCTAACTTATTTGACATTCATAGGCCCTACAAAATGTCCAAGCTTAAGTTAAATTACTCGTAACCTGTCCGGTTTTTGTAGGTCTGTTTTCATAAATTAACTACCTATTGTGTTGAAGATGTGTATTCTCAAAATATGTGACACAATTTTCACCCCTGTAGTGGTTACGGTCTCTGAGACCAATAAAAATTTTCAGTCTTAATTAGCTGATAGGTTGTATTTGCTGTCGCTCGAGTCATGCAACAAACTCCATTGGGTGTGCCTTCAGCTGCCACAGTGTAGGGTAATTTTGAGATTAGGTAAGTTCTTACGTTCGACAGGGTTACCACATAGGCCTAGTTTATTGTTACTTCTTCCATATTGTTATAAAATTGTAATTTAACTTAAGTTAGCCTAAATTGATAAAATGTTTAAGTTAATCTAGAACTAAAAAGTAACACTACATTTAATTTACTTTTACTCTAATGAAACAGTTTGTAGTCTGATATTCCTTTTGGTTAGACGTCACTGCCAGAGAACGCGAAATGGTTTTTATTAGCAGCATATTGAGTTAGAGAGTGAGGTTATGTTTTAGCAGATATGCTGTCGACTTTCCATTTGCTCAGGCTTGAGTTTGATCAAGGCGACCATTAGTTTCTGGATATAATTTGATCAGTTGTTTGTACCTAAGAGTAAAGTAGGCCTAGTCTTTTAAAGTAAAAATGGTTTTGAAAGTGACTAAGCCTCGACTTTGAAACTAACTTAAATTTCATCATCAAATACTAACTAATAATAGGCCTACCCTATTTTTCAACGATTTTTACCCTACTGTACTTTTAGGGCTACTATTATATTTGCATAGTTATCATTAAGTATGTTATGTAATAAATTATGTGCTCTTGACATTTAACATTTTTCTCATACGTAAAATGTATGTACCAAATATTTTTTTGGTACCGTACTTATTAGAAAGTGATATAAAAAATAAACAACACAATTAAACCTACTTATTTTTTAGGGCTAAGACCGTCTTATTAAAAAATTTACAAAATTTAATATAAACGTTACAAAAATATTAAATTAAATTGGAAAAATTGCACCTTATTTAGTGTTGTAAGAATAATTTTATTATTTGAAAAAAATTAGACCTATATAATCATAAATTTTTTTGTTCCCCACGCTGTGATATTAAATTGGTGGGTGGGGGGGGAGGGATGTCAGAAATTTAGATTTTTGTGATTCATAAAAATATGATTGATCCGACCGATATATCTATCATATCAACTATAGATTCATTCTATAGTTAGCGGTACCTAAATAACAAAGTCAATCCCTTTAACTAATTAATTATCCCTATTTTTGTTTTTAGCTTCTTATTCCCACATCTAAATCCAAAAACAAGTATAACCTAACTTATGTCAACAAAATCAAAACACTAGGCCTACTAATCATAAAGACAAATTAACAAAATAACATGTCAGTAGAACCTTGATAGTTCGACACTTTATGGACTTAGAGAGTGTCTAAGTATCAAAATGTCGAACTATAGGGAGTGTCGAACTATCGAGAGTCGAACTATTGAGGTTCTACTGTAGCTTATAAGAAAAATAATTACCTATGTTGCTATGTATCCTACTTAAATGTGGTATACTTTCTTGGGCTTGGGCATTCTTCATATTAATGAAGATTAGTTTAGGTTTTACAATGGATAGTTAGATTAGTTTGTCAAGCTAATCTAAAAATTTTTTTATTTTACAGTAATTTTCGATACAATATCGATCAGTAGAATTTAAATCAGCGAACTTTAAATAGATGTTTTGTATTTTTTCTATCTTCCAATTTAAAAACCATTTGGTTGAGTATGTAAACTCACCACCATATGGGTTTTATTTAAGTATAAGTTAAACCCTACCTAGTAAAAGTACATGGTACCAAATATCATGAACTTATGGTATTTTTTTCATTTTCCCCATAAACCCTATGGGGGTGACGTATGTAGGTTTGCTGTCATTTGGGGTTTGTAAGCAAATAAGTTAACCCCTTCCTAATGGATGTACTCATGAAATTGTATCAAGATATGTCAATAAATAAGCAAGATAGAAGATTTAGTTGATTTCCCATATAATACAAGGAAACATTTTTTTAAATTTCTCCCTAACCATTTAAGCTAGGCCTAACATAAAAATTCAAAATACCAAATTGTTTATTTTTTCGAGCTCTTTTAGATGGTTTATGTTCAAATTGTTGTGTTTTAAAAATTGAAGCCAAAAAGTGCAAAAAACTCATTTTGACCCTTTTGAAACCCCCCCCCCCACCATGGTCCGTTCGCACATTCAAGTATACGCTGGTCTACTTTCCTGTACCAAATTTTATGAAAATCAAAGGTTCCGTTCAAAAGTTATTGTGTTCATGGCACACACATATAAATATATACACATTTATATGTGTATATGGCTTCTAGAGACCTCAAAACAAAAAAGTATCAAAGTTCCGGGCTTAGGTCTTACCGTGACAACTACCGTAATAGCGAATAGGGAAATTCGCTAAAAATAAAATAGTGTAAGCTTTTAGATAAATAATAGGCCCTAACTCTCATGTTCAATGTTCACAGGTTACATATCCAAACACTGTAAGGAACAAAGGAGTTTCTGGAGAGCAACAACTCGGGGTGCTTGTTAATTGCAAAGCGTTTAATGTAAGTAAAATAATTTATTTATATATTCCAAATGGATACACTATTGAGTTACTGATATACAATTATTGAACAGTCTAGAAATCCCTCTTATTTAACTCTAGTTGACATGTTTGACTTAAAGGAAGCAAAACTAAAAGATTGCAAAACTTAGAAACGTGAAATTTTCCCAGTGAAATCTTTCTTTAGTTGGAAATTAAAATTAATTGAATATAAATTTTACAAAGTAATTTCTGTGGAGGATTGATTATTCAAACTACTTTTGATGGGAGGTGTTTTGGATAGTAAAACATGGAAATTATTTACAATTTGGGACTACTAAACAGTTCATTGACTGTTTTTAAACTTAAATATTTCTTAAGAATCTAGAGGCTTTGATAAACAAGAGCTCTAAACAAAAAAATGGTAGTTACATTGGGAACACATTTCTTAGAAGTCTATTTTGTAGACACTTTTGTTATAATTTTTTTTTAATACTGTACACTGAATTGGTAAGCCATTCAGGGGTTTTTATAATTGACATTTGGATAAATCGACACTTAACTGCAGGGACTGATACCAATTTGAGAATTTAAAAAAAATGATGAAATCAGAGAAATATAAGTTAATTGCTGAAGATTGATTAGAAAACAAATTTGGACACCTAATAAAATTGTTCGCTTAATAGTATATTACAATCTTTTGAAATTTTTTATTTCAGCTTCAGTGATGGAAATTTATTACAAGTCAACAGAGGATGCATTCAACACACAGGCCCTCCTACAGCTGGTGAATCATCTGCTTTGCTATAAAGTAAGTGATAGCACATTTATCCCATCTCTCAAAAGTTCTTTCCTTGAATGTTTTTGGTATCTATAATTTACAAGTTAAGTCTCTGGTCTACCCCTGGCGCGCCACCCAAACGCAAAGGGTTTTGAGAATCATGTTATCTCCTGCTACATTGGACTCGTGTTATCTCCTGCTACATTCGAATTTTGTTAACTTCTGCTACATTCAGCTATAAATAAGGTGCCATATAAATGTTTTTTATCAGTCAAAAATAATGTTCTCGATAACAAGTAACATTTTCTAGCCTCTGTGAGCTGCCCATGATACTTAATGTTAACCCTCCATTGAGGGCAAGCGGAGATTGCCTCCGCAATCAGGAAAAATGGAAAAAAGCATTCTTTTTAATGGTGTTAATGGTGACTTTAAATTATTGTAAATGGCTATGTCCGTTGGCAGAACAAATAAAAATAGTTTGTACATTTGAAAAACTTTATTAAATAACTACAAAAGTCAACAAAATATCCTCTAAACTAAAAATAATAAGATTAGATATGTTTTAATATTAGTAATTTACGTATTTTATAATCCGTTAATTACATAATTATACGTGATATGCGCTTAATCCGAAAATTCGCTAATCCGAACAGGATCTGGTCCCAATTAGTTCGGATTAGCACAACTCAACTGTAGTTCATTTCCTCTATCATCATAACTCATAATTTGTAAAATCAAAACTTTGAATGTAAAAACTAGTTGTGAATCTAAACACTGTTAGCGCTAGTGTAGTTCCCTCTTTCTGGGCCTTATACAAACTGAGTGTCGTTACAACGATTACCCTACATGAAAAATGTGTTATAAGATTAAGTGGAGTAAATTCACATGAAAAGAATTAACATATTTCCATTTCCTTAAGTTAATACACTTTAAATCAGTAAGATAGGCCTAAAGAAGTTACTGTTATTAAAAGTAGTAAACTTATTTTCAATTTAATTTAGTAAATTGACAAAGTGCCGCCCCTAAAATTTAGCCGCTATAGGTTCCAGCCTTTTCAGCCATATTTAGAAAAGTGGCCCTGAGTAAATTATCACAGTGTTTTCAATATCTGGAAACAAATATAAGCAGATATTTTGTGATGAAGTATTAGCTAATATTTTTTGGTGGTTGCAGTATTGAAGATAAACCCAAATTCTACGGAATCATGCGTGAAGAAACATCTTCGGATGGTTTTTTTAAACCAGGCAAAGACCCGGATCATTCGAAAGTAAGTTGATTTTTACTAAACAGTTTAACAGTTTTTACATATGTGCATGGATTATTCTACATATCAAAGGAATATTTTTAACTCAACCAATAATTTGATGGCTCCATTATTTTCTTTATTGCGGCTTAACACTTTGGTTTTCATTTTTGTCATATTACCTAGGCCTACTTAAATTTCCCTTGCTCAGAAGAGTATGGGAGTGTAGGTAATTTTTTTTGGTCAGTGTATCATAGCTTTTAATGCTCATGTTAAAGTTCAGTCAAGATTTTGGAAGACCCACTTTTTGCTCATAACTTGGCTTTTTGAATGATGGGGTACGCAATGGGGTATTTTCTGTACCCACATATTTTAATAATGATAATATTTGAAAACTTTAATGAATTGTATTTTATTATTGTCATGTGCTATGATTATTTTTCTATAGCTGTAACATAAATTACTATAGAGTTGTGAGATAAAAGAAATTGTCTACTTTTTTAGGATATCAGGAAGTTCTATTTTATTTGGTTTACTGTGATTCACAAAAGTTGGATAGATTAAAATTTTTTAGCATTGTTGACTTATAAACGAGTAATTTAAAATCAAGGGTAAATGACAAATACTTTCTCCAGTGGTGTAGTGGGTTCCTCTGGTTCTCGAAAACCCGGGAAATCCGGAAGTTATGTCTTCCTTTGCAGGGAATTTGACAAATATA
This sequence comes from Neoaliturus tenellus, assembly GCA_030545055.2. Classification (NCBI taxonomy): domain Eukaryota; kingdom Metazoa; phylum Arthropoda; class Insecta; order Hemiptera; family Cicadellidae; genus Neoaliturus; species Neoaliturus tenellus. The sequence continues at coordinate 333,863,131 of CM061531.1, read as the reverse complement.
GCAAGCCCCACACTGAAAAATGCGCCACTACATCACTGACTTTCTCCCAACAATATAAGAAGGTGTTATAAGTAGGCTTGCCATAATTTTATAGAGCAAAACCTGGACGATCAGTATGTAAACCCCCTTGCCCCCCCGCCCACCACCTGAATGCTAATGGAGAATGAGTCATTGGTCTTAATACAACATTTTAATTAAGATTAAATTTTTTTAAGCAAATTGTGCCTCATAACTTCATAATTTTATTTTAGTCCGGCAAACTTAAAATGTTTATGTTGAGTATTAAGGATTAGTTAATTCTTTAAAACTAAATGTTAATCAAATAAGTTGTTTATTTTTTGTTAGTTAGTTTATTAATATAACACGAGCTCAAACGATATGGAATACACATTCTTGATTTCTTGAATAAAAATAAAGTTGCTATAGTAATAATTAATCATTGTCACATTGGACTAGAACTTTTCCAATAATTTGTCTATTTCATCTGATTTCACAATTGCTTAGACTTGTCCAGCCAACCCTTATTTTTCATCTTATGTAGGCAATGTCAAATTTCACCTCGACTTTAAATTCGATTACCATAAGAAAATTGAATCTTCATCCTAATTTAGTAATTTTTTGTTGTTGTTATCAGAATATTTATTTTAAGACGCAAAACAAAAAAGATTGTTGAGTTTGTTTTTGATAATTCCCTATTTTTCTAAATATTTACAAAAAAACTGGAACTAAAGCAAAACCGGCCGGGACACCGGGACAAGTGCGAAAAACCGGGACTTTCCCGGTCAAACCGAAGGTATGGCAAGCCTAGTTATAAGTCTCCAAACATTCATGTCTTGATGGCTAAGTCAAATAGCTACCAGCTAAGCAGACTACGCCACGCGCGTCTGTGACTTTTAACAATGTACTCCATTTACAGCCAAATAGAAAATTGGATTTTATAAACACTTGTTGCTTTCTAACTTTTGAACATGTATTTTCTCGGAGAAACAGGGGGTGTCATTTTATTCAGCATTTTAATCTTAATAGGCCACAAAACTTTAATCAAAATTTTTAGAGCCGTTTTTTAGAAATTTTGATTTTTCTTTTTTATGGTTTTAGGGGTAAATTACCCTTATAAAAAAACGAATGGAAAAAACACATGAAATTATTATGAATTTTGACATAACAAACTTAATCCAAATTGGACCACTGGGACATTCTCTATATTCTCTAACACACACTCACACAGAAATCACTCTGTAAACCTCTTTTTTGGACTCAGGTGTCAAAAAAATTTATAAATCCACCAACAACTCAAATTAGAAAATTTTTACAAAAACAATACTTTCTCCATATAATGTTGTGGTATAGGGGGAGGAAGTAAAAATCAACGAATTTATAGGTTCATTGATTGTGCCAATTGTTTTATTTGTAAAGTACCAGGGAGACCGAGCTTAAGCTCGGTAAAATTATTACTTTCGTTCTCACACAAAGCTCGTTTGCTTCGCTCACTCGTGCTCTTCCATTTTTAAAGACGAGCTCGTTCGCTACGCTCACTCCCCGAGCCGATGGGTGCTGCACTTTGGTATAATTGTCTTAAACTACAGGTTAAAGATGTAACCCATTGGTTTATATCTACAGTTATCAGCTGATTTTTGTTCAATTAATAAAATCTCCATAAGGATAACATGGAAACTTTGAAGGGATCTAGCGCAAAAACCGGATTTTTCCCAGCTATGGGACCAGCTCCAATCGACTCTTGGTGGCCAATGCCCGTACAAACGGAGCTTGCTTTAGATTATAAGATATATTTGAAAATAATAGGAGTGATAGACAAATTTAACCACTATTTGAGGTCCTTGTCTCAAAATAGTGATATAGTGATTTAAAGAGTGGTTTAACATGATTAACAGTGGTTTAAAATGATCGAGTAGTGATTTCCAAGGTCGAGTCAAGTTTTTGAGTAGCAATTTATTTAGAGTCAAGTTTATATTACATAATTTTTTAGCAAAAAACAATAAGTTAATACAATAAAGAAAGGAAACCCCTTACATTAGAATTAACCCAATACCTTTTCATTAACCGACTACAAATTTTACAATCACAGAAATACAGGGTGTTTGGAAAAAACATTTCAGAAATTCAGGAGGTTGTTGCCCACATCAAAATGAACAAAAAAAATCCTGTTAAGATATGTCCTAAAATGCTTTGTTAACCCGCTAGCCACCATTTTGTTTTTTATACAAAATAAATTTTATTTCCGTAACGAATCATTGTATTAAGTTCATATTTGGCATGAATCTTTATCACACTAATGTTCATTTTCAGGGAAAAAATTATTTTTGTCTTCCAAATGGCGGCAATTTTAATTTTTCAAACTCAAATAACTTAAAACTGGTGAATTATATCAAAATTTTATAAAAAACAAAAAAATTTATAAATTAAATTATCTAACCAATGATATCAAGTTTATAAGGATCTAACATACAAATAATAGAGATATTACGATTTTTCTACTAAAATAACCTTAATTTCCATGAGTACTAATGAAAAATAAAAACAACATAAAAATCTCAATAACTCCATTATTTGTTGTTAGATCCTTACAAACTTGCTGCCATTGGTTAGATCATTTAATTTTTAAACTTTTTTGTGCCTTGTAAAATTTTGATAAAATTTACAGGTTTTGGGTTACTTGAGTTTGAAATTTTAAAATGGCCACCATTTTGAAAATACACATTGAAAAAAATAATTTTTTCCCTGAAAATGAAACTTGGTGTGACAAAGGTCCATGCCAAATATGAACTTAATACAATTATTCGTTACGGAAATAAAAATTATTTGGTGTAAAAAACAAAATGGCAGCTTGCGGGGTAACGAAGCATTTTAGGACATATATGTTTATAGGAACTTTCTTACTCACTTTGATGTGGGCAATAACCTCCTGAATTCCTGAAACGTTTTTTCCAAACATCCTGTATACATAAATAGGCTATTTACTTATGATCAGGTTTAAACTAAAATGGTGCAAAAACGGTTCATAAATTGATGTTTTGCCATATTTTTAACATGCCAGGGTAATATACTGTAATTAATTTAGAAGCCTTATCCCTTAAAACAAGATTTTATTTTGTTTTTGTATGAGGTTTTCAGTAGCAATTGAGAAATGCGAGTGTAGCAGGTCCCGACTGGAAAAATCCAGTTTGCATCCCACATACCTTTAAAGTAGGACCTTATTGAAAAACTTTTTGTAGCTATTCAATCGGTTGATAACTAAAAATTCAGGAAATGGAATTTAAATTTGAGGTTCATTACACATAACCAGAATGTAGCATCCCTTGGCCTGGCAAGTGAGCAGAGCAAACAAGCTTGTCTTACAAATTATACATGATTAATCGAGAAAATGCATGGTCCCCCAAGTAATATTGTTATAAATAAATTAATTGTAACATACATTACAGATTTCAAGTTGTGAGTATTTTGAAATACAAATAAGATAAGAAACACTAAAACTTTTTCAAGTAGAAATAGGTGAAAAATAGAAGATTATTAACTAGTGCACGTGTTGCTTGACATCGAGCAATTTATTTTGATACAATACAAAAGTTATATTTAGTTCTAAATCAATTAAATCCGACCAATCCAATATTGTGAATATCAGTGATCACCAAAAACTACAGCTGAACGTTAACAGATGTTTAAAATTCTCAAACCAATCGCAAAGTTTTTCTAATGGGAAAATTTCAAATTTAATTTGTGGATAGCGCCCTTACTTTAAGTCTGTTTCTCATCAATTTTTGTCGGAAACAACTACACACCAAGCCCTATCCAACGACACCAAAAATATGAAAATCGGTTGATAATTGTAGGAGGAGTTAACACAAAAAAAACCCCTTAGCGTATTAAATAAGTATAGAGTAGGCCATTTATTGCTATAGGCCGAAAATTTTTTTAATTCATTGTATTTTTTCAGGGAATCCAAAGGAGCTGAACCAACACCTAACTAACCTGTTGCATACATAGTTTATGTATCTATATATCTCTGTATGTAATCTATTTATCTTTAAATTTATAATCTATATTCTGTAAATAATTCAAAATTAAAATATTTGCAAAATAACGATTTTTATTCTTATGTTCCCTGCTTGAGAATTTTTTTGTTTATAAAATTGTTTATATTTCATTGAAACAAAAGAAAACATTGATTTTATAATAGTGTTCATGCAATTTATGAATCATATTAAATGAAGTTTGATTATAACTGTAAAAAAACTTGATCTTACAACAATTTATTTTCAAGTTTATGTATAATGTGTTTAAATTACAAAAGTTTTGGTTTTAAATGTTTTACTTTTGGATAACTGTATGGTTCATTCTGCACATGACATGTCAAATAACTAAAGGTGGTTGAAATTAAGCTGCATATCAGTTTATAAGTGCCATATTTATGTTCCACATTTATTAACAAATGGCCAGCAACCCATTCTATTACAAAATTAATTATTATCATCACTCTGTATTTGAAAGTAGCTACTTTCCGTGCAGCTGAGGCTTTCGAAAGTCGTCAATTTCAAAACAGATAAAACTAGTCACCATCAGCTGTTTTTCCGTAAATAAACATTACTTTCGGTCCAAGGTAAACAATTTTTCACTACATCAACAAACTTTTCCTGTACAGCAACAACTCAATCAGCTGAATTCAAAACAAATTAAATTTTTAATTCTGTCTTTGTTAACCATGTGTAATAACGAAAAAATTACGAATAATTCTCCTTTAAAACATTCATATACACATATTACAATTTGTATTTGTATCATACAATTTGTATCATAATGATAAACATCCATTATCACATCTAATCCTTCCCAAGAAAAAATTAAAATTGATACCCAAATTGAAATAAATAATTTAATAAATTGGTTTGAACGCAACAAGATGAAATTAAATGTAGAAAAAACAAAGCTAGTTAAATTTACAATGTCAAACCATAACAAAACAAAAAATAACAATTTTTCTATGGAAATTCAAAATAAATCCTTAAAACCAAATAAAAATTTTAAATTTTTAGGATTTCACGTCGATGAAAATTTAAATTATTCAAAACATATTCATGAAGTGTCAAGGAAGGTATGCCAAGGTATTTTTATTATCAGAAGACTTTCAAAATTTCTTAATTTAAAAATGAAATTATACTTATACTATGCATTTATATTCCCACATCTAAAATATGCAATACCTGTTTGGGGAAATAAAAATAAAATAACGAAACAATTATTTATATTACAAAAACGAAGCATTCGGCAAATATTTAGACTAAAGAAACGAAGATCATGCAAACCTATTTTTGAAGAATGGAAAATTTTAACATTACCATGCATCTATATATACGAATCTTTAAATTATTTTAAATATTTCATGAAAAAAATTGAAGAGACAGACAAAATTAAAGAAAACCATTATAATTTAAGAACCACTGAAAATTTTCCCATTCAACCACACAGAACAAGTTTTTATCAAAATCAATATATGTTTTCTGCAACCAAACTATTTAATAAATTACCAGATAATATAAAAAATGAAAAATGTCCATTCAAGTTCAAAAAGAAATTAAAGAAATTACTTCAAGAAAAATGTTATTATAGTGTCGAAAATTATCTTCAAGACAAATTCTAAAAATACTTTACTTATGATTCAAAATTTTTGTAGCATTTATCTGTAAAAAACCTATGCAATTTATACTATTGTCAATGGTCAATAAATAAATAAAAAAAATAAAAAATATATTTTATTAATTGCACCGTGATGAAAAGTATCATTCACAATTCGTCCGGAAGGTGACCCACTTCGAGGCGAGATAGTGTTTTCCATGCTTGGCTTCACCTCGCGCGTAAAACACTATCTCGCCCTGGAATGGATCACTTTCCAGACGAGTTGTGAAATATACTATTCATTGCACACTTTTTCAAACATCTTTTTAACACTTTTGGCGAACATGCATTGGTCACTTTTGATAATCATGCGTTGATAACTTTTAGAAAACATTCGTCGATCACTTTTGGAAAACATTCGTCGATCACTTTTGGTAAACATTTGTCTATCACTTTTGGTAATCATTCGTCAATCACTTTTGGTAATCATTCGTCGATCACTTTTGGAAAACATTCATCGATCACTTTTGGAAAACATTCGTCGATCGCTTTTGGATAACATTCGTTGATCACTTTTAAAAAACATTAGTTGATCACTTTTGGAAAACATTCGTTGATCACTTTTTGCAAACATCTGTGAAAATCTTTCCGCAAATGTGAGAAGTGTAAACTTGCATATTTGCGGAAAGTGCTTAAAACAATTTCATGTTATCAATGCATATTTACAGCAAACATTTTCGTTTGCAGTTGAAATTGATGTGCAAACTTCTTGTAAACGTTCATTGCTGTCTGGGAGCTGTTATAAAGAGTAGCGAGAACAGTACCAATAATTCCCAGTTATTATTCAATTGTTCTCATAATCTGTTTTTAAAAAGAATAGATACTGAAATACTGTCAGAAAAAATTATTTTTCAGTGAATTTTTCCGGTAGAAAATGACAATTAATTTGAGAGAGCTTACTTAGCATTGCTCTGTCTTACCATGTAAACCTACTTATTGAGTTTTATAAATTAAAATAGAATGATAAAAATTATTTTAGTTGATTTGGGGAAATGATATGGACTACAGAAATAGTAATAACAATAATGCAAGCGTAAAGTTTGCATTTACTTATTACCAGGGTAAAAAATCATTTACAAACACATATCATGATACATTTACAAACAGTTACAACAATTTCGTTTCCTATGTGCATGTTTGACTCAAGATAATCTTATAATTTCCAATCTGATAATTTTGCTCACTTTCAATTTTGATTTTTGCTATGAAAAGTGGAGGAGACTATAGCCCTGAAATTCCTTAAATTTTACAACTATCACCAATTGACTCATGGGACTGTGTAGTTAAGTTTCAGTTAATGTGCTAATGAAATCACATACCATAAAAACTCATGATTAGCCACACAAAAAAATGACTCATTACTTAATATTCTGTAGAACATTAGGATGATAAAGGTTTATGTTACCTTTCTGTAAAGAAATCTCTTGTAGTTCAATTATGACAACTTTTCGTTTTTGTGTTTTTATAAAAATAAAAAAATAGGTAGTCATAACAAACAACGAAGGGTCATTTAACAGAACGAGTAACATAAATCAATAGTAAAATTTCATTTTCAGAATTGAATTAAGTTAATTCTGGGAATCTTTTACATCCGTAAGTCATTCCACGTGCAATGTCATCATTGGTTTGTTGGATTGAAGGTTTGCGATAAGCCAGTTATAGACTCCCCTCCCCGCATGCCTGAGGCAGTTTCCTGATGATACTCACTACTCCATGACCATGACCATGTCCTTGGGGTTCTCGAAGGCAGTGGTCAGTTGCAACAGCTTGGGATGCCTCAGGCAGTTCATGATGTCTATCTCTTCCTGCACTTTCTCTCTGTCTTGTTTTTTTATGCATCTGACAAACTTTGCTGCCATTGTCTGGCCCGTGCGGAGATCCGTCACCTGAAGAGCAAAAAGGAGCTTTTAGGGTGATTTTGAACAGAATCAAATGTTCAGGGGACCCTGCATGGTATATAAAAATGACCAACACAATGAAAGGACAATTTAATAGCTTAAATCATGAAACTACACATAGCACACTACACATAGCACACTACACATATAGCACTATATATAGCGTTACACATAGCAATTTCAGAGAAATCACAACCACCATCAGAATGCCATTTAAAGTTTATTTTGGTACAATCATTTGAGTACATAGCCGAAAATAAAATTCTGCGAGACAATCATTTCTAATTTATCATATTCATTCTTGCTGGATTAACAGTAGTTGGCAAACAGTCTAACTGACTGAATTATTAATTATGCAAACCATTTTTGAGTAGTGGTAAAAAACTTATCAGATATTGTTGTCACTTATTTTATCTGACATATTCAGGAATTCAGTTTACAAACTTTTTTAAACCAACATGACAACCTCTACATGAGGGATATTTTAGTCTTGGAGTGAATTTCTGAGAATAGCACAATAACATGCCGAAACGCATAAAATCAAGGATTTTACAAAGTCACTAAGACAGCAACAACGTAATATAACATTTTATTGTTAACTCAAAGTGGATTGGAAGCTGAAGTAACAATGAAGGCCTTCATTTACCACTTTATCCGGCCATTACAAATAATAACCAAACATTAACCAAAGGGTTAATTTGATCAATTGAATTTGTTTGATTACTATAATGGGCGATTATAAATAATATCCAAATGAGTTTGGTCAAGCAATGTCATTAATGGAGTATTATTTATCACTTTATCCAGTCATTTTACACAATATCTTACATCACCTAGTAAATGTAAAGAAATTAAATAGTTGATTGGTTTACCATCCTGGTTTATTAGGTGACCTATATTAATGGAACACATGAGGAGACAACCCATCCTAAACTACATTTTCTGCACTTTCCCCCACCACCAGCCTTCAACACTCAGTGAAAATTATTACATTTGTCTACCCATAGTTAACTATTATTGTCCAATTCCTGGTTAGCTTTTATTTACAATACGGCCAAATTGATTTATATTTGATTTACATTGAAACCAATTTATTACTTAAACCAAACTGCGCAAGACATTATGAATAGTGACCGGTTAAAGTGCTTAAGATCACACTTCCGTCAGCAAACTTAATTATTTGCAAGTTTAGTTATAATGTCATTAATCGGTGACATCATGGAATTTTCCTCCAGGTGCTTAAATTTTTATAAAAAATATGCGTTGTTGCTGTTTGGCAGCCGCAGAAGTTACAGTACCTCACGGGCATCTTTCCAGGAACCTTCATGACCTCTTTATGCTCGCCAAAACCCTCCGCACTGTCCCTTATATTCAGTTAAATATGCTAAGATTCACAAAACACGGAGGCTGCTTCCGTGTGCCACCGCTCGCAGTGTTTTAAAATCCATGTCACCGACAAAGGGTTGATTACTTTAACGTAATGCTAATATACCTTATGCACGACGCCGTACCGCCCCTTGCCGAGCTCCTCGTGTACCGAGTACCGCTCCAGGAACTGGTCCCCCGGCTCCAGTGAGACCACTCTCGGCTCCAGCACCTCGTCCTGCTCCGTCTCCCCCTCCCCCTCGCCTTCCTCGTCTCTCAGGTCTGCAACATGCGGTGACAAGAGATGTTACATATGTGCGTGCATTGTCAAACACTGAACGTGACACATGGAAATAATGTCTATTCCAGTTACAATAGACTTGCTACAAATAAAAATTATGTTATTTTTTACATAGAAGCAGAGTAAATAAGGTTGTATGAATGCAAACATAAGGGTTGCACTACAATTAGCAACCTTTATTTAATAATAATCCTTGCGAACAATTCTTGCAAATTTACTTATTATCCTTGCGGCTTTTAGTCTCTTCATTTTAAAAATAAAACTCTGCTGTTTTTTTAAATCAGTTTTTAAAACTTAATACTTATTAGTCATTTTATCTTTTAAGTATGACATTTTTTTAATAGTTTGTCGAGAGCTACTGACTAAGCTGGCCACCCATAAGTAGCTTTTACTAAAGTGATAACATATATAAACTTAATTCTGGCCTCAAGCACTTCAAGTCCATCGAGCAATTGTCATAAATAGTTAATTTAAATGTATAATGTTAATCAAATTAAATTTTACTAACATGTTATAAAATATCGGGTTTTATCTTGTTCTACTCATTAAAGTTAATTTTATTTATTGAAAAAAAGTAATTTCATTTAGCAATAAAAAGCTACAGAATTAAGATAACTACAGTCAACATTTTAAAAGAAGAATTTCTTTTGAATATGAATACTGCATTATTTATTTAGTTTGATGAATGATAAACAGAGAAAAATATTTTCTTAAGTTAATTTAAAGTTGGTTGGATCCAGTTTCATTCATTACTTTACAGTGCACAACAAAAATATGTCAGTGTCATTTTTATCAATTTTTAGAAAATTCATTTTCAAGGTTAAAATTGGATTCCTAAATTAATTTTAAAAAATACTATTAGATTATTTAGTAACCTATTTAACAGTTTTGACATCGTCTTACCCTTTCCTGAGGGGTTATTTTGAATTTTAATATTGATACCTCCAATAATCCATGATTTTCTATAATCAAATAGAGGTAATAGTAAAATATGTATCAGATCAATGAGAGTCTACTGTATTAAAGAGTACTCATAATTTTCATGATCAAGGGAGTATTCAATTCTAAGCATTAGCGACTGATCTAAGTGCTAGTGACTGTTGTAAGCGCTAGTGACTATTCTAAGTGCTATAGTGACTGTTGTGTGCTAGAAACTGACCTGCATGTGGAGATTGCAGCGTGAAGGGGAAGGATTCTGCGCTGCTCTCGCTGGCTCCGTGGATGTTCTCCGCGCGGACCCTGAACACGTACGTCTGTCCCGGCGTCAGCCCTCGCACCTGGTGCGAAAGCGAGTGACACCTGCACAACGTGACACCAGCGTTAGAGAACACGGCGTGGGGTAACGATGGGTGATGTGGTACAAGTGCGTGTGTTGATCACGAAGGGGATGGATATGGTAAAGGATAAGAAAAATAGAAATAATTCATTTATAGGGAAGCAACTGTGATGGAAAAATTTGTAGGAATTAGTACGTGTTGTAGTGAAATGGAAAAGGAGATGAGAGGAAGAGAGTAAAAATAACTATATTGAAATTCAATAAACAATTCAATTCAGATAATCCACTATTAGTTTTTATGGCAATTTTTATAGTGTATAATTTTTTTAAATGGAAATAGTAAATTACTTTACATTTTTATTTACTGTGAACATAAAACCTTAAAATAAACAAAAATTAATAGAAAATTTTTGTTTATATTTTACAGAGTTTAATAATTGTGGCACTTAAAAATCTTATAATATTCAAAATATGGTAAAAATTTGTATATCTCATAAAGATATGAGGACTGAGACAAGTTCTTTTTTATAATTTGATTTCTGGCAATGAAACAGAATTATTTTGCCTAGCTGGAATTATAATCAAAACCATATCATGTCCAGACCTGTCGGCCACGACGCTCCACTGGTGTGCCGGTGCGGTCCTCATCTCTACTCGGTAACCGGTGATGACGCAGCCTCCGTCGTATGGGGGACTGGACCACGCCACCGTCACGCAGCCCTCCCCCGCTAAAGAGACGCTGGGGCGCGCGGCGGGGGCCTCTGGCGGACCTGCGAGGAGATATGATTGAGTATACAGATAAACTAACATATAAAGTGTTGGATTTATGAATAGAAAATAGGCTTTAATCTTGTTTATGTATACATATACATATTTGTGCCTACATACAAGTTAAAAAAAAAAAATTAAAGAAATTCTGTGGTGAAGAGCATGTGTTTTAGTGTATGCAAAAATAGACTCTTTAAGCCATTGCAGCCCAGCTTTACTGTAACATGCAAACCGACCAACTCTTCAGGGAAAGCTCTTTGTGACTGTGATCCGTAGCTTGATACTAACACCCACATGCCTGGTCATTCCACAGTTGTATTTCCAACAACTAAATATTTCTACTCCAGAGCAGAAACGACTTAAGTCCACTACTTCCGAGGGATCCATGCCACCCACTGCTACCCCGCCACCTACTCAACCAGACTATAGAGATGTGCGTACTCAAATATGAAACACAATAATATCCGATGTCTAATGATCTAAATTCCGTGTAGATTATCGACGATTGGGCACTTAAAGAAACCGAAAAAAGCAATTAGAAAATCATGACAAACTGCCAAGTAGGCCTACTGCAAACACATACAGGACTCGAGTCATAGTATTCGTTTTCACAAATTATTGGGAGATTAGACTGTAGAATATTACTATATCTTGAACTGTTGTTTTGTGTTTTTTTACTATCAAAATATACCATTTTATAGTCCTGGACAGGCTTATTGGCGGCTGCCTCGATCAGCTGTTCCATTTAAAAACTGCCATTTTAAATGGAAAAGCTGATCGCGGCACCCGCCAATAACACCGTCCAGGACTATAATTAGAGGAAATATATATTGATAAATCTGTCATTGGATGCATCATCGCTTGGTACACAAATCATACATTTTTTACACATCTTTCACAAATTATTAATATTGCAACACAAAACTTGTATTAATTATTGTTCCCAACATGTTTTGTTGTTCAGTACAACAATGTTATTGAGGTTTACAATCGCAGACAAGATTTGCCAAGCTCATATAAACCACTTGTCCAACGGTAGAGACCAGTGTAATGGTAGAGGTTGCCAGGATGCCTTTCCTCCAGCCAAGCTCGGTCCCCGCGGCAGGTGTCGAGTGAGGTCGGCGGCCGCACATTATACGACGCGCATGCGTTGTATATGGCAGCCGCGCGCAGATCTGGTTTGTAACTGGAGTGCGCAGTGCGCGCCGAGTGGCGGGTACAGCGCCGTGTTCGTGTACGACAAATTGTACCGCTCCGCCGACGCCGTGCTGTGCGCGTCGGTACAACGTGTACAAGAACAACCTCGGTACACGGACTAGGTGATTGATGTGGTCGAGTTCGCGGCGACCGCTGCTGTCTAGGCCGGGGGCGTAGAGGAGTAAGAGCATAGTTGGGTTGACTACGGCAGATAAAAGTATTACAGAATGTTTACACGAATTTCGCAAATAAAGTTACTGAATTTTCCCGACTTTTCCAGACCGATTTTATGAAAGTGCCCGATCAAAAAACTAGCCTCAACCCCCGCAATTTTGTAAACTCTGTAAAATAATTTGTAAAGTTCGTAAAATACTGTGTTGTCCTTTTTTTGTTGTTATACAATGAGTTTTCCCGACGAAACACACAAATTATGGACTTTTTACTACGTTTCTCGACCTCACAAAATTCCCGATTTTTTAAGACCCGTACGCTTCATGACCGATAGACACCATGTGTGCTCACAAATTCCTCACAATATACGTGTCCGTGAACGATCAACAACTCATAAAAAACATTTTAGACAAGTATTTTTTTTTTTTTTTTTTTAAGCAACACCTACTGGTCAATCTAACCACTTTTCCCAGAATACATACAATGTAGTACATACAATAGGCAATAAAAGTGTTAAACTGAGTTTGAAGCGTTATTAAAAAAAAAAAAAACATGTGAGAATGTTTGAAAATAATTGACACATATTTCCGGTTTTAACCCACACGTTGGAAAAAAATGAGAAAGAAATACGGAAGTATTTTTATAAGATTTCAAAGGTGGAAAGTAACATGCACCAAAATTAGAAGATGGAGAATTAAGGATACCGGTAGTTAAAGTAATTGATGAAGACCTTTGAGTTTAAGAAAAATCTACAACTATAACATCATGTGTGGAGAAAGCCTCCACCCTAACCAAGATGGCTCTAACTCCCAACAACTTTCCAGGACCGAATCGGCACAAGGCTGCGGATGGCCTCAAGTGTCTCCGCAGAGTAGCCGCTAGCCGGTGACTCAGCAATATGTCAACGCAACAATGAATGAACGAGGGGATCTCTCCAGCCGCGAGGTTGGCAACACTGTCGGTCAACAGCTGTGAGTCAACTGTGACGTCACACCTGTCAAAGTCAGCTGTTCGGTCATTCCAAACCGGAACCGGACCTCGCCTTTGTTTGGTTCACCTGTTATCACCAATGGATTGATTGCGCAAACTTCTATCTAGTCTTGCTTGTAAGAGGGAGATAGTGCGTTTAAGATAAGAACAGCATTGTTTTTATTCCTGCGTACATTTTTATTTACAGACGTTGTTGTTGTTGACTTTGTTATTTTTCTGGATACAATAAGTCAACATGTTCGTGGTCTTGTTTAAAGCGGAAATCCTAAGATATTAGCAAAATGTTTAGTGATGCAACAGGTTGAGTTATGACTTGTTGGCTATTTTTGGAGTTTTTCCAATATGTGGCCTTGATGTGATTTTTTACTGAAGTATACGTTTCACAAGTATAAAACAAAATATTTTTTTTAATTCCCAAAATATTACACTTGTATTAGATTATCTCTACCAGGTTTACTATAGATTTGTTCACAATATAGCTCATTTATCAACAGTATTACTAGTAGGAATAGCCTATCACAGTTTGTCTCAATTACTTGTAAATTAAAGTAACTAACCGTAAAAACAATTTGACTTGTTTTCGATGTTCATCGATAAAATGCTATCCATCTGGGGAAGACATTGATTTTTGCTGTTGCTAAAAATCACTTATATTATTAACATGCTTATAGGGCATCGAATAAGGTTGATTAAACTATGAGTCAGTTTTGTTTCAAGACATAAAGCAATCGTCTATAATTTAGCACAATTAAAACTCGGAGCCGGAGTCTAGACTAATATTTAGGTCGTCAGTTCCTCGTGGCGGCGGCGCGGGGAGAGCGCCTCTTGTCCAATACAGCTCGTTGGCCATGTCACGTCGTTAAAATACTATTTGGGAGTTTGGATGACTCATCCGTGGCGATAGTTCTTAAAAAAGGCGTGACAAGTCGTTAAAACCCCACACTATCGAACAGGGAACGGACAGTATCGACACCGATATCGATGTAAGTTACTCAATTGGTTCCTTGCCTGATAAGAGAATGAGAGAAATCACGATTCTGTGTCATCCTGGATGAAGTTCAACAGTCCTAAGATTATAGACTCTTTCAAAATAAAAAGTATTCAAAAATTATATTTCATTGACGAAATTTACAGTTTTTATTACGCACTATCATGTGCTTTAACTATTTTGCATATAAAGCCTATAGGCTCATTATCCATCCAAGTAACCTAGATAATTCTATGCTTGGTTTAATTACTAAAGGATGTAACGTTTTCCCCAGACCACAGCCAAGGACGACACAAGTATTCAATTAGTCATCCGCTCTTTCTTTAACCTGCTAATTAATTGGTTGAACCAGGTTTTCCAGGTTTGTGCCACGCTACATTAAGTTATGCTTCAACTAACCCTATAATTGGTAAGAGACGATAATGATTGTAGAAACATGGCGGGCATGAGGTTAAATGAAGATGTGGATTTATGTATAGAAAACGGTGTAAAAGTGAATTTTTGGTAGGGCTACATAAGCAGTTGTACGTACATTCCAAATCTGGCAAGGCCACAAGTGATATAATCTGAGTTCTATAACAATTATTTAATTAACTTCGTAAATACTGTAAACCTAGGAAACTTTCATTAAAATTTCGAATATGTTATTTAATCTTAAATTCTGTAGGGAAACTCGTAAAGGTATGGCAATGAGGAACTTTCCAAATCAGCAACGTGCAAAGCAAAACCTGTTAAAAACACAGATTACAACTCGTGCGTACACAGCTGCCCCCCCCTCTCCAGTTTTTGTCGATGGGCTAAGTGCAAAGTGGGTATTGTTGTCATGACAGGCGGAAGTGGGTGACAATTCACCGTTATCTACGCACATTGTTGTTAACCCAACATACACGGTCACACACTCCAACCCTCTATGAGTTGCCTATACTCTAACCGGAGAGTTAGCAGTTGATTTTTCCATTTTTATAACCTACCAGTTACTCTAAAACAACAATCTTATCTTATGCTCTAAAACAAGCTCCGTTTGTACGGGCAAACTTTTTTTCGCTCCAAGGATTTTTTTATTTTTTAATTGAATAAGGGGTTTGTTGCCACCAAAAATCGATTGGAGCTGGTCCCATAGCTGGGAAAAATCCGGTTTTCGCGCTAGAGCCCTTCAAAGTTTCCATGTTATCGTTATGGAGATTTTATTAATTGAACAAAAATCAGCTGATAACTGTAGATATAAACCAATGTGTTACACCTTTAACCTGTTGTTTAAGGAAATTATACCAGTAAGGAAAGTGCAACACCAGTAGGCTTGGCGAGTGAGCGAAGCGAACGAGCTCGACTTTAAAATGGAAGAGGGCGAGTGAGCGGAGCGAACGAGCTTTGCGTGAGAACAAAAGTAATATTTTAACGAGCTTAAGCTTGGTCCCCCTGGTTCTTTAGCAAGAAAACAAGCGAAGTGAAAACACATTGTAAAATTGTATTAGCAGATGTAAAATCTTTTTCAGTTTCGTGTTTGACACTAACAAATGTGACAATATGGCAAAGAGACAGAACGATGCCAAGTTGTTTCGGACCGAGTGTATAGGCGGCTTGTCACGTCCGTCGCCGACCTCAATTAGAAGCGGTATTCTCGATCTCTTCCAGTTACATTGCTTCGGTATCGTAAGAAATTATCTCACTCTTCTCTGAGAAATGAAGATCAAACTGCAAAAATAGGCTATATAGTTTCAAACATATTATTTTATAGACCTACTAAGACTAATTTGGCATAATTGGCACTGTTCTTGGCAAATAATTGGCACTGTTCTTGGACCTTGGCAATTAAGGATGTCAATAATATTAGCAATGTGATGTTCTTTATTAATTACAATATATGCCTATACATAGTTGTTGAGTAATCTGTCGCAATATTCACTCAAATAAAATTGTTTGTAACTTAAACATTCATTTGCGAACTAAATCTTTTGAATTCCTTTTTTTTTTAATGAATAAAATGTATTTATGTAGAGTTTTCTGTGCATCGCAAGCCCTTAGATTACTATGTATCCATTCAACTAAGAGTACCCGTTTGTTTATAAATTTAAACTAAGTAAACTTAGTGTAAGTAGCGTATCTTACAACAAAAAATAACGAAAATTAACGGTTTTTTGCTACGCAATAAAGAGAAAGTTAGTTCAGAATGTAATAAAACTTCGAAAAAGAATTTGACATTGCTATAGAATATTAAATACAGGAGAAACACATACAATAATATTGTCTGTGTGAACGGCCTAACACCTCACTAAAACGTGCTTCATTGACGAGGTCGAACGGAACGGTGGAATAAAAACAACAATGCCACTAACTGGCGACGGGACACGAACAGGTGATCAAACAGATATGATTCACGAAACTGCAACACAGCGGGCCAAAACCGTGACGGTGGCTATAACAACGTAGAAAACTTTGAAGTTATGTACATTGAAGCCTGATATAGGAAGTTTTCTGAGAAAAAGATTTTCCTAAAAGAATTTAACTATTATATTTATATACTAAATAATTATACAGAAATTTAATACTGAAACATGGTCGTTTAAGTATTTTTGTTCTCTCTTAGCATTCAAAGAATTTTAATGGTAAATGCATGGGTTAACAAAGACTTCTCCAGTACTAACTCATAAGAATATAGAACGTAAAGAATATAAATTGATGTCGTAATTTTAGAATGTTTACAATTAATTATTGCAGTTTAAAGACATTAGAAGCACCTAAACTCTGAACGAATGAAGGAGAAAACAAAAACACAATCAGAAGTGGACATGAAATGTTTGTATTTTAGCAAAGGCTGTTTTTAGTTTTAATGGAATTATGATTGAATTGCAATTAAGTAAACTACCAAGAACAAATGTGTCATTTTATACCGAAAATAGAAAATTACGTCGCCTCATCATTCCTAAATTACTACAAAACCTAATGTAACCTACAAATCTTCACTTAACTAAAGAAACGATATCAATTTTTAATTCCGTTGCAATGCACTCAAGTCCTCACTATGATCCTCGAAAAGTTTCACTGAATGTTAAAAGTGTATTGCCAAACTTATGTTTTCAAATAAACTGAATAGTGTGAATGTTAAAAGTACTACAACAACTTAAAATGCGCTAATCTACGACCATTTTACCTAAATATTTCAACTATCAAATATAAGTTTCCTTCTAAAAAGTCGTAGTTTATACTCATAAATTATGTTGTAACGTAAATAAGTAAAAACAATAATTTAAATCACTACAACCACATACCGATGTACCGCCGCAGTGTCCCCATGCTATCCCTCGTACAACGCACCGACTCGGGCATACGTCACTGAACAATACTGAACACCGCTGAACACTGAACGAACTGAGACTGAACACTGAACAGCTTGTTGAACAGCGCGCGTTGCGTTGCGTTGCGTTGCGATGAACGGACGCGCGACGACGCGACACACTGTACCTTATCATCCCGGACAGGTGCCCCCTCCCTATCGGCTGTGCAGCTAGGGGGGGGAGGGGGAGTTATCATGGTGATTATCCGTACCCGTTCCACCGGCTAGTCTCTGCTAGACTTGACGGGATTCCCTAGTCATGATGTCGGTGACCTACAGTACAGACGTCACCCGTCGCCGCGATCATTGCAATCTAGATTCTGAGAAGCTTTTATAATTATCAGCCATCAATTGTCAACCTACTCACCGTTATCTTTTGAGAAGTTTTAGATATTTTACTTTTTGATGCTGTTTTGCTGTTTAACTCTCAAACTTTCTAGGGGTCAAAGTGAACTCCAAAAGACGACTTGAACAAAATTTTACTCGTTTAAGAAATAATTTAAATACAAATTTATCATCAGTTATATTTATATATTCTGTCAGTCATTAGGTTTAGATAAGTTCCATATAAATTATTGAATCTAAATTATATACTCCCGAATGTGTAACTCACTCACTCACTCACTCATCGGGGTATCAGAAATTCGTCAAATGTCGGTAAAGTAGATCTATATATCACTTACTACAGATTGATTCCCAAGCGAGAACTAAACTTACCGACCTGTATTACTGAGAAAATTGCCAACATACTGGAAGTCGCGGATTGCCGAAACACCCTTTTTAAGAAATTTTATAACATTAACCAATTGTGCCTTTATAGGAAAAGCGGTCTATTCACCGAGAGTAATTTCAATGTACAGGGTGTATCTGAAATTACCTGTCCAGACCGGAAGTCACTGATGTCAAATACAAACTCTCACTTTAAATAATTTTTTTTTTAGTTTTACACGGTTTTTAAGAAAACTTACAATTTGATCTTGTACGCGTAATTTTAGCAGTTTATTGAATATTTGAGGTTGAAATTTAGATTTTAAGCAAAAATGTCTCGGCACAAAAATGTCTTAGACTCTTTTAAATACGTTTCCAACAAAATTGTCAGTTTGGTCCAAAATGTTTTTTTATTAAATTTACAACATGACGGAGATTAATGAACATGTATTTAAATGTTTAGTAAAACTAATCACGTGATAATTGATGTTTTATGATGGCATATTATTTTAAATGAGGTTCTTAGACATTTACATGTTTGGTAAGTTCTGTTATATGTAAAATGTTCAGACATAATATATGTTAAATTTCCCCCAGTTAAAAAAATAATGTCATGCTATTTATTATTCTAAATCAGTATGATTAGGGTTTTTAAATATTAAATTTTAAAGTTGCTTCAAAATAACATCTGGTCCCCTCTGTATTGAAATCAGTGTCAATCAACAGAGCAAAATATGTTTACCTACAACGGCACTATTTGTTTGTTTTTGTTTTTAGCGAATTTCCCTATAGGGAATACGCTATTACGGTAGTAGTCACGGTAAGACCTAAGCCCGGGACCATGATACTTTTTCGTTTTGAGGTCCCTAGAAGCCAAAAACACCGTTCGTTCAAATTGATATATATGTATATATATATATATATATATATATATATCTATATATATATATATATATATATATATCTATATATATATCTATATATATATCTATATATCTATATATATCTATATATATCCGTGAACACGATAACTTTTGAACGGAACCTCCGATTTTGATGAAATTTGGTACAGGGGTGTAAGCCAGCATCTACTAGGTTGAGTTCGCGAACCAGAATGATCGGACCATTGGAACGGGGTTTTATGGGGTTTCAAAAGGGTTAAAAATGGGTTTTTGGCATTTTTCGACCTTAATTTTTAAAATTCAATAAGTTTAACTGAAACCATTTAAAAGAGCTTAAAAAAACAAACAATTTGGTATTTTGAATTTTTATCTTAGCATAACTGGTTACGGGGAAAATCAAAAAATGTGTTTCCATGTTATTCTTATGGGAAATCAAAAAAGAGTATATCTTGCTTATTTATTGACATAACTTAATCAAATTTGGTATGTACATTATCTAGATAAGGTTTAACTTATACTTGTTTACAAAACCCATATGGCGGCAAACCTACATACTCACCCCATGGGGTTTATGGGGAAAATAAACAGAACACCATAACCTTATAAAAGTTGGTATGTACAATCACTAGGTAGGATTTAACTTATATTTACCAACTAAACCCATATTATGGCGGCAAACCTACAACTCTCATCCCCATGGATTTTATGGGGAAATAGAAAATATACCAAAATTCCATTGGAAATTCGCTGAGTACGCAGGTCTGCTGCGACAGGGGTATTTTTTTTGTACAATTTTAAAAGAGGTGCAAGGTTGGTATGGGACACCCGGTAAAACAGTATCATATTTGCACGATAGTCCTTCCAAAAATTGGTTCTTTATTTGGGATGGCACTTAATTTCTAACGAACTCATTAGGAAGTACATCATTGACTTTACCTGATAGCATGCTAATTTAAATTTTAAAATTCAACAAAAATTTTAACTAAAATAGCAGATTACACAATTGATTTATCTTTTAGTGCGTACTAAGTTAATGTTAAATTTAAAAAGGTGGCAGTACAGTATTTTCATTTAAAATAAAAAAAGCTTTTTTATTTCCTGCCCCAGAAAACTATCTGATTTCAAAATTTAGCGACCAAACATTTTTACCCTAAATAAATATGACATTATTTTTTTCTACTCTAGCGGCCAAATTATAACATCTGAGGCAATCTTCGCGAACATCTTTCAAGTTACTACAAGTTTGGTTCTATGAATTTTTGCCCCCCCAGTCCACACAATTAAGCATAATTAAATGTTTATTTATTTTTGCGGGGAATTTTACCCCATGTAGATGTAATTTTACAACTACTATAATATTTTACTCAGAACCTTCACTTTGCACATAGACATATCTTGCACAGTACCAATATCAATTAAATTATCAAACTTAAAAATTATCATGATGATTTTCAATATCACGTATTCTTCTTTTGACTGTGAGTCGGAACGAATTGCTATATCAAGCAACTGATTGTTTTACTTTGATTGTTATTTACTGACATGGTCCTACGGCTAAAACATACGTCCTTTGATGTGTATGGTAATTTTAATATTTTAACCATTATTTAACATACTTTTGTTAGTAACTGCTGTATTATTGTATTTAGAAGCTTGACGTTTTTTTTATTTGCCTTGACAGTAATATTTTAGGAAATAAGGTAAATTTTAAAGTTTTACACCATTAAAAATTGAAATGAAGGAATTGTAATGAATGCCAATATATTTATTAAACTACAAATATCGTTCTTTTGCCTTCCTGTTTTGTGGTACAACCTACTTCCATCAAAACAGATATTTTTCCCCACTTCCATTCTTTCTGAAATACACTCCAGTCATAAGTTATCATAACAGTATCTCCAATTTTTTTTACACATACAATTCTGATCGTAATACCTAGAATAATACATAGTTAAGTATTATTTCACAACTCTCAATTTTTTTATCTTTATTTTTTATATTGAAATGAGAAGGGGATTTAAACGAAGAGCCGTAGGTTATTCAGCGAACACAATGAGTGGTATTGGAGTGGAGCCCTCAACTAGCCTCATTGCATGAGAGTTTTATAGTAATTTTTATAGTAATTACGGAATTGGGGTAACCAATTAGGGGGTGGGCCCTACATCCAGAATAACCTAGAAATAATTACCTAGAATATTTACATATATTACGTAAATTATTATCATTTCGCAGCTAAAATTTTGTTAGCGAATTTTAATTACGCAGGGGTACTAAAACCGATTCATAGGAGTTTTTCAAAGCTTTTTTTTACTATTGATTGTGAATTTTGTGTATTAAACCGTTTTGTTACTGTCTTCAACGTATAGCTCTTCCGTGGAACTAACTTATTACATACTTGACTTTTAATTATTCTACAAATTTAGGGCAACCCATAAGGGGGCATGGGGGCGGAGCCCCCATCGAGCCGTAGGCGAGTCTATATATTAATACGCAAGCATGTTTCATTTCCTCCTTTTTTCTCAGCTCGTGTACATCGTAGGATAAATCCGCGTATACCATTAGAAAGGTATAGTCCTGTAGATGAGCAGAATCACATTCTAATCCACATTGGACTCCAGGGCTACGCCCCACAGGCTTTCAAAGTTCCAATTAATCTTATGGAGAAAGGAGAATCGAATGAATCATTAGCACAGCTGCTGTAAAAACAACTTCTAGAAAATTAGAAAGAACAGATGTTTTATTTCTAAAATGTTTTTAAGCTTCTTCGGTCCAGATCAACTGAAATTTTGATCGAGTTTCGATCAGGAGGCGATCTCTAGTAAATATTATTTTGCTTTGCATAAATTTTACAATAATTTAAACCAATAGTTTAAAATTAATTTAGTATAGGAAAGGGTGTCCATAAAGGTATATATGTGTATTTTAACTGTAATGCTGCACTTAAATAAAAAAAAATCCCCCTAGAAATACTGTAGGTAGGAATCTTGCTTTAGAATAAAATTGAATTGATTGTAATTCCAAAAGGAAGTGTAGAATATATTTACTACTTTTCTCTCATTACTAGTGGCTTATAAAAGCAAAAGCCCCTAACTATAAAATTAAGATAGTATAGGCCATAATAGATTGCCAGTGTTTCACTATGAATTTTTGAGGTAAAGCTTTTGTCATACAACATTTAAAAACTTTATCAGGAATATTAATTTTGATATTATTTAATTATTTATTAAAAAGGAAATTTTATTCTTTAGGATATTGATTAGTAAGATTTAGTGGTTATGATAAGATATGTTCTATTAAACATAATTGAAGAGATAAGAAACTGCAGGACTTGAACATTTATTAAGTTTAGGTCAAATTTGACATCTGAACACCCGAATTTGATTAAATAAAATGAATTTGAATTAGAAAAATTTGAGTAACGTAAGGTCCATTTTCTGGGATATATTGTCATTTATTTTGTTTTAAGAGACATAATCATACATCACTCTTGAGAAAAATATACAGTGTGTAAATTAAGTATGGAAACAAATCTGTATTTTTTAAACCAAAATAGATAGAAATATTTGGTTTGTGGCATTGACTGTTAACCAAGGTCCCGGAATTTTTTGCATCAGAAAAATTTTTTCACCCCCTCAGGGGGGGTAGAGGTAGGGGGTAACTTAATTTTTTTAAATAGCAACCCCTATTGAGTGACCCCTCATTTTGAAGGGTTTATCAAAAGAAATACAATGCCGTAAACCCGAGGTCGGTATCTTACCCCTTACCAGAATGGGGGCCATTTTAAATTTCGAGATGGGCAAACGAAATCCTGTGTGGATACCATTTACCTTTTAAATGGGTTACATTGGGTAAGCCGAACTCCAGATACCATTATTAGATTGAAAAGTGGATGTTTTTATCGTATTCAAAATTTTGCCCCAGCCCCCAAAATAGGGGATTTTGGCTAATGGGCGCTTTTTTACCCAATCAAGTTTTTGAATGCCTGCCATTTCATCTAGGGATGACATATCGACCTAAGATTTGTGCCACTGCTTTTGTCTTGACAAACCCTTCAAAACAAGGGGTCACTCAAGGGGGTTTGCGTTTAAAAATTTGGGGCTGCCCCCAATATCCCCTATTTTGGGGGCTGGGGCAAAATTTTGAATACGATAAAAACATCCACTTTTCAATCTAATAATGGTATCTGGAGTTCGGCTTACCCAATGTAACCCATTTAAAAGGTAAATATGGGTATCCACACTGGATTTCGTTTGCCCAGCTTGAAATTTAAAATGGCCGCCATTCTGGTTAGGGGTAAGATACCGACCTCGGGTTTATGGCATTGTATTTCTTTTGACAAACCCTTCAAAATGAGGGGTCACTCAATAGGGGTTGCTATTTAAAAAAATTAAGTTACCTCCTACCTCTACCCCCCCTGAGGGGTGAAAAATTTTTTCTAATGCAAAAAATTCCCGAACCTTGGTTAACAGTCAATGCCACAAACCAAATATTCCTATCTATTTTGGTTTTAAAAATACAGATTTGTTTCCATACCTACTTAATTTACACACTGTATATTTTGTTAGCTAATACTTTCAACAACCTAATTCAAGGAACATCAATGATAAAAAATGTTTTGAGGTACTGTAGAATATTTTCTCAAGAATAGTTCAGTAATTTAATAACTGTAGGCTACAGAAAAGTTCACTAGGCGAAAGAACTGATATTTGTCAGACAATATCACACCAAAAAAAAAAAAAACACAAATTTATTAGTTATTTCATTGAATGTTCATTTTTAAAGAACATACCTGACTATCTCAGTAATCTTGTTTCATTTGGCAAGGATATAGTGAAAGATATTTCATGACAAGTACAAATGTCATAAACAGTGTTGGGCGAAACTATAACTACACCCTAGTAACCTTTTGAATAGGCGAACTAGACAAATTAAACTTGCTACTACCAAAGGTGTAGAAACAGACCTTTTGTTGTGACTACAATTTCTCGTCAGTGGACTCGTGGTGTGTAAAACGTACCACTCAGAAGGGATATTCCATCTTAGTCAATGATAGTTTTTATTTTTCACTTACTAAATTATTTTTTATGGCAAAATTTATATGGTTAGTTTTTACTATAGCGTTTCTTAGGTTAGAAAAGCTGACAGTGATACATTTTAAATGCTGTCTTTGCTAGTTCAAAAAATTTAAATGCAATAATAAAGTAATTCTTATTATGTAACAACTATATTTTATACACCAATTAATTAAGAAATAAAATTGAATCAAACAGAAAAATTAGATAAGAATTTTGTTTTATGATAGAATGAATTTGTCTTCGAGTAGGCAATCAAACTAACACATCTACATGGCATGACAACGTAAACGGATTAATATTTATTTCACCTGCCCCCAACCAGAAGAGAGTAAGGGATGTAATTCACACAACACCAAAATAAAATTTACTTCTAATTAATTACAATATGAACACATTAATTTTCAAGTTAGTTAAACTGTCAGAAACAAAAAATGTTTGGCGTTCTTTGGCAATCTTTAAAATCAAACTTTGATCACCGATTTGTCAGCAAATGGATTTATTTGGGAAGTTGATTGCAATTTACCTACAGTTTTTCATGTTTCAAATTACACTTAGGAAACTTTTTCTGTTTAACCATGAATGGTGTGATGTGATAGTGATGTTTTATTTTAATTTTCCACATTATTCAATTTATTATATCAATGTAAATAATTTTTATTGTTTTTGTACTGTTGGTTTTGAGTATTTTTTTGTGTAGGCCTATATGGTTCTTTGGTAAATTGTGTAAATTTTAAAGTGCAGGGGAGGGGGGTGTAGGTTATTAGGTAGATGTAGGGGGTTTTTTTTTAATTAAAGTAGGGACAATTTGAAAACAAGTGGAGTTTCTTTACTGTCAGAAATGAGGTAAGGATTAAACAGTAATTGTAATAAGTACAATAAATTCTGATGAATTTCTAAACCAGATAAGTTGTTGACTGCATGCATGGGTGTAATTAATTATATCATTTTTATTGGAGGTGGGGGCACGAAAAGCTTTTCTGAAGACTGTATTTTCACAATCCTTCCTCTCCCCCAGTAAAAGAAAAACGTTGTGGCAATCAATTATAATATTTTTATCCTCAAATACAATAATAACACACATTGCTTTTCTTCTGGAGACCAATGTGGCTATATTTACTAATATGAGCTTCTTAATCATATTATCTTATCTTATACTCTAAAACAAGCTCCGTTTGTACGGGCAAAGTTTTTTTTCGCTCCAAAGATTTTTAATTTTTTTAATGAGTATGGGGGTTTTGGCCACCAGAAATCGATTGGAGCTGGTCCCATAGCTGGGAAAATCCGGTTTTCGCGCTAGAGCACTTCAAAGATCCCATTTTATCCTTATGGAGATTTTTAAATTGGACAAAAATCATCACATTGAGGGACATAGATTAAGAAAAGTGTCCGGTGACAAGTGATGCAAAATGTGATACATTACTGTATTGCAGGTATAACAAATTTTAGGTTGGAGTTACTAAAACATAAAAATGAGTTTTTTGTAAGAAAAAATTTTAATAGAATCCTAAGCACCTATCCGATGAAGCGGAGTTCTGATGTCACCAAGTCGTATGAGCGAGAGTGTACTGTAGTGCCTGAACACTACAACGAACACAACATTCTTTGGTGATTCCAATTTAAACATTAGTACCAGGGGGACTGAGCTCGGTAAAATTATTACTTTCGTTCTCACACAAAGCTCGTTCGCTTCGCTCACTCGCCAAGCCGAAGGGTGATGCACTTTTGTATAATTTTCTTAAACTACAGGTTAAATATGTAACACATTGGTTTAAATCAACAGTTGTCAGCTGATTTTTGTTCAATTAATAAAATCTCCATAAGGATAACATGGAAATTTTGAAGGGCTGTAACCGGATTTTTCCCAGCTATGGGACCAGCTCTAATCGATTTCTGGTGGCCAAAACCCCCATATTCCATAAAAAAATCAAAAATCCTTGGAGAGAAAAAAACTTTGCCCGTACAAACAGAGCTTGTTTTAGAGTATAAGATAAGATAAGATATTACCCGTCTTTTCTTGTTTTGCCGCGAACTGTCCGTTTTGGTGTGCGACTGGCCTAAAAGTTGTAGTTGATTCAGCACAAGCTATGGCTTTAATATAATATTTTTAAATATAAACTGACTTTAGATGAATTTCATCAAAACTAATGTACGGTACTGATATTTGGAATTACTTTTTTTCTTTTCTTTTACAACAGTTAAAAATGGACTTTTTTATACAATAGAACTTGAATAATTCAAACTTGGTTAAGTGGAATGTCAATTGACTATTTTGAAAAATTAGTGAGGAACGGAAAAAAGGTTTGTGTGTTTATCGAGAATAAACTTAAAGCTATTAAAATATCAATCCTGGTGATATGCAGTGGGGACACCATGGGGACACAATAGTGAATACAATCATAAATTGGTGGTAGAAACCACAAAAATATGACTCACTATAAACTCCATATCATCGAAATATTTCGACATCTGAACTGGCTATCCGCCATATTAGTTCTGATGAACAAGAGTGCACTGTACATTTAAACATTCATTATTACCTTCACTCGAGACATTGTAAGACGTTTTGTCATTTTGTGTCTGTTTTGGTGAGCAGTCAGCCTTACTTACAGGTGCACTCAGGTTAAGACATTGTAAAGCAACGTTAGTCGAGATTTTGAAGCTGAGGTCGGGCCCCACCGTAACTTAAACGGTAAACTGTCAAGACCATCCCACATCATAGTATAAACAAATTCCACAGGAAGAATGTGACATGAGTAAGCACATTTACAAAATCAGAAAACCATAACCTTTATTTCGGCTTTTGATGTGAAATATGTGTTTATGGGCCCAAAAAGGATTATAATAGGCCTTGCCATGATTTTCATGTTTTGAAAATTACTAAAACTGATGAGAAAAGGTTTTGAGCTCTCTCTCAGTATTTTAGCATGCATACTTCTTGAGGTTTTACAAAAAAATGTTAAAAAAAACCCGAAACATTAGGGATGTCAAACCCGGGCCGAAAATCCAATCCTGGGATTTCGGGATTGATTAAAGACGATCTCAGACGATCTCTAAATGATTACTCTTATTCTCTCTTTGGGCCTGATGATGATCGGTGTGTCCAGTCGAAATCGATTGCCAATATCCATATTTTCATATATTTACCGTCTGTTTTTTTTTGCAGTTTAAGTGTAAATATATTTTTGAGTGTTGTAGACGTTTGTTTTTCATTTCCAACTTTGAGGAAAAACATACAATAAGTACAATAAAGACGTATTCAGAGAGTCATTTATGAACTTCTATTTCAATCCTAGGTAAAGTCTCACAGTAAGGGTTACTTGAATAGTTCACTTTCCTCTGTGAACTTTGCTGAAAATACCAATGGCGAAGACAGAACAACATTACATAAACACAAACACCCATGCACCGAGTGTAACGTGAGACTCACCCTCCACAGCAACGCTGGCGAAGTGACAGTCAGCTCCGTGGATGTTCTCCACACTGACGACGTACTTGCCGCTGTCGTCTGCTTCTATACTGCTGATAGTGAGGCACGAGACTCCGTCGCGCGACGTGATTTGCACCCGACCTTCGGAGCTCAGCTCTCGGCCCTGCCAACATAACGAGGAATATTGCGATTAAAAAACAATTGCATAAAATAAAGAGCTTAATTGTAAAAGTTTTTGTTATTATTGTGGATTGTAAAAAATAACATTTGGAGAATCCAGAAAAATCAAGACTTGAAAGACCTTTACAAACAGCCTGATATTGTAGCTGTTATCAGAAGTTAAAGATTGAGATGGGAAGGTCATATAGCAAGAAGACTAGAAAACACCCTCATTAAGGTCGTCTTTGAAGGGAGACCAGTAGGCAATAAATCATTATGAAGATCAAAATTAAGATGGCAGGACCAAGTTTGAAAAGACCTCAGAAGAATGGGAGTAACATGGGATCAAGCTGAAGACAGGAAAGAGTGGAGGCGCATCACTGCGGAGGGCAAAAACCATCTTTGGTTTGAATGGCCACAGTGGTAAGGTAAGGTAAGGTACCTCCTAAAAGAGCCGACATACCATGTGGGGAATTAGAAATTTAATATTTTCCTATCAAAATGTTGAAAACTACCAATAACGTAGAGATGCGTAGTACGTACCGCCTTGAGCCACCGCACGTTGGGCTCCGGTTCGCCCCGGTACGTAGCCTTCAGCAGCACTCGATCGCCGCGCATCACGGTGGTATCACTAGGGCCGCGTAGCAGTGAGGCGGGGGCCCCCGGCGATGGATCCAGCCCCAGCGGGGCCTCGCAGGACACCGTGGTTGGGGGCTCGGCGGGGCAGCACACCCGCGCCGTGCAGACGACGGGGCCCACGTCACCGGCGCGAACTTCCGCGATGTGGAGGATCGTGGTAGTGTCATCCTCCGTCGTAACCTGCAGGGAATGATTGATGAACAGGTGATTTTCTTACAAGTTAACCTTTAATTAGTATGGACATTCCTGAACGTCCAAATCTCCTGTGCGTAAAAGAGTAGAACATAACCGACAGAAATAGATATAAACCCTAACATTTTCTGTATAGACAGGAGAAATTTCTTTTATTTAGATTACAATTTTTGTTAAATACATATTTATTGTACTTATTTGTTGACACTATTCAATGTACCACCAATGTACATGATATATGAATAAAGATGTTTGACTATGACTATAATCTTGGTGTTATAACTTTAAACGGTAAAAGAGTAAATTTAGTGAAATATTTTTGTCCTTGATTTCATTATTTCATCAAAGACAATGTTTTCAATGCCAATGTACAATTCATTTTTCAAATTAGAATTGTAAAAGAGTACCACAAAGGTCTACAGAATCACGGTAACAAAGCATGAACAAAGCAAGTGTAATCACTACCTAACAGAGTCAAGTAATGTCACTAGGGCAGCAAGTGGCGGGAGTGGTGTTTCACAGCACTAATAGGCCATGCCCTCACTGCTGATAGCTGTTGCGTCCCTAGACTTTCTCATAATAATTCAATGAATTAACGCCAAACAATAGGTTGAATAATAAGTTATCTTTATTTTAAACTTTTTACAGAGTCGTTCTTATCTTATTTGTATAAAATAATTGCTAAAAAATTTGAATTCCCAAGAATCCTCTGAAACATCTTTACTATTTTTTGACAGTTTAATTCTGGAATTCTAGAATGTCCACACTCGTTTTTGGTAAAAATACCTTACTTGTCAAATGGTTAATATAAGTATTTAATTTACAGTATAAAAAAGGGGTTAAAATTCAGGTTCAAGACCAATGATAGCTCAGCATTGGACGTAAGCAGTGTTTTTAAAGTAACAATTGTATTATTGTTATTAATGACGATGGTTGATTGTTGTTAATGCAACGATTGTATTCATCTTGTAAGCCACGCTAGGTTACTGACTACTATTAGATCTTCTGTGGCTCCCAGTCTACTTCTACCCATATGAATAAAATTCTTGGCAAGAAAAACCATTAATAGCAAAATAGAAAAAATATCTTTGAAAGAAAATTAACATAACTAAATCAATTCTAAATTCACTAATGAATAGTTGGAATGATAAAAAATAAAATAATTAAATGCTAACCACTGAGACTCACCTTGAACCTGTCGTCATTGTTGACGCTGCGGCCGTTCACTGTCCACGTGAACGACGTGTGAGACAGCGGCCGGCTCTGGAGTCGTGCGCAGAAGCTGGCCTGGCCACGCAGTCTTGCCAACACGGGGCTCGGCGTCTTCGTGAACACAATTTCGGGCTCAGTGCTGCCAACCTCGCCGCCACTCATGTCTGTTAACAACATGGAGACAGTTGTAGAATTGGGTGTACAATTCCAATGCATATTGTAAAATGTTTGTTGAACGGAATCGCTTTAAATTTATGTTAGTTATATATTTGTGTCTTTCCAAAGTAAATATAATGTCTTGAGACAGTAATAATGATATGTTAAAAAAGAAACAATCCCAAACATGAACATTACACAAAACCATACTGTTTTTACTTATGTCTTGGGAGGTTTTCAAAATTTCTTTGAGTTGACCAGTGTTATTTTTAATTCATAAACGATTTCTTACAGGTAAAAAAATATTGGAGGTAGAGGGCTGAGAATTAATTTTTGTTTTGTTTACTGAGTGAGCTAGTATCCATATATAAAAAACACTCAATTAGAGTACTAGATAAAACAGAGAGAAAATATAAACATAAAAAAATATCTGGCTACAAAATTGTTGAGGGAAATAGTTTGGCGAGATAATCCTTCAAGTTAAGGGAGTGAATGGGAAAAAGGAAAACAAACAAATCTTTTACAGAAGATGTCAAGATATTTGATACATGAAGAGTAGAAGAATGTAAAAAAATTGAAATAAGGGAACATAAAGGTAGAACAAATTCAGCCCGTTGAATTCATCCCCACACATGATTTTACAACCCCCAAGTCCGTACCGTTGACGATGAGGTGCCCCGATGTGATGGCATCCCCATGGTCATTGAACGCTTCACAGTTGTAGATCCCTGCGTCGGCCACAAACACGTCCGCGATGCGTAGTCCGAACCTTCCGTCGCCATAGTCGACGTGGCGGAAGTCGGCACAGTCGGGGATCTCGACTCCGTCCTTCACCCAGACCACCTCTAGGGGAGCGCTGCCTGCAACACCAGGAGAAACACTGGTCAGATGTTGAGTGAGATCAGCCAAGTCTGATGAAAAAAGAACCATCCAAATTGAGCAGTTATGTCTTTATTTTTATTGTGTATTGCAGATGGAATGATACTGCTTACTTTTCTCGTCAGCTTTCCGGATTTCACAAACACTAGACAAATCTCTCAGAAATATTCTTTGAGGTTTAAACAACAAACGTTTACTGAATCATATAAAATTATTTCATTTAACATTTTTATAAAATTCAAAAAATTTTTAAAAATTTTACACAAAAATAGTTTTGATTACTTAACTTTTTTACAGATAAAAGACTTTTGCTAGTTTTTTTATAAAATTTACTATATTTGTAATAGAGAGTAGCATTTGGAAGAGTTTGCAATACCAAAATAGTCAGACCGTGGGAACAGACGGGCAGGAGAAATAGCTCAGTGGTAGAGAGTCATAAGCCAGCATTCCCACAAACATGAGCGGCCATCTCTGGCTAGCGGAGAGTTTTTTTTCATATTATGTTAAGTAACTTTAGTGTTATTATGTAATGAAGATTCGTTTTAAGAGAAAAAAAGTTTTAGGATGATATCACGAAAATGGATATTTTTGTGTCCATCAGCTAAAACTAAAACCAATTATTACAACTAAAAATATTAAAAATTTACTATTTAAAATTATTACTTTAACTGATCAAGTTACAAAGAAAAATTATATGATTTGTTTTTCCTTGAATTATTATTATGAGAATTCCAGCGAACACTATATCTTGCTTAGTTATTGATATAACGTAATAAAATTTAGTATGTAAGTACTTTCCTTAAGTGAGGATTAACTTTATTTTCTTACAATGTCCGCATGACAGCAAACCTACATACCGATAATCAGTTTCATGGTATTGCAGTAGACTTCGGTTGACGGCGAGAGGATTAAGCTCAAAAGTAGCAGTCAGATTATTTTATTTTTAAAATTTTAACTCTCTTTTAAAGATTGTTTTTTGTTTAGTGATGTTTGACTAATCTAGCAATAGTTTTGCTCAGTTAGCGTTCAATTATGCAATTGTTTTTTTTTTCTTTTTGAGGTCATTTTTATTTTTTAGGCGATTGTTTTTTTTAACTGATCTTTCTTCTCTTTGAGCAATCATTTAGGTGATCTTTTTTTATTTAGTGCTCTTTTTTGTATTTTAAGGTTATTAAGGCACAGAATTGCTGGTAATTGGTAGTCTACTGGAATTAAAAAAAAATCCAAATCCAATTCAGAATATATATGTTTTGTTGTGTGTTAAAGCCAGTGGAGTTTTTTGTTTAGTGCACACCGACGCTTTTATTCACTGAACATGCAGATCACCATTATGGAGGTTTTCCAATTGCAGTTACCACCAGTTACCTTGCAGCCGCACTTGCAGCTCGAACGGCTGCCCCTCGGCCGAAGTCTGCTCCGCAGCCAGCCCCTGCAGGAACACGGGTGGCCGCAGGTCTGCGTCACTCGGGTCCGTTGTCTGCAGCACTCGCAGCTCTGCGGAACACTGTGTCGTGCCGACCGCGTTCTCTGCGACGCACGTGTACACACCTGCCAACATCATGGGTGAGAGGGAATGAAAATATCTAGAACGCATAGCTCTAACCTATTTCCCAATTGAGTAATGTTCAAAACCAATTTACATAAGAATTTTTTTCTTTATTATAAACAAAATTTCAATTACATACATTCAATCCATTTGTTAAGACAATGAAACAACTTATGGTACATATTTTGAGGTGAACTAAAAATTACCCATAGGTCAAAATACTAACAAAATTTTATTTCCTAATTTAAATTAGTTAAAAATTATTAAAAATTAAAATTAGGTAGCCAATTTGTTCAAAACATATTTTATAACTGGAACATCTGATCTTTCAGTTTTTCAAGCATTTTTTTTATTACAACAGCAATCATTTTTACTAATCATTCAATCAATCATCGATCTTCCATCAGATTAACAATGAAACTAACTTTTTACTGGCTGGGTAGCTGAGTGGTTATAGTGCTCGCCTTTGAATCCAAAGGTTACTGGTTCGATCCTGAGGAAAGTTAGTGGCTGGGAAAATAGGAAGGTAAGAAGTAAACTCTAAATGTGATAAACATTTTAGAGAAGGTTAAACATGTAATTAAACTACCTTGATTTTCTGCTTTTCTCTTTTTCCTAACCAATTAATATGCCTGAAATGTGAAAGCTTTATGTATAAGGTATTTAATAACTTTATAAGGACAAACTTGCCTCAAAAGGGCTGTAAACTGTAAGAGTTAAGTTTCAAGAGAGAGTTGTACCTGCGTCTTCCGGCTGTAAACTCCGCAGTTCGAGCCTGGCTCTGCGGCCGTCCCAGCTTGGTATCACACGGGGAGACCTGACCAGCAATTCTCCGTTCCTGCAGACAAGCGTGCGAGTTGAACAACAGGTACTAAAGAGAGTTGCCAATAAAATGCAACATCACAGTGGATTGCAAGTTACATTTTTCATGAATAGTGATCAAAAGGTTTATTTACAAGAATAAAGAAAAAAAATTTTATCATAGTTCGTTGCAAAAACATTTTATGAGGGTTGATTTATTGTTGTCAAATTTATACAGAAACACATTTTTATACTTTAGTACACATGGCAAGGGGCCGTCCATAAATTACGACATCTGAAAATGTGGGGTGGGGTCCAGATTGAAAATGACGGTAGGGTGATGTGCAAGGAAGGGGGATAGGTTTCGATATGACGTCATTTTAAAAATGATGTTTTATATAAAATTTTGACAGTTAAACGATGATAAATTTGTACACAATTGAACTATTATAAAATAATTATCTAAGAAATAACATAATACTATTTTTAGGCGTTGTTTTATAGTTTATTTTTCCATTGAGAAAGTAATTTTGGCTTCATTTCTGAAGGTAAATTCAGATTTGATTAGTCAATGTTTTTTAGTTTATCAGGTAGCCTTCATCGTCAGGCCACGGTAAGTAGAAAGAGTGATACAGTGTGAGGGTACTACAGTGGTTTGTATTTGTAAATGAAAATACAGTTTTGAATAGTTCTTTAAACAAACTACCGCCAAAATAGGGTTCAGTAGTTAATTAATAGTCTTAATAAATCAATAAAGAATAGAACTTAAGTACTGTAGTTTGACGAAAAAGCATTATTTTTACTTAAACCGAAGGTTTGTTAAAAATTACGTCAGTTTTCTGAGAGAGTGGGTGGGGGGGGGGGGGTCAGACAAATTATGATGGTAAGATGATTTTAGGGAGAGGGGGTCCAAAAATGGGCAAAAGCGATGATGTAATTTATGGACGGCCCCTAAACATAACCACAAATGACAACATTGCAGGGTGAGGGGAGGGGGGGAGTGAAGGGGGAGACAGCTGTTACAATTTCCATCGGACTATTTTCATACATATTAATATTGGCCTTTAGGTTGTTTTAGAGGACATTGTAACTTTGTGAAGGAGTTCGTAAAGAAAAATGGAAGGGTAGGTAAAAAAAAATAAACGTATCGTGTCATGATCCTTTGATATACTATATATAATTAAGCTACTATTTTTTAATACACAGTAACACATTTTTTCTGTTAGGTTTCTTTCTTGATATTTACCTTGCTTCCAATTACCTTGCAAAATTTGAAAGACCTGAGGAAGATAAAAACAATTACATGTAACTTTAGTGAAGTTGAGTTCTTACACTACGTCTTCCCCAAGAAAAACATATTCAAGTTCAAAGAAGTTAGTTTAGGTACTAAGATTGTATAAAAATGTTTAATTTAACTTTTAACATGCAAATAACATGATGAATTGGTGTTTAATGAATTTTTTATTGAATTGGCACCAATTAAAAAAAATCAATAACCAAACACCAGCTTGGTTTCAAGTAATCCAAGAGATAGAGATAGAGACATGTGTGTTTAGTTTTTATTTCTTCTCTAAGATGTAAATATATAATTGTAACTTCTCTTATGTTTTAACCATAATTATTTTTTAAGTTGTATATTATTTGATTTGTCTGTATCTGACTGTAACAATGACTTTGTCAATGCATTTCCTGTAACATGGCAAATAAATCATTATTATTATTAATGACGAATTCATTTACCACTAAAAGCTGATTAGTTGAATATACTCAGCAGCTTGAGTAATTTAGCTGACGCTCGTTATTGCTTTGATTTTTTTGTAAACAACAGAATTGCCGCGAGTAGTGGACTCACCTGTACCATGAGGTGGCGGGGGCGGGGGAGGCGTGAACGTCACAGGTTAAGGTGAAGGTGCCATTGACGCGAGCAGCCGAGCCGACCAGTCGGCGGCCAAAAGTGGGCGACGACCGGTGGGCGCTCCACGCGCGGACCGACCGCGTGCGCGACCCTTGCCGCCCTGCAACCATGATCGACAGGTGACGTTGTGGCCGGAGGCAACAATAGACAAGATTATTCATCATGTGATTTACAACAATTACAATAAATTTCATCGATGAAGTTAGGAAACAATTTGCACCTTTATACATCGTGGCCTTATGTCTATGAAATTATTGAAAAAACAGTTATCAAACGAGATTTTCATTTTAAAATACTGTACTTAATAACTTCTACATGCTGTTTAAAGGGTCATTTTGACTCCAGACATATTCTTGGAGAAAGTTTTAATTGGTATGTTACACAAGTTTATGGGAAACATGTTAGCAAATTTTAACACCTGAATATAAAAGTAGTAGTAAGGGACTTTATTGCTGGTATTACATATAGCATTCATTAGCTAATCTAAATTAGCATTCATTCATTCATCTCCCTTGAGGCCTGCTACCTGAGCTGATGGGAGTGAAGTATTGGATCCTGTACTGAATCACAAGAGGGATCGGTAGAAACCATTCTAAAATCATTTATCTACGTACAGAGGAGAGTGCCCAGAAACTTTCATACAATCCAATTCATTCTTTCCCCTTTTAGCTAGAGGATATTAACATTATCTCAGTTGCAGTATTATTCACAACAGAAAGAAGAAATAAGCCTTCTTCAGACAGCTAAAATATTTCCATTTAAAATTGAATCGTTTCTATTTTCTGCTTCTTTCTGATTGCCCTATGATTTGTTTTGGATTCAACGAAGGCTTGAATCAATTGACTGAAACTAATATTCTAGCCATGACCGATAGCTTATTTCTTCTTCCCGATGTGAACAATACTAAAACTGAGAGGATTTCATATTTTCAAGCAAAAAGGGGAAAGAATACACTAAATTGTGCAAGTTGGATGGAAGTTTCTATACACAAGATGGACTTGTCTTTCTGGCTGGGGAAAAGTAGGTGGCATGAATTTTTCATTGACAATCAACCAGTCTGTGAGAATTCTTCTGTTATTTGTTATTTATTTATTTGTTTATTTTTTTATTGACTAGCTTTAGAAAATTAGTTGTCTTGACCGAAAAGAAGACCCTTACAAGAAGTGGTCAACCAATTCCAAACAATACCTAATCGTATCGAAAGTTGTAAATATATATCTCTCATCTCCTTGCAGCAGTGTCTACAGTGAAAGCCTATTCTCAGAAGCAGTACTGGTATACTAAGCAAAATGCAACCGTTTGCTGCCAATACATGCTGAAAAACTTGTTTTTATTTAGCATAAATTGTACGTTAAATATGACTACATTACTTACTGATTTTTTTAAACGAAGCTCTATAATTACAGAATTTTGTATTACAATACAATACTATTCAATTTAAATAAAATTATTTGAATCTTAAAGGTGTTTTAAAATTTTATTTATAGAATTAAGTATCCGGTATCTGGCCGAATAGTAGCGAGTATCCGGCCAGATACCGGATACTAAAAAAGAGGCCAGATAGGCCGGATACCGGATAGTAACCGGATATCCGTTACATGTCTACTTCACACCAATCAGCTCAGGTAGTAGCAGGCCCCAAGGGGGACGGGATGGCAGCTGACCCTCATTAATACGGCTTAAGTGAGGTAACCAAGTTGGAGGTGACCAACAATAAAACACAATTATTGTTTTTCACTTTGAAGCGCCCTCTCTTCATTGACTCACCAATGATGTCGAGCCGCGCGGTTGCCTCCACGCTGCCCATCTCGTTCTCCAGCGTGACGCGGTAGAGCCCCGCGTCCTCGACCGTCACCTCTCGTAGCTCCAGCGTCCGCACGTCGTCACGTTCCGTCACACTCAGGCGGGCCGACGGCGTCACGATGTGGCCATCCTGCGGGCAACAAGGGGTCAGGGTCGAGCTTTACGTGAATTTGTTAATAAAATTTACAGATAATAATTGGCATTCAATTTTCAAAATTTAAATTAGTATCAACTCTCTCAAGAATGCTAAGTCGGATGCTCTCAGAAATATTTAAATACATCTTACAAAAATACAGGACTTGTTGTGGTAAACGCGAGTCTTGCCTTTTTTACACTTTTTTTACTGGTACGGTGGCATTGTCCTGTAATCCAGCTACTTGGAGGTCACGAATTGTGGATAGTTATAAGCAATGGCTTGTAGTTGCGATATTCCCTAGTGGGGATTAATGTCTGCACTAGTGAATACTAGTTCATCCATAAAGACCATCCTCATAATTAGAAAATTTGTATATATGTGGTCGATATGGGTAGGGTTCATAGGTCCCAGTTTCACAAGTCCCAGTTTGCTTAAAAATCACTAAATATTAAAAATGTCATAGGTCCCAGGTTCAAATGTCCCAGATTTATTAAATTAAATACTAAATTCGGTTAGTTCACTGGTCCCAGTTTCAGATGTCCCAGATTTTGCAAAAATAATATTAATAAATGGTTAATTCACTGGTCCCAGGTTCATATGTCCCAGTAGCGTCAATTTAAAGGAAAAACAATGCGCGATTCATAGGTCCCAGTTTCACAAGTCCCAGGTATCAACCGCGCCAAAAGTGACGCGGCCGCCGAGTCGGGCTGTACAGTCAGAGCAAGAACCGGCGCCGAGCCGGCCGGCCGGCTGGCAGCAGCGGGCGGTGCGACTGCCACTAATTACCTCTTTTCCCGTGTGGCACACGGCATGGGCTTATAAAATTCTATTTTATAGCGTTAGTGCAAGATTAGTTTTGGTATTTTATTTACATATATTAACCCATAACTATAAATTACGCTAAATATATCCAAAACTGTCGGCGAATCATTGGACATAGAGAAAGTGTCGAAATGTGACCATCACGTTCGCAACGCTCTTAGGCCTTAACAGAATATTTTTTTATGAAACTTATATATTAAAATATTACTTTAACTACGTTATGTATAATTATGTACAGCTTTTAATTTAAACGGTTTGTTTAATTTTAACTAAATAACAAAAAATATGTAAAAATCCATTTAATTTTATATAAGAGGTTTTTTGCGTAAAGTTTTGCGTTTTTTGTCTGAGGTAAAATTTATGTTGGAATTTTTATTTGTAACAAGTTGGTTCAATGATTTAATAGGTAATAAATGATGTATGCAAACTTGTTTAAATTATTATAATTTTATTGTATGAGTTCAAAGATTACCATTTTTGCGACGAGCTAAGTACATCTGAGATCACGCACGACGCTTGCGCATTAAATTTTTATGTACAGCTCTAAAGATTTTTATACTATTTGAATTGACCCTTAGAAAATAGTTTTCAATTTATAAATTGACGAATTTCATCGTTACTTTTTGACTGCTGATGTGTTCACTTCAATGGCGTAAACTTATAGTTCTTAAAATAATATTTCTTAGAATCAATCACTCTCTAAAGAATATTAATAATTATTAGAAAAGAATGCGAATAAAACTACTATTGATCTTTAAAATGCTGCTGTTTAACGTATACCATAAGTCGTCAATGACCATTAACTAACCTACCATAAGTATTTAATACAAAATTACAATAGGAAAGCTATGATTTTTTTGATACGTTCCATTACTATCAGTTTTGTTGAGAGAAGTCGACTAAAGTTCTATTGACTATTGTAGATTGGCATTACAGTAGTTTTATTTCTTAAAAGATTAAGTGTTATTTAATTAAACCATTTGTAATATAAACCTTTAGTAAGAAATGAATTTAAAGGTTACACATTTAATTATTGTTTATTACTGAATCAAGAAGTTTTGATTCAATCCAATCTTCTCCTCAATATAGATCATTTTCATTGTTCATAAACGTTACAATGTAAGACTAAAATCAATAATGTCGCTAAAACCAGTTAATAGCATAATTTTTTTTTAATGTTTGATACATTTCTTGTGACACTAACGCCCTCTTAGGTGCATATTTAGAGATAAAAATTACCGTATACCGCATGATCTCATAAGTGGTGGAACCTTTTTTAGCGAAATTCGGTAGGAAATAGCTGAGTAGGTTCACGCAAGTCAGATGCGACGGAGATATTTATTAATTTATTTATACTATTCATATTTATATTCATTATTTATATTTATTTATACTAGTCATTAGTAATAGAATTTTAATAATAACTAGTAATAAATCCATTATTAGCCGATTATGTATCAGCAGTTATCTGTGAAATTTTATACGTAGGTACATCACACTCTTGCATTTGTTATTATATTATAAGACAAAATAAAACGAATCCTAAGAAAAAAACCACATTAAAAAAAATTCATTCCTAACAGTAAAATAAATAAGACGCCGCACGCGCGTTGTTAAGTAAAAATTCTCTGTTTCCCACTGTCAACAAACTTGATTCTCTTCTTAACTGCATACAAACAAGGCATACAAAGTAGGCTAAATCATTTTCTTCTTTAGATTCCTTTTCATCGATCACGGGTTTTTATCAACGATGTACTTTAATATGAAAACCTATCTTAAATTGTTTAATTCACCAAATTACTCTATTAATAAAACATCAACATTTCACCACCAATTACTAACAAATATATATAAATAAATTATAAATTAAAAAGTGTTAATCTGTAAACATTAACAAAGTATAGAAGAAACGACGAGATCTATAACTTCGGTGCTGGCCAAAGTGAGACAGCAAGTCACGAGTTCAACCTTTTCGCGCCACTATTAATTCCCTTACCAACGATCAGGTCATGTTATCTTAAGTTTCTTGATACAATTATAAAATTTCTATCATTGGCTATAACTTTTCCATAAAATTTTGTTTTCAAACCCAGAAATAAAAAATTTCCTCGCTTAGTAACTTTTTCGTGTCAGAATAAATTGGTTATCAAACACTTCCAACTTTTATAATTACCTATAATTAAGAAAGTAGAAAATATTCATACTGTTGGAATCTGTATTTAATACAGAAACGGAATATATAAATTTCATTGCTATTTAACCTCTCAGTTGTGGTACAGGAGCGAAAACAGCACGCACTGTCGTTATAATGACGCCAATTAATGCCACAGCGCGATCAACAACGAAAAGTTTGGCCTTTATTTTAAAATCAACCAGAAGTACAAATAAATTTAAATAATACATAAATAAATAAATGAACGAATAAAAATATTAATTAACAATGAAATAAACAAAGGCAATTCCTCTATTGTTTAGCTTAGCGCAAGAACTGTGCTGCTGTACTCGGTGAATACGGTACACGGCCGGCCGAATGAGTCGATTGTTGCTCTGACTGTACAGCCCGACTCGGCGGCCGCGTCACTTTTGGCGCGGTTGATACCTGGGACTTGTGAAACTGGGACCTATGAAACGCGCGTTA
The DNA here is from genome assembly GCA_030545055.2 of Neoaliturus tenellus. NCBI lineage: Eukaryota > Metazoa > Arthropoda > Insecta > Hemiptera > Cicadellidae > Neoaliturus > Neoaliturus tenellus. The sequence goes on along the minus strand of CM061531.1, from coordinate 333,822,148 downwards.
TTTTTGCTTTAATTTAATGCAACTGGGACATTTGAACCTGGGACCAATGAATTGACTAATTATTATTTTATTTTTACAAAATCTGGGACATCTGAAACTGGGACCAGTGAACTAACTGAATTTAGTATTTAATTTAATAAATCTGGGACATTTGAACCTGGGACCTATGAAATTTTTAATATTTAGTGATTTTTAAGCAAACTGGGACTTGTGAAACTGGGACCTATGAGATGCTCCCGTCGATATTGTGGTTTGGATCTCACGTTAAGCTGTAGGTCCCTAGATCCCATTGGCTGTTGGGCTATTAATTAACAGTCCTGTCTAAGGAGAATGTCGGTCTTAGTCAACAACAAAACAACAAGATCGCGCCATAATCATCCTACACTCATCTCTTATTCATATTCAGGTTAAAATACCCACTATGTGAAGGTCCTTGTCTCAAGATAGTGAAATAGTGATAAAGTGAAAATGGAAGCAATTGAACACTAAAATTCCAACCTCATCTAATTAATACGGTTCATTGCACTGCATTGCACTTATATTTTAAATTTGTATTTACTTAGACTAATGTTGCAGTTAATGCATTGGGTCACTAAATATCTGGTTGAATGATTACATGTGAGAATCAACTGATACAATATTAAAACGACAACCTTTGTAGAGTACATTAAACAATTACTCAATTCAATAAATTATAGCTATTTTTATTCACTAATGTTTGTTTTGAAAATAATTTTTTTTAATTTAAGAAAAAGTTTAAACAAATTTATCTGGTATGAGGGAATATACACTCTAGAATATTATATAAAAATAAAATACTTTTTAAATTGGAAAACATGTTTTTAAAATTTTTATGAGAAGCCCAAAAATAACTATTGAAGTTGTGGAAAGCTCGAAGGAAACAGAGCTCGATATTTTAAATTAAAGAAGAAATTAAAGAAGTTAAATTAAATTAAGTGCGGAAGGTGAAGCTAAATAGCATAGTCGTGGAGATATAGTATAATAGGGAATAGCTGACTCAAGAGATGCTGGAAAAAGTACACACATACGATACCAGTGTCACAAAGGTCACCAGCTACAGCTGTGCATATGAAAAATCGTCTGCACAAGATACTCTTATCGGTAATAACTCCACAAGCTAATTGTCAGTGAATATAATGCAACAAGCAATTCAATAATATTGCTCACTTCGAATCAGTTTAACTATAGATGACTGCCACTTTGACAGCTGGTTTTTACGTCATAGCCACATATTTGGTAAATGAGGCAATCGAACAGTCCCAACAATCAATACAATCTGTGTTACAAATATACAGAAATAACTGTGGCTCATGGAAGTAAAATAAAATCATCACTTGAAATCACACCAGCTGATAGTGCAAAACTTAATTATCTGACTGATGACCTAACGGTTTTTGTACAGAAGCGATGCTATCTGAACAACAACAAAAATGAAACAGCTCTTCTTTTAATTGCTTTTTCCTGCAGTCCTGATATAAAGTAAGAGATTTCAGCATCATATTTTCTACAATGCCATCCAGGGTCATGTCGTAGTATAGTATTACACAAGGTATTTGCCAATATTTTGCGGACACATTCCTCCTCCTACAAAACAAAGTTTGTTTTTGTGTACATTATTTTTTTAGTATTTGAGAAGTAGTATTTCAGGTAGCTGATACAATACGCAATTAGATATTTGTTGCTGTATATACAGTGGAAGCTTTCTTACCATAATGGAAGACTAATGCTGTAATTATAATCGTAATAGGTGTTTCCCAACAGATGAAATTCGCTTGAAATCTCACAATTATTCAGAGTAGCTTTAAAGAGCAATATCACCCTAGTTAAAAGTAAAAACTAAGACATATTAATATCAAAATGTGCATAATTTGAGTTCCTAAATTTCACTAATTTACATAGCTGAGCTGTCTTCAGTGGTTCAAAAGGTATTCAACAAAAATTTGTAAAACTACGTACACCACTTAGAAAAATCTACCACAGTGCGCAAGCGCAGCTTTAGAGAGTGGTAGACGTTTCACCATCGCTTCCCTCAGAAAATTTGACATAAGAATCAATCAAAATGAAAACTTTTTGGGTTCAATAATTATTTTAACTACCTTAATTAATTATTACCTAGTAATTATTACGATACAAGTACCTTATCCCAGCTGGCCCAGGGTGTGGGATGCCCTGCGACGGAACATTGGAACCTGACCGTCTCCCCCTCCTCAGCGATGCGGTTGTGCGGTACCGTGTAGAACTTGGGCGATGACATCTTCACACGCTTCGGCCTGGAGAATGACGGCGATGAAAACTCCCTGTATCCTGGAACAGAAGTTGGAAGTGTAACAGAGAATTTTAGAAGATAACTATCATTGATTTATTTTTTATTAATTCCACATAGACCCATTCGACGTGTAGGCCTACAGTTGACCCTTGATTAAGTATAACTTTATTAACTGTGACTTTCTTATTCGTTACTGAATAAATGCACCTTTTATAATTAAGGCTGTGTCCAAAGAGAATGCACCATTCTGTTAAATGCAATCTCAATGGCTTCATACGTATCTATTACCTATATTATTAGCCATCTGTATGGTGTATAGTTTCTTCTAAATCATTTTAAACCCATTAACACCACATAGGTTTGTAACAAACTTCTGTTACCCATCTATACACTTGTTGAGAGGTCCTAAGGGTGACAGTTATACTAGAGGGGTAAAGAAATATACTACTCAATATACAGAATAAAAATACTTACATAGCTCCCTAACACATTTCTAGGTATCCTGATAGATTGAGAGCTAACTAAACATTAATAAATGAAATTGAATTGTTGTGATATGACATAAAGAAGTAACATTTTTTAGTCAACCATGTTTAAAGTTTAATTTTTGTTTCAGCTCACAGGTCAAGTATAGATTGATGATATCTCTGTGTTATATTTAGCATGTCAATTTTATTTTACACTGGTCTAAAAACAGATTTTGTCTATGTGGAAATCAGCAAACATGTTAAAAGGTGCTCAAATGTTTGTAAATCAGTCATGAATAATATTTATATTCCACATTCGACTATTGCTAACTCTAACCTCGAAACCCTCAGTAACCTGAATTATTTTAAATCCCCTTGGAAACTTTCCTCTCAAATAAAAAATCATACACTGATAGAAATAATTTTACTGTTGTATTTTACCTCTGAAAGAAAAAGAGATACAAAAAATACTTCTATAAGTAATATTTTCTATAAGCAAGTCAAATTAAACTTTACTCCACAATTTGAAATTTATCTCTATGTCTTGGAGTTTTCTCTTCAGAACGAAACCTTGATGCACAGGTTGCAAAGAGTCAGTGACAAATCGGGTGTTTCTGCTGTTACTATACTTTATGTTACCTCTTGAATTTAAGTTGAATTTAATACAAACCTTCCTCCGTAACTCTTTAGGTTAAAAAATCAACTAAAAGTTATGGTCACGTGAATTGTAAGTTGGCAAGTTGACTGTATTCCTATTGCCTGCAGTATTGCACTATCACTGAATCAAATTGAGCAGGGTCAAGCATGATTGTGTACTGGGTGTACTTGACTCGGTGCGCCTTAGTTCGCATCACCAAGGCTCGTGCTCACCTGTGCTTCATTTGGAGTTGGTTTTTCACACAAATCAAAAGACACGAGGAGACCCAATCAGGCTTTGAGCATTGAGGATAATTCGACCCAGTACAAACCCACTTGAGTTTACTTCTATTCTATTCCAGAGTTGGTGTACCCAGTTCTACTCCTGGGTTTATTCCGGGTGTATAGCTTATTATATAAGTGGAGTGGTCATATGAAATCGTTCAATAGTTCCTCAAGTACTATCATGTGGAGTCTTGTTGTGAACATGACACATGAGTTCCACAAAGATAAACGCAAAGTGGCAGATGCATGGGGTTGTATAAGTGAAAACATTGTAATCGTCTTGCTGAAATAAAACAAAAGAACTTGTCCAAATGTTCAGAGATCATTGCTTGTCGTTTTACAGCGACACTGTGATTGGTTAGCTGAGCAAGTTCATCTAAACTTTGGCTCTAGTATTTGCGTGAAAAATTTGGCGACAGTGTACTGGAGGCATATTGGTAAATGAAAGCACACTCACTGGCGGGGGTGGGGGAGAGGCTGCGGGCGGGGGAGGGGGTGTTGCGGGGGGTGGAGCGGGGCGTCGACCTGGTGGACAGCAGCCCCGGCGGCCGAGTCAGCTGTTGACTCAGTAGCGTCTCCTTCTCCTCAGGCACTGCGGACAAACAACATGTCAATCAACCGACAGTCTTCCAGATTTTAAACTTATTGGATATACTGAACAGAAGTAAACTACTTGATCATTCATATACATGTGAGTTTAGTTATGATCAAGATCAATGTGTATGCAAAAGAAATTTAAACTCCTAAAAGCACCAATATTCATCACATTTGTTTTCCAAAATTGGCAAATGCTTTCATTTTCCTGTTTACATTTTAGAAATTACATAAAGTAGAGACTCTATGTAATTTATTCTTGTGCAATGAGAATAAATATTAGATTACACTAGATTCATACGTTTGATTCATACTAGATTACACTGATTCAATCTTCTTCTAATAAAATAAATTTTAAATATTGTATAATGCACGTAATCTTTAAACAAACTTGATATTTTTTCTTTTGCTTGAATTCTGTTTGGTAGGTGAACAAAAGTTTAGAAAATTTTGTTCTTTTAAGTTTAATTCGAAGCATTCCCTTTTAAGCCCTAATAATGAGGAGACTTAAAGGGTCTCACTGTTATGCATTAGCAAGTAAAAAAATATAAGAAACATTTGGGATTATATATAGGGAAGTAAAATGTTTACCATCAACCACAAGACAGGCGGTGGTGACTGCCCGCCCTAGGTCATTGTAGGCGACACAGCTGTACTGGCCCTCATCCTCGGGGTAGACCTGCAAAACGAAAATACTCAACTCACTACCAACCTTACAGCAACAAATTACTCAACAGTGATTCCAAACATTCGGAGAATATTCTGAAACAGCTACAGGAAACGTTACGTTATCACACCTTAAATTAGCAAAAAAACTACGAGTGTCCCAACTCAGCTATAAATGTTTAGTACATGATAAATGTAATTTTTTTAGAAAAAAATTTTGTAATGTGAATATATAGCAAAACGCAATCACCACACCTTGAGAGAATTTCTAAAAAAGGTTAAATCCCCCAAATTGTTTATTGTTTTACAAGTTATAAGCCTCGCCACATAACTTGACGAATGAATTTGCCCTACTATTCAATTAAAATCATTGGATAATCAGTTGGACCATGAAAGTTAACATACAACGTAAGCTCAATGTTTTTGGAAAAGTACCCTCTCCCCCCCTCGCCCATCCCAACTGTAATTGGACATTCCTCAAAATATGTAGCGAGAATTTTAATTTATACATTTTGAGAAAATATTAAAGATCAATGCATCTTGAAACATTTTTACCACTCTAAAAGTGTTGAGGGTGGTAAAATGCTACTTGTAAACAAAATTTTAATTTCATTCAATAAATAAAGCATAGAAAATAAGAAGGATATTCAGCTCAACATTCACCAAGTTTACCAAGTTTACTAAAATTTACCAACCAAATGATTAGCATTTAAGTATACCTAAAGATTATTGAATATTTTTAGAACAGTACCATTTTTTACATTCCAATATATTAGAATGTCTGCCAAATAACCTATTCTATTCTAATAATATGCATCCAACTGTAACTAGAAACATTTAATCTCTAAGGAAATTTAGTTTTGATTAAAATCACCAAATTAATTATCAGTTTGGTTTAAAACTTAAATCAATTATCTATCATCTAGCTGTTGCTTAAAAACTTACCTTTTTGATTGTGAGACGAGCAATCTCTCCGTCAACTTCAGCCTCAATATCTTCCCCTAGAGGTAGAATCTGAAATGAAACACCAAGCTGTAAAATACTCCACAGTAAAGTATCATACTTTATAATATAACACAATGTAACATTTTGTTTTTCAATCGAAAATGATTATGTGTGGTGACGATTATGTAACTTGATTAGTGAATTCATGGTCCTACACGACAGGTGTACAGCAGATGGTATAAAGACAACAATGTGCGTCACCGTCACTGTGTCAGAATGTTTACCTGCCCAATTGGCATAGAATTGCTCAAGTGAAAATATTTTTATACCGCTATTTTTTTTCCTTTTTAAATCATTCAGGAATAGTTATAGAATTATTGTTAGTTGACTTCTTGCTAGTTTTGACTTGAAGGGTAGAAGTTAAATTGTTTCTAAATTTAAAACTTTATTTTAATTTTACATTGAAAGTACTGAAAGTTACTCATTGATGATCTGATTCAAAAACTTATTATTTAATTTGAATTGAATAAGAAAATTGTTCAGTGGTCTTCACTCAAGTATTTAGTATAAACTAATCAAAATCTTACTACACAAGATTAATTCAATATAACATTAATTTAACTAACGTATAATATCTCATTATCTTAAGTCATACTTCCCTTGAATTGATATTTTAGTCCTTAGTAAAAAATTATTATTATCGGAAATAATTCGTTCAGTCAACCACTCAACATTGTTTGACGTAGGGACTTTGAATGACTCTAAAACTCAAAAGTCTTTGAAGTGCCATGGAAGTGTTGTTTTTCAAAATGGCATGTTAGAGTAAATGTGGTTATTATTTTATAAATTTACCTTAGTGGTGTGCGCACAGTATACATCAAAATGTAGAGCAAAATCAGTGCTGGTCAGGTAAATAAACAGCTCTGTAAACTTCAAAGCTAGCCAGCAACAATTTATTTTACTTGGGCAATCCCACCATAACGACTACAGATTGGTTAGCTCTTAAATTTTTGCAAATTTGGTTGTGAGAAGTAATCAAATCCTCACCACTCAGAAGACAGTCTGGCCAAATTTTTATGGCCCACATAGCTGTCATGACTGTTAAAATTATGTTTTTAATTTGTATGCACCCCTTGAGAAAAAAAAAAAAAAAAAAAAAAAAAAAAAAACTGTAGGCATCTTTAAGTCATTAGTTGTTGCAGTTTGTTCCTTGAGCGCAACAATGAATTTGACTTTGTTTTAAGATAACTGAAATGAATTCAATCTGATGACGGAAACTTATTTATAATCAACAATTTTCATATGGTTTCCAATTATTAACAACCTCTAGTCTTAAAATAAAACACAAATACTTTTTCATCACTCCGTATACGAAAGTGACAACTTGCCGTACAGAGGAGACCTTGGAAAGTAGTCATTTCCCAAACTGTCACCGTCAGCTGATTTTACTGACCTGTACGGAAAGTAATGTTTGTAAACATTACTTTCCGTCCAAGGTAAACAAACTTTTCCGTACAGCAACAATCAGCTGGGTTTAAAACAAATTAAATTTTGAATTCCAGCTTTGTTTACTTTGTCCAATGGCGAAGAATTTACAAAAATAATCCTCCTTTAAAACTTCCACATTTATTAATAATTGCGTCGTGATGAAAAGTATCGTTCACAACTCGTCCGGAAAGCCCATTTCCAGGCTCGATAGTGTTTTCCACGCTCGGCTTCGCCTCGCGCGTAAAACACTATCTCGCCCAGAAATGGGTCACTTTCCGGACTAGTGGTGAAATATACTATTACTCTTATGCAATTACTTACAACATTGTTTAAAGTAAAAACATCTGGTATTAAAACAAGGTATCCAAGAATTGAAAACCCTCCAATTCCCTGTCAAGAGTGTGTTACTGTACAGTACCTTGCCGTCCTTCTCCCAGCGGACGGAGGGCGGCGGCGTAGCCGTGACGAGGCACTCCAACGTCACCGCGTCGCCGTCACAGCAGCGCACGTCCCTCAGCTCTCGCTTGATCTCTGGCAGAGTCTCCACCTGTCTGTAACAGAAAAGAGAGAACATCTTCAGCGACCAATCAGTTCTGAAAATCCTCACATCCCACTTTGACTGTAGACCACAACTGGTGGCATGAGACCATTGAATCCTCCGAATACTCATTCAATTTTTCCATAAGGAAAGGGAAGGAAAGAAACTTAAAAACTACCGGTTGAATAAATTGACCCTCAAGGGGTGTAAACCAATGTGTTTAGTCATTAAGGGGTCGTCCATAAATTACGTCATCTGAAAATAGGGGGGGAGGGTCCAGATTGAAAATGACGGTAAGGTGATGGTGCAAGGGGAGGGGGGTCGGCTTTCATATGACGTCATTTTAAATACGATGTTTTATATCAAATTTTAACAGTAAAACAATAATAAATATTAACACAACTCAACTATTATAAAATCATTATCTATAAAATACATTAGACTGTTTTAAGGCGTTGTTTTATAGTTTATTTTCCCATTGAGAAAGTCATTTTGGCTTTATTTCTAAAGGTAAATTCAGATTTGATTGGTTAATTTTTTTAGTTTTTCATGTAGCGTTTTAAAAGCAGTATATTTACTTAAAACAGAGGTTTGTTAAAAATGATGTCATTTTTCCGAAAGGGGGAGGGGGTTAGACAAATTATGATGGTAGGATGATTTTAGGAAGGGGGGGGTCCAAAAATGGCCAAAAAGCGATGATGTAATTTGTGGACGGCCCCTAAGAGAATAAAAACATTAGTCAATAGGTGCATCTTTCAGACATATGAAATTAGTTGTTAATTTGGATATCCTTTTTAAGGAAGGTGAGAATAACATTTTCTATCTAGTTCTATCTAGTTTCATTTTATCATTTCTATCTAGTTTGAGGCGCAAATGCGTTATGGACTGATTGTATGGGGGTTATCATCTCAGGGGAACCTTCAGAGGGTATTACGTCTACAGAAAAAGGCAGTCAGAATCATGGCTGGACTGGCATTTCGTGACTCATGCCGGGGGGAGTTCCAAAGGCTGAAACTACAGACAGTAGCTAACCTATACATTGCCGAGGTAGTTACCCACGTTGTTAACAAAAGATCCATAATAAACTTCTCAGAGGCCCATCATTATGACACCAGAAACCAAATCAACTACATTCTCCCTGCACATCATCTGTCAGCTTATGAGAAAAAACCAAGCTACATCGGAGCAAAACTATTCAACATCCTTCCACCCGCACTGAAAGAACAAAAAAACAACCGGAACTTCAAAGGAGCTGTTCTTGACTGGCTACTGAAAAAAGAATTTTACTCTGTTGAAGAATGCCTGGAGGGACGAGGCCAACCTCATCACTGAAGAAGAAAAATAATGACGCCATGACTGTACTTAATGTTCATGTCAATAAAGAGTATTTTGTCTTTTTGTCTTTTGTCTATCCTAATAACTGGGTTTCTTCAGAGAAAAAAAGCCTTTAAATTATGGCTAGATAAATTTGTTAAATACTTTTTTTCTAAAAATACAAATTAAAATAATATAGCAGCTAAAAATCTTAAGTTTTATGGGTTTAATAAGTAAGTTAATTTCAATAAATAAATTGCAGAGATAAGCTTATACAATTATAACAACTTTTATATTGGCTTCTATATTTAACTTTTATGCTTTATTGACACAGAATATAATAAAATAAACTCTCTTAAAACCAACAATAAAACGAAAATAGCTAGGCGTAGAATTGTTGATTTTGCATCTGAGGATAAAATGTTTTATTGAAGGTTTTATTCGCTATTACAATAGAGTAGCCATATGTTTTATTGTTCGACGGAAGCACCTCTGGATGGATACTAAAATTTTATAGCAATCCTGATTTAGTCATGTTTATGGCTGAATTGTATAGCTAATCTATGATTATCCTCTCCATAAAGGGCGCGCATGTCCTGAGCCAAGTTCCATCCAAGTCTCAAAATCAGGATATCAGCAGACCCACTAGAATGTTTGATTGTTTCTCTTATCTAGCTCATTAAAACTTATTGTTTATGACGATTGAGATTAAAAAAATTCAATTAGTAAGAAATTATGGTTGGTTTTTAATGTTTACTTGTTTAAATGCAACAGAAACCATTTGAAAAGTTTATTCTATGTTAATACTACATTAAGAGGGCGTTGGAGTCAATCTAAATTCCGCCTTTCCCCCATAAGAGCAATGTTAAACGGGATGTCAAATAACTCTTTTATTTATAATCAGAAAATAATGGTTTATAGCTCTAAATAAAGGGTTCATGAAGGCAGATTTGGTTTGCGAGAGGAATTTTTTATAAAAATTATCGTTTTTTACTAACTTAAAATAACAAAGTTTTTTTACTAATTATAAAACATTTTTTACAAAATTTTGTAAATTATTTACATAGAATCGATCTCGCAAAAGGAACGGGGAATTAATTGTGATTCAAACGCCATTATTCTGAACCAAACGGACAAAAAATAAAGAAATTATATGACAAATGCCGGGGAAAAGTTTAGCATTGCTCTTATGGGAAATAAATCCAACATGGTGGCACTCCAACGCCCTCTTAAGGTTCATCAGGTTTACCATGAAAATAGTACAATGGAAATTTTAACAGCCCCACCCCTTCCACCATCCAAGTCATTTACTATTATTATGTTTACCACGTGTACTATCCTAAGCAAATTTTTTCTGGATGTATTTGGCAACAATTCATCAACTCTCATTGGACTATTTTCGTGAACCTTACTATAGTAGTGCTTATCCATGGTTTTGCAGCATAAATCATCCTAACGCACGTGTTGCTTGTAATTGAGCAATTTATTTTGATACAATACAAAAGTTACATTGAAGCCTGGTTTACACGGGTCGAGTACAGCGGGCGAGTCAGTGTGCGAGTTGACACTCGCTCTCCAACTCGCTTGGTGTAGACAGATCGGCGAGTCAAGTAAAGGGCGATTTATACAAAACAACAGCTGGGTCTAGTAACTGGGCCAAGTAACTCGCCCGCTGAACTCGACCCATGTAAACCAGGCTTTAGTTCTAAATTAATGACATTTGACCAATCCAATTATAGTGAATATCAGTGACCAACAAAAACTACAGCTGTAAGTTAACAGATGTTTAAAATGCTCAAACCAATCTCAATGTAATTCTAATGGGAAAATTTCAAATTTAATTTGTGAATAGCACCCTTACTTTAAGTCTGATTCTCATCAATTTTTAGCGGAAACAACTACAGACCAAGCCCTATCCAACGACACCAAAAACTTGAAAATCGGTTAAGAATTGTAGGAGGAGTTCTCAACATAAAAAACCCTTAGTGAATTAAATAAGTATATATTTTTATAAACTTCATTATTTTAAATGTAAAGAAATATATTGCGAGATAGCATTTATACTTCAGTTAAAAAAGTAAACTAAAACAAAAAAATATGAACAAAAAACAATATAATGTTTATAGTTTTTGTACTCAAAACTACTTAAAACTAACTATCTTAATGTAAGCCTAATTAAAGATGTATGAAAGAATTATGTGTCAATCTAAATCAGGTAATTGAAATACAATGAAATCTCAGTATTCAAAACACTTTGAAATACGCAGTGAAGTTCCAGTTCCAACAGCCATCGGCCGGTCGGTAATAAACAAGAGTCGATCAGGCCAGTTCAACACTTGATTCATATGCATGCATTATTAATGGTGTTTTAACCGTGGCAACACCCACCGCTTCACTCTTGATTGCCGGGAATCGTGGCAAATTACTCCCCGGACACGGTTGTTAACTATTATTTGCTTTCTAATTGCTCCCATCCGTGTGAGTAACTGCATTTTAAGAAGTGTGGAAAGATCGATTTTTCCCATTAAAACTTCATCCTACTGCAGAGTGCCAATTTTGAAAGAGCGAGGGTTATCAGAGGATAATTGCAAATAAGCATGACGGGAAGGTTCCTAGTCATGAGATTCATCGGGTTCTGTATTGAACGAAAATAGCTTCTTGTAAGGTAATAAAGAGGGAAAATAGGAAAGTGGTTTTTAAATTTAAATTAATTAATTGACTTGATTACGTAGAATAGGACAACTGGTGCGTTGCTATTGTACTTAAAAAAAAATTTAAACTTAAATTTATTAGTTATTGTTAAAAATGATTTTTTTTACATTGGCAGGGTTATAGTTTTCACCGGGAATTCTGTGAGGTAGGAATATATTTTAATAAAAATTCTTCTACCGTATTGTCCTTTTTTAAATACATCGATACATGTTTCATTTATTAAAATTATTTAGCCACTAGATTATGTAATAACAATCAAATTATTTTGATTGCTATTGTATTCTTGCTATTCTATTGCTATTACTTTGTTTTCTTTGGAAAATAAAGGGGATAAAATGCAACAACATTTATAACCTATCATACAAGGTAACATAAATTTAAAATCCAATCTTTTCATCATTTCCCATTATATTTTTCTATGTTCCAAAGAACTTGAAAGAAAATTTGTGGGAAATATGAAAAAGGATTGGGTCATTGAGCCATTGAATTCAATGAGTGGTTTAAGTCCAATCAGAGAGAGTTAATTGAATTTTTTTCTTTTAGCATGTATAGTGTTACATAATCATCGATTACATTTTAGTATTTTTATGTTACTTTCATTGGTCTTTTAGTTCAACCCCATGACCTCCTGAACCAAAGTTCAAAACAGGCACAGAATCACAAAAGAACCTCGTCCTTTGGCTACAGTGCTTATATTCTGAAATAAAGCCGATAATAAATTTAAATAATTTCCTAAAACCTTTGCCAGATTTTAATGAATTAATCACTCAATTGGATAGTTACCACCCAGAGCGGTCCATACATGTTGGCTTTCCTCGGTTAATCAAACTTTAGCAAATTTAACAAACCACCACAAAGCATGAAAGACTACATTTATGGGGGGTTGCAGAAACTTACCCATGTTTCACATGCCCAGATACCATGGAAGACTCTTTGCCCTGGCCTGCAACAAATGAGGGCAAATCGTGGATAACCAGTTAGCAATATGATAAAATACCTCCGTCTAGCTCCGAGTTTTAATTACATATGAAAAACGAGACTAATCAATATTGGAACGTAATCATAACATCTTGGCGGACAATGTTTTTCCACGATGGGAGCCACTTTTTGCCCGCACTGCCTACTTTAGAAAGTGGTCTGCAACTCATGTGTGATAAGGGAAAGATGGATATCGGTTACATATTTAGAGGCAGGTTACATTCTAGTTAAAATATTCAAGTTATAACCACTACAGACCAAAGCTTGTATTGATTTGATAATTTTACTCTTTCAGCCTATTACTAGACTAGAAGTCACTTAATTTTAACAAAAAATAAATAGAAACATTACCATAAGAATAAAAAATAATTACAAAAACTTTTAAGAATAATAAAAATAAAAGTAATTGTCTATTAGAGGTTGGTCTACATTAAAATACTATACAGGTAATATATTAATAAATTGTGATTTACACCCAATTGATCTGTTTTTTTTTTTTTTTTTTCAGAGTGATAGGCTAGAAAAATTACAGACAAGCCTATATTTCAGAACCTATTTTAAGAAAATTGTGTGAACACATATGATTAAAACATTAGTTAATGGCAGGCCTTATGTTGGGTTGGGCTTATGAGGGATGAAGTTTATTTCAGTACAATTGATTAAACTTTCTGTATGAAATCAGTTTTTAATAAGTATGAAAAAATATAAATAGTTTAAAAATTTGAAATAACGCTGCTTGATTGTTATGAAGTTTACAATATTGATATGACTTTCATATTTCTCAAGTCCCACAAAGTTTAGTAAAGCTTGTGAGGTTACTGATCCGGGTTGTTAGAGGCAGCTCAGAAATTTGTACAATGTATTTTTGAAAAAGTACCAGAATTAAATGTCCAGGTCTTCATCCCCTTAACTTACTTCTTGGTGGGGGGGAGGGGGCAATAAAAGTGGCTTTTATGTCTATGGTCGTTGGCAACTCCACATCATCATTGAGCACATCATAAGCATAAGAGGTGGACCAAATTAAAATTTTAACTGTCGTAAAATTTATGAAACCCAAGCAAGGAAAGGGTTCAAAAATCCATCTTAAATAATTTTAACAAATATGAAGGGGGTCTAAATCACCACATGAAGATAATGAAACTTTCCACCTAAGTCACAATTACGATAAAGATGATAGGGTTATTTTGGAATTTGCAGATTCTGAAAGGATGAGATTTGGAAACAGATGGAACCGAGATGGTTTTGATGTTCCCTTTCGCACAAAACTTCATGATACTATTAAACTTTAAAATATGACCGTAATGTATTATTGCTATCTTTGCATGTTACCAAAGTAGGCTTCTATTCACCTTTGGCATATATCTGGAGCGATATTATAGCCTTGGCCTCTCCATGGGCGTTGCGGGCGATGACACAGTAGGTGCCGGTGAAGTCTAGCTTCACCTGCGGGATTTCTAGGCTGTACTGCGAGCCGCCGCCGACCTGGTGGAACTGAGGGGCGTCTCGGTAGTAGCCGGGCTGCGACAGAAAAAACGATACGATAAATACAACGGGTGCATCACAACAGACACATTGGGAAAAAGTCTTTGCACAGAAAAAAAACAGTAGGGTACGGTAGCTTTCAGATCTCATTATGACTGGTGATGATCCACATTGATTCGATGGCTCAGGAACTTGTGGGGAGGTCTTTATTCTAAGCGTGAATCAGGGCCATAGGACCGCTACATTTTAAGACTACTACAACACACCATGCGAAGGTGGCACTGGCAGCAATAGAGGAGGAAGTCTGAGAAGCCAATGTGTGATATCTCAAACCATGCATCACCAGCTGGAGGCATGGCATGTCTTTATTCTTTTGTCAGCTTCATCTTGACACCTTTTTATTTATTTGTCCAGAATGAGTTGAGTTATAACAAACACAAAAAAATACAGCTGATACAGCTAATACAGCTCAGTAGATGGTGATTATGTATACACACATTTTTTGTATGTGGTCGTTTTTTAACAAAAGGGAAGGACTCTAGAGTCTATACTATCGGGAACTTTATCCCTGAAATTATCGTTAGAGCTATAAGTCAGAGAAGTGAACGATGGCGACAGGAAGCAAGAAGAGTGCATCTTGAGCAGGACAAAAGTAATGAACAGCTGGCACGCTAAGGCAAAGCAGTACTTAAACTAAGCAGCATCATCCTGGATTAGGTTGAACCGACAAGATAATAGGGGGGATCCCTTGAATGAGATCTATCAGAGGGAGTCCCATTCCTTAGGTTCACGCATGTGTTTTATAGCACAAATACCCCCCCGTCGCAGCAGACCTGCGTACTCAGCGAATTTCCAAATTAGTAATATTAATTTTGACCAGATAAACCTGTAAACCAAATATGATCACACGCTCATAAATAAGGAAATAAATGTCTATTCCCCTTAGGGAATGAGTATGCAGGTATGCTGCCATGGGGAACACCAAAAGTAGGTTTTTAGCATAAAAATTTTTTATTTCGACCATATGAAGCCATATACTAAGTTTCATCAATATCTGCCCATAAATAAAGAAGTTTGCCTATTCTCCATATGATTAACATGGGAAAAGAGTATGCAGGTTTGCTGCCATGATAAGCACAAAAAACAAGATTTTTTACTATAAATGGATGAATCTCAACCAAATGAAGCTGATTACCAAGTTTCATCCAAAAATATTAGTCAATAAGTGAAATATTAACACATTTTTATTCTCCATAAGATTAACATTGGAGCCCCAAAATACAATGTACTTTCTTTAGACTTTTTAATTTCTCGGTAACCAATGGAGATAGAGCAAAGCTTCAAAATACTAAATTGTGTGTTTTTTTGAGCTAAATCCAATGGTTAAAATTAAAATTTCAAATTTTTAATAATTACATATGAAAAATGCAAAAACCCCATTTTTGGGGTACAAAACCCCCCAAAACTACCCCTTCCGATAGGTCGATATGTCTGGTTTACGAACTCATCCGAATAAACGTAGGATTACACATCTCTACCAAATTTGGTGTCGATCGGACCATTTTTACGAGAGTTATCGTGTCTAGGGACACATATATACATATATACATATATATATATATATATATATATATATATATATATATATATATATATATATATATATATATATATATATATATATATATATAAATTTTAATGACTATTATTTTTGGTCTCTGGGCACCTCAAAACGAAAAAGTAACATGGTCCCGGGCTTAGGTCTTACCATGAGACCTACGGTAATAGCTTATTCCCTATGGGAAATTCGCTAAAAACTCCCGCATGGACATAAAAATTAATAGCAATAACAATAACATTAAATAAGACAACAACAAATATGCAAAAGTATCATTTTTAGACGAATTATGTTTTTAAAGACTATTTTACCAAACTTTCATAAGATTTGAGAAAACGTGGAATAGGAACCCTTTATAACGAGAGCAAGACGTTAGGAAAGTATAAACAAATTATCAACTTAAAACAGGTGAAATGTTTAATGTTTTACCTAGTTCTCATAATACCCAGCATGAAATAGGTTTAAGAAATAGGTTTGTCTTGAAATTATGTACAAATGGTAAGTAGAATACATATTAAATATAAAAATGTTAAAATGGCAATATATAGAGTCACATCAGTTGTCATAATCATATATCGTTTTCTTAAAGGCTAGAAGACTATTTGAATATAACAATTTTCAGACCTAATGCTATCCTCAACAAACAACTAATTCCTTTCCACAGTATTTTATGCGAGCAACTTATAAAACCGACTCAAATTAACGACACCACAAACTTTGTAGAACTAGGATCGCAGTCGGCAAAACGAATGTTTCGAGTGCCTACGGTGCCATTAACGTCGGCGAGTGCCTACCGCATGTTACAGCCGAGCGCCGGGTACAAGCTAAAATTACTTCCACTACTGTGTAACTTTACGATTATTCCTCCGCCGGCCGTACAGTCATGTTCCGGGGCTAATGACTCCATGAACACACTCGGTGGCAAGGTCGATTGCGCCGCGACATGACTGTACGTTGCCGTCTCATCAATACGCGCTGATACGATTGTAAACTCACGTGTTTGTGTTGGCAATGCTGACTTTCAATGATGTAGCGGGCCTGGCTACATGCACGCACCATCGCACCTTCTCGACTTGGGCTATCACTGGTACACTGAGGATTTCATAAAGGTTCAGTCGTGCATTTGATGTATTTCTTGAGACAACGACGATCTCTACTTTAAGTCACTGTGCTTACTTTAAGGTGAATATGAGTGAAGGGTGAGTTCAATGGATCAGATGAGGAGAAGCTTTGTTACTCATGACAAACAGCAGATGGCATCTTTTTTTAAGGACCACAATTTAATTGCCATTCGGGTAATGATGCAACTATTCAAAAAAAAAAAAAAATAAAAAAAAATAAAAAAAAAAAAAAAAAAAAACTGGAGGTTTCAAAATGGTTGTACCAATACTCAAGGAAAGTAGATCCATTGACACAATTGACACGCATCGACGCATCTAAATTAAATTTAAATCCAAATAATTTTATAAAGTATTTCCAAGATGGTGACGAACTTAGTGCTTGACCAGATGGTGACGAAGTTGACCAGAAAGTACTGTAGAGGCTAAACTTCTCAAGGGGGCTATCCGAAAACGAAGGGCGCCGTCGCCAGTTTAAGTTGTTATCATTGCGTAGGTAGTGGTAGTCAAGTAGTTGGTGAATGAATATACTCCCACTCCATACACTATCAGCTGTTAACAGCACTAAAATTCTATAGTAAATAAATCAGAGAGAAAGAAGAGAATGTGGTGTTGGTAGCCTCTCCTTAACTTTTCCCTGGGTGGCTAGGCAATATGAATGATTAAGTCAACTTATGAGTTATTGCTGTTGTAATCACTATCAATGATTTGGTTTCACTATCAATGGTTTGATTAATTCGAATTATCGTGGTTTAGAGCTAGCTAAACTTTATGCATAATCTTTACACCTATAGGAACCAATGGAAAGACATCTTTAGTATTATTTTTTGCTTACGCTTAACAATAATCAGAGGAGATCGTAGGCCTACTTTTAGTCCATTCAAAATATCTGAAAGCGATTAATATACCTAGCCGTTGTGTCCTGACAGCATCAAAGAGCTCTGTTTAGGTGCGGAATGTACGATAAATCACCTGGGTTATCAGCGCCCTTTCGCCGACCTGGTGATAAGGTTATCAGATGGCTGATGACACGGCTGATAGTGACGCCCATTAGCTGCTGATTCTATCAGATGATTGCCTTAAGTTATGCGAAGCGACCTTCGTATCGCACAAGTAGGTCTGCAACTCAATTGTTACCGTCTGCTGTTTATGTCAACAGCCTGTTCGTTCCTACACGTGGAAATGTAAAGACTAGTAAGTTGTGTTTGTTGAAAGCAAGGAAAACTGCAGTAATGACTTTTTTTGGAGAAAAGGGAATTAGGATTATCATAAGTGTAAAACCAAGAATGAAAATTACTCGTACATATATGTATGTATTTGGAGATACAGACAATACAGTATCAATCACTTCTCTCGCTGGTAGTGGGACATCAGTTGTTAGTTCTAATTACTATGCGGTTATACGCGGCTAGCGCAGATATTACTGTCAATCACTAGCTAGTTTTCTGAGGATGCCAAACTGGACACACGGCTCGGACAGTAGGCAGATGTATCGGTTGTTGGTTCTAATTACCATGCGGGGATACGCGGCTGGCACAGATATCAGTGTCAATCACTTCACTGACTGACGACGCCAACTGGACACGGCTCGGACAGTAGGCAGATGTATCGGTTGTTGGTTCTAATTACCATACGGGGATACGCGGCTGGCACAGATATCAGTGTCAATCACTCCACTGACTGACGACGCCAACTGGACACGGCTCGGACAGTAGGCAGATGTATCGGTTGTTGGTTCTAATTACCATACGGGGATACGCGGCTGGCACAGATATCAGTGTCAATCACTCCACTGACTGACGACGCCAACTGGACACGGCTCGGACAGTAGGCAGATGTATCGGTTGTTGGTTCTAATTACCATGCGAGGATACGCGGCTGGCACAGATATCAGTGTCAATCACTCCGCTGGCTGACGAAGCCAACTGGACAAGGCTCGGACAGTAGGCAGATGTATCGGTTGTTGGTTCTAATTACCATGCGGGGATACGCGGCTGGCACAGATATCAGTGTCAATCACTCCGCTGGCTGACGACGCCAACTGGACAAGGCTCGGACAGTAGGCAGATGTATCGGTTGTTGGTTCTAATTACCATGCGGGGATACGCGGCTGGCACAGATATCAGTGTCATAGTGTCAATCACTCCGCTGGCTGATGACGCCAACTGGACACGGATCGGACAGTAGGCAGATGTATCGGTTGTTGGTTCTAATTACCATGCGGGGATACGCGGCTGGCACAGATATCAGTGTCAATCACTCCGCTGGCTGATGACGCCAACTGGACACGGATCGGACAGTAGGCAGATGTATCGGTTGTTGGTTCTAATTACCATGCGGGGATACGCGGCTGGCACAGATATCAGTGTCAATCACTCCGCTGGCTGATGACGCCAACTGGACACGGATCGGACAGTAGGCAGATGTATCGGTTGTTGGTTCTAATTACCATGCGGGGATACGCGGCTGGCACAGATATTAGTGTCAATAACTCCACTGACTGACGACGCCAACTTGACACGGCTCGGACAGTAGGCAGATGTATCGGTTGTTGGATCTAATTACCATGCGGGGATACGCGGCTGGCACAGATATTAGTGTCAATCACTTCTCTCTCCGACTGACGACTCGCCGTTCAACTCCCGTTGCCAGCTAATTGTAATCCATCTCCGGTTATCCTGCGCCAGCTTAGCTTGTCAGCATTAATTTGTTCCCGATGTAATCTGTGATAATGTATTCATTTAATCAGAGTTGGAGTCAGAGTGGTTTTTATGAGCGTTTGTCTTACGTGTCAAACAATTAGCCTTGTTGGCGCAAGTCTTTCATCTTCTTCGATTTACTGCGAAATAAGAACAGATTATATCTTACATCCCTCGGCGCTCAGTACATGATGCACCGAATCGGCGTTGGGAGTGTCAATCTTGCATGAAGGGGTCAGGACTATCTTATGCTAAGGCTTACAGTAGAAATAAGTAATCCACTGAAATGTACTAGCCTACAGCACATTCATAGAGCATGTTCAGTCAAAACACAAATCAAGAAAGAAAGCGATATACGATTTTGCATGTGCCTGCATAATCAATATAGTTCAGTTGATGTGGATGGCAGATCAACGGGGGGCAGATCATGTGGGGGTGGCAGATGATCGTCTTTAGATGCTCTAGAAGTTGATTACATATTATAAACGTATATGATCTAGGCTAATCTTCAAGGTTTTTTGAGCATATTCCAGCACTGCCAGCTGAGGTCTAAAGGCCATTTTCAAATATTGAATTTCCTATTATCATTACAAAGATGTAATGTTAGAAATATTGAGCGAGAAATACGACTTTAAGCAAACTAGATCATGATTAATAGAGTTTGTGAGAGTTTGTGAGTTAATAGAGTTAATGGTTCCTAGAGTTTTTTCATGAGCTTTTCGTCACGCCAGATGAAGCTGAAGCCCTCTCTACTGTAAATCTTAATTTCCCTTCCTAATGGCCAAGCTTGACCAAGGCTGACATTGTAATGACAGGCGAGCGACTGGAAGGATTAACTGGCCCAGATGTTATAACACGACTCCTGCCAATGGAAGCCATTCACTTGACAAACCAATGACCACCCTTAGAGTCATAATACATGTCAATTAGACACAAGACGCATTTCCTTCTCCTGAGAGGGTTGCACGTGCAATTTACAAGAGCGATCGAGTCCTAATTGTTATGTTCAATCTGCTAGATAGCTGCTCCAATGACCGTTGTTATCGAGGTATTTCCTTGTAATCGAGCCATAAATATTGCTTCAGCCTTGTTGTTATTGAGCAGAACAAAATTTAATTAAAGTTGTTTTGAAAATCAGAAATCTCTGCATATTAGTTGGTTTTTATTCAGTCACTGAAAGGCTACTCGCCTTTTACTCTTCAAACTTTGAAGTATAGGTCTACAACAGTCGTGAGATCAATAACTGAAAAGCTTTTCTAAACTAAAGATAAGTACATAAGATATGTTAAGATTTAACATGTTATATTGTTAAAAGTTGTATACGGTCTCATTTTAAAAGACGAATGTCAACCAGTGTTTTCAGCATTTCTTTAATAAAAACCCTTACGATTAGACGAGATTTTCTCTAGAGTTAGAATTTAGGATGAAATAAAGTGCAAATGTCTCCGATGCCTACGATGTGGGATTGGCAGCTTCAATTTGAGTTAGCCCAATTGGGAATCCCTAAAGAAACTGAGCATAGGTTATCCTCCTCAAACTCCTGAGTGGAGTAATAAGCCCGTTCTTTGATTTAGGCAGCCATCCTGTTCTTGAAGCTGCTGGGCTGAACTAGGGAGCTTGTTAAAAAACTAGATGACTCTGTTTTGATCCCAGCCTGGGTTCTTACGTGCCGTACCTACTGACATCAAGTTGCCCACGCTGCATATGTTGTAAGTAAATATATGGACGCATTTGTCCGTGTTCCAAAGGAATAAATGTGTCGTGACGCCCTAAAGTACACAAGACAAAAGAACATGTAGTGCCTTCAAACATATACTATAGGTTAAGCATTACCTAATTCAAATTCCTAAATTAATGTGATTTCCCGAAAACACTAAACTAGAACACGGACATTAACCTTGTAAACTTCCAAGCCCGCCGACACCGGCTACAAAGTCACGTCCTGCCGACAAACAAGCGACGCGACATCCGACCATCCGGTAGCGGATGATCTACCGGCCGCCATGTATAGACCCATCACGGCGCGGCATGCGGATCCTACCGGAGCTGGCGGGCATCGCATTCTTCCGCCGGCAGTGCGTCCGTCAACTGGCGACGTCACGTGACACACGGTAATGACGTCGGTCGCCGGTTACGTCACGGTTCGTTACCCACCGGACCCTGTCGCTAATTGTCGCCCTGATGGATGTGGGAACGCTGGAAACGGATTGCGGTGCCGATCGGAACTCTGGGTCGGCGGGGAAATACACCGGGGGAGTCTCTGAAGCCATTGTTAGCATCATCGTTGGCTAAGTAAGTAAACTTGAATCGCCTGAACCGAAAATCAGTACATACTTAGTTTCACCTGAATCTGGTAGCATAGATATGCTGGTAGTCTGAAATAACCAGACGGCACTTAGTCATCCAATGCAATTTGTAAAAGTTTGAGATATATAAGACTTACACTAATTACATTTTATTGTCATTCTTTTAAGTTATTTTCTGGGTTTACGTTAGTGAGTTTTTGCACATACGGTAAATGAATATGGTAAACGCTAAATGTTTTTTAATCATGGCAGATTTAGGTATTAGGCCTACTGCTGCTTGAAGAAACAGGAAATTGTCGAAAAGAATCAGTGGCGATAATTTGACATTATTCATGTTTAATTAGACTTCATAACAATAAATTTGTTATAAACACTGCACAATCATAAATTTGACAGTTTAGCATCTACCATGAGATTTACAGTATGTTTGCAAGAACTCTACATTGATGAGAAAACTTGACAGTATTGGTGGATGGAGCTAAATAAGACACCTGTCACACAGCATTCAGATTACTCTACCAGAGTAAAAGATTAAACAGGTTATTATGCACAATAACAACAACAAGAGTTTCTGGAATCACAACCATTAAATTTTTCCCACTATGCCACTAGTACAACAATTCAATTTGAGCTATATACCACTATTTACAGTATGTCGCAATTTGGATTTAATTTACATTTAAATTCAGAAAGACTAAAACCTGAGTAGGGGATAATTCTTTCGTGCATTCCATGTAGTTTAAGTTTCTGAAAATTACATGATTCCTACATTACTACGGTAGGATAAATTGATATAGGAAAGGTTTGACATTATGCTATTAACAAGTAGCAAACTGCCTCATAAAAGTTAATATCCAATCGCTTGACCAGTCACCAGCATTTATTTTTAGGACTGTTCTTCTAATAACTGGATACCGTTTGACATTTATGGCAGGATTAGCTCAGAATCAGATTTAACCCGGTGTAACAAGCCAATAACAATACTTATAAGGATAAAGGTGAAACCGAGTTTCGATAGTTATGTGAAATTGCTGGCATTAAACTCAATAATCTGCCAATAACCATCGCAAACTGTTGCGGAGGCGTTCGAAAGTAGTTTTTCTATCATGGAATTGTCTGCCATAAACACTAGATAATTTGTTAATGCATGTTATTAAGGTAATAAAATCTAAAACTGGTCAATATAATGCTTCAAAATATTCGTTAAATTGATTACACGTCATCGAGACAAAGTGGAAACATTTAATAAATTTAAATCGATAGACGTGTACAAAAAATAACTACAGAAAAAATATTTGTTTTCAGAATGAAAAGAATTTACTAAACCAACTAACTTTTGGACTGGAATAGACTGAGCAAAATTTGGTTGTCTTCAAAATAGAAATCAAGGTGTTTATCTCATGGGAATCTATGGTGATGAAAATTTATCTTATATTTTAAAGTTCTCAATGCGTTTCCATGGTTTTTGTGAGATTGAATGAACTGAGAGAACCATAAATATTCAATCCTGACTTTCTTTTGATTAGAGTAGTTTTTTTACCTCGGAAAAAGTGGATGCATAAACTGAATTCCTGTGAATGGATCATCGAAGAAATAAGTCATATCCAACCTTATTAAAAAAAAAAAAAAAAAAAAAAAAAAAAACTGAGTCATAAACATTAAAACTACCTACCCAAGGAGAAGTCGTACCCAAGTGAACCAGAACCAGGTACTTTATCCCATGTTATCCTTCTGGAGATTTTTAAATTGAAAAAAATCAGCTGATAACTGTAGGCAAAATAAACCAATGTGTTACATCTTTAACCTGTGGCTTTAGGAAAATCATACCAATGTGCAGCAAACCTTCCTCCTGGCGAGTGAGCTGAGCGAACGAGCTTTGTGTGAGAAACGAAAGTAATAATTTTACCGAGCTTAAGCTCGGTCCCCCTGGTACTATTCATTAAATCGATTACACGTCATCGAGACAAATTGGAAACATTTAATAAATTTAAATTTACATAAAAAATTGAAAAAAAAACTACAGAAAAAATGTTTTCTAAATAAAATCAATTTACTTAAACAACTTTTGGATTTGAATAGACTGGGCAGAATATTGTTTTTAATTAAAAATCAAAGTGTTTATCTCTTAGGAATCTATGGCAATACAAATTTATCTTATATTCTAACGTTCTTTTCATTGCGTTTCCATGGTTTTTGTGAGATTGAGAGAACCATAAACATTCAATTCTGACTTTCTGTTTAAGGCTGCGGTCTACCCCTGGCGCGCACCCAAATGCAAGGGTTTTTTAGAATCGTGTTATCTTCTGCCAAATGAAGCCTAGAGCTATAAATAAGGTGTCATATTAAAGAAGAATAACGGTACTAGTTTTCGTCTGTTACAATTTTGTAATTAGTTCATTAAAACCAATAGAAAACTTCAGTTAAAAATCGAGAAAAACAGATGATTTTAGACCGGTATAGCTGAAATTAGAAATTTTATTTTAAAATTCTAAAAAGATAGCCGACTAGATCCTTTTTTCTACTTTTAGAAAAAGTTAAGAGTCAATCTCTATCTTAATTGGTTAATTCTAAAACACGATCCCCGTAAACCTCTGCAGCCATCAAACTCGCCTAGCGCTACGGCCGCGAGGCCGGCATATTCGGCATTGTTGTTGTTTTTGTTTTGGTTGGGGTAGACCGCAGCCTTAATAGAAGAATTCTTTACTATGGAAAAATTGGATGCAAAAACTGAATTCCTATGAAATCATCGAAGAAACAAGTCATATCCAACCTTATTAAAAAAAACTGAGTCATAAACATAAAACTACCCACCCATGGAGAAGTCGTACCGAAGTGAACCAGAACCAGGTACTTTATAGAAACAGGTAATCTTTCTTGGTCGGAGACCGCATTAAAATCAATCGTTAATCCTTCAGCTCCCCTTGATAGGCTACTTAAACCGCAGTCCGCGCCTATTGGCACCTATTTAACGCCTATTTACCGCCTGTTGGGCGCCTGTTAGGCGTATAAGGCGACACCTAAAAGTGTTTATAGGCGTGTTCGCTAAAATGCGACCCGGTTAAAACCCCGATATAACCACTTTAAGATCCTATTAGCTACGGGGAGATAATTGGGCCCCAAATCATCGGCCTGGGGCTTAACTATACATCAGCTTGGCAGCCTTGTCAAACATTTGTAATTATGACGGCTACAAATGAGGTTACTGATTGAAATGTCAGGTATGTTGAGAATGTTTGAAAACTACTCTACAAAGATTTTTTTACACTGAAGTACGGGACGCAAGTAACATGTTATGTATGTTTGACGAGTTTTCGCAAAGTTCAAAGTAAATTTTCCAAGATGTTACCGTGTTTACGGAATTGTTTTTAGGAGTAGACCTATACAAAAATCTGATAACTTTGGTTTTTGACAATGCGAATTCATTTTTAAGGTAAAATGACTTTTAATGACAAAAGGTAATCCGAGTTTATAAGAAAAGTACAGTTACAAACAGATATTAATTTTCGAAGGCATTGGGTGAAGAAAACACAATATCCAATGCAGTTTTTCCCAAGTTTGTGATAGGCCTAATGCCTTTTAAATATTAGTCTCAAAATTATTTGTACGGTAAATTTTAGATCTGAGAAAACCAGTTATAAACGAATTAATTTTCTTAATGTAAATGTGTGTAACAAGGTGTAAATGTCTGGTTAAGATAGTCTTATCTTATTGAAGGTTTTAATACTCATGCTAAATGTAGAATGGCCATTCTGTTATTTTTGTGTTAACGAATTTTGTGGCGTTAAATTGCTGGCAATGGGATAGTGTATTAGATAAAGGTGACTACTTATTCACGTTACAATTCTTTTAATGTTCATAAAGTCTTTTCGATGGAATTCTTTTCTCGATGATTGTCTATAGTACCACGTCGTCTGTTAGGCCTACGCAGGCTGAACTTAAAAAAAGGTCTCTACATTGTAGGAAATTTTGAAATTTAAGATTTACATGGTATGAAATTCACAAAAAAGGTTAAATTGAATGAGTTTAAAAATCGGGGCAAAACTGAATAAATTAAACAACCGGCCGCCACGAGTTGGGCAAAAGTCAGGGCTGATGATCGAACTCTGGGCTGTAGACTGATTAATCGACCTACATCGATGAATAATTACCTGTTTTGGGCAGAATATGTGCTACATGACAAACGTCGGCCTTGCGAGTGAGAACGGAAAGGCTGTTTCGTGTTTCAGGTTGGAAAAAAGTTGCTTACCACTCTTTATAAATACAAATGCATTTTTAAAATATTGTGTCTATTGAAATATTGAACATGTAACTTACCACTAAGATAAAAAAAACGCAACCAGGCACATGCAAAATATACATGTTGCAGCATAAAGATGCTCGGTTTCATAATTGGAAGATGAAATGTTAATTTGAGATATCCAATCCGCAGTTTGCCGGAAATATCAGTTTACAGGATGATTAGTTTATTAGGACAGTACCAGGTTAACCGAGCCTTGCTCGTTTTAATTCAGTTTTGATATAGTGTCACGGCAATAGAGCTATTAAATTTGCCCCAACAACCAACTATACCTCTTCACAGTTAACAGCGGTTTCAAAAAGTATGCTTAACTTTAATGTTCCTTTATTTTTGTCTGCCTTTCGTTGCAGTTTCGTTTAAAAATAGCAACCCATAAAACCAATGTTAAAAATTACTATTTTAAAACTTAAATTTAGACTAAATTAGATTTTTTTTATGTGATTAAGGCCTTTTCCAAACTTATTTTTGTGCCAAAACACTCTTAAATGCAAAATTTAAGCAAAATATACCCGTAGATTTCGATATCGTGGAACACACATCCTTTCAGACATTGCTCGTATATAGTATATGATACAATACATTTTAGGGACAATTGCTTGATTTGTCAAAAATATGGATTGATTCCTGTATACCTCAATGAATTCTGACAATAAGCTAAGTGGTAAAAATATGAAAATACGTAAATCCTGACAGTGTAATTCTTTTGAGTGTTTCTAATAGGTATAGTTTGTAAGTGCTGAGTAACCAAAAACTATAGGCTTTGCACTATTTTGCAGTATTTCGCAAGATTACGGGTAACCGATGGTAACCTTCTTTTATTTACTTGAGTGCTCTGATCTTCGAAGAACAAAACGGTGCACTTTTAATAGCACTACGACAATTTGAAGCACATATTAGACAACTTCACGTCTCCCTTGGTACCCGTGCTACTCCAAGCCCAGCAACGCTGCGGTGCGGACAGCAGCGACCGCACTGCCGCAATAAACCGAGCCCATACAGCACACAAAGTCTAAATCACGTTGAATAAACATGTAGGATGGATAAAAATTAACCGTCTTGCAATTATCTTTTTTTAAGACGTTTTGTAAACCTCTCACAATACACGTCTTATTTTTCTACATCTATAGTACGTCTCCATTTATTCATTCTTAAAACCAAATCGCATTAAACTTAATTAAGATGTCTTCTTGACATACAAGAAAAATTATAAATCTAAGACTATATTATTCTTATATGTTCAAAAAAAATTTTAAATAACCCAGGAAAATTTTTTTTATAAACTTATACGTAGTAAATATTGGTATATTGTAACTATTAAACTAACAATAAATGAAAAATTCAATAAAATGTAACAATTAACATTTTTTTCCAAAAATATAGTTTATTCATCCTGAAGATGAATAAAAAACGTCATCAAAATGTTTCCGTGATTGTTGTCGTTAACATATAAAAGATGTCAAATTTACGTTTTGAGGACATCACCGCTCAACTCCTGCAAACTCATTAATAATTGTGAAAATCCCGAATTCCGTACCGGTACACTTAAAAATAATTTAAAAGCTTATGGTTTTGCTAATCTAAATGTGTGTTTTTAACTAAGTTTGTCAATATATGTTTGTAGCCTGAACTAATGTTTTACCAATAAAAGATTCTTGTCATATTCAAATACCTGATCAAATATGCAAAGAAAGTATTTGAACTGATGAGACAGTCTTTTGAAGTCTCTTTTGAAAACAGGCCTCAGCTCAAGTCATGGGATTAATCCTTCTCCGAAACAGAGGTGAAGAAAACAAAGAAACGCAGTCACACTACCTCTCCTTCAAGGTGCAAAGTACGAATGCCACAACTGTGTGTAGACGATCAACAATCTACAAAAGATTTCTGATTTTATCAATTATTTAGAAACGAAATCACCTAGGCTAGTTAATTTTCATTTCTTTCAAGATCAAGTCGATAAAACAATATTTTACTCAGTAAGAAATTAATTACAAAATATATTATTCTAGAAAAATCTGATAGGTCATCAAAATAATGCCATATTAATTAATTCTGATTTGAGTTTGGAAGCACGATTACAAAATTCATATTCTTCTGACATTTAGGAATATTGCGGAACTCTTTTACTGAGTATATATGAATCTAAGAATTAATAAATTAATTGAATCAAACGAATGATACGACAAATATAAAAGCAATTCAACAGTTTCGATTTCATGAGACATTTTAATCTTTCTTTCAATAAATTAATTGTTCTGTATATTTTACGCATGATTTTAGAAAGTCACTTCCTCTGCAAAGTAACCAGGTATGCAATAAAAATGATATTAGCTCACTAGTTTTTAGTTAATGTTTCCACCCAAGGTGATGAAAATGAGCTATTTGTTTTTCAAGTTTACTGCATATTTAATTATTTCACTTCAAGTCAGATTTTTCAAACCCAATGCAAAGTAAATTTAATGACACCTTATTTCTTATATGTTCTTCATCGAAACTATTAGCGGGTCTGGTTAGTTCGTGTGGTACGTGGGGCTTCGCCGTTAAACTAATGTGATTTAGTTTGCTTGAACTTTTGCTTTTGATTCATAAAATAAACCATAATAACAGATTAATTATAAACTGTTTGATTGTTTAATCTAAAACAATAAATAAATCGTTTTGAGTTTTCACCACTTTACTCTCTGCCTTGAACACCTACTTTACCAATACTCTGTGTGCTCGTGCTGATGATTTGAGTTAGTCGTCTGTCCCTGTCGTCAACCGTCATTCCGTCAACCACCCTAAGGTAAGCATTTATTTGTTTCCATAAGCTTATATACAAAGCTTTTACCTTGATATAGTAATACAGTATTATTTTATGAAAGTGAAAATTGTTTTTTTAATCTGCCAAGATTCTATATATACCAAGGTATATTATATATTCTACTCTAACCAAAGACATTGAAATTGTAAAGGATATCTAACCTAAATTACTTTGAAATACCCTTCTATTATGAACTAAACCTCTGTAGGAATCCAATTGTTTTGTCTAATAATTTAAGTTTAATTCTTTAACCTTTTATATCTTGTATTAGACCAACAAACCTTTATAGCTAATAATTAATTATTCATTGCCAGGAATAGCATTTGTAATCTTGGATCGGGACCTTAAAATAGGCCCTACACTCCAAAATTTATTTTTATAGGTAGGCCTAAGTTTTACAACTTCCCAATTTCCTCAAGACAGTCTCTTGTCTGTTTTAAACTGATTGTCAGACCAATTTACTTTTAAATTTCAATGACTGAAAAACTGTTTAGGCTACATAATAACTTATCTTTGCCTAAGATGGGCCAAAAGTTTGTCATTGGGATCGGGCTCATCACTGTTTATTTATGTTTGTAATCTATGTTTATTTAGGTATAGGTATCTATCCAATTTTATCATGTGATAAGATGAAACATATTAGCTGTGTGAAAATAGCCAACCGGTGAATTTGAAAGAATGGTTTTTGTTTCCTATGGAGTTAAAAATGTAAAATCCAATAATATGGTCCCGGGCTTAGGTCTTTGCATGACAATTACCGTAGTAGCAGATTCCCTTAAACTATAGGAAAATCCACCAAAATGAAGAAATTTAATCTAGGCCTACTCTTTTATCTCACATTAGGCCTACAGTAATGTTGAATGAAGTTCGACCTACATACTAGCCTATAACATGTCTATCAACCCTAACTCAGAATCGACTGCACAGTCTCTTAACTGGGATAAGTTTTACCATACTATCGAATGAAAGTATCGGTCGATCCAATCGATATCAACTATTGATTTCAATTTAACTTAACTTAAATAACAAAGACAATAACTAACTGTACTGACAACTGAAATTTTTACAAAATAACATAATATACCGGTAGGCTATAAATAGGCTATGTTAAAAAAAAAAAAAAAAAAAAAAAAAAACAGGTCTACTCGATCACATTCTTTTTAACTTTCCTGGGCATGAATACCATATTCTGGGATTTAAGTATCTCTATTCCTGGGAATGAATAGAGATAAGTTTAGGTTATGACAGTTGGATTTGTCAAGCCAAATTTTGTATTTGACATTAGTTGTCTATCTGACACGATATACCGTAGATCGGATCGATTGATTTTTTTATTCTAGCCTATAGTATGGGAGTCCAGTTAAGAAACTGCACCCGTCAGCGGGTACCCTAATTCCCTAAACATTTCCCTATTTAGGAAATATTCTACCCAATTGTGGTTGAAGGCATAGTTGGACCTAATCCTGAAACCATGTTACTTTTTTTTATTTTGATGTACCTACAAGCCTAAAACAATATTATTCATATCTACAGTGTCTACCCCTCTCTTAACCAGCCCTCGGGACCGGGCCTACGGTCGGATGACTTAACCTAAAAGGTCAATTAAAGCGGGCGACTATATAAACATGTAAAATATGTAGAAATAGGCCTAATTATACTATGGTATTAGAGGCCTATATAATAAAACAATAAATCCTAAAACCCATTCAGCCATTTATCAAAATAGGCTGTGCTCATGTGCTAACCAAGCAAAAAATAATTGACTTTAAGTGATGTTCTGTTTAAGTTCTGTGAGTTCCCGTGTGGGTGTAATAAATTTTAGTAAAGCGATAAAGGTACATTAGCCTGACATATATGTGTTCTATGACACCCACACTCCTTAGTCCATATTTTTAGGCAAATATACAGTAGGCCTAAATTAACTGAAGGGTGAGTGTGAAAGATGAGATATAGAGCTTTGTTTACTGACAAAGACCATGTGATTCATTTGTCATTAATATTTAAAAAAGGCTCCTGGTTCAAATTTTTAAATCTTCTAAAAAACTTAAAACTGGTTAACGTGGTCGCAAATGCCTGAGGCCGGTTCTGAGGCTTACGGGTAGGGTTACACTACCAGATATTTTCTAAGCCAACCCACGGCCCTTTTGCGATACAGTGTACTGATGTCTCCAACCCTTCTCCCCCTCGCCAATGCCTATGGGAAATAATAATAAGAGATAAACTTATGTGTTTTAGAGTTACAATATAAAATGTCGACACATTTTAACTTACACAGTATGTAAACGAGGCAGTGTAAATAGCCATACCGATTTACATTGAGTTTAACACAATAACAAAATGTTCAATCCGAATTCCATTAAAATTGCTTCATTTTAGGCTAGCCTACTGAAAAAAAAAACATTTTTCAAATTTCCTATAGAAAGGGAAACTATCTTGAATCACCTAGGCCTATTCCTCAATTATAGTCTTATTTCAATTGTTTGGAGCATAAAAATGATAAGAAAGGCATAAAATCTTATTACCGTAATAGAAATCTTATCGTTCATAGAAACACTTTATAGTTATTACCATAGCAAAAACACAGGCAACTGATTATCTGTTGCCTACAGATAAACTGTTTGCAAACACTGCAAGTTTGCATACTTTTTGGTTTCATTACCGGTATTGAATTCACCTCATCGCTTACCAGAAAAAAATCAAATGTAGACTCCCTCTTAACCGGCCACCTCGGGACCAGACCGCAGCCGGATAATGAATTGGCCGGTTAAACTGATGTAGACCTACATTTAAAAACGCCAACCTACAATTTAATTATGGCCTAAATGCAATTATACTTGAAAAAACTCTAAAAATGTTTCCGAGTAGCCTATAATTTATATAGCTAACCTCTGACACCCATGATATCCACATTAAACGAAACTAATAATCACAGTTTCTTAATTATTAAGAAAAGATTAACAGTTTTTTAATTATTGTCTACTGGATTGCAGGTCCAAGCGCATTCACTTCCGTCCAGGATTAAATATGTTTGAGAATGTCAGTACGGTATAGTGTTGAGTTGAATTACAGATAAGAAAACAACGTTTCCGGCAAAACACAGCCCGTTAAAGCGATGTCGAGATAAATGATGGTTTGTAAAACCCATCATTTAGTTTGTGTCTTTACTGGGTACCGTACTGATTAACCTATATTTGCTTGTAACACCTCCAAGGCAGCAAACCTTCACAGTGCTTATTGAGAATATATATACTAAAATTCATTTTGCAGCAAACATGTTGTGACAATACTATTTGTTTTAACTAACACTTGTAAAAATCTACAACTATTATGACTAGATAACCTAAACCAGATTGTTTATTAAAAGCATATTTTTCATTCTTTTAAGGCTGTGTTCGAGATGGGAACCCAATTTGACATCAGGATCATCTCATCAGGAACCACATCAAAGGACCTCAAAGTCTGACTTGCGCTGATTCTCTTCTAAAATTAGAAGGTACGGTAATGTTTTATTTGGGTGTGGTTAATTTTTAATAATAAATTATGAGAGAATACCACTAAATCCCATTCTAAATCATAGAATATTTTGTACATCTGTAGTGGGCCTCTTAATCCGTACCCAAGGCTAATTTTTAAAGGTTCATTTGTCATAAATTAATTCACGCACTGTACCGCACAGTACTCAGTACTTTTTAGGCTAATAATTTAAGCTTAGGCAAATGGGAACTGAGTGAATAAAACATAAATACATATAGAGCAAAAGCAGTGTAGCACAAACCAGTTTAATGCCCAGAAAACTCTTAAGGATGAGCTTGTCCCATTTCTTTTGGATGTTATTATATTTATTTATCGCACATCTTATTGTACAAAGAGCTTTCTTTTGACCTACCGCAGGACAAAGACTGGAAATGATTTAACGGGTAAAAATGTGTACGTGTCCTTTAAGTTTTCAATAAAGTAAATGTGATATTATAGTGAAACCATCTCTAGCCTAGGAGGAAAAGTACGATGGTTAATTGAATAGATGGATCAGCTGTTTCCATTACTGTACCCATTTCTATAAAACACTACTACCGGCTAAATACATTTATTGTTAAAAATAACTGATAAAGAAGGTACCTATTAGCTTTCCAGAGTAGGCGAGTTAAAGTTTAACTGGTTGTGATAGTTGGTTTGTTAAGAGTATCATTTTGGTTAGCTCTTTTTTTGGAATGTATAGCCTATAATAATATTAAATTAAAACTCCAAATATCCAATAAGTTTTATAATTTGTTGGTTACGTAACAAATTATAAAATTGATTGGACATTTGGAGTTTTAATTTAAAACTACTATATGTTAAGAGTATGTTTATAGTATACTGTTGACTCCCTCTAATCCGGACGCCTCGGAATCGGACCATTGTCCGGATAAAAAAATTTTTGAGCAATCCGGCGGTTGTTAACTTATGCAAATTAAAATCTTTAATAGTGTGTATTTACCTAATTCTAAACATATAAAAAGACAATTTTATACCCTAAACATTACGTTGTTTTGCTACCAACTTGATTCAACCTCATTTTGATGACATCGATAAAAACAAAATTGACACCAGACAATAAGAAATAACACAAAAAAAAAGGACCACTAATAAAAACTTCATAGATTTATTTTTTGTTAAGAAAGGGGCTACAGTTTTAGATTCATAAAATCACTCCGCAGTTACTCTAACTACAATTTTGCCTAAAAATCAATCTCGTAATAATATAACTCAATTCAAAATTACTAAAACTCAAACAATATACGGTATTAGCCACAATTCGGTATGACTATTCGGAACGAGCGTAATCGTAAGCCGAACTGAGGTTCTTTGTTTACATGTTGACCAAAACAGACACGTTCAATTCTGTCAATTTTGGCCTCAAGAAATCCATTACGCTGATGACTCATTTCCAAGACCTCGTCCGGACCATCCGGCTTCCAGACCATTGGAGTCCAAGCGAGAGGGAGTCGACTATATGTCAATTTTTTTATACTTTTTATATATTTTTTTATATTTCAGTCTGGTAGATTGAAAATTTTCGCAGCACGTCTGATAGAGTGGTTATTGTGCGCTGGCTAGGCACACCATGTTCTGATATTGGATAATGTAATCAAATTTCAACATGGATGGGACAAGATTATCTTTAAAAGTTTTCCAACCATTAACTTAATACTTTTAATAATTTCTTAATTTATTGGTACCTGTTACATGTAGGCTACACTAGTGATAACGCAGACTTGTCTATCAAAGTATAGTAGAATCCCGCTAATCCAAACTAATCAAGACTGGACCCTTTTAGGTTTTGAAAATTTGCGGAATGGGGAGAGTTAAAAAAGCTTAAGATTTTACTCGTTTACCTTTGCTGTTTACTTCTACCAAGGTGTATGATACCATGAAACAATGACACGGCTATCAAGGACCTTTGTTGATGGCCGATAAAACATTTGCTCGGTGTTTGTTCATTGAACGCAGTTTCATCACAAGCGACCTCTTATCCAATGTCCAATTGAATTTCAGCCCTATTATTAAAATCTGAGTGAATAAATTATGCCTTTTAGTGTAAAGTCTGTAGCAAAACATTAATTACATGTTATGCTATTATTTTTAGTTAAATACACTAATAGTTTTTCTTTAGAACACATTTAAAAAGGTCCCTTGTAACTGTAACTTTGTTCAATAAACCGCCGGTTAATCCGGCCATTTTTAAAACCGGCATGTGGGCTGGTTCCACTGTCGCCGGATTGAGGGTGTCTGTACTATGAAATTTGACAAAGAAACCTTACGTGTTTATTGTTTGTTTGATACAGCTCTAAGCCAATTAATTGTTAATGTCTAAAGGGAAGTGGGTATTGTTCGGTATCTACTAAAAGTATCTCACCCAAGTCTCCTTTTAAGTTTAGGGCCTAACAGTTTTGGTTGTAACATAGGCTCATTGCCTTAAAAAATAAAAATTATCAGGCTTTCAAAAATGGTTGCAGCACAGTAGACTGTTGATACTGTACTCCAATATTATTTGGCCTAACACATTCTTTAAACCAACAATGTGTCGTCGGCAAAATATGCTACTGATTTTGTTCATTTGTGTGAAGTATTGCAGTACAGTTTCAAGATTTTAAATTTGTTTCTCTGTTAATTAACTAATGCTTGTATCAAAGTGGTTACCATACTCAACTACCATACAAAAACACGTAGGCCTACTTAAAAAATACTAGTATACGTGTTGCTCGAAATCGAGCAATTTATTTTAATACAATACAAAAGTTACTTTTTAGCTCTAACTCAATGACATCCGACCAATCCAATATTGTGAATATCTTTAATCACCAAAACTACACGTATTTACAGCTGATTATTAACATATGTTTAAAATGCTTTATTTAATCCCAATGTTATTTAAATGGGAAACTGAGATTTCAATGGTGGATAGCGCCTTTATTTTCAGTCCGATTCTCATCAGTTTTTAGCGGAAACAACTACAGACCAAGCCCGATCCAATGACACTAAAAACTTGAAAATCGGTTGAAAATTGTAGGAGGAGTTCTCAAGACAAAAAAAACCCTTAGCGTATTAAATAAGTATAGATGTATAGAGGGTGAGTTTCTTAAAGTGATCCAATAGCTAACTTTTTTATTCTATATCTGACAGTATACTTCTTATGGGGGACCCCCTTTACTTTTTTATTTTGCTTTCAGGTATGTATTTCACTTTTCAAAATTTTCCGCCACTTTTCCAATATGGCAGCGAACTTTAAAATTTCTTATGGAACACTCTACATTTTATGGTGTTTTTGGAAATTTTCATGTGATTTTAAGACTTCTTTATTCTTTGACATTTTTTTCTAAACCTAACAGTTAGGGAGCCAGAGGCAATTAAAGTTCATTTTTAATTCCATAAGAATAACATGTGGCAAACTTTATCTGCCCATATCTCCGAAACCATTGACAAAAATAAAAAAATACTCAAGAATAAAAATGTCTTAAATTGATGTTTTAAGAACATTTCACTCATAAAAAATTATCATTAACGCATAAATTAACTTCTTTCCAATATGGCGGTGGAAAAATAAAATTTTTAAAATTATTTTCGTATTATGAAAAATATGTTTTTAAAACATCAGTTATAGACATTTTTATTCTTGAGTTTTTTTTTTTTTTTTTTTTTTTATCAATGGTTTTGAGATATGGGCATATAAAAGTTTGTCCCATTCTTACAGAAGTAAAAGTGAACTTTAATTACCTCTAGCTCCCTAACCGTTAGGTTTATAGAAAAATGACAAGGAATAAAAAATTCTTAGAATCACATGAAAATTTCAAAAACACCATAAAATGTTTGGTGTTCTATAAGAAGTTTTAAAGTTGGCTGCCATATTGGAAAAATTTAGGGAAATTTTGAAAAGTGAAATACATACCTGAAAGCAAAATAAAAAAGTAAAGGGGGTCTCCCTTAAGAAGTATACTGCCAGATAAAGAATAAAAAAGTTAGCTATTGGATTACTTTAAGAAACTCACCCTGTATATGGTATATATACACTGTATATTTTTGTGCGCTAAGTTTTGATTTGGTTAAGTAGACTACATGTGTTATTGTTATTTTAGGGACATTTGTAAACTTTTTCTAAAATTCAACTCAACATTCAAGTAATAAGTAAAAGTTCTCAGCTTTGGGCGGATCTGATGATGACTGTTTTAACATAACACATGGGGATTTTTTCTTGGTAAAATACATTGTTCAATACAGCTTCAAAATATAGCCCAACCGCTATATAAAACATACACTCCCTCATTGACAAAGCTGCTGTAGAACATTTTGTTAGTTTTAAATATAACTATCGGCCTATTAATTTAATCATATCCTGGGCAGCACCTCATTGATAAAATTGTAACCCTAACAAGATAAAAATTTAGAATTCTAAGTTATGAACTTATCATTATAGTTTATGTTGTATAGGCTAGTACACCTATTTCATGTACGCCTATGTTTTATGGTCTTTTATTATCTGTGAATTCAATAAAAGATTTAAAGGCTTAGATTTTTAAATACCTCTTTTAAGTTGGACTGAGCAAATTAACCTCATCTCTAAAATAATTGTTAAACAATTTGTTTTTTAATTTCTTTCCCTCGCTTTTAACTCACTGTTTGAAAGGTTTGGTTCCAGTTGTTAATGATTTTCTTTTCTTTTTGTTTCAGATTTGGGTTGCTGATCTTCTAGCATGAATCACTCATTTAGGAAACGGGAAACTTCTTTTGACATTGTACATGTTATTTGTGGGTTGCAGTGTAAATCTTATATCTGTTAAATTAATATGTTATCTTTAATATATTAAGATTCAACTTTATTGGCTTTTAATTAAAATCCTTTGTTGTATATTTATTTTATTTTTTAATTATAATTGAGTTCCGGTTTAATGATTATTATTAATGATTAAATTATAGATGAAAATACATCCAGCAAAATTTATACCTAATTAAATAAATTCATTTTAACATACAAAAATTGAAGTAGTACGGTAAACATTTTGTTACATATTATTGAAAATTAATTTACATCCAGAAAAACTTATCAAATACCTAGTTTAATGATATATATATAGCCTATTGACTTTTTATGATGTACTCAATTTAATGTTACAGTTAGTAACACCTTAAATAATTATAATTGGGAGAACATTTCTTTATTGGGTGATTTCATATCTTGAGTACATCTCAAAGTGGCTCCAAAAAGAAATCTGTGATATTTTAAACATATCCAGGATATCTATTGTATGTCACAGTAATCTTCAAGGCATATAAATGAATACATCTTCTAGTACAAAATAGATTGACATCTTAATTACATCTCAAAGAGACATCGAGAAGACTTCTTTAACATTATCAATGTGTTCAAGATATACAGTAGATGTCAATACATTAAAAAGGAGGCTTTAAAACAGTTAAAAGAGGGATACCATTATACCTTATGGTCAAATTTATAGTCGTAGACGGCTAAAGTATGTCTTGAAAATGTCCTCCAAGACGGAATCTAGACTTCCTCTAGACCGATTAAGTGTACGAAAAGTTTGGTCAAATAAACGTTTAATTTACCGGTTTAGGAGTCTCGCGAGTCGTTTTGAAGACGTTTACCAAGTCGGAGCAAGACTTTTTTTAACTATCTTGAAGAGGTTAGTGTGCTGTATGGGAGTGAACCGCGCATTGTGGTCATTGCGGACGACGACAGCCGGCAGTAAAGGAACGGGCAGTAAAGGAACGGGCAGTAAAAGCTACTCGAGCAAGCGTAAAATGCCTACTCTATAAGCTATACAGTCTGCAGTCCTACCGGAGACTGCGCTGGGAAATGCGACTACCGTGTGATGCTTATCGGCGCTGCTTCAAAAAGAACTTTGCGTTTTGCAGCAGACATAAAGGAAAAACGAGAGGATACTGAAAAAGATTACGATCCATGAGAAAGATGATTTGTTTATGTGGATGTTTCCAAGAAATCTATGGAACACTAGGTGATCATTGTATGTGAACGCCAACGAAAACTGTTGGAGGCATGATACAAACACATAACCACAGTGCTATCGACGAACAAATAAATAAATTAACCGCAGACATCTTTCAGCATGTTTATAGTATGCATATAGCGACCACTAAGAAGTTCAATTAATACGAGTATAACATAACCAAGTACTTCTACCAAGTAACCAAGTAACCAGAGACAAATCTTATCAACCGGTTAATCTTATCGAAGCGTGATCAATTTGCATCTTATGATAGTATACAGTATCGGTGTCCGCCAACAAATGAATACACTGTCACGACCGCCGTTTCGCCGCATCTTCCCACCATCTGCATCTTCCCACTGTGAGTGTATCTGGGCGTCCAGGAGTGAACGGAGAATCGATTTCAAAAGATTCGACTCATCGATTGTTTTTAAAGGTCGCCTTTAGTAACAGTATCAGGGTTATGGCCGTCCCCTATTAAAACGGTAAAAATGCCTACTGTAGAAGGATAAAATAATCGACCTAAAAGAATTACATAATGATGACTCTTACAAAGACGTTGATTCAATGCTCATAAATAAAAAATATTTTTAAAACGCAGTTTTATAAGTTGACCAAGCACTTGGCTGTTTTACTGATTTTTTTTACATCAATTCTTTTGTTTTCAATGACCAATTCGTATATGAGATCAGAATTGTGATTCGGATCCCACCTTAAACTGTAGGTCCCTAGATACCATTGGCTGTTGAGCTATGAATTAACAGTCCTGTCTAAGAAGAATGTCGGCCTTAGTCAGTAACAAGGCTACAAGATGGCGTCACAATCATCCTTACACTCATCTCTCATTTATACTACCTTTATACTACCTGTTGAGTTAGGTCGCCATTTCAGTAAAGGTGTCAATATTTTTTTGAATACGCAGTTTTATAAGTAGACCATGTACTTGAATGTTATACTGATTTTTTAGACATCAATTCTTCAGTTTTTTTCGAGTCTTAATTTCGTTACATTCTTTTGTTGTTGTTTGTTCAAAGGTAGATTTAAACATTTCTACTCTTTCAAATCGGATGAGAATCGACACACACAAACAATTACTCAAACGATTCTAAAAATACTGGGCAATTGAATTGTTTTAAAATAGATTTTGTTCACTGAATCATTCTATTACTATCACTGCTGGTACATCAACAGACTTCCCGTGACCGGCTCGGTGTCCTATGTTTCTGGGTCGGTGTCCTCTATGTACTACGGTGTCCTCCGTGTCTTGGAACTCTGGCAGTGCGACTCAGCCGCCGTGCCTTACCGAAGCCCCGACTCACAGACAGTTTTGACTTTCGTATAGCGGAGTTTTGCAACATCTACCGAGTGTGCGCGATTGGAACTTCTATAAAAGGAAGAGTAATGGCCGTCACGAATGTGAGAAACTCGCGCCGGCCGCGAAAATAAAGGGATAGCCGAGAACGTATCATTAGGCGAGCGGTCCATCGCGGAGTGATCTGCTCACCGGGCCGACAACGGTGTGATACCGTATGCATCTGTAAAAATAGTACCGTTTCTGAATAAATAGTAAAGTACGGTTTATTGAATATTATTTGGTTTATCGGGATCCTTTTCTGCAAGGTAACTTTTCCAACAGGTACGAATCACCTGCTAAACGAATTTTGATATCCGTCCCACAGGTAACTATTGTCTATGGTAATAGTATATTTCGTCACAAGGGCCGAAAGTGGCGTTTTGCCGGCCCCGAGATCGTGTTTCAAGTTCGAGACGAAGTCGAGAACTTGAAACGATCGAGGGTTGGCAAAACGATTTCGGCCCGAGTTACGAACGATATTTTTCATCACACTACACAATGCAATAAATATTATACTAATGAAAAAATATTTTATTCAGAGCCAAACAACTAAGCCAAGCATAACTACTAACCTAATCGAGCGGGATGCAATGTGTTTCCGGTTTCTAGGCAACCAATTCATTTCATTGTTGTAGTCACATGTTTTTGTGATATAACGTGTTGTGAATGTGTTTATGTAAGGTCTAGGCCAGCTGATTTTGCAGGCCTAGGCCGGAAAATTTTGCCGGCCTAGGCCTGCAAAACAGGTGTTTCGACGGTAGAAACGAGGGTCAAAAACAGGTGATATTGATGTAGTGTGATGAAAAAGATCATGCAAACTAGCCTAACTTAACCTTAAATAAACACTATAATTTTTCAGTGTCCCTTGTCAAAAAGTTAGAGAAATGTTATCTCCCAGAACTCTTCACATAATCTCAACCATTGATTTTTAATGGAAATGAAAGAATGAGGAGTATAGGTAAAATTGTAACACTAATTTAGTTAAATTAAGGAAGTTTAACGGAATAAAAGAACCAAGTTTAAAACATATTTGACAATCAAGCTCTAAAAATGATCTGTAATAAAGCATAAAACAATTAATTTTGGTTGTATTCTCACAAATAGGCACTGAATGACTACGCTTATAAGAATCAACCACTGAACTAATACACTTAACCTATATTTTACAAAATATTTTTGAGAATGTTAACGTTTTTAGAAGGTTCTGATGCAGAAACGATGCTAATGAATGCCATTCTAAGTCAGCAACTTCTTGTATCACACAGTATAGTACAACATCATGATGATGTAAATTGAAAGCACTGAAAGAAATATTATAGAAACACGAGAAGTTTTAACTGTTCCAACTAAGTTCCTTTGACGTAAAATATAGGGAAGAGTAAATACAGTAGTGTAAAAGCAAAACACCAAATGTACTGAGAACGAAATAGACAACTAAAATAATAATGAACAGAAAAAAACAATTTAGTAAATTGGTAGAAAACCCATTCACGATGGAGAAACGAAACTGACACCTCCGACTTATCGCATGCTAATCCGACATTACATATTCCACGAACTGAAGACGCCCCCGCCGCCTCAAGACAATCGTAAGCGCCGAGTCGCACAGCCAACACGCTACGGTGTTATTTTGCCAAAACAGGAGGGATTGATTGGGCATTATATCGTGTGGCTTTGGCAATCAAATTAATAATTAGAGGTGACGCAGTAGAGAGAGAGCGAAGCTTTCACTCCATATCGAGCGGCATTGTCCGCCACCGAGTCTCTCTGTGATGGGAGAACCGGGTACATCGAGTAGTGCATCGAGTAGTGCGTACAGTAGTCGGGTACAACGAGAAGTGAATCAAGTAATGCGAATAGTAGTCAAGTGAATAGAGTTCGAGT
Source organism: Neoaliturus tenellus (assembly GCA_030545055.2). Lineage (NCBI taxonomy): Eukaryota > Metazoa > Arthropoda > Insecta > Hemiptera > Cicadellidae > Neoaliturus > Neoaliturus tenellus. The sequence goes on along the minus strand of CM061531.1, from coordinate 333,780,180 downwards.
AGAGCATCGAGTAGTGCGTATAGTAGTCGGGTACATCGAGTAGTGCGTATAGTAGTCGGGTACATCGAGTAGTGCGTATAGTAGTCAGGTACATCGAGTAGTGCGTATAGTAGTCGGGTACATCGAGTAGTGCGTATAGTAGTCGGGTACATCGAGTAGTGCGTATAGTAGTCGGGTACATCGAGTAGTGCGTATAGTAGTCGGGTACATCGAGTAGTGCGTATAGTAGTCGGGTACATCAAGTAGTGCGTATAGTAGTCGGGTACATCGAGTAGTGCGTATAGTAGTCGGGTACATCGAGTAGTGCGTATAGTAGTCGGGTACATCGAGTAGTGCGTATAGTAGTCGGGTACATCGAGTAGTGCGTATAGTAGTCGGGTACATCGAGTAGTGCGTATAGTAGTCGGGTACATCGAGTAGTGCGTATAGTAGTCGGGTACATCGAGTAGTGCGTATAGTAGTCGGGTACATCGAGTAGTGCGTATAGTAGTCGGGTACATCGAGTAGTGCGTATGGTAGTCGGATACATCGAGTAGTGCGTATAGTAGTCGGGTACATCGAGTAGTGCGTATAGTAGTCGGGTACATCGAGTAGTGCGTATAGTAGTCGGATACATCGAGTAGTGCGTATAGTAGTCGGATACATCAAGTAGTGCGTATAGTAGTCGGGTACATTGAGTAGTGCGTATAGTAGTCGGGTACATCGAGTAGTGCGTATAGTAGTCGGGTACATTGAGTAGTGCGTATAGTAGTCGGGTACATCGAGTAGTGCGTATAGTAGTCGGATACATTGAGTAGTGCGTATAGTAGTCGGGTACATTGAGTAGTGCGTATAGTAGTCGGGTACATCGAGTAGTGCGTATAGTAGTCGGGTACATCGAGTAGTGCGTATTGTAGTCGGGTACATTTAGTAGTGCGTATAGTAGTCGGATACATCGAGTAATGCGTATAGTAGTCGGGTACATCGAGTAGTGCGTATAGTAGTCGGGTACATCGAGTAGTGCGTATAGTAGTCGGGTACATTTGAGTAGTGCGTATAGTAGTCGGATACATCGAGTAATGCGTATAGTAGTCGGGTACATTGAGTTGTGCGTATAGTAGTCGGGTACATCGAGTAGTGCGTATAGTAGTCGGGTACATCAAGTAGTGCGTATAGTAGTCGGGTACATCGAGTAGTGCGTATAGTAGTCGGATACATCGAGAAATGCGTATAGTAGTCGGGTACATCGAGTAGTGCGTATAGTAGTCGGGTACATTGAGTAGTGCGTATAGTAGTCGGGTACATCGAGTAGTGCGTATAGTAGTCGGGTACATCGAGTAATGCGTATAGTAGTCGGGTACATCGAGTAGTGCGTATAGTAGTCGGATACATCGAGTAGTGCGTATAGTAGTCGGATACATCGAGTAGTGCGTATAGTAGTCGGGTACATTGAGTAGTGCGTATAGTAGTCGGGTACATCGAGTAGTGCGTATAGTAGTCGGATACATCGAGTAGTGCGTATAGTAGTCGGGTACATCGAGTAGTGCGTATAGTAGTCGGGTACATTGAGTAGTGCGTATAGTAGTCGGGTATATCGAGTACTGCGTATAGTAGTCGGGTACATCGAGTAGTGCGTATAGTAGTCGGGTACATCGAGTAGTGCGTATAGTAGTCGGATACATCGAGTAGTGCGTATAGTAGTCGGGTACATTGAGTAGTGCGTATAGTAGTCGGGTACATCGAGTAGTGCGTATAGTAGTCGGGTACATCGAGTAATGCATCGAGTGGTGCGTATAGTAATCGGGTACATCGAGTAATGCATCGGGTAGTGCGTATAGTAGTCGGGTACATCGAGTAATGCATCGAGTAGTGCGTATAGTAGTCGGGTACATCGAGTAGTGCGTATAGTAGTCGGATACATCGAGTAGTGCGTATAGTAGTCGGATACATCGAGTAGTGCGTATAGTAGTCGGGTACATTGAGTAGTGCGTATAGTAGTCGGGTACATCGAGTAATGCATCGAGTAGTGCGTATAGTAGTCGGGTACATCGAGTAGTGCGTATAGTAGTCGGGTACATCAAGTAATGCATCGTGTGGTGCGTATAGTAATCGGGTACATCGAGTAATGCATCGAGTAGTGCGTATAGTAGTCGGGTACATCGAGTAATGCATCGAGTAGTGCGTATAGTAGTCGGATACATCGAGTAGTGCATCGAGTAGTGCGTATAGTAGTCGAATACATTGAGTAGTACATCGAGTAGTGCGTATAGTAGTCGGATACATCGAGTAATGCATCGAGTAGTGCGTATAGTAGTCGGGTACATCGAGTAATGCATCGAGTAGTGCGTATAGTAGTCGGGTACATCGAGTAATGCATCGAGTAGTGCGTATAGTAGTCGGATACATCGAGTAGTGCATCGAGTAGTGCGTATAGTAGTCGGATACATCGAGTAATGCATCGAGTAGTGCGTATAGTAGTCGGGTACATCGAGTAATGCATCGAGTAGTGCGTATAGTAGTCGGATACATCGAGTAGTCCATCGAGTAGTGCGTATAGTAGTCAAATACATTGAGTAGTACATCGAGTAGTGCGTATAGTAGTCGGATACATCGTGTAATGCATCGAGTAGTGCGTATAGTAGTCGAATACATTGAGTAATGCATGGAGTAGTGCGTATAGTAGTCGGATACATCGAGTAATGCATCGAGTAGTGCGTATAGTAGTCGAATACATTGAGTAATGCATCGAGTAGTGCGTATAGTAGTCGGGTACATCGAGTAATGCATCGAGTAGTGCGTATAGTAGTCGAATACATTGAGTAATGCATCGAGTAGTGCGTATAGTAGTCGGGTACATCTAGTAATGCATCGAGTAGTGCGTATAGTAGTCGGATACATCGAGTAGTGCATTGAGTAGTGCGTATAGTACTCGGATACATTGAGTAGTAGGCTACATCGAGTAGTGCGTATAGTAGTCGGGTACGTCGAGTAGTGCGCGTATAATAGATGGAACCGAGTACTTCAAGCGGAAATGTCCACCAACGTGTCTCTCCAACGATGGGAGAACCGATTACATCGAGCAGTGAATTGTTGTCGGGAACTCTGAGTAATCATATGTAATGGTATACATCGAGTAGAGTTGTAGCAATGGTTGTAGTCGGGTACATCGAGTCCTGTGGTCAAGTATATCGAGTAGTGAATTGCAGTGGGGGTGGGGGACTTCTAAGGACGAGTCGGGGTCGTGAAGGAGCCAACTAATTGTAGTTGAGAGCATTATGTTGTGAATTGTAGTGAGTAGGCTACATTGTTGCTGCGTTATAGTCGAACTCGGGTACGGAGAGTGCTGAGTTATAGTCGAGTACAAAGACTCAGCTGTGATCGGGTACCGTACATCGTGCAGGCTTCTGATTTGTTATCAGGTACAGCGAGTAATGACTTTCAGGCAAACGAATCGAATGAGAGAATCTATTACAAACTGTATTCAAGTAGCAAATTATAATTAATGGCACTCGAGAAAACCAAGTTGAATTGTAGCAGGAAACATCAAACATTTGCCGTCGGGTACAACGATATCTGAGTTGTATAAACAAGACTTGCCAGTCACTTAGATAAATCGACTTATATAATTAGCATTTACTTCACACAAACAAGGAGCACATAACTCATAAGCAAGCACATTGGAGGTGGGAAACCCGGTGGAAGGTGGGCTGAGCTAAAAATAGCCGGCGGTGTCGGGAGTAGGAGGAGTGGAATGAGGAGGCAGAGCAGGACCTTGCAAGGACGCAGCGACCCGCGGCCACTGACCCGCCACGGCCCGGTGTCCTGTCCTGCGCTGCATCCTGCGTCCTGCACTGGCCGCGGCCGGACACATCTGGTGTCCTGGAGTCGTGGTGTCGAGGCAGATGTGAAGTAGTGGTAAAAGAGCTTATCATCGGAACAATGGTTAGCTTTGTGCTTTACAAGATCAATGTTCAACCACTAACTCTGCTATTCTGAAACTCCAGTAGGTCTCCAGTTAGTAGTTCTCCAGTAGTATTCTGAAATTTCAGTAATAGTGCTACTTAACAATCCTGATATCTTTGCTAGTCTAGCTGGACTGGAGGGTCGAATGATGAAACAGGACCTGATGGCAAGGACCGCGTAGATATGAGAGCTCGGTATAATCTTTTGCTTTGGCTACAACTATATGCAGTTGGTGTCCTGTTATCCTAGTTAGTTTGATCATATACTATAATACGAACAAATTCTGAAGGGGTGTGTGTTCCACGATCTCGAAATCTATCGGGTAGATTTTGCGTAAACTTTGCATTTAAGAGTGTTTTGGCCCAAAAAGTTGAGATAAGGCCTCAACCCAGGAAAAATCGAATTTTGTCTCAATTTTAGTTTAAAAATCTTAATTTTTAACATGTGTCTTATGGGTTGCTATTTGGGTAGCGAAATAACAACGAAATGTATACAAAAAAAGGCACAAGCAGACTTTTTGAAACAGCTGTTAGCTTTGAAGAGGTATGGTTGGTTGTTGGGGAAAATTTAATAGCTCTATTACCGAGATACTATATCAAAACTGAATTAAAACCAACGAGCAAGGCTCGGTTAACCTTATACTAGTGAACAATGGAGATGCGATTACGGTATAATCCGTGGTGGTTCAAGGACGCCCACTCTCCTCCAGAACTCCACTGTAGCTCAGAGATCATGTCATTCTTTTTTTTATACATATCCACTGCCCGTCACCACGAGCCAATTTAAATCTGTGCGGTGATCTAAAGACGGCAAGGAACAGACACGGTAAAGTCAAAGAGGTGACCGTGTTTATGAAATGTCGTCGCCCAGGATTGAACCGGGGACCCCTGGCTTGTGATGCCAGAGGTCTACCACTGACCTTCCGCTCCCTCATTCTAATGAAATGGAGCATTTTGAAAGAGATTTGCGATTGGACAGTAAAATTTTGGTATCATTACATTTTAGAGACATTACATGGCGACCAATATACAAGGAACTTGCCATACTGATCGGTCATGACTACCAGAGAGAGCCTTGGCAATGATTGTCACATCTGCATAAGAAGTTCTTTGTTGGATCATGCTTCGTTTATGCACAAAGGTTTTTTTGTATTAACATTAAATTAGATTTCTAATGAATCAAAATGTGTAAGATTAGATTCACTCAGTAAGGACTATCACACAAAGTACAGTAGTATTACTTTCGTACGTAGGATTGTAATACTTCATTAGGAACGCGAGTGGGATTATAACAATGGCACATTTGAAATTCTAGTGAGGCCTGACACTGATAGCCTACTATAAAGATTTCATTTGATGTAAATTTAAATCGCTATACCATAATAGCTTTGGAATATACTATGACACGAAGAGTAGGCATACTTCTAGTAGTTTAAATCTATCGGGGATCAATGTAAAACTTATTTTATGAATTTGATGTTTGGTTGATTTGATTAAGCTTTACGGATCCAGTGTAGATCTCTAAATTGCCTGTGGTGTCTACTGGAGCCCCGGGGCAGCAATAATTAAACCAGAAGATACAAAAAAAGTATCTGCCGTTTGACCGGTTTTATTCGGGACACCACTTGCCTAATTAAACGACTTTTTCCAAACAAATTCATTGGGAAACATCAAACGTGTGAAGTAACGAACAACTGATGTAGATCACTTTACGAGATCTCTCGATGGGTTTTAAGCTGAATTCGTTTTGTATGGTGATAGGTTCTATAACAGAAAAAACCGTTTAAAATGGTCCATCCTGCCATTCTCAGACAAGCTGTTTCCACCGTAAAATAAGCAATGACATGTTAGATTTTTTATCTTTTAAAGAAACCGATTCAAAAATCGTAATTGGTGGGTAAACGTAAATGACTTAACACCTTAAATTTGCCAAAAGCCAGACTTTTGATAAAAAGAGATAACAGAGACAGCATCAATGAAATTGTGAATCTTACCGGCTATTTTAACACTTAAGAAAATAGTTTTTAGTTTTTCTTTATAATGTACGTTAGGCTATGATACAGTATTGTATTTTTTTCACGATGCAGGCCAGTTAACGAAACAGTAATTCACCCCTAACTTTCGCCTGAAATAAAATATTTTTAAGCCATCCGGCAATTGTTACTGTAAGTATCGGGAGGTTAGGCTTTGGAAAAAAATAAAAAAGAGAGGTTCCGGGTTCAATCCTTGTTGTCCAACACTATTTGAGATATGATTGGTCCACTTGACCCTAAACCCGTTCGTATACATTGCTGTGTACGATAATAGTAATGAGATAAGACGTTATTTTTCGTTAACTGTTATAACCATTGCTGTTACTTTTCACATGTTTTCGTAACGGTTAAGACAATCGTTCTCGAAGAACGTTTGTCGTATGACGTTATACTATGACAAGTTTGGTTAACTGCTCTTAAGAACGTTTGTACAGTTATTTTTCCTTAACTGTTTACCAAGCAATATTTAAACAAGTTTCTTACAACCATATCTCGACAAAATTCAAGGACTATTCAAGGAATTTTTAAGGACCTTCAATGTTTTTAAGGACCAAGAGCAAAAACTATATCGATTGGTACAATTTTGTTGCTTAAAAAAAGGATAGTAGGTTTATACACAAGTTTAAAATTTGAAAGCTCGAAAGTAAAAAATTTGCGAGTGATAACATGCTCATAGTTCATAACGAGGTGACAAATTAAGGATTGTTCCTATATTGAGGATTGTTGCTTAGGCCTATGTAGTAGGCCTATGAACCAGATTATCCACAAACAAATGAGTTATATAACCATAAAACTTAGAAACGTGCAATTTTCATACAATATTTTAGTAAATAGTCTTCTTTTAAGTGATTCAAAAGAATTGTGGCTAAGGCCTATAAATAACAAACAAAAACCAAATATACACAATAACAAAAGAAAGTAATACAAATTTGTTTATAGATCGTTAATTTTGACATCACTGTATCCATTATAGCTGTCTAGTATGCAGCTGCAGTACTGTACCTACGTATTATATGCTTCAGTTAACTTTAAAATGTATGTAAAAGAATCCTAAAAAATTAAGGTAATAAAACTATTTCATAGAACTCAAGGAGACAATACCAATATTCCCACAACATTCAAGGACTTTTTAAGGAACATACAAAAAATTTTTAAATTTCAGTACTTTTCAAGGCCTTCAAGACCAGGGGTTAAATTTCAAGGACTTTCAAGGACCCTAAGAACTCTGTTTAGATAAATAACGCTCATAGGTGACCCAATCACACGGGTCAGCTTTGTAGCAACCCACTGACACAGTTGACAAGTCTATCTACACATTCATTGCCGACTTATCGGTTACGTCATGCAGCCTGGCGGGAGAATAACTCTGCAACTCTGGTAGCTGCAAGTGTTGCTGGCCGGTTGCCTAGGGTCGCCCAGATGTCCATGTAGAGGCAGGCGCACGTATACTACATCGCGCCGCGGTAGCGATATAGCGATGTACATAGCGATGTAGCGACACGCGCTCCGCTGCTACACGCTACCAGGTACACGTTACACGTTCACGCGGTACACGTGCCGCCACTTACAAGTCTTACAAACACTCGTGTTTGTCAATGTGTAAGTGCAGCGAAGGAGGTTTGGTATTGACAAACTTTACTCTACTCCCGTAAAACCGCTAAATTTACCTAATTGTGTACTAAAAATTTACCAACTAACAAATTGATCTTCTTCTTCTCTTAAAAACAGAAAAAATTGCGATGTCTTGCGTATTTTTGGCAATAAAATGGGAATTCCGTATACAATTATGAATTTTTTGTATACTTATGGTTAAAAAATAAATCTTACAACTTTGAATCAATGATTACTAATTAATAAAAACAATTTAGTTGATAGGCTACGTACTTTTAGGTAGTCGTTACGGCATTCATAAAGTAGCATTCTTCCGATATTTAAGTTGATGAACTTTCTTCAAAAGTTACTTGTATTGTTAGCGAAACTTCGTATATAGATTTTAAGAAATTGTGATTTGCATTGAAAATTGTGCGTTGAAGGTCAGTTCCTTGACCAAGTATCTCCCGAAATCCTGCTTGGATAGTCATTTTCCAGTGGAATTATTTCATTGCATTAAAATTTCACAGTAGACTGAATTTTTGTTTGGCAGTAAAAGGCAATAAGAATAATAGTGTGGGTGCGACTCTATACTATCGACAGCGAAGCATTAATTCAGCCTAGCATAAGCAATTTGAAACCATTCAACATCTCTTATGTTAAAGTGAAAAGAAAGTCTTTTCTCATTACAATTGGTTTCCATGGTATTTAAAGTTTCAAATTTTTCAAATTTTTCAGAATGTGACTAAGACTTAGTTTTGTTGCCATGTAATATTTATATTCTTTTACCATTGACTACAGTGTACATAGTCAATGCTTTTACCCAAATATGAACAATGAAATTCCTGCCTCCAAGAATCAAGGACCATCACGAAGGGAAAACTCAAAATTCTAAATACCCAAGTATAGCGTAGTAACTAATCTACTAGAGAGTTCCAAAGTGTGCCAAACCTCAGATAAATGAAACGTTGAATGAATATTTTGTCTGTGCCCAATTTGACAGTCTGCGCGCACGCGTGTGTGAAAGTGTATGCGTGGCTATTTACTCGCTCATTAGCAGGTATTTGTTATTGGAATGTTATCTTATCTCCCGCTCCTCACACACACTCCGTGTGGTTTATGACAGTGTCAGCTCCCCAGTAGCCCGGCACTGTGTTTGGATGTTAGGTTATTCTTTTCCAGAGTTTACCCAGGGCTTTATCATTCAACATAGTTTATAAACCTTCGTCACCGTCTGTCACTGACTTCCTCTTCCTTATATCAACAACTGTCTTCAGTCCATTCATAAACGCTGTACTACGCTTTTAGTTGAAGTGGTTGTAACAACAAACAACTTGTCAAGATAGTGAAACGTGAAAAAGTTTTTGAAATGTGTTTGAACTGCGTTTCAAGCACGTCATATAATACCCACGGTAAATGGTAATAGCTTTGGAAATTACGAAAATAAGAATCATTATTATGTAAATTATACAGCACAGTAGAAAGAAATTTAATCTATTCATTAAATTAATATGCCAGTCGATGAACATGATATGGGACATCATAAGATCACATCACGACTGGAGTTACAAGATTGTGCTCAAGACTTAAGTATGTAGCCTATTCATAAGCCTGGTAATATGATATCGTTTATCTAGAGTAATATTTGTGTACATAATCTCCCCAGCGATAAACTCTCCATTCTCGTTCACCGTTCAGCACATAATGTTTTCCACGCACTGAGCGAAACTTATTACACCGCATTCCACATTATAATGAAGTGGCCCCAGATAGAAACCGGCGACCGTTCGCTGCGTCGCAAATTAAATCAACCCCTTTTAAATTAAAATCCCCACCCACCCAGTGGCGAACAGATGTCGGCGAAAGTGTGGGAACGAAACGTTTAGAGCGGGAACCGGCCGCCAGGCAGCGAGGCAGCGCCGGTGAGTGATAAGAGGATCACAATATTGGCGGGAAACGGCGGCCGCCATTAACGCGATACAGATGTAACCGACACAGAGTAATGGAGCCACTCGGCATATACATATTTATGTGATCCGATATAACTGATCTCGCGTTTAAACGGAGCATACGATTAGCGCGGCGCAAATAAATCTCATTACGGCGATCGAAACGCCTCACATATGGCGGCTGGCATTTCATGCTATTTCCGCGGTGATTTTCGTCCGAATGACTTTCGGTTCGTGACGTTGGCAGCGCTGCTATAGAGGGCGGAATAATTGGCAGTTTGGCCATCGCCATATTCGGCGGCGAATCCAATTTACGCGACTACGTATATGATAATTAGCGACGAATTGAATTGAACGGGCGATTTTAATACAATTCCTGTGACGACCGGGTTCGGGAAAGTTGTTGATTAATTATACCCAACAGTAGACTGGTTGAAAGTAAAACTGAACAATAATAAGGTTAGGAGAAGAATGGAGTATGGTATAGAACGCGCGATCAATTCAAGTACGATTCATGCGCATATTTTTATTTGACGTTAAAAATAAGTACCCGGTTAACCGAGCCTTGCTCGTTGGTTTTAATTCACTTTTGTTATAGTGTCGTGGTAATCAAGCTATTAAATCTAAGGCTCTTAACAGCTGTTAAAAAACTGCTTAAAATTTAATGTTCCTTTATTTTTGTTTACTTTTAGTTGTTATTTCGTTACCAAAATAGCAACCCATAAGACCGATGTTAAAAATTACGATCTTAAATTTAGACCAAATTCGATTTTTTCTGAGTTTGACGATGTTTCTAAGCTTATTTTTGGGCCAAAACACTCTTAAATGCGAAGTTTAAGCAAAATCTAACCGCTAGATTTAGAGATCGTGGAACACATCCGTTCAGACATTGCTCGTATTATAGTATAGGATCATTCTTTGAACAAGCTTCAGAATTCAAGCTAAGACACAAATATGGACGAAATAAAATATATTTTTCATGTAGTAATCTTAGTTAACAGGAACACTGAAATGAAAAAGACCAACCGAAAAAATACCATAAGCAACGATGTTGCTGGAGGCTTCATTAAAACGCACCGTTCAAGTCTCCACGTCTCACACTGAGATCAGCAATACACAAGTGTCGCCGTGTGGCCGTGACGTATTATTTTCATCAAAACGGAGTTTCAGGAAGCATATGCTTTGGAAGCTACAACACGATCATAGATATCAGTAAATAAATAATGGCGGAGAACCTAGCTTCATATTTCCCCCCAGTTTTAACCACAGTGGCTGCTTCTGATTTAATCGCCTTTCGGCGGTGAAGCCTGCAGTTCGGTCGTGATTCCAGTCGCGTGCGGCTGCCTGTTGTTTATCGTCGCCGTAGTCGCGTTGCGGCAACACCTCTGTAAACACTGAGTTCGCGGTAGCCGCATCGGCCGCCGTCGGGGCAGCAATGAATGGTAGCGGATCGGCCCAGAGCCGAGGGCGGCGAGACCCATACTGGGCTGTCCAGTCGCGGCCACTGGGGACGAGCGGTCTCTGTCGTTGAGACAGTCGCAGTGGGAATGGAAGAAAGAAGATAATTCGGAAGACACAACTTCAGCAAAATCCTGATTCCATTCTTTAATCTGCAATGACATCAAATCTTGAAAGGGTTCCATAAAACATCTTCAATCAGCATTCTCAAAAACTACATAGAAAGGAACATTCGAATACCAAACAGTATATAGATAGTATTGAAGTTATCCAATAACCAAGGGATAAACGTTACATGCAACACAGAAAACACTGTATGGGATTTTTTGCTCTTGGCTGATCCATACTAACCGGAACAGCCGAGGATCAAAGAACAAAATGATTTGCCAAACTATAGGATTTCTTATGGAAAATGTATAGGCCTACTGCGGATTGATGGATAACAGAAATTCATCCTGCTTAAGCTATACAAACGACCTAATATTGGGACTAATTTAGTAAATTCTTAAATACTTTGCGGGATTTTCAAGTATACTCTTATCTCTTATCAACGTAGATACGTAGATTCATTTTGGCTGGACGGTGAAATTTTTGGCTGGAGGATCCTTTCGTCTCCAAATCAACATTCCAAAACAAAAAAGCTGGATTTTCTGATTACAAAGGAAGCTGAACCTTTGTAATCCAATTTCAGCTGTTGATCAGATCATCATCAACATAACAACATCACAAGACTAAAAACAAATATGGCATTCATATATTCATCGTTCACATCTCAACATTGATACTTTTCCCGCCGCGGCGATTGCGTCATGATGAACACGTCAGCTTGTTATCCCCGCCGATTATCCTGCCCGTCACGTCCAGACCGGACCGTGTACCCGCCAAATCGGCGTGCAGGTGACGCTAGTTACCAACCTGCCTTATCCGGCCCCGTATTATATGATTGGAGCCGGTGTTTAAACAAATCGTAATAGCTGAAAGCCGCTACGCCTTCTGGGGACGGAACAGTGAGTCACGGGCCCGATATGGTCCACTCATTCTTCCTGCCCAGCCCCCACCCGGGAGATAGTTGTAGTTGTCTTTGACTCATTCGGTAGTTTTGTCACAGCAGCCTTGGCATTTTCGAGTTCGCCGCCGATGGCGCTGATAGCTTTTGAGGGAGAGAACCGTGTTGGGCGGAATTCCAGGTGTAAGGTGGGGATTGGCGACTGCAGTGTGATGTTGGTGCCTTAAACATTTTTTATATGAGTGATTCTGATTTTATATGGCTCTAACGTTAAAGTCACAAAACGCTACAGAGACACTTAAGTTTAATTTATTTGGGTCTATAGCTCATTTACCAGCTCAGGGAACCTTGTTTACTTAGAATTGTCAATCCTCATCCTAAGAAGAAAGCAATGTTTGGCGCGGACATATTAGAAACAGCCATTAAATGACTAGAAACCTGAAGAAAAAGGAACAATATCATTCCATGAGGGCATAAAACATAAAAAAATATAGGTTCAAGTCTACTAATGTGAAAAACCGCTCCGCTCCAAAGGCGTCAACAATTTTCAGCATGGAAAAACTATTTCACCAATCTATATCATCATCAAAAAAGGAAAATAAATCAATCTGAAAGTATCATAAGCCGAATAGTCTTCAGGTTGAAATAATAAAACGTCTTCCAACACTATTCGATATATTTACACTTATACTGTATATGTTTACAGACGGTAAATATATATAAAAGATCTTATAGTGGCGATCGATTTCGACCAGTCACACCGGTCATCATCAGGCCCAATCAGAGACTGAGAGAATCAGGATGGCGTCTTTGCTGAAGTACTATTGGCGCAGGAAGTTCCGGGAAACAAGATGGCGTCCATGCTTAAATCTTATTGGCTACCGGATGTTCGGGAATATATTCTGGTAGGTTCCGCCGGAATCAAAGTTCACTTGTTCGTTTATCAACTTGGCCCTGTTTTTACATTTTTCTTTAAATATATATAATTCTTCCCATGCGTTCATTGTGTTTCCTTTCCTACACGTCTTGACTATTTGCAGGTTTTCTTCTATGGTTTTTAAGGAGTGGCCATTTTCTAAAAGGTATTTTGCTACATTTGATCTTTCCGGTTTGTTGTTCTTCCATGCTGATATGTGGTTCTTGAATCTTTTTATAAAATTAACGGTTTGTCCAACGTAGAATTTGTCGCAATCTTCACAGCTGATCTTGTAAATACCGGCTCGGTTGAATTGGTTATTGTCTTCAATCTTGGGGTATAGCAGTCCACTCATGGTGTTTTGTGTTTTGAAAATTTATAAAAACCTTTATAAATTTTCAAAACAAATTAAATTTCAAATTAAATTCAAACCTTTATAAATTTTCAAAACCTTTAAAGTTTAAAGAGACCAAAGGCAGCTGGGTCCACTTTCAAACCATCAAAACGCTTCCTGCACATCCCTGTCTTATGTTATACAGGGTGTCCAGCTTCCACCTTTACAAACTTTTCCAGGTTATTAAGCATGTCAAAACAAAGAGAAAAATCACATAAACATATGTCCGGAAATGCTTCGTTAAGCCGCTAGCCGCCATTTTGTTTTTTACACTTAAGAATTTTTATTTCCGTAACGGGTTGTTGTATTGAATTCATATTTTGCATGTACCTTAATCACACCAATGCTAATTTGTAGAAAAATATTATTTTTTTCCGATTTATATTTTCAAAATGGCGGCAATTTTAATTCTTTGAACTCAAATATCTCAAAAACGGTAAATTTTATAAAAATTTTACAAGAGACAAAAAAGTTCACAAATTAAATTATCTAAACATCGATACCAAGTTTGTAAGGATCCGACAACAAATAACAGAGTTATTGAGATTTTCTCTTAAAAAACCCTAATTTAGCATTAATCATAGTGCAAAATCAGTGTTTTTCTGCAAGAAAACCACAATAACTCCGTTATTTGTTGTTGGATCCTTACAAACTTGGTGTCAATGTTTAGATAATTTAATTTGTCAACTTTTTTGTCTCTTGTAACATTTTTATAAAATTTACCGTTTTTGAGATATTTGAGTTTAAAAATTTAAAATTGCCGCCATTTTGAAAATATAAATCGGAAAAAATAATATTTTTTCTAAAAATGAGCATTGGCGTGATTAAGATACATGCCAAATATAAACTCAATACAACAAACCGTTACGGAAATAAAAATTCTTAAGTGTAAAAAACAAAATGGCGGCTAGCGGCTTAACGAAGCATTTCCGGACATATGTTTATATGATTTTTCTCTTTGTTTTGACATGCTTAATAACCTGGAAAAGTTTGTAAAGGTGGAAGCTGGACACCCTGTATATCCGAACTGCCTGCGCTTACAAGACAGTCATTCTCATCCTAGATATGTCACCAGCATTATGGCAGATTAAATTGAAAATACCCACTCAATAATAGAGTGACGTCACTAAATGCGCCTTGACAAACAAAGCTATAAACCTCCCACGAGACACCGACATTGGTCTGGTAGGTGAGCAGACTGGTCCAGCCGCGTTATCAGAGGGCGGCCAATAAACTTGTTCTTGTTACTCGCGTGTTCGCTGGAGCGGAGTTTATCGGTGGATTTTGATAAGTCAAGGGCCGAGCCCACACAATCACGGAACACCGTCGTAAACCGTGGCGAGTGATGGGGACGGCGGCATCCTTGGACCAGTTAGGGACAGGGGACACTGGAACACGCGGACCGGCCGGCGGGTGGGACGGAGACGAAAACGTTGGCGCAACCTTGCACAAACCATCACACGGAAAGCTTGTCGCAAACCCTGCCGACCGGGCATCATCTCCAGGAACATCAACACATTTGTCACTCAAGATAAAAATAACCTACATTAATTAAGGCGTTTACACTTTTATAAGAGAGGGTTGTGTTTGTCGTAAACAATATGGATGAAATTAAAAGTTACTTCAAGGCTTGCACAACCCTTTGCACAAAAAGTCTTAACCTTGACGTAAACCCCAAGGAAGAGGGGATCTGTGGGTGAACGGGTGACACATTTCTCCATGGAAGATAATCAAACGAATAAGATCAACTTTGATATAAAGCCTACAAAAACCACTACACGAAAATGGTTAGGCCTAATCTTGCTATGAACCCTCTATAAAAGAAACCTCGTGGGAGAGAAATATCTCAGCAGACAATAAGGGACGAAATAAAAGTTGCCACAAAGCTTCCCCCAAAAAGTTGCAAAAGCTTCTCAAAGTGAAGTTTCCTTTTAAAATAAAAATGATAAAGTTAGGCGTAAACCTAAAAGAGGAAAACCGTGCGAGGGCAAATCTTCAAGATTATAATGTGTCACTCAACATAGAAAATAAACGCAGGGACAACACATTTCACAACTCTTTTTACAAAAAGGCTTCAAACTTGGCCTATACCAAAAGAAACCCATATTTATATGTAATACCACTGTTATTGACGTAAATGTTCAGTAAAGATAATCCACCTTTTCTGCGTTCTCAACACAGGAAATAAGCACTGTCCCGAGGCACAAGACTTTACGTAAGAGATTTTAAGCTTTCATTAACCATCCAAAACACTGAGCGTAGCCAAAACTAAATAGGAAAACAAGCATTTGACAACGATTGAAGTTGACTAAGTTAGACTGGGCAACGCATAGACAGTTAGTTAGTTTTGAAACCTGTCAATAATGCGAAGGCACTGTATTTATTTTTTAAGAGGGGAGAAATGACAAACCATGGAACAAAACTATATGGACAAAATGGAAATGGTTCAAATAACTGAATTAAAAATTGATTCTAAATTAAGGGATGGAAAACAATGGGAATGGGCCCAACTGAAAATCATTACTGGACAATTTATCACTTGTTAAATATGGGGAATGGAATAATTTTAAATTAGAGGCACTTAAACAACTTAAATGAATAAATAAACGATTTTTAAAAATGCATTAACGTTCAACAGGCGGGGATAGTCAATGCGCACACTATAGCTCGACTTGTTTTGGAAGTACTGTAACAAAATATTTGCATTAAATATTTATATAGGTATACTTGTAAGGATGTCTCTAAAAATTTAATTAAGTAGACAACACAGAGGAAAAGGAAATAAGAGTGTTCGGAATAAGAGATTTGTCCTTTGGGAAATTTTTATTTTTAAAAGGGATTCACATACGAAGCTACAGTAGGCACAAGTTCAGTTTGGGAAAATATCCTTAGTTTTAATGCGGTGGTTTTATGGACCTTTAGCAAATGACTACTTCTGAGCTTTGCCTATAAAAGCAGCTGCAATAACTTAGCGAGCCGGTTGTGGTTATATATCAAGTTTTCTTTGCTTACTTGTGCCATTAACCGACGCAAGTGAACAGTCAAATCTCAAATTAATTAACCTTTTCTACCGTCATTAAAACGCGTAATTGTGCGTGTAAAACGTTCGCAGCAAAGCGCCGCTCCGCCTCGTAAACTGTAAACTGGACACCGCACGGTGATGAAACTTTACGGCGCCGCAAAAGTTAGTAGGCCCTAGGCCCTATACAGCACGGTGTTTTCAGAAATACTATAAAATGACGCAGAAATAATTTGCTTTAAAGGTGAAAGATCACGGATGGGGAGAAATAATTATGTTATTAGTAATAGAGTGTTCACATTTAAGATAACATTTTTTATTACTAAGCTATACGATATTTTACCAAACAAAACTGGAACTGCCAATACAGTAAAATATGGCTAAACAAAAAACTATAGGCCTACAACGTTAATAATTTTCCAACAAGAGTAAGTTGTAAAATTAATTTTAATGTTTTAAATTTAAAAGCAAAATAATTTATATGTTGAAATTATAAGGATATCTATTAATGGATTACACAAGAGATCACTAATAAGGATAATGTCATGTTGCGATTTCAGATTGAACAGGTCCAAAAAAAAATTTTAAAGTTCGTCAATGATGTTGTAAACGACTAATTAATAAATTTTCATAACACGTTATTCAATCAATCTTACCATCATAAAACACATCCCACACACATCAACATGAGTTTGAAGAAAAAAGCAACATGCCAAATATTTAGCCCAGTCAAAATAGGTTTGTGTCGGAAGTAATTCCGAGGGGCTGAATTTTTCGCGTTTGATAGATATGTTGATAAGGTGAGCATTTTCCCGATAGTCATAGGGTCTTCAATTTTAAAGGCGCGTAGGGCGGAAAGCTAAATGGAGAATTTCCGAAAAATGCACACCTTGTCATAGTCTATCAACTGTGAAAAATTCAGCTCCTCCGGAATTACTTTCGACACAAACCTAATTTGACTGGGCTAGTTTACCCTCGCGAACTCCACTACAAAGAGAGCTATGCAACAAATACCCCTTAACGAATGTAGCCCTATCCACCTGTTTCCCCCGAAACCCAAAACGCAATTCCCACTGTATTCCCTTGCGGCCCGTGAAAGTGGCGATGGAAGAGTCTCGCGCCGGCGCCGAGCCGAGGCCGACGCGGTAATGGCTCATGTAAATGACTCCAATTAAAAACTGGCGGGCGGAGGACAGGCGGGCTCCATATTTGGCGGCAACTGCGCCGCGGGCGGCGTCCGGGGCCGGGACCGTGGTAACTGCGAGTAGTCTACTCCTACGCTGTCGCACTCTAGCCACGGCGATTGCTACTTCACTGCTAGTTTATTAGGTTTAAAGGTCTGATTGCTTTCCCATAGGAATAACATTGGAAACCTTTTTGTAGTTTCTTCGTGACCAGTGAAGCTAAGCTGATGATTCAAAATACTATTTTTTATTTTTTTTAGTTGTTTGCCATGTTTTTTATTTATTTTTTCATCGGTGAAACCAATTTTGACCCATTAGAAACCTTGTAAAACCTTGTCTCCTTAGTCCAATCAACCTGGTTTTCTAGGGGAAAAACTTGGTCCCGAGCTTAATTTTTCGTGAGTAGCCTACTATATAGTAATAGTGTATTCCGCATATTTAAATTCGCTAAAACGTTAAAAAACAGCAAAAATAAGGGTCAGTGTTAGGAATAAGCGTTGGGAAGCGTTTCATTGAGCCTATTTGTGACACAAAGCAGTCATCCAAGTAGACTCTAATCGCGTTCTTGGAGTCTGTGACATCCTATTCTGATGGATAGAGGTCATGCAGAAACCTCTCAGTGATTCGCATGACCTCCGCATGTCAGTTCTCTACACACAATGACAAAAGATATAATTTTAACTTAGAAAATTAATGTAACACTCTTTTATTTTGGAAACATGACACCAGGGTTGACCCCGACTTAAGTAGTAAAATTTTGCATAGAAATGTTTCTATAACTATGAATTTATTAATTTCCTGAGCAAAACGTTAACGTACAACGTTCAAACAACACTCTCTCCACGCAATTTCACTTGACTAAAATATATCGCACAGGAAACAAACTAAATTTAATTATTACAACCATTGCTTAGTAATATTAGTAAGTTTCGGAATTGTATGCTCAGTTTATTGAAAAATTCGTCTAAGTACGGCATCCAAATAAAAATAAAGTACTTAACATACCACATTAGGTGAAGAAAACAGCCAACTGTTCAGCAGTTTACCTGAAACAGTTGAAAGCACCGTTAGAACATTTTGAGACATGCTGAATAACATTCAAACGACATCTATGCATATTGTTGTGAACAATTTAATAGACTAAAAGGTTAAATAGTATTCAAGATTCAACTTTGAATTACTCGTATATTTAGATCATCTTTTTTGATTGTAAATCAAGCACACCTTGCAAAAAAGTTATTTTTTTAGAGGCATATCTTCAGAACGACGTTCTAACATGCGAAACGTTCATCCAAGAAATATTCACTCCAATTCCGCACGTCAGGCACCCACATCATGTATCACGGAACTGCGGAGTTGTAGGCTAATACACAGAGGGCGGAGCAGAGATGGGGCTATCCATCTACGCGACAACTTAGCTACGCCTTCTTAGGCCCCCCATACACGTAACGATCGGTCCGTCAGATCCGTCCGAACGGACCTCGTCGTGCGACGGATCGTTACGTGTATGGGGACGCTTCCGACCGATTGACGACGATTTTGGTCGGACGACGACTGATGAGAATCCCATCAGTCGTCGTCCGACCGCGTCCGACCAGCCTCGACGTGCGACGGATCGTTGCGTGTGTGGGGACGCTTCAGATCGGTCGACGACGGACGGAAGGCCCAGAGTGAGCCCGCCCCGCGAGCTCATTGTGGATTTGTTCGTGCATAGAGACATAACCCTACTTTTTGCTGGGCTCAGTTTTTCACATAGGTTAAGTTAGTTGTTATATAGTTTGAATAGGTAGTTGTTTAGTTTAAAGTGAAGTGTTATTTTAGTTAGTTGTTATATAGTTTGTGTAGGTTGTTGTTTAATTTAAAGTG
This sequence comes from Neoaliturus tenellus, assembly GCA_030545055.2. NCBI lineage: Eukaryota > Metazoa > Arthropoda > Insecta > Hemiptera > Cicadellidae > Neoaliturus > Neoaliturus tenellus. The sequence goes on along the minus strand of CM061531.1, from coordinate 333,760,824 downwards.
AAGTGTTCCGATTCGTTCCAATTGGTCGTGGTTCGCCGGTCGTCGACCGATCGTTACGTGTGTGGGGAATCACTCTTCAGAGACCGATCTGTTGCGATCCGTCGTGGTTCGCCGGTCGTCGACCGATCGTTACGTGTATGGGGGGCCTTATGCCCTTCTCTTCAAACTTATTGCCTTTTAAATTGTGTAAAAGATTCGCTGTTGTGAAAGAAGATTAGTGAAAGTGTTCAACTGAGAATACTGAGATTTTCTTTCACGTATTGAATTTCTTTCTTGCACCAAAGCGTGTTTTAGTTCTTTATTAGGAGCTAAAGTTCTCCTAACGAAAGTACTGAGGAAAACTGTTGTAATGGTTTTTATTTTCTCCATGGTCCTGCTAAAGGCGATGCAAGAAAAAAATAAATAGTCTACTGAAAATCTGGGTGTTCTAAAGACTCTAACTTACATGGTTGTTGATGTAAAGACTAATACTCAATTATTAAGGATAGAAATAAAATCTATGAAATCCTCAGTTGTACTATTTGTTTATAGTATATTTCATAACAAGAGTGGAATAGTATATTTCATAACAAGAGTGGAAAGTGTCTTTTCCGGGCCGAGATCGAGTTTACGCGCGAGGCTTTAGCCGAGCGCGGAATTTCGATCAAGGCACGGAATAACACTTTCTACTCGAGTTATGAACGATATTTTTCATCACACTGTAGATAATTAATAATAGTAATTAATTAAATAATGCAAGTTTAAGAAACCACCTATGGATGCTCAATTGATTTCCGCAGTACAATGAAAACAGTGATTCTGTTTTACACAGCTGATTACATTATTGAGAACAGCTGATTTAGGGAATAATATACTCTTAGCACTGCTAGCGCTACTTGTGTCAGTAATCATAACTAATTACTAGTGTGGGAAAATCAACAGCTGATTTTCCCTCTCTAGAGAGGGAAAACGGTTTTTCTACACTCTCAGCTGGTGATGAATATAGCTGTTTCCCGTACAGTGTGATGAAAAACCTTTTTGTGGGTGATGGCAAGGTTATGTTATGATTTACATTATTATTTCCCATCAGAGTGATTAAAAATCCCTGCGTTTTTGTGATGTAAATATGAAATTCACCCATGTACCTGAAACATTTTCTAATTATAGCGATGGAAAATGTCCACAATTCCAAAACCCACAACTGCTTTTAAAAATATAGATTTTTTATTGGTCGCAGATATATGCTTCTTTTAAGAAATTTCACGAAACTCTTTGCAACAGAGAAAGATTTATTGCTCAACGGTATTAATATATAACTTAAAATCCGAAAAATATCCGTAGGCTAACAATTAATGGAACAACCGACATATGATTAGATTGTCCATCCTCATTCGAGTATCTCACCTTGAATGATCAATATTATCCCCCTAATGGAAGTAAACTGGTTCATCGCAAGTTGCAGATTGGCAGCATTGCTATCGCAGGCCGGACATTGGCAACACTGGTGCGAGCGAGTGGAATGATTCGCAGCGCCGCCGGTAGAGCGGACATCCATCACCGTGTACAGATAATTAATTATTCACTTCACCATGTTCATACTTAATTAATTCCAGACGCGAAGTGACTTGATTGAGTGTGATCTCCTGGGGAAATTTGTTGGCTTGGATCGTTCTATATTTCATTTACCTGCTGCTTTCTTGGGCTTCGTCTCCAATTGAACTGTTCAGACGGTTTATCAAAAGAGTGATCATTTCGATTACTATGTTTTAAGGGAGGCAATTTGGTATTGAATTGTTAAAAAGAAATGATTATTTAGTCATTTAGTAGGTGTTGATAATTTGACAGATTTTGATCACTTTTGAGTAAATTTCAATAAGGATAAGAAGAAATTCTTAGAAAAATCATCGAGTCCAAGGAATTCAAACCGATTAAATTTTATATAACAAACATACAAAACATTACATAAATATTACGTACGGTTTATTTTATGTACAGTATTTTCGTTGGCGAGTCTATTGAATATTGAAAGAATATTGGTGGCAGATGAGATAAAAACACAAGTTTGATTCCTGTCATATTATTCAGAAGACGTTTTCTGAAAGGAGACTTTCTTACATGTGTGACTCCAATAAATACAGCAAAGTACCACTTCAACGTATCGGAGTAAGGGGTAGCACACTTTTGGCTAATAGTCAGGAAGCGTCCCCACCTTAGAGGGCGTTTTTTTTTGAGGGAGAGGCGGAAAAATGCATTACGCACACAGGTACCTTAGAGGGCGTTGGAGTCAATCGAGATGCCATCTTTACCCCATAAGAGCAATGTTGAACGGAAAACGCAATAACTGCTTTATTTGTAATCAGAAAATTTTTGTTTCTAGCTCTAAATAAAAGGTTCAGCAAGACGGATTTGGTTTGCGAGAGGAATTTTCGATAACAAGAAGTGTTTTTTACTAACTTGAAATAACAAAGCAAGTTTTTTACTACGTTTAAAACATTTTCTACATAATTTTATTAAGTATTTACAAAGAGTCGATCTCGCAAAAGGAACGGTGAATTTGATCGAGTTTCAAACGCTATTTATTCTGAACCAATCAAACAAAAAATAAATAAATAATATCTCAAATGCCACGGACAAGTTTGGCATTGCTCTAATGGGATATCTTATGGAAATAAATCCAACATGGCGGCACTCCAACGCCCTCTTAAGCTGTTCGATGTCCCTTCTTCAATGCAAGAAATTGCTACGAAATAATCACCGATTGTTTTGGAGGATCTTTAGTTGTCCAGTAGTCAGGAGCGTTGTGTAGACACCCATCAGAAGGTTTTTAACTGTCGTTAGTAACATTGGCTCAATGAGAGGTTAGACACCAGCCCCACACACTGCTGGACGCTACCACCGCTCCTCACCGTTACATAACAATCGTCGATTGTGTCGTCGCGTCGGGAGGGTGGCGGAGCCGGCAGCGGTAACATTGGCCTAGTAAGGGCAGGGATTTGAAGGCCCGGTGAGTCAGAGCTCCCCATAAGGACTGGCAAGGCCGCCTGGAAGGCGCCGCCACATCTGACTGGACAGCTACTATCGCGGGGACCGAACTTCGCTCGGGGAAACCTCCCGGACATTCACACACTCGAAGTTCGGTCACAATGATTTTAATGAGAGCCACGATGAAGCTACGTAAAATCAGGTTTTTTAGACATTGCACACCCTGCTTTATTCCATTCCTTTGATTGTAGTTTTACTACCTACCCCCTGAAGGAAGAGTCTAAGGTTCCATTATGAACAATAGTTGGGATATAGCCAAGTTCCGCTTCGTATCCATATGAGAATTGCACTGTGTGTGTATATCATACTATGTGAGTACAAAGCCCCGATTTTCAGCAGCGATGTGAGGACTAAACGTAGCAAGGACCTTTCCAAGACCTTAGATCAAAACTTAATCGAAATCACATTCTAAAAATTTCAACAAATTCGAATTTGCTTGAAGGATCAACGAAAGTCATTAGCTCTGCGTCAATTTACTTTTTCCCTAAACGTGAAGCCAATCCATGTTTGGAACCCAAAAGCAATAATATTTCTCTTTCTAATGCGGCTCAAATGGATTTCCGATTAAAGAAAAGGGACTACACAGCAGGTATTCTTCGTTCCCATTTGAGTAATATTTAAGGTTGAGCGGCGGCAATCGAAGAAGATACGTTGGTAAGTTTGTTTTTTATCCACTACGTTAATTATGCTAATTTTTACAAATTTGACAACGGAATAATGGTATTGGTAGTTCATAAATAACTGCTTATTGGGATCTTCAAACTACTTCATTATTTTATAATCACCACTGCCTCCACTAGTTTCATGAACGACAGTCCGTCTTTCGTTTTACCTGGATGCTTTTTACAACGTGGTTGCGGTGGACAATTCCTTACGACTATATTTTACGTTTTAACATCAGTGAATTGAATGCATATGAAAAGAAATTTGTAGTGGCGGAAGTAAGCCTATGTTATGGCATTGGTCCTCTTGCATATAAAACAAATAAGTTTTGTTGCATGCTTCTCATGCTAGGAGAGCAGTTGGTTAACTCGCTTTCCTAAAATCCATCCAATATAATTATTTATCACCAATTACCACTGCACAAATTTGAATATATTTCCTAAAAGACCTAGATTAGCAAGAGGAAAGGTTTTGACAACTGCCAAATTAGGAGAAACCTCCGAAACTAAAAAGGCCAAGTTTACATGTAAATGTGAAAGATATTCCAACCTGTTATAAAGAAATAAACTTAAGGACGTTCAATGAGCAGAATTAGTCAGTCTACTTTACTCAGATAAAATTTAAATATTTGGAAGAAGATAAACCTCTAAATGATGACTAATTAGCTATTTATATTCTGATCTTTCAAAGCTGGACCATATATGGGCATGATTATGCTAAAAGCTGCAGGTTTGAAATTGTCATAAGAGCCTTGCGAAATGGTGCAGGTGTTGACTTGCTTCAAATTATTCAAGTCCGTTTAATGAAATCAGCCTCGTAAGTTACTACATTTGGAATTTTTTAAGTGATTTTAATTATTGCTAGTTATTGATTTAGTTTGCTATTCGACTTAATTCTAAATTTTAATGTACGTGATACAGACTGATAGGTTTCGTCTAACTGGATTAGGTACAACTCATATTTTGGATAAGACGATATAAAATACGTACTTGATTTCCCTTAACGAGAAGCTTAAAAAAAGTAAATGTAGTTTTAAGTGTTTACCACCAATAAAATAAGACGACAGTTACTAAATTTGATCCCGTTATGTGTTAGTAAACAGCAAAGTTTAAATTTCAAATTATCACAATCAACTGAAACTTTTATATGTAAAATAGGCCTATACTGACAATGATACTGTCGAATTTAATTAATCAATGGTATGACTCTTTTGGGATTAGCAAATTACATAACGTATAACAACTTTTAACTCCAAAGTCATTCAAACTAAATCATCTACTTTGGTTGAAAAGAGATTTATGGCATAACGTTATTACTAAGGTAGCCGATAAGTGTAACACGGTTTGTAACTAGGCTGTAACTATACGAGAGCACTCAGAGTAGCTATAACTCATTTGAACCGACAGATCAATAAAGTGTTGCGTAGTGCCATTAGATGTAACTGTAGTTGCCGCGAGCTGCTGGGGCGCTGGGCGTAATGTGATAGTTAACATGTACAGACGGATAGTAGCCACTTATACAGTTACAGCTATGTGTGCAGCACCAAATAAGTAGGGACATCCTTATGGGAAAGTAAGAACTTCCGCTATACCAAAACATGGATAGAACAACCAAATTTGTTATCTATGGAGCATGCCAATTGCTTGAACGGAAACATAGTGATAGAACGATTTTGCAGAGACGTTTTGATTTTTTATAAACAAATATGCTTATTTTGTAATTTAAGAGGTAGAATGAGAGCTTCCCGTGATGGCTATAGGAGAAGTAATCCTCAGTTCAGCGCATTAGTTTCTTCTGGTTTTCGGGGGCAAAACTAAAACATTTTAAAATAGGATGTTTCTTCTTATTAGGTTAGCCTACTGTTAGCGTGCGTGTTTCTATTGTTGGGTAAAAACAGAAAGAAATTGCATTAGCAAATCAAGGCACGAGATAAAATCCGTGCTTAATCGCCACAAGATGTATGAACAGTTAAAAATGTATGATTCGGATTAAAATTCAGATATATACCACGAGGGTCTTAAATTTTGCTACAATTTATTACTATAGTTACCATTTTTGCCCGACTTAAAGTTTTACCTGATTGAACTTTTTTTATAATTTATTAGCTGAAGGGAAGTTAAAATGAACTACTTATGAAAAGCCACTTAAGGCTCGTGAAGTGATCGTTTTTGGCCCAACAATCTTAAAATGCAACATGAAATCGAAAATTGTGTGATTGAGGCTTCTAATTCTTTGCCCTTCCAACCTCTTTTGCTGGGATTCCTTAATGAAGGTAAGTTTTCTCACCGAGTCAGATAAAACGAAAAGGATTTCGCAATCCGGCGCTCAGGTAACTTTTCTCTTTGGTAACTTTATCATCTAAACTAACTTGAATATTATAATTTTAACTATTACCGTGGAAAAATTATCTACTAGCCTCCCGGTCTTTTACGGGAAGAGAGGTTTGTTCAGGATTCCAAGATAATAAAACCAAGGATGTTAACTTTAGCGTGTGAACTAATAGTGCAACTGCATTTGCTACTTCAGGAACAACAAGTTACACTTGTGTTACGCATACTGCATGACGAATCCGTAAAGTCGCCGAGAGTCATCTTAATGTAATTATCACGTGTATCCTCGGTGCAGTCCAGTATAGGGCATGTGATGCTATGATGCTACGATGCTTTGATGCTATGATGTTTTGATGCTCTGATGTTATGATGTTATGATGTTTTGATGCCGTGATGCCTGACCGACCCGACACAGCCGGCATTGGTTATGCTAATGAAGAACACCCGTTTATGAATGACCGGCCGAGATGTGTTAATATTCATCACGATAGCCCGTCGAGACGGAACGATAAAGCCGTGACCGTACCGGGACGGTGAATGATATACGCGGACCGGCAGCGCCAGGGGAGATTGATTATGGTATGGATGCACATGGATAATGAGCAAGGAAAACGCCCATCTGGATTTATAATGTACTAGTAAACGTGTTGCTCGAAATCGAGCAATTTATTTTGATACAATACAACACTTCTTTTAGCTCTAAATCAATGACGTCCGACCAATCCATGTTCATTTCTTTAATCACCAAAACTACACGTATTTACAGCTGATTATTAACAGATGTTTAAAATTCTTTATTCAATCCCAATTTTATTTCAATGGAAAATTTAGAGATTTCAATGGTAGATAGCGCCTTTCAGTCCGCGCGATTCTCATCACTTTTTAGCGGAAACAACTACACAGACCAAGTCCTATCCATCGACACCAAAAACTTGAAAATCAGTTGAAAATTGTAAAAGGAGTTATCAACACAAAAAAACCCCTTAGCGTATTAAATTAAATAAGTATAGATTTTGTTAGCCACAGCGATAATTATTACATACCCATTACTGTACATTACTTATTCTGAACACTGGATCTAATTATTGTATGCTCAAAACAACAATTTAGGATTACTATTATGAAAAAAACGTTATTGCCTGAGGGAGGAAAACCACATTATTTAGAAGTTTGTCCATTTAATTTTCATACTACAGTAGGCCTACCAATGAACTCAGTCATAACCTTATTTTAATCAGCAACGTATGGGGTTAAAATTTCATCCCAACTGGAAAAATTTTGTTTCTTGAATTCTTTATATCACTTACACTGTTTGGATTTCTCAAGCACTACATATACCTCAAACAATCATAACCCCAATGAGAATAGTTTTTGGAAAGTTCGTCTTTTCTTATTATAGTACCAAAGGATTAAAGTCTTTGCTTTATATTTCACTTAAAACAATTGAAAATGAACATGTCGCAAAATGTATATAATCAGCGGATTTCCAAGATTTTTTGAGTTTTTATGTTTTGCATTCAATTTAGGTGAGTATGTAGGGTTACTCCCACGGGTATTGTGAGCAAATATATAGTTAAGTTATCATAAATTTAATCGACTTTTAATTAACAGGTGAAGCATAAGGCACAAGAATCACTGGACAAACATAATCTTCTAATTTCTTCGTAACCGATTAAGTTATTTGAACGTTAGTAGAGAGAAATTAAGAGACCCAGGACAGCATGTAAAACGAACGTGTAAGAGAACCAAGCCCATGTTAAACGGTAAGAGAGCCAGGACTGGGTGTGTAAAAAAGTCGGAAAATTAAGAGAACCAGGACAGCGGGTAAAACGAACGTGTAAGAGAACCAAGCCCATGTTAAACGGTAAGAGGGCCAGGACAGCGTGTTAAACTGAACGGGTGAGAGAACCGAGACGGCGCGTCAACAGGTGTAAGAGATCCAGGACGGGGGTTCGAAAATTCGGAAACTCCTTCCAGGTAATGTTTTTTTTATATATCCCATCGAGATTGTCTTTTGTTGTGACATTATGAATAAAATAATATTATAGTACTAAAAAATAAAAAAAAAAATTTTTTTGTCACATCCCATCGAGATTGTCTTTTATCGTGACAATCCGAATATTACATTAATATATTTAAATATATTTAGTAATATATTTTAATTTATTTTCATATACTTTAATATTATAGTATTTTGACAAATAAAGACAATTGTTTAGCTGAAAACTTTATATAATTTTCATATCCCATCTAGATTGTTTTGTGTCTCTATGTCATTTTGATTTTGTATAAGGACACATTTCAGTATTGTCGCAAAGAACTATTTGTTTTTATATAATTATTTCAATTAGGAAAGTAACAGTATCCATTGGTAACAGTTTGACCATTCCAAACAATAGTTATCGTTTAAATATAATTAAATCATTTTTAATAGTTTTTGCTATCGCAATAATGGGAACAAAAAACCATTAAGTGTGCAAATTACCACATTAGATTAAACGTCCATTATGATAGCGGATTTTTACATCAGCCAATACTGATAACCAAGAGGGGGATTCATAGATTGATAACTACCGCTCGACTCACCATCATGGCATCGGCATCCTCCAACGCATTGACCACCCCCTCATTGTGGGACATATCCATCACTCCCGGAGGAGGTCTGGAGTCTTTAGAAGATTTAATGATAATTATCAAGAGTGTCCTCCCACAGGCGAATATCCAGGTAAATTATTTTTATTAAATCCTAGCGATATCCATTTTATTTGCTAACGTTATAATATTTCAGAAATCCATGCCAGTAACAAACGTAATACTGCATTTCCAGTCGTTTTCCTTAACACAGATGTTTGATATAAAACCTAATAACAGATCGTTATGTGAGGATTCTTTAACAATGGTAAATCAATATTTTTTTAAACAATAAATAAAAATGATCTCTTAACAATGAAAAAAAAATTGTTTCATAAAAAATTTCAATATTAATATTAATTGGATAAAATCCCGTTCTATAGTTTTATACTTTGTTTTTAATTTATATTCTATGCTAATTCGATTGATGGTCTCAGATCGAAAGGAGGGACGAAGCCACGTACAGAGTGCGGCTGCCGTATTCCACCAAGCACTCGAGCCTGACGGCGAAATTCGAGGAGTTCGCCGGTGCCGTCACCATCATATCGGCCAGCGCCGACCTAACTCTGGACCAGACGAGGCGGTTGTCGGAACTGAGGGCGAATGTCCTCAAGAAAAGTAAGAAGGCATAGAAAGGAACTGATGGTACTCTCGCGGCGGGTTTTTTTTTTTATTTAATATTTAGTTAGATATAAAAGCACAACCTTAGCAACAAGGTACAATTTTAAGCATAATTCAAGCTATAAGGTAAATCTATATTAATTTTGTCAATACCATCTTAAATCATACGATTTCTTTTTCTTACATTTAACAGTTCAATTAAATAAAAAATGGAAAAATATATAGCTGCTATTAAAATTAAATTTTGTAAAAATTGTAGCGTGCATTACACGGACTCGAATCAACATACATTGAGTGAAACACACATAAGGAACACCCTAGGCTATTCACCCATCACGGAGACTGAATCCGCAGCGAAATGTAGACTTAAAACGTATTGGCTACAAAATGGAGGAGGATATTTGGACATCGATAGCTTTTTAAATTATTGCAAACCTTTGATTACCTCTAAAATTCAAGAACATTTAATTCTATCGAAAACTGTTAAATGCAACATAATACTAAAATGTGAGTATAAGAAACCTGAAAATGAATCAACTAGGGAATTGTGTTTTAAAACGATAAATGAACCAATAATGATGAGTACAGATTTGAATAAATATTGTAAAGATGTTAGCGAGAAACTCTTGACGGAACAAAGTGAACATCAGACCAAGGGATCTGGCTGGAGTTTAAAAAAAATAGTAGGATTAGAACTCAGAGTCAACAAATACAGCCCCCTCAGAGGCTGTAAACATATTAAGTTACCCGCGTTTATTTCAAATAAAACGGCAGTAATAAACGTCCAAAATAATGATGAATATTGTTTCAAGTATGCCGTTTGGAGTAAGAATGTCTTAATTCATCCTGAAAGATTCAGCAAATACGAAAACAATGAACAAATGGAAAACACATATGATTGGGATTGTATCAGTTACCCAGTTAAAGTAAAATCGATTCCTACATTTGAAAGAGCAAATAACATTAGTATAAATGTCTTTGGCATAGAAAAGAAAAGAAAATGTGATAAAGAAGAATACATCGTATACCCTATTAAAGTATGTAAAAGGGAAAAGCCAGACCACCGGGATTTATTGTTACTAGGAGACGAAACGACATCGCACTACGCGTGGATAAAGAACTTCGATAAATTGGTCAGTTCACAGATATCCAGATATAATGGGAGAAAATATATATGTAAAGTTTGCTTAATTCACTTCAATAATGAGTCTAGTTATGTGAAACACAAGGTGTTGTGTGATAGACAAGAGCCCGTAGCTGTAGAAATGCCTGATGAACAAAATTTTAAGTTAAAGTTCAAAAACTTTAAACACAAACAACAAGTTCCGTTCGTTATTTACGCAGATTTCGAGTCGATACTGGAAAAAGAAAAGCCCTGTGAAAACTGCAAGACACTCTCTTGCAAAACACCAAATCGATGTTGTACGAATTGTTTCAGGTCCGATTGTAAAAACTTGAATAACTGTTGTAAGAACTGTAAGCGGTCCAACTGTAAGAACCCCAAGACATGCGAGACAAGAGATTCCGCCACACCTGTAAAATCTACGACCGCTTCCGTTGATTATCAGAAACATATTCCAATGAGCTTCTGTTATTATATGGTTTCGAGCTTAGGCGATCGTTACGAACCCGTCATCTACAGAGGTCCAAACGCCGTTGAAGTATTCTTCAGTAAAATCAGAGATGAAGCTTTAAGAGTGTACGAGCTTTATAGTAAGCAATTGCCGATGGAACAATTGACCGAAATTGAAACTGATCGCTTTGAAAACGCTTCTTTCTGTCATATATGCGAAGAAACATTTACACCAAATGATGTGAAAGTAAGAGATCACGACCCGTTAACAGGTCTCTTTAGAGGCGCTGCTCATACCAATTGTAATTTGTCATATCAGACTCCGACGTACCTCCCTGTTGTTTTACATAACATGTCGAACTATGACCTGCACTTCATAACGAAAAGCTTAGATTACGATGATTTAGAAGTTAAGGTTATCCCTACAACTGAAGAACGTTACATATCGTTATCGAAAAAAGTAACTCCTAGATTTGAAATAAAATTTGTAGACAGCTTTAGATTTATGGCAAGAAGCCTTGACGAACTGACAAAGAATCTTGACAAAGATCAGTTCAAGGAGACACTATCTTATTTCGGTAGTGAAAAGTTGAATATAATAACTAAAAAAGGCGTCTTCCCTTATGAGTATATAGATAAGTGGGAAAGATTGACCGAAACGTGTTTACCGACTATTGATAAATTTTATAGCTCTTTAAACAAAACGAATATTTCTATTGAAGAGTTCGACAGAGCCGTACAAGTTTGGAACACATTCAATTGTAAAACCTTAGGTGAATATTCCGATGTGTATTTGAAAACCGACGTTCTGTTGCTAGCGGACGTGTTCGAAAATTTCCGAAGGGTGTGCATGTCCAATTATGACCTCGACCCTGCGTGGTACCTGACGGCGCCCGGCCTGTCGTTCGACGCTTGTCTTAAACTGACTAAAGTCGAACTGGATCTCTTGACGGATTACGATATGTACCTCATGATCGAGGCGGGCATAAGAGGCGGGATATCGCAGTGTACGACCCGTTATTGTGAAGCCAGTAACAAGTATGTGAACGGGGAGACCGATGCGGGAGCACACCGTGACGACGACGATAACGACAACGAAAGGGCTACCTCGAGCAAAGATTCCAACTATATTTTATATCTAGACGTTAACAACCTTTACGGATATTCTATGGCGGGTAGTCTACCTATTAAGGACTTTCAGTGGATGGACGAGGCGGAAATACTTAGTCTAAAAAAAAATATCCTATTTACAAGCGAAGATGACGAAGAGGGATACATCGTCGAGGTAGACCTAGACTATCCACAGCATCTCCACGAAGCACACAATCAGTTTCCGTTTTGTGCCGAACGAAAGAATCCCCCAAGGAGTAGGTTTCCCAAATTACTCACCACTTTGGCAAGCAAACGTAAGTACGTCATCCATAGTCAAAATTTAAAGCAGGCCGTAGAACACGGATTGGTTGTGATCAAGATACACAGAGGTATCAAGTTTAAACAGTCAAAATGGCTAGCCGCTTACATAGACAAAAACACATGTTTTAGAAAAAACGCTAAAAATGAATTTGAAAAAGACTTCTTCAAATTGATGAATAACAGTTTTTTCGGAAAAACTATGGAAAATATTCGAAACCGTTTGAACATGCAAATAGTTTGTAGCGAAAGAAAACTTGATAAGCTCATTTCTAGACCCAATTTCATCGATAGAACTATATTTACAGAAAGAATTGTCGCAGTTCATTTGGGTAAGACGAAAGTAAAATTTGATAAACCGATTGCTGTCGGTATGACGATACTCGAACTTAGTAAAACTGTCATGTATAAGTATTTCTACGATATTTTCCCCCTTGTATTCGGTTCGGAAAATGTGGAATTACTTTATATGGACACTGATAGTTTTATCCTTAACATAAGATGTGAGGACGTGTATTCCAAAATTAAGGATCACCTAGACATATTCGACACTAGTGATTACCCAGAAACACACCCGTGTTTTTCTACACTTAGGAAGAAACAAATCGGTCTTATAAAAGATGAATACAACTCAGTGCCGTTAAGGAAATTTCTAGGATTGAGATGTAAGTTATATACAGTCTTGGATAATAATTATGATTGTAAAAAAAGAGCCAAGGGAATTAAAATGTCAGTTGTTAAAAATGAAATAACCTTTCAAGACTTTGAGAAAGCTTTGTTTTCAAATGAAAATCAATACAGGGAAATGAATGTAATAAGAAGTAGAAAGCACGACCTGTACACTACCAGTATTAAAAAGCTAGCGCTGTCTTCTCATGACGATAAGCGTCAGGTATTATCTGACAATATACATACAATAGCTTACGGACATTTTAGGCTTAACGAAGATAAAAAGAGAAAAGCAGATGTACACAAACAGCTAGAACAAACAAAAAAAGTCAAATTAAATAATTAAGAATTTTGTTCAAAATAATTAGAAAAGATTGATTTATACCAAACATGTAATGTAATAATGTCAGTTCTGTTGTTTTTCTTTTGCCATATGCAGTTACACGTTCGTTGCTGTGTCCTCGAACGACAATAGAAATATCATTGTAATGGTTGTACTTGTTGCGAAAAAAGGTTGTGCCCATTTTGTTAAAGGAAAAGCTCGAAATAATCGAAAGTCGTTTACGGTGTACTGTTGTGATAACTATGGTTTCTTTCCAGATGTGAGTCGTTACGAAGTGGTCCCCGTAAAATATGAAAGATTCTCCTCCGGCGAAGGATTTTCATTTTTACCCACGTACAATAACTTCGGCAGTGCAGGGATGGATCTCTACGCTCATTTACCTCCGGGCAAAAACTCTGTTGTTTTGAATCCCGGAAAAATAATTTCCATATCAGCCGGAATAAACATACAAATACCCGAAGGCTATGAAGGACAGATAAGACCGTTGCCTTGGCTTGCTGAAATGTACGGGGTGACCGTACTGAATAGCCCGGGTTCGATCGATACGAACCACAGAGAGCCGGTCCGCGTCGTCTTGATTAACCACGGTCAGATCCCTTATGAAATAAGTTATTGCTCCGAAATAGCCAAGCTCGTTTTAGTAAAAATATCAAAGATCGTCTGGGTCTCCGACGAAGACGTGTACGGAGTCCAGAGTCATACGGACGACGGTGGCAATACTGTAAATCGCTTTTCGGTGATCACACGGCGAGACAGAATGTAATTATTTTGAGCTTTTCCTGAATTAAATAAGTATTGTACTCTAGAATTTGAATTGTAAATATAAAACACTGGATGTACATTACGTCAGAGTTTGTAAATAAATGTAGTTGAAATTGTGAACTGTGTTATTATTTTTTATCCCTCAACTCTTACCAACCTGTGATTTGATCTAAGATAACAAAATAGTTTTATCATAAATACTCTAAGTGAAGACTTGACTATTCATTTACATTTGTGATAGCTACAAATGAATATCGATAAGTTTGGAGGTTATGTGCGTGACACATCCACCGTCACGACAGGTCGGGGTCCTCCGGGTGAAGGCTTTAAGCTCACCGGAGATGGGCATTTCGACATAGACGAAAAACGTCTAACCAACATAGCAGAGCCGGCAGATGGTAATGATGCGGTTTCTCTCCAGTACATGAATAATAATTGTATGACGATCGTCGGAAACAAGTTCGATGCGAAAAAGAGAAAAATATCGAATGTCAGTGTACCTGTAGACGATTCAGATGTCGTCACGAAAGCCTATAGTAAATCTTTAGTTGACGATGGCTTAAAAAATTGTGTCACGTACAGTAATATCAATAAGCAAATTGATTTCAAATGGCATGTTCTCAAAAACATATCGAATCCTACCAGCGATGGTGATGCAGTAACGTTAGGTTTGGCAAAAGATCGTTTTATGAGCTTGACTGGTGACTGGTTTAACGCTAGAAACAAAAAGGTTTGTAATGTCATGAGACCAGAACGTCCCGACGACGCTGTCACCAAATCTTATAGTGAGGAGTTTTTCGATAAAAGTATAAATAAAGCACTCTCATCGTTGGATGAGTCTTTTAAAAAGTACATCGAAGACTATACGTCCTCATTTGTAAGACCTGTGAACGGGGTCTTGGATTTGAATGAGTTTAAGGTATACGTGAATACAGCAACAGACCCCAAGTCTCCGGTGAATATAGGCAGCCTTATTCACAAATTTATTTACATTTCCAAACATGTCGAAATAGACGCTAGGAACTGTTACATCAGAAACTTGAGGAAACCGGAAAGGGACAACGATGCGGCCACCAAATCCTATGTAGACGAACAGTTGCACGCGACCGTGAAAGAAGCGACCGAAGGAAGTATCAAAGCCGATGACGGAATAATCGATTTAAAATTACTCAATCTAAAACTGAAAGTTCCCGAATCGACTGATACCGACGCGCCTGTAAACAATAACATGCTGAATAGATTCAGATACGTTGTTGAAGCAGATCTCAACAAAATCAATAACCAACTGCACGTGTTCTACCCGACGCCCGGTGCTAGATCGTCCGGTTCCAGCTCAAGACTTTCGGTTTCAAAAAGTCTGAAAGATACAGTGGACGATATGAGATCGGATATCTCCGTTCTACAAGAAACTGTCAGAACCCTGGATCCGCTGAAAACCCCAGGATCGAACGTTAGTCTCGACTTGGTTACATTGACACAGAAAGTAAACGCTATGGACGGCGAGATAAAATCGTTGAAAAAGGTGCTGGACACCTTGAATTCTAAATTGGAAGGATTAAACGAGAGAGAAAAAGACGATTTTTGGGACAGGGTTAGTAGTTTGTGAGTAATCAATGTGCAGATTGTAAAAATATCTCGAATCGATAGGTCGTGACTTTATATATCGTATTGTCACTCGTGTGTCTTGTCACTATGGTCATAAAATTCAAGCGAGGAGGGAGTCTCCTGAGTCGACTGATCGACAATCTGCCTTTTGAACTCCACCTGAAAGGTTATCAATTTTGCGGACCCGGCACACGTCTGAAAGAGAGGCTGGCGAGAAACGAAGAGGGGATAAACAAATTGGATTCGTTTTGTAAACAACACGACATAGCTTACGCGAAAAGCAAAGATATAAAGAGCAGACACGAGGCCGACCGCTTATTAGCCGACCGGGCCTGGACGAGAGTCACCGCTCCGGACGCGAAACTGGGCGAGAAGGTGGCCGCTTACGCAGTGACGAACGCCATGAAAGCAAAGGTGAGACTCGGAGCGGGCATGTCGCCACCGACGACGGTAGCGGCGGCGATGGGCCGAAGAAGGAAGAATCGAAAGAAAAATACAAAAAACGTGAACAAACAAACTAAGAAACACGCTAAAAAAACACATTTCAAGGATATTTTTCGAGCGGCCAAAAAGGCATTAAAAACTCAAAAATCCGATAATATCAAAGTGTTGGTCCCGGCGGCCTTGCGGGCGGCGAGACTGGCGGTCGATGGGAGACCGAAGACCGAAATCAAGACACCTCGAATCATACCGCTACCGAAATCCGGCGGAGCCCTGCCGTTTCTGATTCCGCTGTTCGCCGGCCTGTCGGCGGTCGGAAGCCTGGCTGGAGGTGCGGCGGCGATGTACAAGGCCATTCACGACGTGAGGAAATCCAAACTTGAGAATTCCAATGACGTTAAAATACAGAAAGGAAGAGGGCTCTACTTGAAACCATACAAACAAGGTATGGGCATTTTTTTAGAGAAAAAGCCTTGAATAGTTATGAGGTCGAGGAATATGCGAAAATACTACGCATACCATGTTTTAGAGGTGTATTTACAAAAGACACGCTACCAGATACGCCGCTCGAACGCGAATCTCTCGTAATAAATCTTGATAACCAAGACGGACCGGGAACCCACTGGGTGGCCTCGAAGAAAATCGGAAACTGCGTGAAGTACTTCGACAGCTTCGGCAACCTGAAACCACCAATAGAAATAATACACTATTTCAAAGGATGCGTTATATTGTATAATTATAATAGATATCAAAACTACAGCACCGAAATCTGCGGACACCTGTGCTTGAAATTTTTGTGTGAATAAAAATAAAAGATTGTTTTGTAAATAGTGTAGTGTGTCCAGTGGTTTTCACCCGTAAACATGTCTTACTTATTTACATTAACAGGTCAAAGCTCTGTCATATCTTGTGACATATTCCCACCGATCGACTTGAACGATGACGGTAATTATGTAATAGGTTTGATAAACTTTCAAAGTTTCAACTCTATACCTAATGTCGATTTAGGATGTAATACGTTTTATTGGATTGACGATCAAAACGTCCATCACTCTGTTATCATACCGACTGGAGCATATGAAATATCCGATATGCAGAAATATTTAAGAAAGAAATTAGGTGACACGAGAGGAGAAAGCAATGAAGAGCTCGTTGATAAATCCGAGCCAAGAAGCAGTTCCTTCGATAAACATCCGCCTGTGTACATATCCATATATCCTAATAACAATACACTGAAAAGTGAATTGAAATGTTCGCATGAGGTCGATTTCACAAAAGAAGACTCAATAGGGACGTTATTGGGGTTTGAAAAGAGGCTCTTGTCGAGATATACAACGCACTCTTCAGATAAAACCGTGAATATTCTTAAAGTAAATTCAATCGTAATCGAGTGCAATATAGTTACGTCATCCTTTATAAACGGAAGTCCTTGTCATACATTGCATACATTTTTCCCTAAGGTCCCACCGGGATTTAAAATTGTGGAAACACCTGCCAATTTAATTTATCTTCCAATCAACACAAGGTCGATCGATAATATATCTCTTAAAATAGTCGATCAGGACGGGAAACTGATCAATTTCAGAAACGAGGTGATAACGATAACACTACATCTGAAACGTGCGAAATAATGGGGATCGTCTATAATGTAAACAAAAGCCAGTCGATAGCCAGGAAAAACGTTAGTCGAAAGCCTGTCGCCGTGGAAAGAAGGTCGTTGACGTCGTCCAACAGAAAATTTCTAGAAGCGCTGGGATTCAAAGTGAAGAATGGATGGTAATATTCTGCAGGTGAAGGAACAGATATATTTCGACGAAAGCATCAACAAAATTGAAATACATCCTCATCTTCCGTATGCGAATTCGTCGTTCAACAATAATGATGAAATAAGAATTCCCATCCAGCACCAAGACATATACACCTGTCCGTGCAACAGCACTCTGTATATCGAGGGGGAGCTCGTAACCGAAGGGAAATGTAAATTCATAAACAACGGATTCGCTTATCTTTTTGACGAGGTCAGATTGGAGATCGGAGGTGTCGAGGTGGACCGCTCCAAGAACGTAGGCATAACGAGCACGTTAAAAGGTTTCCTCTCGTTGAGTGACGGCGATGTGAGGGTGCTGAGCAACGCCGGGTGGGTCGGCAACCGGGGCGAATCGGTCGAACTCAAAGAGGACGGATCGACGGGAGGAAAATATTATTTCAGCGTGTGTATACCGTTGAGAACGCTTCTCGGCTTCGCCGAGGATTACAAAAAAATCATATTGAACTGCAAACAGGAATTGATCCTGGTCAGGTCGCGATCCGACACCAATGCGTTTCTGGGTGAATCCCTCACCGTCGGGAGCGGGACCGCAACCACTGTTGTGGAGCCTTCAGCAAAAGTCAATATAAAAAAAATCAACTGGAGGATGCCCTACATCGTTCCGTCGGACGAACAGAAACTGTCGTTATTGAAAGTGATCAACTTGAATAAATCGATTTTCGTGAACTTCAGAACGTGGGAGCTATACGAATATCCACTTCTGCCAAAGACGAGCAGACAGAGGTGGAACGTGAAGACGACCAGTGCATTGGAGCGTCCCCGCTACGTCATATTGGCTTTCCAAACTGATCGTTTGAACATCATTAAGAAGCACGCCGGTCACTTCGATGCGTGTGATATATCGAATGTTAAATTGTATTTGAACTCTGAGTGTTACCCTTACGATGATATGAATTTAGATGTTTCGAAGAAGCAAGCGGCAGTATTATATGACATGTACGTCAAGTTTCAAGAAAGTTACTACTATAAAAGGAACGACCCTTTGCTCGGTTTCGAAGAGTTTTTGAAGTACGCACCGATGGTCGTCATAGATTGCTCGAGACAAAACGAATCCATCAAGTCTGGTCCTGTCGATATCAAGTTGGAATTCGAATCCAAGAAAGAATTTCCAGATAAAACCACCGCGTATTGCTTGATTTTACATGATAAAATTGTTGAATACAACCCGATGACAAACATTGTCAAAAGAATCGTTTGAGAGAATGAAAAATGACCACAGCTGTGATAACGTTTATCTTATCGATTGTAAGTTATCGAGCAATATATCAGCGAGATAATAGACTGTAATAAAAATAGTGAAATAACATTTGATTTGAAAGCCAGTGCGTCTTGAGATGTGTCCGAAGCAAGTCATTTGTGATATACAAGGTTTTAGGGGTAAGAGTAACGATTTTGTGATAAAAGAAGTGGCTTTCATGTCGGTGTCAGGTAGAAAATCGCAATCTTTCATTTTCAAGCCTCCGCATCCATTCACGGATCTGGACCCCGTCCAACGGAGATGCGCCGATTGGCTCAAACAGCATAAACACGGGCTGGACTGGGAAGACGGTCACGTGCAGTACAGTGAGATAGCTCCGATTTTTCATAAGATGACCTATAACTATACGAAGGTTTTGGTAAAGGGTTGCGAGAAAAAACAAGTTCTAGACGGAGTACTGGGGAACAAGGACATCGCGGTCGTAAACATGGAGGATCTGAACTGTCCTTCGCTCGCGACTTTGAGGAATCAAACGTCTTTACCACCGAAAAAATGTTTTAACCACCGACGAGCGATGGACGAATGCGCCGTGGAGAATGCCAGAGTCTTACACAAGTGGTTCGTATGCAATTATCTCGGACATCCGTCTCTCCCGCCGACGGTGGAGCAGGTCGTCGACAGAATTGGAAACATCATAGAGAAGTTCAATAAAAAGGATGAATTCGGCAATCCGTCATTGAGAAATCTTAATTTATCAGAGATAACGTACCTTCCCAAGCAGTTTTTTGTAAACTACGTGACGGACGCGGAAATTCAGTGCGTCTGGGACCTTCTCTCAGTGTTCATGAAAAATAAGTTGGCGGACGTGGTTTACTGTTACGAACATTCCGCATCTCAATTAGACGGAGTTCCACCTAAAAAGGCGAACTGCGTGTCATGTTTGCTATCGAAGTAGAGTATTTCATCAACAACGATGAACATATTTTATCTTTGTTTCCAAGCATATATGACGATTTGAGCTATATGCCAATTTATATTCGATATCCGTCATGCTATATATTCAATATTGGAAACCACTGGGTGGCGGTATACTTAAATGAATTTAGAAGAGGAGAATATTTTGACAGTTTGGGGATGCCACCACCATTCAGAATCTTCAAATTTCTAGAAGCCAACTGTGACGAATGGACGTACAACAAGACGAGGGTTCAAAGTCTGTGTTCACACTACTGCGGACACTATTCCATTTTATACTTAAGACACAGGTCTATGAACGGTGAAGCCGAAGAATTTATCAATAATTTCATCAACATGAGTGATTTGGAAAGGGATCATCGTGTATGTTCACTGTTTCTAAGAAGCTACGGAAGAGGTAAACTGTGGAGAATCGAAGAAATAAAGAGAAGAATAATGCTGTCGAATTCCAGGAGAACAGAACGTAACCTCTGGCAATAAATGTATAAAAAGTAATATTTAATGAGTTTTATTTATTTATCATGTCTGCTACTTCGTAATACTCTCTAATTACCTGTTGAATTTTTTTCCCATTATATAATCAATTTCACATATTGTAATATTTTATATTTCTATCTAAACCTAGAATTCTCATATAAGTATATATAGACTTTAGAAAATCTAGACACTTTTGACAGTCATTCCAGAGGACGAGGACATCCATGACGACAGACATGAAAGTGGTTAAGCAAAAAGAGCACCTGCCAATCAGGTGTTTCGAATTGGATTACTTTGGGAATAATAGTAAAGGTAAAAAACACGGTAAGCTTCTTCCGAATTCCATCAGATGTATCATATCGGGTCCGTCGGCCTGCGGGAAAACGGCGACTCTGCTGAGCCTCATCAGTGACCCAAACGGACTGATGTTTGAAAACATTTATATTTATTCAAAATCTTTATATCAACCGAAGTACCTATTTTTAGAAAAAGTTTTGGATCGTGTCAAAGGTGTCGGTTACTACAAATTTTCCAATAACGAAGACATTGTCAATCCCGCTGAAGCTAAAGTAAACTCTTTGTTTATTTTTGATGATATCATAACCGACAAGCAGAACAATATTTCAGCTTTTTTTTCAATGGGTAGGCACAAACACATTGACTGTTTTTATCTTTGTCAGTCGTACAGTAAAGTTCCCAAACAGCTAATAAGGGATAATGCTAATATGGTGATAATTTTTAAACAGGATGGTACAAACCTGAAACACATATACAACGATCATGTCAATTCGGATATGCAGTTTTCAGAGTTTGAAAAGATGTGTAGAGCCTGCTGGGTCACCAAGTACGGGTTTTTAGTAATAGACAAGGAAAGTGATATGAATAAAGGTAGATATCGTATCGGTTTTGACAGGTTTTTTATAAAACAAGACAGGTTGTAACCAGAAATTTAGTCACAACAGAGCTTTGGTGCGATATGGACCTCAAAAGAGAAATAATAAAGACCAGTAACGCTGTGAGGAAAAAATATTTCGCCCTGAAACGCGGAGTGGCTGAGGAAGAACAAATAATTGAAAAAAAATTTAAACCGATCGTTGATCCGATAAATGAAATCGTTAAAACGATTTCAAACCGAAAAGGACGTCTAGAGAAAGAAAAGGCGAACGGATTGTATGGTGTCGCCAAAGGGGAAACGGTCGGTGTCACTAAACTTAACAAAAGAAAACATATAGCTCCTAAATCTACGAGAGAAGATCATCCGGAAGGTGGATCCACAAGGAAAGATCCTGAAGAAGAAGAAATTGAAGAAGGAGAAGAAGAAGAAGAAGAAGAAGAAGAGAGGACGTCCCATTATGATGAAAGTCAACCGCGATCGGATGATGACGATGACGACAACGACGAGCGCGAAGATGCAGGTGAAGGTGATTTAGCTTCCACATTCGAATATTACCTACGAAATTGCGCTTCCAATACGAATAATGAGATGGATCATACTTATGGTGTATACCACGGTGGTGGTGGAGTGTGGATGATTGGAGATGGTATAATTTCTTTCAATCCAAATAACGACACAGTCAAAATTAAAAACAATGAATATAAACTAACTAAAGGTCTGTTGGAACTACTTTTTAAAAAACAACCAACGAAGAAATTCGTTTCCTCTTCGGATATGAAAGAGTATAAGAATATTCTAATTTTGACCAACGCTCATTTGGTGAGATATACAGAGGGAGAAAGGATCAACGGTACGAAAAGCCCAAAGTATCAAAACTATATATCGAAGTTGTTCAAAAAGGGATACGGATTGAAAGGAGACTACATGAAACTTCAGTCTTCACCTTGTGCACCTGAATTTGTACATTATAAAGATATAAATAAAATTGTCGATAGGCTGAGAAAGCTCAAAGCGTCAGAAGCGGCTGGTAATAACAGTCATAATAATGAGATAGTTAATATTATTGCGGAACTCAGAGATAGAGGTGTAATAGAGAGATAAGATGGAAATAAAAGAACAAATCGCTAACGAAATACATAAGCCTATCCGGAAGAAGTTCGCTAGGAGAAAAGTAATAGTTAAATCGATAGATGATCTTTGGCAATGTGATCTGATTGATATGATTAAATACTCTAAATTTAACAACGGATTTAAATATTTACTGACTGTCATCGATGTGTTTTCGAAATACGCGTGGGTCGAGCCGGTTAAAACTAAGTCTGGTAAAAATATTTGTAATGCGATGGAAAAAATCATCAACAAAGGACGAGTCCCGAAGAACCTGCAGTCGGATTTAGGTTCTGAATTTTACAACGAGGATTTTCAAAAGTTAATGAAAAAGTATACTATTAATCATTATTCAACTTATAGTAATTTAAAGGCTAGTGTCGTGGAGAGATTCAATAGAACGTTGAAAAACATAATGTGGAAACAATTCACAATAAATGGGTCGTACAGCTGGACAAAAATGTTAGGAAACTTAGTCAAGTCTTATAACGGCAGAAAACATTCTACCATAAAGATGAGACCGTCTGAGGTAAACAAAAAGTCTGAAGCTGATCTTTTGCGAACCGTTTATGCTTATAAAAAACCGAGTTTGAAAAAAAAACAATAGATTCGAAATGGGAGATTATGTCCGTATAAGCAAGAACAAAGGCGTGTTTGACAAAGGCTTCACACCCAATTATTCTACGGAAATATTTAAGGTGGATAAAGTACAACACACTGATCCTGTTACTTATTTGTTGGTTGACGGCGAAATACCATGATGTTTACTTAGTAGAGAAGATAATTCGGAAAAATAAAGATTTAGTGCTCGTGAAATGGTTGGGGTTTCCATCATCGAAGAACTCTTGGATACATAAAGATAGTATCGTTTAATGTAATAAAATGTTTAAAAATTAATAAGAATGTATTTTTATTTACTTTACCATTAAAATTTTAGCAAAAAGTTCAGATTTTTGTTTAAGAATCGAACTCGTGACTCTTAAAAGTCGAGTTACCTCAATACGAATCAGTTGTTCACTTTTGCATTGAGCTAATTTGACTTCTATAACATATAATGCCGAGCAGATTAATAACTAGAGTAAATACTCGCATGTTTTATTTCCAAACATTGGCTTGTTCCTCGACAGATTGTTCATCCGCATAAATGAATACAAGTCTATGTATCTTCACACTTTTACCGTCGTCTTGTATACCGTTAATTAGTAACATGTGGTAACATTTTGTTTTCACCTTGGGGTAGAGTATGGAAGAAAACCGCATCAGACATGATACGAAGGTTTAGTTCGAGATGCAATAGGTTTCTTATCGTACAACAATTATGATAAGTTAATGTGTTTGAAGCGTGGCGCTAAACAATTTGCATTGTAATTTCTTTCCTACAATCTTAACGGTTATGATTTTCACTCAAATATGTTATCAGCTAAATAATTGTATTTGTTTGTTAAACTACTTTAACCCGGGATCACTCGCGCTATTAGATTGATTCTAACATTTTTAGTTCCTCTGAAGAAAATTTTTTTAATAATTATTTCTTTCGACTGAGCTTTTAAGAATGCTTTCCTCAGTATTCTATGCACCCGCTACAGCAGTTTGGGGTGGGTAGTGTGGTGGGGAGGGTAGTTTTAGAGGGGAAAAGGCTCGCACCTCCACCCTTGTTAGCGCCCGCCTAACTGCGCGAGCGTTCGCGTGACTCTCCATGTTAGTATAGTTCTAACGGCGCGAGTGATCGCGGAACTGCCGGAGTCCTACTTTTTGAGTAAAAAAAAGTTGTAAATTATAATAAATATGTTATTATTTTATTTTAAATGTGTAGCGATTTATTTATTTTATCTACCAAACAAATATTATGATAATTACTTTGAAGTGTAAGATGCTGTTAAATGTTAGGAGCGCTCTAACGGCGCGAGTGACCGCGGGACTTTCAATAGCGCGAGTTGTCCCGGGTTAATATTAAAAAAATATTAAAATATATGAAAATAAATTAAAATATATTAAAATATAATAAAGTAATATTCGGATTGTCACGATAAAAGACAATCTCGATGGGATGTGACAAAAATGTTTTTTTAAGTACTATAATATTATTTTATTTATAATGTCACATATTATTTTATTCATAATGTCACAACAAGGGACAATCTCGATGGGATATTAAAAAAAAAAACTACATTACCTAGAAGGAGTTTCCGAATTTTGTTCAAACCCCCGTCCTGGATCTCTTACACCTGTTGACGCGCCGTCTCGGTTCTCTCACCCGTTCAGTTTAACACGCTGTCCTGGCCCTCTTACCGTTTAACATGGGCTTGGTTCTCTTACACGTTCGTTTTACCCGCTGTCCTGGTTCTCTTAATTTTCCGACTTTTTTACACACCCAGTCCTGGCTCTCTTACCGTTTAACATGGGCTTGGTTCTCTTACATGTTCGTTTTACATGCTGTCCTGGGTCTCTTAATTTCTCTCTATACACACCCAGTCCTGGCTCTCTTACCGTTTAACATGGGCTTGGTTCTCTTACACGTTCGTTTTACATGCTGTCCTGGGTCTCTTAATTTCTCTCTACTAACGTTTTGGTAATTTTATGCGTGTCGGCGATATAAAACACTTACGAATCTGATATACAACATGCTACATAGCAAGATGCCATCACCTTCTCGGTGATAACTCGTAAGCATGTCGGCAGATAGTGCTACTGTATGAATCGCGCCGGCCGCGGCTTGACCATTGTTGCGCTATCAGCTATCAGTGTGTAAAGGGTATCTCGACCATCTCCCAGCCTATTGGCGGCTACGATTTATGTTTTTATTTAGTCACAGGTAAACCCTCTTTATATTAACCTCTTTGAAGTTCTTTCGCAAAGAGATTAAGGTGAGGAGTAAACAGTTCTAAATTTAGTTTTTGTTAATGCAAGGCAACTATCCGGTAAAATTTATTGTATAAGAACTCAGTTATAAAATCTTGACCTTAAATGGTTCGGTCGGATAATCAATCAAAATGTGTTTGTAAGAAGAATTCGATTTAGAATTCATAAAATCTAAAATTCTCATCAAGTACTGTAGAAGTCATTGTCGTCGCCCACTAAATAAAATATGAGGAAATTATTTATTTAAAAATAAAGCCAAAGAGTAAAACTTATTCTTTTTGAAGGATTCATGATTTGACGATGCTTTTGATGACGAATTACTGCGTTGACTGAAAAATAGTTCATAACTTAGGTCATAAACATTTTTTTTTGTCCCAACCAATAGTTAATAGAAGTGTAATTACAACTTATAATTTCACGTAGCCAGGACATGGATTCGTATGTTTTAGGCCTAATAGTTTTCTAACAATTAGAAATAGATAGATAGTATTTTTGGAGGTATAATGGTCATATATAAGCATATAGAATCACCATGTCCTTAAATTCTTAGAAAAAACTACAATCGATCCAGAATGAGAACACAAGGAGTATATAGCCTACACATTCATAGTGACAATCATAATCCCGAGTACCTATACCTATACCAATAAAACATTCTTATAACTTAGGCAACCCTTACCGTGACTTATCCGATCCAAAACGGCTCTATCCGCGACCGGTATCGTGCACTTTGTCAGTTATAGGACATTAAGACCTTTACTGCCCCGGCAATTATTGTCCCGTCGGGGTCGGGCGGGACGGTATAATTCCACTATAATCACGGCGTCCCCACCACAACCACGGATTGAACCATCTGGTGGCTGTATGGCCAGTCTATCCACCTGGCCAAAATTAAAATCCCGCTTTATCGAGTTGAAAATCAAATTTATAACAATTTTGTACTTTGATTTATCCAGTTTTCTCCGGTAACTGTCGGGATAAACCCATCAAATATGATCAATAAGAATGTTTCTGATATTTAATTTAACTGCATTTTAAGACATAACCACATTAAAACTTGTCGAAAAAATTCACTAAACCTAGTTTGGATTTTATATTCCTACGTAAATGTTAGGATCGAACTAAATGTAATGGACATTGTCTGTGCTTTGGAGAATATTAGAGAATTTTCAAAAGAAAATGAAAAAGTTGGGAGTTTGCAACGTATTTTGATTATTAGGAAATTACTTGGTGGGTTATGGGGATAAATGACGATTTTTTCTCATGGTTGGGGAAGTTAATTTAGATCACAGTGGCAAAAATGTTCAGGTCTTTTACTATACTGATACTCTAAAACTAAAACAAGCACTGTTTTTACTGGCACTCTTTTTCTGTCCGAGGATTTTTTTATTATTTATTTTTTATGTGGGGGTTGTCTATGAAGAATTAATTGAAGTTGGTCCCACAGCTGGGAAAATCCGGGTTTCATCCTAGTGTTCCCATATTATCTTCATGGAGATTTGTTGTAGCTACTAAATTGAATAAAAATCAGCTGCAGATATATAAAACTAATATAGAAGTCAGTGTGTCCACTATCTACTAAATCTACTACTAAACCACTATATCCACTACTAAATTTCCCATATAACACGTGGTTCAACAAATCTACAAAAAGCAGAACCCCTCGACCTGGCGATTGACCAAGGCGAACAAGCTCGTCTTAAGGAGAAGCGTGAGTGAGCAAAACGAACGAGCTTCAACTGAGAAAGAAATAAAATGCATAATAATTTCACAGAGCACAAGCTCGGTCCTCTGGTTCTTGTAATAATAGCCCAGTCAAAATAGGTTCGTGTCGGAAGTAGAAAATCAACTACAGTTTCGTAAGGAAAAAAGCAATCGAAGTGGGATTGCTTTTATTTTGTTCCCAATAAAATTTGCTACAAAAATTGTCATTACCACTTATTACAAAAACCTTAAGATTTTGTGGCAAAATCAATACAAACGTAAAAAAATAGATTTTTTTATTTTCATTATATAAAAACCTTCCCTTACAGCTCCTTTGTTTGAAGTTTATATGTAAAACCGTAAATCTGAAGTTTGTAGAGAATTATTTTAGCTTTACAATGATATATAATGTTACTGTGTTCGGTTTGAGGATAACGAGCAATATTGTATTTTATTTTATGGTGACAGTGAAAAAAGGCTCCATTCTTGGGCCATTTCAGTACACACTTTATTGAATTTTAATTCATTCCCCTTTTATTTTTTCTATAAGGGAGGACTTAGAGGAATGGAACTACTGTAAATCCATATTTGGCCATTAATACTTCATTTTGTGGTACAAAGTGATTTTTTAGCCCCAATGGGGGACGGCCCACTAGGAGTCACAAGAAAATCTTCGATGTAAGCATAGGGCAATATGTACCTCATATTAAAGGTCTCACTTAACAGAACACAGTGCCGCAAACCCGACCTCAATCGGACAACTGAGCCGGAAATGCCAGGCGTTTTAACTTTTCATTAAAATATTTTATAACAATTTCAAAATTCAAAAACTTTCTTTGCCTGCTACTTCAGGCTCAGTTGTCCGATTGAGGTCGGGTTTGCTGCACTGTGTTCTGTTAAGTGAGACCTTTAATATGAGGTACATATCGCCCTATGCTTACATCTAAGATTTTCTTGTGACTCCTAGTGGGCCGTCCCCCATTGGGGCTAAAAAATCACTTTGTACCACAAAATGAAGTATTAAAGGCCAAATATGGATTTACAGTAGTTCCATTCCTCTAAGTCCTCCCTTATAGAAAACATTAAAGGGGAATGAATTAAAATTCAATAAAGTGTGTACTGAAATGGCCCAAGAATGGAGCCTTTTTTCACTGTCACCATAAAATAAAATACAATATTGCTCGTTATCCTCAAACCGAACACAGTAACATTATATATCATTGTAAAGCTAAAATAATTCTCTACAAACTTCAGATTTACGGTTTTACATATAAACTTCAAACAAAAGAGCTGTAAGGGAAGGTTTTTATATAATGAAAATAAAAAAATCTATTTTTTACGTTTGCATTGATTTTGCCACAAAACCTTAAGGTTTTTGTAATAAGTGGTAATGACAATTTTTGTAGCAAATTTTATTAGGAACAAAATAAAAGCAATCCCGCTTCGATTGCTTTTTTCCTTACGAAACTGTAGTTGATTTTCTAACATACTGCAACTTTAACTTTAAGGGGGCGTAGAGCGGAAAGCTCGAGGGGGATTTTTCGGGACTTTTGGGAAAATGCACACCTTATCATAGTCTATCAACTGTGAAAAATTCAGC
This sequence comes from Neoaliturus tenellus, assembly GCA_030545055.2. NCBI lineage: Eukaryota > Metazoa > Arthropoda > Insecta > Hemiptera > Cicadellidae > Neoaliturus > Neoaliturus tenellus. Next base: position 333,732,112 of record CM061531.1, on the reverse strand, counting down.
TCCTCCGGAATTACTTCCGACACGAACCTATTTTGACTGGGCTATAACTTGTATAAGTCAATACATTTTTATAAATTATACGTTAGTGTAAAAACATTTGATGCGTGTAAATGAACGGTTCACAGCCTTTCTTCTTTCATGCGAAGAATCAAGTGCTTTTTTTACGAATGTAGTTACCGTTTTGGGAAATTAAGTAATGGATCTAGCGGATTACTAGTAGATTTAGTAGATAGTGGACACACTGACTGTATAGTCCCTAGGATAGCGCAAACGTCTCCGACTATGAGAAGCGGTCCTGTTATAAGTGAGTTATGAGATTTTCCATATTTAGCAAATCCTCGAAAGCCGTTTACCACTGCCACCAGCCACCAGCCACCAGCCACCAGCCACCAGCACCAGCCACCAGCCACCAGCCACCAGTCAACAGCTCGCCCGCCATTATCCGGTATGTTATCCGGTGTAAGGCGGACAGAGATATGACACGCAAAAGGTCGGCTATCTTGCTAAATCTCGCGCATTGCGAGACGCTCGACGGCTCTGCCTACGTCACCACGAGGCCAGGTGGTGCTTTATCGACCATTGTTGGGCTGTGGGTCACCTTATATATAATCACTATAATACGTCTATATTCTTCGTTATAATTTCTACTAGAGATCGCTCCATGGTCAAAATCCTACCAAAATGTTATAGTAGGATTCACGAAAATAGTCCGATGGGAGTCAATACATTGTTGCCAAATTTATTCTGAAACACATTTTCATACTGTATTACATATGGTAAACATAACCACAAATGGCAACATGGAGTGAGGGAGAACACAGCTGTTTTAGCTGTTTTCTTAAGGTGGGTTTTCCTAGGCGCGGAAGCGGAGGGCGGAACGCGGAGAGCGGAGTCGGCTCTCCTCTGTTCATACGTACAATAATGGTTGTGTTTTCCTATAAGCGGAGTCGGCCGGGCGGAACTCGCTCGTCCGCCCTCCTCTGCTCCAAGAGCAGAGTAGTCGGCTCTCCGCTGGCGGAATAGGTGGGTGCACGTGCTTGTTGTATTGGTTTATTTTGGTTTTTGTGGATTTTGCGTTCGTATCTTTCCAAGCAACATGAGTGTTAGTAAGTTTACTGCCTCCGATGATGAACTACTTATTGAGTTGGTTCACGGCCACCCAATGATTTGGAATTTAACAGAGAAAAACTATAAGAATGTTGCCAAGAAAGAAGTCATATGGAGTGATGAGATGCAGTAACAAAGATTCCTCCTCCTCCATTTCTTCCTCCTCATCCTCTTCCAACTGTAATAACACAGCAAGCCTGGTTTCAGCGTCCATGTTGACTTCACTATACGACTGTGAGTATACAACTGAGCATCAGTTCCGCTCTCCGCCAGAGTTAAAGGCCGCGTCTAGGAAAACACAATTCGGTTAGCTGAAGACCGACGGGCGGAGAGCCGACTCCGCTCTCCGCGTTCCACCCTCCGCTTCCGCGCCTAGGAAAACCCACCTTAAATGGTAGGCTATTACTCCTACGTTGAGCACAAGCTGAGAAAAAATGAGGAAAAGAATCATGCTTGTCTATTAATGTAGATGATTCAATATACCAGGGATTTCGCACCGGCAGCATTTGGTTGGTGCTTTGGAAATTAAATCAATATAAATCCGAGCTAATTGACGGAAATGTGGGACTTATTTCTGTGTTCCTGCGATTGTAGAAGAAAGAAAAAACAACTAATTTTAATGTGAGCATGCCACAACTAAGAACGGTCAAACCATTCGATAGAACGTTTTTTTTCGAAAACCTGCTAAAATAAGCTGCATAAGATTGCGACTGAACTAAGCATGAAACAGATCAGCTATGGTTTAATCAAAATCAATGGTTGTTAAACTTAAATTAATCGTCGATTTAGGAAAACAATTCCAGACCTGACAAAATCTCTCGTATAATACCGAACTGAACACGTACGATAGGTTTTGTCTTTGAGTTACCTAATGGTTTAACAATTAGTTTTAAATTGTCAAAAACTAACCCAGGTCCTTAACTTTACTACAAACCATTATATTCGTCAGAAATGTTAAAGATCCATAAAGCCGCATCCGCACTGGCCGAACATGTTCGCCGGACAAAGTTCTTCCGAACTTTTGTTTATTCGTTGCTAACCTTTTAGAATGTAAATCATATGGCCGGTAATTGTTCGTCAAGATTGTTTGATGATTTTTTTGTGTTCGCCGAACCAGTTCGCCACGAATGTTCGGCCAGTGCGGACGCGGCTTAACATTCACGCCTATATCTTTCACAGGCGCGCACATAAAAACTACTAAACTCTTAGTGAGATAATCACCGAAGGCGAAATGCTTCATGCTTTATCACGTTAACTAAGCAATCACTAACATCTCTGCGGAATTTACGAGTGCGCTCGTTATCTCTAGTTCGTGACGTTCCAGAGCCAACCTTATACGGAAGGTGAAATTTCGATAGAGTGAGCCCCGCATTTAAGCAAATTTATCAGATTCCCCGTAAACTGTTGCACAGCTGATGTGACGAAACTTTCCTTTTTGGTCTGTGTAGTTTAATGCCGCCAATAAAGTCCATGTTATCTCCACAGCGGGATCACCCGCGGCCTGGTGGCGGGCGTTACAAACTTGGCGTGTTTATTCTTCTTCTTGGCCACGTGTGTTATGATTGCTCTGTCCATTTTCGTCTCTAGTTTCCACGCGAAATGGCGACTACGCCAGCGATGCAAACATTATCCTTGTAAGGAGTGTTTCTAGATTCGCATATCCGCTGAAGTGGTTAACGAACGTGGAACGCTTGTTGCTAAATGGTCGGCATTGCTGTGCGCTTATATTTACGGATTCTTGGAGACTGATACGTACTTGGAGTTTTAGTGATGTTGAGTATTTTGTGAAATCTAATAGTGATGCTGGCGGTTATTATACTGTATAAGTCGCTAGGGGAAATACTGTTCTCGCAAAAAAATACACAGTGGATGATTTAGCAGAGTTGACTAACTCTTCCACTTAGTTCTTTTCAATGCTTTCTTGAAAGAGGATAGAATCGCAGATGCAAAAGCTACATAATCACATATATTGCATAGTTAGAATCGTTAGCTAACAAACAACATAAAGTTAGTCATAGAAAACAATCCGCAGCAAACAAGGGAACAAACCTACCCTACCTTGTGTAGATTTATACCTACATTCCCGTACTTCAAAAATGGCCAATGGATGAATTGAAAAACTTTCAAATTGCCTCTCCACCTCACTTTATCGGTAGCCTCTTTTTTGTATCTTCCCAGGTCTTGTCCCCCGTATTCAGCTCTTCCATCAGTGTCCTCCTCCATGTATTTCTAGGTCTTCCGACACTTTTTTTACCAGATGGTCTTCTTTGCCAACCCCTCCTGATCCTTTTTTAAAGTGTCTCACTCATCACTATTTTCTTCTTTTGATCTGCATCTCTATATGTTCTTGATTTGTCCGATGCCACAAATCTTCTTTTTCAATAATTATTTCCGGCCATCTGATTTTCAAGATCCTTCTCAAGCATCTATTTATGCACGCCTGCAATTTGCTCATATAATTACGAATATTGTTACGGCATGAATGTTCGTTGATTAGTAATAAGAAATATCGGTCAAAAATTCGCAAGAAAACCATAAATCTATTATACTACTTATTTAATACGCTAAGGGTTTTTTTGTGTTAAGAACTCCTCCTATAATTATCAACCGATTTTAAAGTTTTTGGTGTCGTTCGATAAGGCTTATGGTCTGGAGTTGTTTCCGCGAAAAATTAATGAGAATAGGGCTTGAAATAAGGGCGCTATCCACAAATTAAATTTGAAATTTCCCTATTAGAATAACATTGAGATTGGTTTGATCATTTTAAACATCCGTTAACGTACAGCTGTGGTTTTTTAGTGATCACAGATATTCACAACATTGGATTGGTCAGATTTCATTGCTTTAGAACGGAAAGTAACTTTTGTATTGTATCAAAATAAATTGCTCGATTTAGAGAAACGTGTGCACTAGTATGACATAAACTGGGTGATAAAAATCAGTCTTTAAACTACATTAGCCACTAACAATAGCAAGTTAAAGCTTTATTTACGGAAATTGACTTGAATTTCATCCAGTTTTAGACATACTCTTTTAGCCGATATGAGCTTTATGTAGTTTTATAATACGTACTCCTGAACAGCAACACTTACACGTAAACGCCCATAGAATTGCCTTGAACGGCGGTGAATACGCACTTGCCAAACGTTACACCGGTTCGCTTTAGCACCGAGGGAACACGTGGTAACCGACGATAAAGTTAACGATGTACGAAGCTTCACATCAGCCACCACCAGCAGGCCGCGTGTTGTGGTCTAGAGTTGCACAACAATGCAATGCAACATAGCAGCTGTCGACGCTTGGCTCAGCGTACCGCTGCAGACGGTGACTCAAAGGCACATCACAGCGAAACGCTCTCGGCCGTCCGGTAGAAATTGATGGGGCAGGCGATTTAGTGTAGACTAGTTTTCATCTAAATAGATGGTCGGTGGTCTTCACAGAACATTGTTTTATAAGTATGTTAATTCATTTAGTACCTACGCTATTGTTGTGGTTTAAACATATATTTATCTGCGTTGGCCTTCTGAACATAGTAGGCCTACATATTTTGCTGATTGAAATTTTAAGGGCACTTTAATACTGTGCAATTAGCTCATACAATTACAGTAACATTGGGATACAATCGCCTACAGGTATTGACGCATTTGAGATATCCTACTTAATATGCCAATGCTGCATTTTATTTTTATTAATTTTGAAATCCAATATTGTTGCAGGGCTTCAGCGTATGTAGCCTACCACCGTTGCAGGATATCCGCGATTCGTTGTTTGCCATTCAGATCGTAAGAGAACCGAAATGCTAAAACAAATAAAGCTTGCTTAAGCAATTTTCAAGGAGAACTAAAACTAAACAATTTTTGTATTTTCAATTCGCACAACCAATAAATGCAATATAATATTGTCTCCCATCAATTTATGTAGTTATACGTTTTCACATACGAATAGTTGTTTAATGCTCCTAATGTATTCCATGTTATTATAACGTCATATTTGACCCATAACAATATAAAAATAAATGTAAATAAAACGTCATTAAGTCAACATGTCTTGGACCAATTTAATCCTCTGCTTCTCCGATAGAATTATTCTTCCACGAGGTTCCCTTCAGAAACACTTGAAACATAAACATTGCGATGAGGGGCTTCGCCGTATAAGGGGGGGCAATCAATTTAAATGTCGTCCGCGGATTTGGGATGACCAGCTAATACCGGACTTGACCCCTGGCTCGGGTTTTGGCGGGCTAATGGCTGTACCATGAAGCCCTACAAGGCTGGGGTCACGTGGGTCTACGGGGGACAGGAGGTTGAACCATCTACCGGGGAAACTGGAGAGAAGTTTGATTTGTGTTGGTAACTTATGATGGTGGTGGAATAAAAACGGAGAAACGGTCAGGGCTGTTTGGAAAGGGACCGATTAGAGGTTGTAATTTTATTAAAATGGATTAATTGAATCATGAAACAAACCTTAAAAATACAAGGCATTGGCAGGGGTCTGCTACGAGGAAGGGGGGGGGGGGTGGAAACACCATTGTGGTAAAACTGGAAAAACATTACAATTGTGTAACAACTTCCAGTGGTAAGATGTGAAATGAAACGGCTGAAAATTAATTGAAATACTCTTATATAATTATACTATAGTAAGATTCACGAAAATACTCCGATGGAAATTTTAACAGCTGTGTCCCCCCCTCACCCCCTCTCGCCCTGCAACGATGTCATTTTTGTGGTTATGTTTACCATGTGTAATACATTATGAAAATGTGTTTTAGAATAAATCTGGCAACAATGCATCAACTCTCATCGGACTATTTTCGTGAATCCTAGTCTACTTCTTGCTCGAAAGCGAGCAATTTATTTTTATACAATACAAAAGTAGCATTTAGTTCTAAATCAACGACATCCAACAATCCAATATTGTGAACACAAGTAATCACAAAAAACTACACTTAAAACAAATGTACATTAACAGATGTTTAAAATGTTAAACCCAAACCTAATGTTATTCTAAAAGGAAAATTTGGAATTTAATTTGTGTATAGCGCTCTTATTTTATGTCCGATTTTCATTATTTTTTTGTGGAACTAAAGACCAAGCCCTATCCAACGACAGAAAAAACTTGAATATCGGTTGAAATTGTATAGGAGAAGTTTTTAACACAAAAAACCCTTAGCATATTAAATAAGTATAGATAACAAACAAAAACGAACAAATTAAGAAAATGGGCTCTGAAGAACCCATAAGGCAAAATTTCAGCAACAAACCTTTCATTAAAAGTAGATACTGTATCTCATTGATAACGGACACGTGATTATTCCTACAATGTCGTCTTATGCAGTTCATTTTTAGTAAAAAAGATTTTATTTATATCTCCTGAAGTTTTATATTCATTTCAAAACAGTAAGAGGATAAGATAACTTCGTGTCGGAAGGCGATTAGTTTTTTTTCCTTTTTTTTCAATAAAGTAATCAAATGCTTTGTGCCAATCATTTTCGGAAATAATGTAATCATTTGGGTCAATGGGTTTCTGCTGATTGTCTATTACGCTGAATTGAGTTCCCTGATTAGTATTCATAAAATCAAATTTCTTGTACCTCAAAAAACTTCACGGTTAGGAAAAAATCGGACATTTTAGAATATGTCACAAAACTCAAATTATGTATTCAAAAACAAGCGATTCCAAACCTTATATGGATTTTAATATTTCCCAACGCGCTTCAATAACAATTAACAGGCCTAGAAAACATAAAAATTTATGGTTTCAAAATCTAGTCCTGGGACAGGTAGTTTAGCAGGCTGTTAACGACTTCCAAATAAGGTGAATTAGTTGATCTTTCTGTCGGCGACAGCGACACTGAAGGGCCGACCTTGATATTTCGGCCACTCGAGAGCCCGTAGAGATGTAGAGATTATTATTTTGGACGAGAAGATCGATCTAAATCTAAATAAACACTGCACTATCGAGCAAAATACACAAAAAATTATGGGTAAACCATGTAGTGAATTTATTGTTAACTACCAAGAATTTTCATGATAGGTATGGTACTAGACCTACGTCTAAGCTGTATTAATTAACTGCATAGGCCTACACGACGAACACATTGATATTATAGTCGTCCTCATTTCTTCTTTTAGGAAGTTAAATAGAATTTTACATTATTTTTTGGGCTCTGAAAATGTAAATTAATTAGTACATTTTTAATCTAAATCAAACGGGCAACTTTTATATTCAGCAGTTTTACGGTGCACGACATAATATACTGGGTGTCCACCAAGTCTAGCCCTACTTTCATAGCTTTTCTGTATGGACACCATTACAGTTACATGCATCTTTCATGTCTTGTTTTCAAGGTAATTTAATCTAGTTTACCCCTAATTTATTTATTAATGCCTAAGCTCAGCTAATCACAACAATGCAGTTTACTTACAATGCAATACAAAAACAAATCGCAAAGGTCTGAAAAAAATTGCCACGACATCTGATCTCTCTCGATTTCTTTATGTATGGGTTTGTTATAGATTTTCTTTTACTCTTCCCCACTTCGGAGTATACCTATAGAAAATCCAAAAGAGAGAATAATAAATGCAGTGACGTCGATTAGTCAGGAAATTTTAACTAAAATAAAAAAAACTGTAGTAATAAAAATAAATAAAAAACATAAAAAAAGTCACCTAGAAGATTTTTAAGTGACCCGAGGACCACATAAAGGAGTCTATACGTTTGTGCATAGCTGTAAAAAACTTAAGACACTTGTTAAAACTGAAAATAAATCTTCATCATACCACCAGTTGTTTCCATACTATTCGGTTTCTTTATCAGGGCAAGACTTATGGACACCAGGTATAAATAATTAGAAAATCTATTACATACGAATATAAACTTATTCAAGGATAATGTTTTAGAAAATTATTATTTGAAAAATTAAAATAATGTTTCGTTTCAGAAAGGTAAAAAATGGTTAGTATTAAATACCATTAAATGAAAGTTAGTATTAAATAAGAAAGACTAAAAGAATTAAAATTCATAGTTTTGAGAGCTGTAATGTGTTTGTCAGTATGTAGGCTACATCTATATATCTTAAGAGAACAACGCGGGATCTCGATCAAGAATTAAGAAAGTTTACTAAATAATCTAAGTTGTAAATCGAATTAGATGTTCATACTTATGCCATTACGAAATTGTGACAATTACAAATTTTAAGAGGGGCGCTAAGACAACCAAATGTTGCCGAGCTCGTAAATTAATGTGACTCGTGTAGCTCATTTTGGGAAAGATTTATTCATGGACCCCAGCAGTAGGTGGTCTTTCATTTTATCGCTCAAGATCAAACAAATCCAGTAACGAAGGATTTCACGTTTATGCCTGAGGTTTTTATTGCACTAATAAAATATGTCCGCGCAATTCAACCAAGAAAGGTCAGATGAAATACATGTCCTAACTTGATTAAGATTTAATCTTCAAGAAATCTTTCACAAAAAAATCAATTGCAGAGAATTTTCCAGGAACAGTTCTGATTTATAACATCAAGTTATGGTCGGTGACGGCATCACATTTCATTGCCCTTTCAAATGAGCCATAAAACATCCAGCTTCTCTTAATCAGCGTTGAAGCAACTGTAAATTTAATAAATAACCGTTATGATGGGAATGGCGGAGATCTTCATAAATTGCACATTATGTGCAATTAAAATAGATGAAGCACTTATAAATGAAAGACTTTTAAAGCCCATCTGATATGGTATAAGCTTCGGCTGGTAACCTTTATTTTCAGTGTTCAAATTGGCTTGTAACTTTCTCGAATTGTTGAATAGTTCAACAAACGTCGTAAAATATGGAGATGCAATTGTTGTGTGTTTGATTTTGAGATTTCTAGTCAAGAGCTTGCTAGTGGTGGTTTCACGTACTGTTACACAAAAATCTTACACAGAAACATGAATAAAAATGAGAAAATCACAGGCAGCGGTTTAATTTGTTGAGGCGAGAAATCCAAACGTGTGAAACATTCCATCATTAATAAAATTCAGTCACAAAACAATAGACCAAGTTATTCTTGAATATTTGAAACCTATAAGAGAATTTGTTCAAGACGTAAGTAATGATGCTATGCAGCAGATTAGGTTGCCTTACAATTAAATTAAAACAAATACAAATTTTTGTAGATATAAAGGAACATAAATCAAGTTTAAAAAGGAAATAGCTATTTGTGTAATAAGAGCGTAAAGTACGTCATTGCCACTCGAGAATTGTAGATGACGGAAAAACAATTTGAGTGCGGAAATGACTATTTGCGCTCGTAATACACACAAGATTTTTCCTACCAACATAATTGTTACATATTACATTATTTATTGTATACAAAATGTCATTTAGATTATTTTTGATTTTTTTTCTGTCGGAGCATAATGTTAAATATCAAACATAACCTCAAACTAAAAAGGAAGCAATTACAACAATGAATAACAGCTGTAGCATGATTTGTAATAACAGCTGATTTAAAATTGCTGTTTGTTCTATAGCGTGCGGTAAAGAATCATTGCCGCTCTAGAGCGGGAAAGAAACGGAAACCGGAAATGAACTGTTTTGCATAGGGGTTACAGGTGTGGCAATGCAATTATTTCCATGCAGTGGTAGGAAAATAAAATCGTAAACCTCGTCTTGATGTTAGTACCTCTTTTTTAATACCCAGTCCTAGAGGTAGGGCCTATACACAAAAATAGTCACAAGGAAATTAACGATTTAAACGACCGACCGCCGACAAATCGCAACCTGCACGACGTGTGACTCTACCGGCATCTCACAATGGCAACAAATGAGATCGGAATGCGAGCGTTCAAATGACGCAAGCGTTCAAATGTCGTGCGTCGTGCAGCGCGGCGCGGCGTTGTGACGCGGCGCGGCGTTTAACGCGGCGTCAACGCGACGTCATTACTGCCGCATTGATTAGCGCTTCAATGTGGACAGACATCAATCATTCTTTTATACGGCCGAATCTTATTATGAACGGCATCCTTGTGCCACTTGTAGCTGTCGGATTTTGTTTAGCATCGGCAGATCAAAAGAGAGGCTGTTGGTTTGTGTAGCAGATGCTTTCAAAGTGATGCAGGATGCAAAGAGGTCATATGGGTTAATTTCAGCGAATTTCCCTATAGGGAATACGCTATTACGGTAGTAGCCATGGTAAGGCCTAGGCAAACCTAGGTACTCATTGATCACCCTATGGGGTTTATGGGGAAAATGAAAAGAACACCATAACTTGATAGACTAATATTCGGAATGTAAATTCACTAGGTAGGGTTTAACTGATATTTGCTTACAACACCCATGCGGCGGCAAACCTACATACTCACCCTCATTGTGTTTATGGGGAGAATATGATATCTCAAGATCATTAGGAAATTCGCTGAGTACGCAGGTTTGCTGCGACGGGGGTATTATTCACCCCTTTTCGCCCTCAAAAATCTGGTAACCTACATAGACGAATAACATATTGACTAGTCTAGACATAGTAAAAGCATCTCTAAAAAAATAAAAGAATACCTGAATAAAGATACATAAGATTTTTCTACAACTACTGCCGGAACAACATCATTAGAGACGGAAAGACTGAACTTCTCCGGAGAAGAGTCTCTTCATCTTTGAGATGAAACTAAATCGCTAAAGTACCAGCAATAAGAGCTGCATTATAGTGTCTGAGATTAAATGAAACGATTACTAGAAAAACTGACGAAGATTTTATCTCGTTCTGAAGATGGGAAATCTTAGTAGTTGGCCGTTTGCTCCATAAAAATGTTAGTTGCCGTCACCGGTTCCATCTTGAGAAAATATAATGGCCTGAAACCGGACCATACAAGCTGCTGCCGTTTGACCGGGATATTAATTAATGACGCTCTTACCGGATCAAACTTATATGGTAAACTGACTTGGAGGAATTAACGCATCGGTGTCGAAAATCAGTCAGAAAATTAACTTATGTTAACAAACAATACTGTGTATACTTTAATAGGAAATGACTTGAAAATATAAGAAAATTGACTATGAAAGATAGTTAAATGTCAGGCAATTATAAGAATTAAAGCCATAGCCAAGCGTAAAAAGATTACTACATTCAAGGATCATAAAATTAGTAAAGTGTATAGCCCGTACAGAAAAAATTGAAGACATAAATGTAGACCAAGCTAACCAAAATGTAGACCAAATTTAAATCACTAAATAAATATTTGATGAACGAGAACGATTGTGGGGGAAATTAAATAATAATCCACATCATAAACGACACTCTTGATCCAACTCTGACATTTATAAATCACGTGATCTCTCCTGGAACGGTGTACGATCATCGCTGTTCACCGACCGCGGAGGTCGTCACCGAAGATTGCATTTCAAACAAGATCTTACTCTATGGCATATTGCACGCCGCGCACCAGTGACGTAATCATCAGCTGGGCTGAGGTAATGCACATGCGTCCACACACACGGATTGCTCTGTGGTCGCCCCGTGATGACTTCATACTCTGTGGCGACCGCAGCCATTGTTTCGGCATCATTAAAGCTTGAATGGTCTCCATAGTGGTTAGTAAGATTTAGTAGACTGCACATCACGGTTATGTGATTCCTTTTAAAAAGCTTTTGATGTATAAACTTGCAGTACTGTATATGAAAATAGAATCTACAGGAAGGGGGACTTTACTAAAACGCTAAGGACTCGAAACAGAAGCCGATTAAAATGAACGTTGTGCTATGACAGGTAATAAAACACCTACTTGGAATGTACTATACAAAAGACAGGATCGAGTTTAGATACTTTCTTGAAACACCGACGCACTCAATGATGAGTATTTTAAAGTTAGGTATGACTGAAGGGTGAGTGTAACGTGTGTTGGATCAGATGAGGTGTATAGCTTTGTTACTGACTGATAGCAGCTGATTCATTTGTCAGGATCATTAATTAATAGCCCAATGATCAAAGGCAGCTGGGTCCACTATTGAACCATCAAAAAGCGTTATCCTTTCTCAGGATCGAACTGGCAACCTTCAGATTTAAAGGCGAGCTCTGTACCACTCAGCTATTGAGCCAGTTTTAGTAGTTCAAGTGCAGACACCAAACTACTATTGAGAGTACTGTGATGTATACAGATTCATTTACGTACTAGGTATACAATGCAGTTTTCTGCTTGCAATATTGAGCGGAGCGACTATTTTTAAAATCAATAATAGCAAATATGTTATAGGTAATTCAAGTGAGCTCGTTCGCTACGCTCACTTGCCAACAGAGTTTGGCTCGTTCGCTGCGTTCACTCGCCATTTTTTGTCAGCTCATTCGCTAAACACACTCGATGCCAGATTTAGGTTGTTCGCTGCGCATACTCGCCACAAGTCTGTAATACTGTAATATTTTTTCAGTACGCAGGTTTGCTGCGACGGGGTATTATATGTTTACAAGATATTAAATGGTACGTCGTCCAAGATTTGCACCTCCTCTCCGTAAATGTGGCATTCCATTCACGTACAAAGGTAAAAAAGTACTAAAATAAACAAAACAACAATTTCACATAAAACTACTGTATTCACAAACAACTGATAGTAACAGTCTGCAGTTAAATTTGATCCTCATAACAGCTGTATACGCGACACACGGTAAACAAACCAAAGAAAATATTTCTTCTATTAAAATAACATAGTAACTTTAAAGGTCCGTAGGGCAGAACCCTTATGTCCGATTTGGACCATTTCAGATTTATACCTTTGCATAGATGGTTACTATGACCGAGCAAAATTTCGTGAGGATCACTCCAGCCGTTCAGGAGGAGTACGGCCAGAGTGAAGTATAGGAGCTCCGCTCAATGACCTCTCCAAGCCCGGTAGATTTGTTTACGCAAACTCTGCAATGTTATTCTGCAGTTCGGGCGATTCCCCGCATTACGTGACATATTACCGCGTTGACGGAAGCGCTGATTATCAAATGTCATCGACATCACGTTCACGTCGCTATCATCGTCGAATCCTTCACCGTTAAGTTTATCGATGTAACACGTATGACCTCCAATGGTCGCGACATGCATGTAACCGTAAAACTGACATGTAAACCAACATGATATGGATTGATACCAGTTGTCTAAGCTTGAATTTTATAGGGAAAATGAAAAAGGTGAAAGCAACAAAACGTACGAATTTGTTCGGGCAATACAGTTTTTTTTTGTTTGGCCAATGACTGAAATTAAGTGTATAAACTAGATCTAGAGTACTACTTGCAAAAAAATAACACTACATGTTTCTTTGAGCTGAAATAATGTTAAACATACCATTTAAGTCCCCTTATTTTCTTAATAGATAAAAATAGGGTATATAGTAAACTGAGATATACATCAGGTTGGCCCAAAAGTCTCACTCATGATGTTACAGTAATTATTTTATTAGGTTGTAAAAATTACTCCTTAACACTTAATGCTCCAATTTTTTACCAAATTGTAAAGAAAAGAGTAATAAATACCCCCGTCGCAGCAGACCTGCGTACTCAGCGAATTTCCCATGGAATTTCAGATTATTTACTTTCCCCATAAAAACACCATAGGATCGAGTATGTAAGTTTGCTGCCATGGGGTGTTGTTAGAAAATCTAAGTTAATCAATAATTGGTGAATGTAAACACAAAATTGTATCAAGCTATATGATTTTTTTATTTTCCCCATAAACCCCATGGGGGTGAGTATGTAGGTTTGCCGCCATATGGGTTTTGAAAGCAAGTATAAGTTAAACCCTATCTAGAAAATGTACATACTAAATTTGATTAAGTTATGTCAACAAATAAGCAAGGTATAGAGATTTCTTGATTTCCCATAAGAATAACATGGAAAACATATTTTTGGATTTTCCCCGTAACCAGTTATGCTAAAATAAAAATTCAAAATACCAAATTGTTTGTTTTTTTGAGCTCTTTTAAATGGTTTTAGTTAAAATTGATAAATTTTGAAAACTGAGGTCCAAAAATGCCAAAAACCCATTTTTGACCCCTTTGAAACCCCATAAAACCCCGTTCCCATAACCCGATGACGCTGATTCGCGAACTCATGAAAATAGACCTGGTCTTACACCTTCATACCAAATTTCATCAAAATCGGAGATCCCCTTCAAAAGTTATCAGTACCACGGACACATAGATATATAGATAGATATATAGATAGATAGATAGATATATAGATAGATATATAGATATATATATATATATATATATATATATATATATATATATATATATATATATATATATACATATATATGAAAATGAACGGACGGTGTTTTTGGCTTCTGGGGACCTCAAAACAAAAAAGTATCATGGTCCCGGGCTTAGGTCTTACCATGGCTACTACCGTAATAGCGCATTCCCTATAGGAAATTCGCTAACAAGGTTTTTATTTTTTGTGAATTTAGTCAAAGATATTGAGCCCTTTCCTAGGGCCACATTGGACTTTAACTGTAGAAATTTCGTGTTGAAACCTACGTGAATTCAGATCTATCTTGCACTGTTTCAGTCTTTCTCAGGTGTAATTCCAATAACCCTTAAGAGCCCATACTTAAGGGAGGTAGAATTTGTTTTACAAGATATTCTATTGTGTTTAAGAACTCATTACAATAGTTTTAATTTCATATCTTATTCTGTCAGATTCGTCAAGAGTTTTTTCCCTTTAAACAGATCTTCCCATCATCCGACGTCAGTTCTCACTCCGGACTGACTCAGTAGCCGTGTGTACGAGTATGAGATGTCCCAGTACCACCGTCGACAGTCATCCGTCCGCCGCGTCAACCGTCCCGGTAAAAGCATTCCTACAGGATAATGATGATGATACCGGCGGCGATAGGTCATCTACTAATGGAGTCTTCCTGGTCTACTCGTGTTCCGCTACTGTTCGGTATGTTGCGACGATAGCGGCCGGCTAGCCGATGGGGCAGGGGATAAACAGACACCAGCAAGTGTGTAGGATTTACCTGCGGTGGATCTCCAATTCCTGAAATCTTTATGAAGGAATTCATATTATACTCGAAAATCGCACTGTTAGCAAGTGCGCAATGTTTCCCGTCCAATGACTTTTTTATTTTTTTCTTCCCCTTGAGGGTTTTGGCCACGAGGAAACGATTGCTGTTGCTATAATGGTTGGGATAGGAAAGACCCAGTTTTCGCATTTCAGTTCCTATTTTATCCTTGTGGAGATTTTTTACAGCTACTAGCTGATTTATGTGTTACTTCTTTAACTTGTGGTACAACAAATTTACCAAAGTGCAGCGCCCTCTGGCCTGGCGAGTGAGCGAAGCGAACGAGATCATCTTAATAAGGAAGAAAACGAGTGAGCGTAGCGAACGAGCTTTGTATGGGAAAGAAAAGTGACGCTTAATAATTTAATCGGTACCATGGAGTGCTCTGGTACAGAATTGCTCGGTCACGCTGGTACTTTTATGTAATAATCTAGCGATAGACGATTAAATGTTTAATATTGCCACAGAAAAATGAAACGATATCGTTTCCATTTTCTGTGATATTGCACATAGACGCTCAAATCCTTTCAAATTTTCTATTCTAATCGCATCAGCGAAACATGATCATGCGCTAAACTAAATATTATAAAATTAATTTGGAATAAAAGAAGGTTAGAAAGATTATTTTTAAACGCCGATTGCAAACAATAATTATCAAAATAATGATGTTCCGAATATTTCTTTTTAAGTAACACAACAAAATTTGTTAAAATTGATTGTAGTCCCAATAATGCCAATGTACTAGTCAACCCCTTTAGTCGGAATATATCCTCGTAGTCCCCTATTAATCCTATCCAAACTGCATTACTACTACAAGAAATTATGCATGAACTATATAATTTGCACAACGAGGGTAAAAAATAAACAAAAAACTACACAACTTAGTCGTTACAACCGAGAACGAAACTTGTAGTCATTAGTCTAATATGTATACGCAACCTTCCTTTACGCCCACAATCTCTGGGTGCATTAATTTATGCAAATATCGCGGTACATGTGTGAGACGAATCGCTATAACCTCGACATGCGGGTTCTGTCCACCTTCCGTGACTAACGGAGACCGCCGCTCCCGCGCGGCAGAAAATCGCGGAGGCAGCGCGCAGAATTATGCGGCCGATTACGCATTCATGTCGCTCAGAAAACGCGGCGTTGAAGGCTCGTTGCTGGATTATTATATACGTGTAAATGCAAATCCGGCAGACGGACAAGGAGCGTAATTGGCAACCCTGCTCGCATGTTGGCAGCCCTGCATGATATATTGGCAGCCCTGATTACTCTCGATGGGAATTCTGCGAATAGACCAACGAGGTTAAATAGATATAGAGTGCTCACCAGATAGGGAAAAGTGTCCCTTTTTGACTGGCGCCATGTTACCCACGATTCCCGCCGTTTCCTTGGTAACCAGTCCTTTGTTTACACTTTTCCAACAGTAATTTACCATTTTACCCACACCTATCCGACGTTCCTAGGGTAACCAACTTCTACTCACAGATCATCAAATCAAAATAATTTTAAAACAAACAACAAATAAACATAAGTTTTAAAAATACCATCAGTAATTTTTGAAGCTTGTAGCGACCTATCACATTTGCTAAAATTAGTAACCAAGGAAACTAGAGAAAAGTGTGGGATGGTTGTCAAGGAAACGGCAGGAATCATGGGTAAAATGGCGCAAATCAAAAAGGGACACAAAATTAACATGTGATGAGCACTCTATATCTATTTAACCTCGTTGGTCTAGACTATTCGCTATTTACCCACTCTTAATACTGCATTCACTAGCAAAATGTCTGGTAATCATGGAAATAATTAACTTAATTTTGCGATTACAATATCAATAAAAAGATTAATATTTTCTATAAAATGTAAAACGCTAAACACAGAATTATACCTAAGCAACTAACACAGTTTAAAACTCACAAGAAACGTTTTGTTCACTACCTTGCATTGAAGCTCTGTAAAATGGTTTTCAATAGGCAAATTCTTTTGAAATATGTGCAGTTACGACTAATTTAATTTTTTTCTCAGGTTTTCATCTGAAAATACTGAGGTGGCGGTGCGTTATAGAGGTGGTAAAGATAACTTTTAAACGTCAATTTCGAAGCAATAAACTTAGCTTGGTTACTTCTTTAAGGATATAACAGTCGCGCATTCTGGATTCTCTTCATTCTTCTGGCGTTTGTTTTTCTCCGTGCAACCGTGTGCCGCATGGGAATCTACGATTCACAGAGCGAAAGAGACATAAAGAACGCATTATTTTCACAGACGGGCTTTAAGAGCCTTAAGGCTTTAACTGATGGTCTTCATACTATTGGAGATCTAGTATTTTTTATTTTGAGATTTTTTCAAGTAAAATCAGCCATGATTAAAAATGATTAAAATTAAATATACTAATACGTCGTCTCTTAGCAACAGCCAATAATATAAATTTCAAAATATGGATGCAATAAGAGATCAAATTAAAAAAAATCAACTACAATTACAAATGGAAGCAAAAACATAAAATTATTAAAACGAGAGTTGAAACTTACAGATATACACTGTGGACACATTTGAAGTTCCTAGCAAATGTTATTTGGAAACAATACCTAAACGGTTCATTAGCTGGAAAACTACTCAAAAGCATTATGTGAAAAAGAAATAACGACCGTATTCACAGCTAATGTAACCATAGAAACAATAGTTTTGTTATGTGGTGAAGTACGATTAACGAGAATTTTTAGTTTTGTCATTCAAATACACCATTTGTAAAATGACAGACTGATGTTAGAAAGACAGACAACTGAACTGACAATTCCAAACAGTGAAGTCATGCGAGACTGTGGCATTTGAAAAACAGTAATGAAACGCTACCGGGATGATGAAAAATTAAAACAGCAAGAAAAGGTAGAGAAGATTCCTATACTGTATTTATGATGGGGCTGGGGAAGCACAGAAAACAATTTATTCTACAGCGAAAATAATTCTGCTATTAAATAAATTGAATGTTGAAACTAATTCTAGGCCATTGTCAGGTAAGGAAAACTCACTTTATTCCTCAGTTTAACTTCACAAATCATTTTGCATAGTCAAAGCCACTGAGTGAATCTAGGTTGATAGACATTAATTAAAGCCCCAAGCGAATGAAGGGTCAAACTGATAAGTTTTGAGAGATTGAGGTTCAAGTTCAAAATTCATTTTGCGGCTTATGACAAAAAACGTTGTACATTCATTACATTTTAGTAAAAACGTTCAGAAGTAGTATATAATATAATGTAAATGTATGTTTTTCATAGTTATTTAAGCTTTCCTAGCACTTCACCCCTTGTCCACTGAAGTTTGATATTTCTTTGTTATAGTTTTATACCTACTTTCCATAGAAAGATCATTTCTAAAATTACTCTAAAAAGTACACATACGCTAAATATCTACACGGTCAAAGTTTGTTCAGTTAATGTAAAGAAAAAATTAACTGGACGTGGAATGAGGACAATATTGAAGAAAACTGGTAAATGGATAGCAATAAGGTAGCAATAAACTGTTGTTTACATCTAGCAGTTGAATTTAAGGCTATGCTGCACTAAGCTTTTTAGGCTCTGTTAAGCACTTAAAAGTTGGATTTAAAATCTCTCTATCTATTACAGAGTTCTAGGTCTGGGATTCAGTGCAATTAGCTTCTTCATCCAGCAAGATAACTCAATTTCCTACAAATGTCAGCCTCCTCATCCACTAGGGGCTGCGACTATTCAATTTGATTAACAATGGCTTCATCTTGGTTAAGAGTCATCTTCACCCCTGGGCCAGTAGCCCATTGTTGCGCAGTAGGCAATGTTAACCATACGGCTTTTAATGCAAAACATGGTATGTCATTTCCCTGTTTCGGACGCCGTTTTTTCAACCGATTTTCTTTAAACTTGGTGAGTGTTTAGTTGAAAAGTTATATTAGACCCCTCATATCTCAAAATTTTGAAAATTTAACAAATATTACTCTCTGTGACGCAAAGTAACTCGATTTTCCTTAGTAATACCGTACTGTATTTGTTTAATTTTTGAAAATTCGAGGTATGAGGGGCGTAATATAACTATTCAACTAAACACTTACCAAGTTTAAAGAAAATCGGTTGGAAAACGGCGTCCGAAACAGGGGAATAAAATACCATGTTTTGCATTAAAAGCCGTACATTGCCGACTGCGCAACAATGGGCTACCGGCCCAGGGGTGAAGATGACTCTAGGTGCGGTGCCGGTGCGCCAATCTTTATTCGCTCGGATCATTTGTATGCCCATATAGTAATCAAATATACTAAGCCCCTCGGGACGAAGTTTGCTGCCACACAAATCACCATCATTAATCCTATGATGTATGCCGTATCTTGTGTTTTATAACTTTATCCACGAGCGATTTACGGGCTATATTTAATTAATGTATTTTTAATGGCTCATTAGTTCTACACGCTGAGTAACGGTTGTAATTAAGGTCTAACCAACACAGTCCGCTTCGTGTTTCGCTTGCGTTCGGTGTTAATAGTTTTACTTAATGATTTTTATGAATTTGGATGAAAAATGCTGAAATTACAAAACCAAAGGTGAAATTGGGATTTATATTTAATTATGTCATAAATGAAGGTTACGTATTTTGGAAAGTCCATTTGGAAAATAGTTTTTATTCAAAATAATTTACAGTGCTAATGTTACATTAATTTATATGCTGTGAAAACGATTTTTTCTGTCACAACACATTACGAGATACTGTAATAACTTTATTGTCAAGATATTCAAAAGATTGTATCTTTTTCACATTCATTGGGGCACTTTCCAATATTTTAATGAATGAAAATGTTCTCCGCTGAATAATGATTACCGTTTGACAACTTAAAAAAAAGACCAATGCATAAAACTATGAATCATTATTAAATTAAACTTGAACTCCACACTAGACGACTAGACTAGTTCATTGGCGGGTGAGATACCGTCCAAAAACTGAAATTGTCTCTTCCCAAACCCTCTCGATTCCCTACTCGTGAGGTTTCGCGAATGAAAAACTAAATGTGGATCTGGGAAGGAACTTGATTAGTGTGGAATTCTTGTCCTTCGTGTTACGTTATTTAAGTGTTTACTTAAAAAAATTATGTTTAATCCGTAGTTCGTCTGCCCAAAAAAAATAATTATCAGTCAATCATTTAATACGTAGAATGATAAACATAGGCCTAATACCAATTCCTGATATAGTTACATATATCAGAAACCGTCCAATAACTAAACCGTCTAAAATAGTGAAACCAGTCCGAAAACCATTTCACAACTTGGAAACTTACACGAGGAGAGTTTATCGATAGCGCTATTATCTGCAAGAACAAGTTGTCCAACAAATCGGTTGATAATTTATATAATAAGGCGGTGGTGCGCGGTGCAGGCGGCTATACGCGACTGTGTAAGGTGTATTGGTGTATACGGTCAAGTAGGTTAGTGTGATGAGTCACCACATTGTTGCCACCAGATGGCTATGACGTCACATGCGCGGCGGAGACCGCCGATCCGCCGGCATTGTTGCGGTCAGCTGACTGGTTCGCCTGATAATGTTGGGATCAGCTGATATTATACGGATTAGCTGCTATTGTGATCGCCTCGTAATGTTATAATCAGTTATGACATTGTTTCGGTCATCTGATATTGTTGTGGTCACCTGATAGTGGAGTTATAAGTTGAAGTTAAATGTTTAATGTTGCTGCGATCAATCGGCTTTGTTGCGACCAGCTGAATTTGTTGTGGTCACCTGATAATGGAGTTAGCTGATAATGTTGGAGCTAGCTGATAAGATTGCAGTTATCTTGTAATTTTGAGATCAATCGGCTTTGTGGAGATCAGATGACTTTGTTGTGGTCACCTATAATGGAGTTAGCTGATAATGTTGGAGCTAGCTGATAAGATTGCAGTTATCTTGTAATTTTGAGATCAATCGGCTTTGTGGAGATCAGATGACTTTGTTGTGGTCACCTATAATGGAGTTAGCTGATAATGTTGGAGCTAGCTGATAAGATTGCAGTTATCTTGTAATTTTGAGATCAATCGGCTTTGTGGAGATCAGATGACTTTGTTGTGGTCACCTATAATGGAGTTAGCTGATAAGGTTGGAGTTATAGCTGATAAGGTTGCGATCATTCGGCATTGTTGCGGTCACCAATGTTGGGTATCCGATGATAATCTTGCTGTGATCTCACATTGTTGCTATCAGCTGATTAGGCTGTAGTTGTGACAGCTACTATCAGCTAACAATGACGATCAGCCTATTTTGTTTAGCCTATTTGTGCGACCAGCTTGGTGAGACATTTATTCATAGTAAATCTGAAATAAGAACACCCTCAAATTATAACGAATCAGGTTTTCTTTTGTTTATTGAACGAATAATCTCCTGACTTACATTTTGTAATTTTATGTTTTCAGTATATAAGAGCAGAATGAGCGGTTGTGATACATAATTATGTTGATGATAACTTTAGTTATTTCATCTTGCACAATTATTTACATTGTATTCCTATAATATCGGCAATGTCCACATCTGAGACCACTTTTTCATGTCGATCCAAAGCAAATAGCGGCAATACCACGTTGAACTTTTAATTTCACTTATTCACAACACTTCAAAATGACAAACCTAGCGTTCCCCAACACACCGCCGAAAGATCGCTCAAATACGGTAATTACCGCAAAACCATGCAACAAATTAACGTAGGTACAAATTAACTGTATAATGGGCCGCGGCATATTGCTGTAACCTCGGCTCTCGGCGCCAGCTGCCGGAGTTGCGGAGGTCGGGCGTAAACGAGAGATAAATTATCTCGCGGAACGGCCGCCTTTACGAGCGCATTTGCCCGCGTATTGCAAACTATTTTACGCGTCGAGTCCATCACGTTTACGCAGTTTACCCGCTTCACGGCGGTAAAAAGGGGAACGTTCACTTTACAGGTGGGAAATGGCGGAGTCACCAGTGTGAAGTTTATTAGCAATTCGCATAACTGAGTAAAAAATTACGGTGAAAGTTAATAATGTTGTGTTTATTTGTACGCTAATGGTTTACTCAATATTGTTTAAAGGGTAGGGATGGTTCTATAGCTATAGCCCCAACCACTGGAAGATCAGGAATACAACAGAGTTCTCGCTGTTCTTAGTATCAGCGTCCCTGTCGAACAAGCTGAGTTTAAGGGTTTAAGCGCAGAGAAATCAACCTCTTTCCTATGAGGTTTAGGACTACCGGTATGTGGAATTGTTGTGAACAGGTTCTTGTCCTTATTTCTTTCATTTAGGAGATATTTTAGAAAAGAATGGTCTTGCTTTCTTAGATTTAACTGCAACCTTTGTCACCGTCTGAAAGAGTAAGTTATGAATCCTTTCAACTCCACGTCATGCGATGTACCGTACTTGATTGTTGTCGGTATTTGAACCTTTTGAACTGGAGTACAAGACACCCGCCATAACACGGTAAGTCTCTACGCACGCAGTATTCGACTGTTCATACGTGTGAAGTGTGAATTTCTTGATTGTTTGATGGGAGAGAATTGCGTTCATAGAGCAATATAATGAATATATCGATGGTTATAATTGAAAAGAGTTTTGCATTAATTGCAAACACTCGTTTGGACATTATAACAGGCATACTGATTTTATTATATATTTGTAAAGAGGCTAATTGCTATACAGTTGCTTGAATACAAGTTTGAGATTAATGGTAAATGAAAGCAGAATGCCAGATGTTTGAAATGACTGGCCAAAGAACGAAGAGAATGAATCATCTAGCTATCTTAGAGATTGATGGTCGAGCACTAGTACGAGAAAAAATAGTAATGTGACTCATCACATTAAGTAATAGTATCCTTAGAAAAACATGTTTTACTTCCAATTTATTATACTTTCACAGTTTGACCGTTTACCATAATATTATGTAAACCATTTTCATAACTGTTTTAAATTCCCAACGTCTACTGCAAGCACAAGGCGCAGTGGTATTGTTAAACAAACTAGGAGCGCCCTGCTCGAATCCATTTTCTCCGGTCTTTAGGACAAAATATACGCAACATTTGAAATTTGTTTTGGAAATTTCAAGTTTTTTAAAGACGCAACACATAACGATCGTTTCGTTTTCGTGCTTTTTACACTGTGGTATAACTCAACCATGTAATATATCTCGTGAATTAAAACCCAGTAATCATTATTCTGCCTATATAAGGTTGAAAAGGTATTTTTAAATATAAATTTTAGAAACTCTTCGCTGATTAAAGCTCCGCATTTTCAACCATCCAAGCAAAAAATGATCAATTGATGAACACGATTTCTTTCTTTCAAACAACCCACACGTTTAACACGCTAAAGGGAATTTAGTTTACAGCTTTTGTCACGAGAGTTAGCACTATTTTGGAAACAGTGCAGCCAACACTACTAATTTTTATAATTAATGAATTACTAAGATACTGCAACACAGTCCTCTCAAATTTGGAATGTTTTCTTTCAATTTACAAATATTTAAATCTTTTATGTTGGTAAGTCAACAAAAATCAAAACATGCTGTGGTATAGAATAATTTAAAAATAATTTCATCCTAATTCCATTGCTGTATATAGTTCCCCTATTGAGTTATGTATGATCTGCTGACTTTTCACGTATGTAATTTTTACACAAACAGGTGGCAAACCTCCAGCGTTGGACTCCTACAACGAAACGTAGTCGACTAGCCGCTAAAAAAGTCCTCTTTCGCATTCGGACACCAGCCTAGAAGAGCTAATCGCTACACCTGCACTAGGTTTATTCCGTTTATACTTTGGGTTTCGCCCATTTACGGCTCACTCCTGATATAGTTCACGTTTCCTAAGATCTACGACAGCGATCCATGGACGTAAATAGCATACATTGAATCTACTAATTTCAAAATCTTCTCGAGATCTAAATGGGATGTTCCATCTTCACACCAGTGGCCACACTGTACACGGTGGCGCCAGCTACGCCGCCGGCCGCGGTAACCCTACACCCTGCATCACGGCTCAAGGCGACTTCTGTATTGACCGCTGTTCCGCCCCAGACCACAGCCACACTCCTCTCCACTTCCGCCGTTCCACGTCTATAATTCCGTTTCCGGCCGTCCTCGCCCAACAGTCAACATCTAGTCCAAGGTTCCCTCTGTCACGCGGCGGTGTCAAATTTTGGCTAGAAAGTTGAGTTTGGTAATAGTTTTTGGACAGCGATGGTATTCCTTGGTCACTGTTTTTTCTTTACAATATTGCTTTATCGCAGATAGTCTTCTTTAAGGTGGACTGAGACTGAGCAAAGAAAAGTGGACTTTGTAAAACCATTCTTGAGCTTTATTTAACACTTTATACGGACGTTTCCAGCGAATATGTTCGTCGTTTAGATTCATTTTGTTTTCATTAGAGGTAGACATTCAACAAACGGGTGCATATTTATGATCACCAAACAAAACATCACGTTCACTGTCAACATACGATTCAAGGATTGTCAGTTGGAATAATGTTCGAAGGAGGACACGAATATGAACGAAAGATGATTTCACAGAGTGTCTACGCACATTTTTTGCCTCAAGTAATTTTTTTCTTCCACAGTTCGGGATCTCTCGAAAACAAACCACTACATCCAACTGTCAGGTTGAGAATGATAGGGTGGACTAGTATATAGCCATTGGAGCTGCGAAACAGTCCACTTCATCCACCAGGTTCGTCAAACTCAATGCTGAAACGACCACAACGCTGAATATCCTGAACGACCAAAGTGGATGAAATGTTCATTTGTGAACTAAACGAGGATAAGACGACTTACAACCTCTTCACTCTAGTACTTCTTACCCACGTTTGATCGCACCCCGCGCGTTAGTCCGCTAACAACGTGTCAAATACTGAGGTCATACACCTTACAGGATTAGGCCATTTAAAATCCGCTGCTGTCCAGTGAAAAACAATGGCGTTTCGCGGAACCGGGACCATTAGCTTCTTAACAGATTTTATTTCTTATTTATCCCCCACCCGAGCGTCGCCGCGGTCACCTACCGTGTGTTGCGCCGCATTCCCAAATAAAGGACGGTCGGCGGCGCGCGGCCATTCCACCCGACACATTTTCAATCAGAAGAATTCCCAATCAGACTCGCATCCGAAACCAATTATTCACTAATGATACTTTCCCCCTTGTTCTTGCCCATGGGAACCGAAAAGAAGGCATGCGCACGATGCTAATGCGCTGTACCTTCACTCCGCAAATGTCGGAATTCGGGCTGCATAATGCGACAGGCCGATGTTATTTTTTATCGAAATGAATATTTAAAGTATTTCTGGTGAGTGTTAAATACAACCTGAAATCTTGGTTTATACTTTATTTTAGGTCATAAAGGAAGTTTTTACCTTTTTAAAATTTCCACTAACTGAAAGCGCTGATATTCTCCACATTTCATTAGGCCTACATTATTTTAAGGTTCTTGTAGCATTTTCGATGATGAGCTATGCTCAAGCATGATTATTGAAATAAACATCAATGATGTATGAGTTAATTGCACTTGCAAATTATTTCTTCAGTTACGTTTCTATAGTTACATTTAAAACGAATTTTTAAAATTCGGATAGTGTGGAATACGAAAAGGATTGTTTCCTCTATTAGATCTATTCCAATCGCATTTTCAACTAAATTTTTGGCACAGTAGGCTATGAATACATGTGTATTGCGAACAGGAAAAGGTGCCGATTCCTGAAAGTATCCATACACTGGTGAAGATTTTTCATTGATTTTTCACCATGGTTGCACTTTTACAAGACATTTTCGTTTCGATAACTTTGATGAACATAAACAGATGTGAAAATGGCGGAACTGGAAGTAGAAAAACCTGGTAGAAAACCTGGTAGAAAACCTAGTAGAAAAACCTGTAGGGCCACAGCGTTGCTAACACAAACGAACTTAGACGAAAGGCGTTGGGTGCTTGATACAGTCATCGAAAATAATAAAATTTGAAGTAAAGATGTAGGTCTATCAACCAATTGATGCAAAGTATGACGGTATGTATTTCACTAGGTTATTAACGTTTCTGCAAATAAGATTTATGCATTTTTAATTTTAACAATGAGACAATTCCGTGTAGGCACAGAGTAAGGAACCTTTACAGGTTCTTTACTCTGTGGTGTAGGCCTCCTTCCGCTGCAGAAGTGCAGAGTCCGCGCGTCGCTGACCGCTGCTCCAGTAAGTTACAGTTCTCGGCGGCGCGGGCAGATGGCGCGCGGATCGCGGCAAGAAACGCGGCGATCGCCGGATTGATGGGTTTCCGGGCAAATCGCGGATATGGAGGTAGGTTTCCCGCTACAGCCACGCCGGACCGGCCACCGGATACCGGGAATCTCCGGCGGCGGCGGCTCGCCACCTGGTCGGCGAACGGCGGTGTCCATCATGAAGTCATCATCATGACTGACAAATCCGCGAGTGATCCACACTGTCTCGAGTAACATCACAGAAAAAGGAAACTATCGTTTTATTTTTCTGTGGTAACATTAATCTCCACCTTAGTTAAAGTAGGTAACTCTATTGGGATTGGATTGGAACCATACCATTGAGTCATTAAGTTCACTACGTGGAAAGACTTCTCTTAATATAGCCGTCATTCAAACTGACAAACAGTGCAGCAAACATGACTCTACCAGGGGCTTTACGAAGTTATATATCCTAGGCCGCGTCCTGGTCTATTTACACAAGACTGGGACCAAATAAAAGTCATTTGAAAACATACAGAATTAAAGTATGTAGGTTCGACATAAATTATAAAAAACTACGTAAAAAAGATTTGCATATAGGCCCTAACCTTGCTGCGAGCTGCAATGTTTCAATGCAGTTTATTATTGAAACTAGGCGAAGAGAGTTGTAATAACATTATTGTTGGAATTCCAAAATGTATAAAAGATTTAGCCTCATACCAGAACTTGACCTGTAGTCGTAGTGCAATGTGTCGCTAGGAAATCTAGTGATTACTTTTCAAATATACGGTATAAAATTATCCAAACAACTTCGACACATGCTTTCCAAAGCAGGGACTTTGTTAACATTTTAACAGGAATGTTCTACAATTTACCAGATAGGAACATAAGGTGGCAAAACAGTGTGCAAACGCAACTGGCCATTACAGCTATGCCTGCAGGTGTCTTGGAGTGACTTCCAACACCTCATCAGGAGGAAATTATCCGCCGCAGCCGATGAGCCGACAAAAACACAGATAAGTGAATGCTGGCTGCAGCCAATGCTGGCTCCGATACTGAGATTAGCGCGAGCTACGTGTAGATCGGCTGCTGAGGAGTGTTATTACTGATCCACTGTTTTTCTGTTACAGTCTTAAAGCACGTGTTACTTTTTACCTGGCGACTCTACGGCCGATCAGCTTAGACACCATATGTTTTGTAACACGAGATTTTTCTTGTGCCACTGCAATCTAACTGTTTTTATCTCAAAAATGTCAATGAATTGAAATAAAAATTTATATAAAAATACTATAATAGTAACCAACGTAGTTTTCAAAATTATACGTGAAGTTACTGATGAGAAGTTACATCAGATGTGAAAAGATAAGCATGAATTTAGATAAGCATGTAGGATTCACGAAAAAAGTCCGACAAGAGTTGATACATTGTTGCCAAATTTATTTTGAAACACATTTTTATACTGTATTGCACAAAATGACAACATTGTTGGGTGAGAGGGGGTGGGGGGGGACACAGCTGTTAAATTTCCCGTGCATCTTCCTATAGATTGTGTAGTTTTTTGTCCGTCTCTAAACGGACATTTTCTGTACAAGGAAGTAGATTTGACTCATCCACAATTTTCAATCTGACACTCGTACTGTAATCAAAATTCCTTCCATAAAATTTGTTTGATGAGTTCCACGAAGGTATTTTCTTGAACAAACGTCAATCCACAACTTGGAGGAATAATATATAAGGAGTGGCCACGCTCGGCTAGAAGCGAAGCCGCCGCGCAACACGGCGAGTGGTGGGGGGAACTCCCGAGTCCGTACTCCTTGCCCCTGGAATCTCACATAAATTACCTAGTAAAAGAAATAGCTAAATGTTATTTGAAAATAAGACTGCATCATAGTGTTAAACTGTAAAACTTGTCTTCATACAACTGTAATGTGAGAAACTTAAGTAAGAAAAAGGTTATTTTTATGCGTCAGTAATAGGCCTATTTTAATAAGCTAGTAATAAGCCTATTTTTAATAATGTACTTACAAGCCTGTTTTAATATGCTACTTATAAGCTTAAGTGTAGGAAGTGTTCCGATTAAAGTGTTTTTATATGTAGTTATATTAAAAGAACACAGCAACCTACTTCACTTTTTTTACTATTTTTATTTTTGTTTACTTTACTTTTTTACTATTTTATATTTAATAATAGTAATTATGAATTAATTTAATTAATTCATAACTAGGTAGTATCGTTTGCCAATAAATTACTGTTCAACATATCTTAAATGATATACGGAACCTTACATAAAGCTGTAAACTCAATATTTTTTACAAATTATAATAAGGTAATATACATTGAACGTATCAGTTCATGTATTATTTTTTGTTAAAAGTATTATACTAAGGAATAAAATTAATTTTACAGTAAAATATATGTATTGGCATAATTTATATTTAGTTTTTATGCATTAAAATCATCTCTTCAATACAAATCTTTTACTTTAATGCCCATTTATAAACAAACAAAAATTTTTATCTAAAAAAATATTACATCACTGGATAGAGAATTTAATCCTCTTTAAGAATGCAAAAGGTGGACTGTTTGATTTGCTTGGTTTGCTCAGGAGTTTAATTCAAAGTTGCGCGCGTCGCGTTTTTCCCCATCTCTCCCGTGTTACAGCGGCGGCACCATGCCACTCTACGACCAGCCGTGCCACTCTAGTGGAGGGGAGCGGCCGGCTTCACTTTAGCATTGTATATCCATATGAACGTGGCCTCTCCTTATATATTATTCCTCCAAGATCCACAATCATTCGGTTAAACGCTCTTCTAGTATCACATGGTACAATATTGAATTTGATTGCATTCCACGAACTGCACACCAGCATTAGAAGCATTTACTTGATGCAGAAATGGCACACGGAAACTCTGAAGGCGTACGGTCGCAAAATGACAGTGATACAAAGAAGGAAATAAATGCTAGCTAATGTTGTCAATAGCAGGTCATCATTCACCAGTAAACCGCTGTCTGGTGCTGCAATCTGGCGACAGAAAAACGTCGTCTGAAATCTCCTCCTGATGGTGCAATCAGAGTACGGTGGACTTTCCAGACCAGGGACTCTCCAAATTTACGTCAACCAGAGAGTAGGAGGACGTCAACTGCAGGGTTCCTGGTCGTCGGGTGTTCATAAATTTTATTACTTCGAAGTTTGTCTTTAGTTACGCAGTTACGCAAAGAGGAAACGCAACCAAGCTAAGAAACACTTCCTTACTGAATATACTCTGTCAGGGATATGGCGAATCACGGACCATTAAATATTTTGGTTTGATTCTTGAACCTATAGTCTATAGTATTCTGGAAAATGCTTAAAATGATACTTAAAAATCTTCATCACAATAAAGTATGCCTACTTTAGATTCCAAGTGGTGCAAACCAGATACAAAGAAGTGAAACGGTTTTAGAGAAGGGTGGCGCAAACACGTTGAACAAGTGAATATGATTAGAGTTACTTCTGCATGCGAACAAAGAGTTTCTGGTGTGTTTTTTTTTTTTATTTCCTCGTAGTTCATTGGAAACCCGGAGTTTACCTCAAAACCTACTTAAGAAAAACGTAGCGATCAAATGGCATGCAATTATCCAGCTATTCAACATTCAATTGTCCAAATAATTAGGGGCGCGAACTTAAAACCGATTAGAAATTATAATAATAGACGAATAAAATACTTTGATTTAAGAAAAACTTAAAGCACAGGCAATTAATCACCTATTCAAAGTTCAAGCGTCCAAACAATCAAGTCCGCGAACTTAAAACCACTGAGAAATTATCCTAAGGCGAAGAAAATACTTTGAATCGGACGCTTCTACAGCTAATCGTTGTTTTTTTTTTTTTTTTTTTTTTTTTTT
This sequence comes from Neoaliturus tenellus, assembly GCA_030545055.2. Taxonomy (NCBI): domain Eukaryota; kingdom Metazoa; phylum Arthropoda; class Insecta; order Hemiptera; family Cicadellidae; genus Neoaliturus; species Neoaliturus tenellus. The sequence goes on along the minus strand of CM061531.1, from coordinate 333,701,897 downwards.
TTTTTATGTTCATTAAGTTCACAGAAAAACCTTGGTGGAAAATCCCGATTCATTTATTGAGGTTGAGTCTCTTAGCTCCACCTTCACTCGTAAAGTAAAGCTCCTTACCTCAGGAAATGCCCAAGGCTTTAAATCCTCCTTTCCAAGGATTAAAAAGTCAAAGAAACCGCATACTTTAACGAAATAACATATAGCTCCAAATAAACCATAATTCAACCATAAATGCTGTCAAAAAACCTTAACCCCTTGACCGTCTAATAAAGTTGCAAACTTAACCAAAATTGAAAATAACTTCATCGAATGACAAGTTATATCATGCATCACTCTGACCAAACCAGAATTTTTCGATTTGTTAAAATGCTAAGATGCTTCTTCGCCAATGAGCACTCTTGTTTTCTCTAAGAAGCTGAGCGGTGAATACTCCCAATCAAACAGAGATCGCAAAGCAACGGTAGGCGAACGTCAGATGTGATTAGCCAGCCATCCGACGGGGTTCATTATCCGCGGGCCGGGCGCTCATTATGGCGGGAAATGTCCTCAGCCACTGCAGTTTGGCGGGAGAAAACACTGATAAGTGGTCCCCACTCATTACATGGCACCTCGGTTCCAGCGCTATTCGTCACTCGGTAAAATATATCCAATTATCGGCGCTACAGTGTTACAAATTATACTTGGCGCAGGCTAGCACTGCTACGGAATGACCAATCATTGCGAAGAAGCATGAAAAAGTAAGGCCTACTGTTGTCATTCGATGGACTTAAATCTAACTGACAGATCGAACTGACAGCAGTCCGAACGTACCGTGTGTATGGTCACCTCAGTTTAGTCGCTCAGTCCAGCCATTTCCCATGGAGTTGTTGTGCTCATGCAAATGTGTCTTCCTTCTTAATCAACGGGGATACTAGTGACAGAAGTTCCAAATAGGTCTCCTCGTCCATCCTTAATTATTATTCCAGTCCTTCGGATGAAAACGGAGCTCTTTCAAAATATGTGATTATTGTTCCCTCTTCACCAATCCTTAACCCACATAATTCGCATTCTTCTTTTCTTCCGTCTTTATCACGCAGACGTTCTTAGTGTCAGTCATTTTTCAGCGGCAAACAGCTTGTCAACAGACGACACTCAACTGGTGTACCTAGGAAGACTGTCAGATAAAACTGACCGTGTGGAGGCGATTGGAGCCTTCAGTTTTAACTGTCAGTTCATACTGACAGTTAAAGCCCGCTACAGACGATCAGTTTTAACTGTCAGTTTGAACTGACAGTTAAAACTGAAGGCTCCAATCGCCTCCACACGGTCAGTTTTAACTGACAGTCTACCTCGGTACACCAGTTGAGTTTGTGTCGTCTGTTGTCAAGCTGTCGCTGAAAAATGACTGACGAAGAACTCTTGTTACTATATGGTGCACTTGTGTGCGTTATTGTAAAAAGGCGGAAGAGAAGAAGACTGCGAAATGTGTGGGTATAACCCAAACACCACACTAAAAATACTTTTCCCACCTTAAAAACTCACTAAATAAACACGGTTAGATGTAGAAATCGAGACAACAGAGTTACCAAACGAACTGAAGTGATGAAAACAAAGCAGTGGTCTGTTGTTGTGCGAGGCAGACGGCTGGCAGGTGCGCGTAGCTACGTACCTTGAGCATGCGCAGATGGCTGGACTGAGCGACTAAACTGAGGTGACCATACACACGGTGCGTTCGAACTGCTGTCAGTTCGATCTGTCAGTTGGATTTATTGAAATTTCATCAGTCCATCAGTTCAGTTTTTTTGGTCTGAGCTCAGTCCAAATCCTGCATACAGACGATCAGTTTTAACTGTCAGTTCTTAACTGTCAGTTAAAACTGATCAAAAAGATCTAAGAGTTAAAACTGATCGTCTGTAGGGGGCTTTAACTGTGGGTTAAGGATTGGTTGTTGAAGAGGGAACAATAATCACATATTTTGAAAGAGCTCCGTTTTCATCCGAAGGACTGGAATAATAATTAAGGATGGACGAGGAGACCTATTTGGAACTTCTGTCACTAGTATCCCCATTGATTAAGAAGGAAGACACATTTGCATGAGCACAACAACTGCATGCGCAAATGGCTAGACTGAGCGACTAAACTGAGGTGACCATACACGCGGTACGTTCGGACTGCTGTCAGTTCGATCTGTCAGTTGGATTTATTGAAATTTCATCAGTCCATCAGTTCAGTTTTTTTGGTCTGAGCTCAGTCCAAATCCTGCATACAGACGATCAGTTTTAACTGTCAGTTCTTAACTGTCAGTTAGAACTGACAGTTAAAACTGATCAAAAAGATCTAAGAGTTAAAACTGATCGTCTGTAGGGGGCTTTAACTGTGGGTTAAGGATTGGTTGTTGAAGAGGGAACAATAATCACATATTTTGAAAGAGCTCCGTTTTCATCCGAAGGACTGGAATAATAATTAAGGATGGACGAGGAGACCTATTTGGAACTTCTGTCACTAGTATCCCCATTGATTAAGAAGGAAGACACATTTGCATGAGCACAACAACTGCATGCGCAAATGGCTAGACTGAGCGACTAAACTGAGGTGACCATACACGCGGTACGTTCGGACTGCTGTCAGTTCGATCTGTCAGTTGGATTTATTGAAATTTCATCAGTCCATCAGTTCAGTTTTTTTGGTCTGAGCTCAGTCCAAATCCTGCATACAGACGATCAGTTTTAACTGTCAGTTCTTAACTGTCAGTTAAAACTGATCAAAAAGATCTAAGAGTTAAAACTGATCGTCTGTAGGGGGCTTTAACTGTGGGTTAAGGATTGGTTGTTGAAGAGGGAACAATAATCACATATTTTGAAAGAGCTCCGTTTTCATCCGAAGGACTGGAATAATAATTAAGGATGGACGAGGAGACCTATTTGGAACTTCTGTCACTAGTATCCCCATTGATTAAGAAGGAAGACACATTTGCATGAGCACAACAACTGCATGCGCAAATGGCTAGACTGAGCGACTAAACTGAGGTGACCATACACGCGGTACGTTCGGACTGCTGTCAGTTCGATCTGTCAGTTGGATTTATTGAAATTTCATCAGTCCATCAGTTCAGTTTTTTTGGTCTGAGCTCAGTCCAAATCCTGCATACAGACGATCAGTTTTAACTGTCAGTTCTTAACTGTCAGTTAGAACTGACAGTTAAAACTGATCAAAAAGATCTAAGAGTTAAAACTGATCGTCTGTAGGGGGCTTTAACTGTGGGTTAAGGATTGGTTGTTGAAGAGGGAACAATAATCACATATTTTGAAAGAGCTCCGTTTTCATCCGAAGGACTGGAATAATAATTAAGGATGGACGAGGAGACCTCTTTGGAACTTCTGTCACTAGTATCCCCATTGATTAAGAAGGAAGACACATTTGCATGAGCACAACAACTGCATGCGCAAATGGCTAGACTGAGCGACTAAACTGAGGTGACCATACACGCGGTACGTTCGGACTGCTGTCAGTTCGATCTGTCAGTTGGATTTATTGAAATTTCATCAGTCCATCAGTTCAGTTTTTTTGGTCTGAGCTCAGTCCAAATCCTGCATACAGACGATCAGTTTTAACTGTCAGTTCTTAACTGTCAGTTAAAACTGATCAAAAAGATCTAAGAGTTAAAACTGATCGTCTGTAGGGGGCTTTAACTGTGGGTTAAGGATTGGTTGTTGAAGAGGGAACAATAATCACATATTTTGAAAGAGCTCCGTTTTCATCCGAAGGACTGGAATAATAATTAAGGATGGACGAGGAGACCTATTTGGAACTTCTGTCACTAGTATCCCCATTGATTAAGAAGGAAGACACATTTGCATGAGCACAACAACTGCATGCGCAAATGGCTAGACTGAGCGACTAAACTGAGGTGACCATACACGCGGTACGTTCGGACTGCTGTCAGTTCGATCTGTCAGTTGGATTTATTGAAATTTCATCAGTCCATCAGTTCAGTTTTTTTGGTCTGAGCTCAGTCCAAATCCTGCATACAGACGATCAGTTTTAACTGTCAGTTCTTAACTGTCAGTTAGAACTGACAGTTAAAACTGATCAAAAAGATCTAAGAGTTAAAACTGATCGTCTGTAGGGGGTTTAACTGCTGTACCAGAAATCTGTGATGAACTATGCCTTACAATTCCGATTACCATATATCGTTTAATGAGCCGATAAAATTATAGGGATCGGGATGATACACAGCTTTATGCAAATGGTGAATTCAAATACCACTATAAAATACTTTAGTCAAATCTATTCTATATATATAATACGTGATGCCCCTTTTTTGTTAACGCTTCTCCTCCCTTATTTCTGGACCAATTTTAAAGTTTGAGGTGTCAAAAGAATGGTCTCAGTTCGTAGTTTTGCAATGAGGTTTTAGATTTTTGATATTTTAATTCTGAAGCTCACGGGAAGCCCCCAAAGTTAATTTTTGTCCATGAGATTAACATGGGGAACAATTTATATTGAATTTCTAAATAAAACAGCTGCTGATAGTTAAACAAACAAACACATATGTTAAAAGCTGAATAGAAGCAAATTGAACTGGTACTGAAATATCAACACAATTCCATACAAATTACAAGGAGTGTCTATTGTGTGGAACAAATTGTGTGTTTTACCATTGACTTTGTACACGTGTACATAGTCAATGGTTTTACCTTTTCCTTTAAAATGTAGCAGGTAGATTTTGCTTGAACTTTGTAATCATGTGTATTTCAATACAAAGATAAGTTTTGTAACTTAACCCCAGAAAAATTATTTTCCTGTACCAAAAACAAGTTTGGAAATGGAAATTTTTGACGTGGTTCTCATGGATTATCAGATTGGTATTGAAACAAAAATGAAAGTTAACAAAAATTAAAATACTAAATGTTTGCACATCGGTTTTAAAATGCCACGAACTAGGGAAAGGGATGGTTGGTTGTTGCTCTTAATTTAATAATAAAATGTTTACTGTGATACTATTACAAATTTCTTGCAGAATGTATGCAGAACATATTAAAACACCTGAGACAACATTTGAAAGTGTTTTCCTCCAGTATTAGTATAGATAACAATCTTATTACAAAAATTGTTGATATAAAAATAAATTTTATTCAAAATATAAATGTCACATCAAACCAAAATAGACCACATCAACAAAGATGTAGATTTTCTTAATTTGTTGGATTTCTTTATTTAAATTATGTAATGTCATGAGAATATAGGTTGTAATACAACCTATATTCTTATAATATTGCAGTTCTGGGGCTATACAAAATGAATTTTAATAGTAATGTCATGGATAGTTAAAGAGGGTTTAGTTCGTTATAAATAGTAATAATATTATGGACTTATTCACTAAGTTGACTATTAATTCGTACAGTACTAGACTACAAAAACAGTCACAGAGAGTGCTGCATAGCTCATTCAGGACCGGGGAGTTGTAATTAAATATTGATTTGCCTTTTGTTGTCATTAACGTTTTTTGTGTGATGAACTATCTAGATCCAACATCTGTGAATTTATTCTAAATTTTATAGGAGTTTTTAGGCAGAGGCTCTAGGACAAAGTGGCATAAGTACCATCACGTATTCCTAGCTAATTTAGACCTAAAAGAACAACTACCATGAAAACAACACTATCAAATTGGGAATTTGGAGAGTTTATAGAGATGAAGATCGATTGGTAAAATAACAATAAAGTGTAATTTGATTTTCACTATAATTTAATTTTTATTTAAAGCAACTTGGTAAATTACCTTTGGAAATTACCTGTGGAATTCAATCCACAGTAAATTTAAATTTAAATTTAATGAAAAAACTAAGTAAATTACCATGGAACAAGGTTTTATCACCAAGCACTCTGAAGTATGCAGCGCATTGCGCTGCACAGGTACCCCTAGTCTATCTATATATATAATACGTGATGCCCCTTTTTTGTTAACATTACTCCTCCCTTATTTCTGGACCAATTTTAAAGTTTGAGGTGTCAAAAGAATGGTCTCAGTTCGTAGTTTTGCAATAAGGTTTTAGATTTTTGATATTTTAATTCTGAAGCTCACGGGAAGCCCCCAAAGTTAATTTTTTGTCCATAAGATTAACATGGGGAACAATTTATATTGAATTTCTAAATAAAACAGCTGCTGATAGTTAAACAAACAAACACATATGTTAAAAGCTGAATAGAAGCAAATTGAACTGGTACTGAAATATCAACACAATTCCATACAAATTACAAGGAGTGTCTATTGTGTGGAACAAATTGTGTGTTTTACCATTGACTTTGTACACGTGTACATAGTCAATGGTTTTACCTTTTCCTTTAAAATGTAGCAGGTAGATTTTGCTTGAACTTTGTAATCATGTGTATTTCAATACAAAGATAAGTTTTGTAACTTAACCCCAGAAAAATTATTTTCCTGTACCAAAAACAAGTTTGGAAATGGAAATTTTTGACGTGGTTCTCATGGATTATCAGATTGGTATTGAAACAAAAATGAAAGTTAACAAAAATTAAAATACTAAATGTTTGCACATCGGTTTTAAAATGCCACGAACTAGGGAAAGGGATGGTTGGTTGTTGCTCTAAATTTAATAATAAAATGTTTACTGTGATACTATTACAAATTTCTTGCAGAATGTATGCAGAACATATTAAAACACCTGAGACAACATTTGAAAGTGTTTTCCTCCAGTATTAGTATAGATAACAATCTTATTACAAAAATTGTTGATATAAAAATAAATTTTATTCAAAATATAAATGTCACATCAAACCAAAATAGACCACATCAACAAAGATGTAGATTTTCTTAATTTTTTGGATTTCTTTATTTAAATTATGTAATGTCATGAGAATATAGGTTGTAATACAACCTATATTCTTATACAACCTATATAGGTTGTAATACAACCTATATTCTTATAATATTGCAGTTCTGGGGCTATACAAAATGAATTTTAATAGTAATGTCATGGATAGTTAAAGAGGGTTTAGTTCGTTATAAATAGTAATAATATTATGGACTTATTCACTAAGTTGACTATTAATTCGTACAGTACTAGACTACAAAAACAGTCACAGAGAGTGCTGCATAGCTCATTCAGGACCGGGGAGTTGTAATTAAATATTGATTTGCCTTTTGTTGTCATTAACGTTTTTTGTGTGATGAACTATCTAGATCCAACATCTGTGAATTTATTCTAAATTTTATAGGAGTTTTTAGGCAGAGGCTCTAGGACAAAGTGGCATAAGTACCATCACGTATTCCTAGCTAATTTAGACCTAAAAGAACAACTACCATGAAAACAACACTATCAAATTGGGAATTTGGAGAGTTTATAGTGATGAAGATCGATTGGTAAAATAACAATAAAGTGTAATTTGATTTTCACTATAATTTAATTTTTATTTAAAGCAACTTGGTAAATTACCTTTGGAAATTACCTGTGGAATTCAATCCACAGTAAATTTAAATTTAAATTTTATGAAAAAACTAAGTAAATTACCATGGAACAAGGTTTTATCACCAAGCACTCTGAAGTATGCAGCGCATTGCGCTGCACAGGTACCCCTAGTCTATATATATAATACGTGATGCCCCTTTTTTGTTAACATTACTCCTCCCTTATTTCTGGACCAATTTTAAAGTTTGAGGTGTCAAAAGAATGGTCTCAGTTCGTAGTTTTGCAATAAGGTTTTAGATTTTTGATATTTTAATTTTGAAGGTCACGGGAAGCCCTCAAAGTTCATTTTTTGTCCATAAGATTAACATGGGGAACAATTTATATTGAATTGCTATATAAAACAGCTGTTGATAGTTAAACAAACAAACACATGTGTTAAAAGCTAGCTGAATAGAAGCAGTTGAACTACTGGTACTGAAATATCAACACTGATCCAGACTTTAATAGAAGGGGTGTCTATTGTATGGAACAAATGTGTGTTTTACCTATTCCCTCAAAATGAAACAGGTAGATTTTGCTTGATTCTTTGTAATTATGTGTATTTGGACACAAAAATACGTTTAGTAAATTAACCCCAGAAACATTCATATTCCTGTATAAAAACAAGTTTGGGAATTGAAACAACAACGTAAGTTAACAAAAATTGAAACACTAAATGTTTGCGCGTCGTCGGTTTTCAAAATGCTGATAGGTAGGAAAAAGGATAAGTTAGTTGGTTGTTGGCCTTAAATAAAAAATAGCCTGTTTACAAATTTAATGCAGAATATAAAACATCTAAGACAACATTTAAAAGTGTTTTACTACCAGTCTAGATAACAAGCTTATTGCAAAAATCTTTTGTACAAAAAGAAATTTTAACCAAAATATATATACCACATTAAACCAAAATAGGCCATAACAACAAAGATGTGGATTTTCTTCATTGTAGTGATTTATTTATTTAAGTTCTGTAATGCCATGGAAAATTACGTTTAAGAGGTTTCGGTTTGTTATAAATAGTAAGAGTGTGGACTTATTAACCATGTCTTCTACCATTGACTATGTACACTCTACTACTAACAGACTATAGATGTATACAGTACTAGACTACAAAAACATTTTGCAGTGAGTGCTGCATAGCTCATTCAGGACCGGGTAGTTGTAAAGTCATTATTGATTTTCCTTTTGTTTTCATTTACGTTCTTTGTGTGATGAACTATATAGATCCAACATCTGTGAGTTTATTCTAAATTTTATAGGAGTTTTTAGGCAGAGGCTCTAGGACAAATCGGCATAAGAACCATCACGTAATCCTAGCTAATTAAGATCTAAAAAACAACTACCAATAAATCTCAACACTATCACATTGGGAAGTTGGAGAATAAGTGATAAAGATCGATTGATGAAATATCAATATAGTGTAATCTGATTTTTGCTGTAATTAAATTTAAATTTAAAGCAACTCGGTAAAATACCTTGCATAAGAATTATCATTTAAGCCTAGCTGATTTGGACCAAAAAGACAACCATAAAATTTCAACTCTATATCACAGTAATAAGTTGGAAAATAAGTGATGAACATTGATTGATCAAATGCTGACAAGATGGAAATTAATTCGCTGTAAGATATTTATGAAAAAACCGAATTAAAAACTATGGAACAAGGTTTGATAACCAAGCACTCTGAAAAATGCAGCACATCGCGCTGCACAGGTACCCCTAGTGTTTAAATAATCTTTAATTGCTCTAGAAGGTGGTGGGCGAAAGCTTTGCCGCAGAATGTTGGAAATGCACTCCTCCGTTTTTGTCCGTTTTCGTTGGTATTTTTGCGTACGTAATTGAGTCTTGGCATTCTTCTGGCCTTAAATGTCAACAGTATATCTCACCCTTAACTTAGAACAGCCATTTTCCCCCAAGGAAAGTTGAAATACCGTGAGCCAACATCCTCCAATAGGCCTACTGTGGTTCGGAAGTGAAATGAACATTTTTATTGGAGTGATCTGCAGTATAAATTGGTGTGGAAAGTCTAATTGCGTAGGGGGAAAATCTAAGAAAATTAACTCTTTCAGCAGCAATAAATCTAACAAAAACCCTGCGGACCACAAAAAGTACCGTAGCATTAAAAAATTGTTAACTTTCTTTCGTGTTCCTAAAAGAATTTCGTTTTAAATCACTGACGTGAAAGACTATCCTCCGATTTAAACCCCTCTCTACCCACTGTGTGTTTTATAGCCGCCGTATATCAGGGAGCGGGGAGTATAATGTTCTTACCGATTTGTTTGGCCGGTCCGGAGATAATCTGGTGTCTTGTAAAGATTAGGATCGGTATCCGGTATCTGAGCCGGGTCGGGACACGCCGCGCCGCGCCAGCCGAGGACACGAGTACAATGAAGCGGCGTACAGTAAATGTACAAGATGTGAGATGGCGTACAATGAACGTACAAGGCGTGGGACGGCGTACAATAAATGTACAAGATGTGAGACGGCGTACAATAAGTGTACAAGATGTGAGACGGCGTACAATAATTGTACAAGATGTGAGACGGAGTACAATAGTTGTACAAGATGTGAGACGGAGTACAATAGTTGTACAAGATGTGAGACGGCGTACAATAGTTTTACAAGATGTGAGACGGCGTACAATAGTTGTACAAGATGTGAGACGGCGTACAATAAACGTACAAGATGTGAGACGGCGTACAATAAACGTACAAGATGTGAGAGGGCGTACAATAAACGTACAAGATGTGAGACGGCGTACAATAGTTGTACAAGATGTGAGACGGCGTACAATAGTTGTACAAGATGTGAGACGGCGTGCAATAAACGTACAAGATGTGAGACGGCGTACAATAGTTGTACAAGATGTGAGACGGCGTACAATAAACGTACAAGATGTGAGAGGGCGTACAATAAACGTACAAGATGTGAGACGGCGTACAATAAACGTACAAGATGTGAGACGGCGTACAATAGTTGTACAAGATGTGAGACGGCGTACAATAAACGTACAAGATGTGAGACGGCGTACAATAAACGTACAAGATGTGAGACGGCGTACAATAAACGTACAAGATGTGAGACGGCGTACAATAAACGTACAAGATGTGAGAGGGCGTACAATAAACGTACAAGATGTGAGACGGCGTACAATCGTTGTACAAAATGTGAGACGGCGTACAATAGTTGTACAAGATGTGAGACGGCGTACAATAAACGTACAAGATGTGAGACGGCGTACAATAAACGTACAAGATGTGAGACGGCGTACAATAAACGTACAAGATGTGAGAGGGCGTACAATAAACGTACAAGATGTGAGACGGCGTACAATAAACGTACAAGATGTGAGACGGCGTACAATAGTTGTACAAGATGTGAGACGGCGTACAATAAACGTACAAGATGTGAGAGGGCGTACAATAAACGTACAAGATGTGAGACGGCGTACAATAAACGTACAAGATGTGAGACGGCGTACAATAGTTGTACAAGATGTGAGACGGCGTACAATAGTTGTACAAGATGTGAGACGGCGTACAATAAACGTACAAGATGTGAGACGGCGTACAATAAACGTACAAGATGTGAGAGGGCGTACAATAAACGTACAAGATGTGAGACGGCGTACAATAAACGTACAAGATGTGAGACGGCGTACAATAAACGTACAAGATGTGAGACGGCGTACAATAGTTGTACAAGATGTGAGACGGCGTACAATAGTTGTACAAGATGTGAGACGGCGTACAATAAACGTACAAGATGTGAGAGGGCGTACAATAAACGTACAAGATGTGAGACGGCGTACAATAAACGTACAAGATGTGAGACGGCGTACAATAGTTGTACAAGATGTGAGACGGCGTACAATAAACGTACAAGATGTGAGAGGGCGTACAATAAACGTACAAGATGTGAGACGGCGTACAATAAACGTACAAGATGTGAGACGGCGTACAATAGTTGTACAAGATGTGAGACGGCGTACAATAAACGTACAAGATGTGAGAGGGCGTACAATAAACGTACAAGATGTGAGACGGCGTACAATAAACGTACAAGATGTGAGACGGCGTACAATAGTTGTACAAGATGTGAGACGGCGTACAATAGTTGTACAAGATGTGAGACGGCGTACAATAGTTGTACAAGATGTGAGACGGCGTACAATAAACGTACAAGATGTGAGACGGCGTACAATAAACGTACAAGATGTGAGAGGGCGTACAATAAACGTACAAGATGTGAGACGGCGTACAATAAACGTACAAGATGTGAGACGGCGTACAATAAACGTACAAGATGTGAGACGGCGTACAATAGTTGTACAAGATGTGAGACGGCGTACAATAGTTGTACAAGATGTGAGACGGCGTACAATAAACGTACAAGATGTGAGAGGGCGTACAATAAACGTACAAGATGTGAGACGGCGTACAATAGTTGTACAAGATGTGAGACGGCGTACAATAGTTGTACAAGATGTGAGACGGCGTACAATAAACGTACAAGATGTGAGACGGCGTACAATAAACGTACAAGATGTGAGACGGCGTACAATAGTTGTACAAGATGTGAGACGGCGTACAATAAACGTACAAGATGTGAGACGGCGTACAATAAACGTACAAGATGTGAGACGGCGTACAATAAACGTACAAGATGTGAGACGGCGTACAATAAACGTACAAGATGTGAGACGGCGTACAATAGTTGTACAAGATGTGAGACGGCGTACAATAGTTGTACAAGATGTGAGACGGCGTACAATAGTTGTACAAGATGTGAGACGGCGTACAATAAACGTACAAGATGTGAGACGGCGTACAATAAACGTACAAGATGTGAGAGGGCGTACAATAAACGTACAAGATGTGAGACGGCGTACAATAAACGTACAAGATGTGAGACGGCGTACAATAAACGTACAAGATGTGAGACGGCGTACAATAGTTGTACAAGATGTGAGACGGCGTACAATAGTTGTACAAGATGTGAGACGGCGTACAATAAACGTACAAGATGTGAGACGGCGTACAATAAACGTACAAGATGTGAGACGGCGTACAATAAACGTACAAGATGTGAGACGGCGTACAATAAACGTACAAGATGTGAGAGGGCGTACAATAGTTGTACAAGATGTGAGACGGCGTACAATAGTTGTACAAGATGTGATTGTGTACAGGAAAGTTCATGGGATGGACGTGTCGGTGAATCATCACTCAACAGTTTACCTGACGAAATGACTTGAGTCTTAGGCTTTTAAGTTTGATGCAACGGGGAAACTCAAGGTTCCAGTTTGGGACCATTTCTTTTTTCTATTAAATTTTTCCCCGAATAGCTTTTATGAAAGATTTGATCCTAAGTTGTGTTGAGTTTGAAGAAGTAGAAAATAGTTCTACGTCGCGACGCAGAAAATAACTACAAAAAAATAACAGTTCATGAACACAGCATAAAAACACAAAAATGTTAAGACTTAAAAGTTAACTTAAGATGTGATTGTCTGCCTATTAAAGACATTGATAAAAATTGGAGACTTATTAGTGGTGCAACGATATTAGACGATGATAAATAGTTTTTGAACGTTTTCTTTGGTTATTTAGCTAGATAAGTTATTACTAGTTGATGGGATGCAAAATTAATTGAAAAAAAAACTCATTTATGCTTCAATAACTTAACTAAACCATCCCTCATTTACAAGTGAAAACTCAAATAAAGCTTACGCGATGATGTGTACAAAGATGGAGAGAAAGGCAAAAATTTGAGATTCACTGTCGCACACCTCTTTTAATTAAAATACTGTATTAATTTTAATTCGTGTTGAAAATTTTACTCTGAGGCAACGGAGTAACCCGAGTAGCCAGACACCTAGGTAACTTATCTGAACGTTGCGGTAGGCTCAGTTTTAATGGCCATGCTGGGGCAACCTTAGCCCACCCTGGACCTGGACCGCGAAGTCCTTCAGGCTCAGGCGTGCGGTAAGGAGCTTGGGCATTACCGGGGACCAGTTCCCGACCGCAGGCGCAGTTTTGGGGACGTTAAATCGGACGGGTTTTGAGTCAGGTTGGTCAGTACTGGGACAAGGCAGCGGCGGTGAAGCAAGTGCTGCTCAGAGAGAATGGATAGGATGGAAGTTTTACTGATTTCTTACGTGTTTTAATTTTTAATATAGGAATAAGACAATTGGATTCTCTTACTAGTACTCTCACTTCAACATATAGGCTTAACATATTAAAATCTGGTTCATCTCATAAATCTTTCATCTTAACCCACGTTTAAATTAAGTAATATAATGGGTATATTGGAGATGATATAGTGGACCGATGCTTCGTATCTAGGAGTTGAAAGAACTTGATTCGTCAAAGCAATTAATATTAACAGACGAGTTAATTAATAACTTTGTGATACTCACACAAACTGATCTGAAAATTTCAGAGGGAAATGGAAGGCATCAGACGTGTTCCTTTATGCCATCCTTCCTATCAGTGCAAATCCGGATGGCAGGAAAATGATCGAAATTGATTTTTATGAATAGCTAGCTTTTTCCCGCGGCGTTACTCGTCAGGTTCAGTTCGTTCGCTACGCTCACTCTCTGTCACGCTCTCCCTACATATAATAAATCACTGAAATACCTAAAATTGCAATTTTTCACTGAAATAGCCTACTTAAAAATGCAATTTTTCATTTCCATTTTTTTAGCAACCAATAAAAAATAGATTTGTAATTTTTTTACACAATTTTTTTATCTTTTGTTAAAAATAATTCTTTTTTAATAAAAAGAATCCTATATTACTTCTAGTACCTCCCAGAGTATGTGTACAAAAGTTTCATGGTGATTTTCGAGTAGTTTTGCGTGGAAGCGTAACAAACATCCACGCTTTCACATTTATAATATTAGTAAGGATGATTAATATGATGTATGCAGACTTGAAAGAAACGTGTTTTTGGATAATAAACACTATTATTGAAACCACTCAAACTTTCCTCACATTTACTCACATAAAACTTAACAAACTGAGAAAATGAACTTCCATATTATATTGTACTGATGGTATAACTTCTAATTCAAGTGTCAAGTTTAGCAATCCTCTAGAATCTCACGATCTTGTCAGTATTGAAGATATTTCAGCAGACTTTCACCCCGCCATTTCTCACCCCGCGCGGTTGCAATGCTGCGGAACACGTAGACGTAGTACCTCATACCGGCAACATCGTAATTACCGCATATTTGTAGCCCCATGAGTCGGAGCCAGGAGTCCCTATCTTCAGTCCCTATATGGCGGGGTCAGGGGTCAGGCGGGGTCCCCATAGCAGTGGAAACGTCTCCCAGCACCGTTCATCTACAGATACAGGCGCTGAGATGGACAGTGTTCGTAGATTTTAGAATAGAATTATCGTACCGGCAAAGAAAAACTATCGTATTCTTGGGTAAAATTATGGTACTATTTACTATGGTGTATTGAATGAAGTAAAAATGACATTTAACAATGTTATTTAAAAACAAATAATAAATGCTGAATATAGTGCAATCAATTACAACATTTAGACCAAAGTGGAATAGGCCCTAAAGTAAAATAATACATCTAAAAACTATTATTTTGTCTACCGATCACTTAGCAACCAGTATTGCTAAACCAAGAATTAAAAATATTTTAATTTAATTTGGAAAAATAGATGGTTTTATGGACTCCTAAAATTTAATGACAAGACTATGCAAAATGTGTAAACCTCCTTTAA
The DNA here is from genome assembly GCA_030545055.2 of Neoaliturus tenellus. Lineage (NCBI taxonomy): Eukaryota > Metazoa > Arthropoda > Insecta > Hemiptera > Cicadellidae > Neoaliturus > Neoaliturus tenellus. Next base: position 333,686,718 of record CM061531.1, on the reverse strand, counting down.
AAAAAACATGGTAGCAACATATAAAACTCTTAACCTCAAATTTGTCATTAGGTAAGTTATGAATTTAATTTTTTTTACTATAACTTATTATTTTGTTTTGTGTTATTTTAGAAGCATAAAATGATGTATAGGCTAATATTGGCAGGAAAACATAGTTACGTAATTAGATTAATCTAACTATTTTACTAAAGCTGTTATAAGGCTCGAACTATTGTACGGTACTTCTAGGGTACGATGCTAAACTATGTATAGTATATCGTACCCAATGGTGAAATTATTGTAATTGTACGATAATTATCATACGTCTGCGAACACTGCTTGTGCTAGGCATAGTCCCGTTATAGAGCCATCTATCCGCTCTATTAGGCTCCCGTGGACCTGGCCGCATAAAACATTCCTGAGGATTCTGTTTAATATTTGTTTAGGGGCATGGGGGTGTGAGGTAAACAGCGACTAGAATGTTTAACATTCGGGATTAATGAGGACTAGAGATCACCTAATGGCCGAAATTCGACCACAATTTCAGTTGATCTGGACCCAATTAGTGTATAAAATATTTAACCTCTAAAACATCTGTTCTTCCTGATTTGCGAGCATATGTCATTTACACTAGTAAACACACAAACAATACACGTGTAAAGGTAGGTTTACACGTGAGAGTTTTTCACTCTCGGAGAGTAGTTAGTTACTCTCATAAAAATCTCAGACAGCTGTTGATAGTACTCGCAGAAAACTGTCTGGGATTAACCATCTTGGAAAATTCGCTGGTTGTGTAAACACCTCTGCGAGTACCTGCTGAGAGTACGAAACTCTCTGAGAGTGAAAAACTCTCACGTGTAAACCTACCATAATGATTCAACAAATCACCCTTCTTCCATAAGATTAACTTTGCAACCCTGAGAGCCTGTAGGGCGTAACATTGAGTGTCTATGAGAATAAAGTGTGATTCTGCTCATTTACATGACACCTTTGTAACGGTATGCGCGGACTTCTCCTATGATACACACGAGCCGCGAAAAAGAAGGAAAAGAAACAAGCTTGCCTATTAATAAGATAGGATGTTCAAAGAGATCGGTTAGGATATTATTTACCTTCTATAATGTTTGGTACAATATCGCGCGTCTGGTTGAAGGAAACCTGGAAATGAATAATTTTTTTAATTACTGTAACATACAATTTTTATCAATATTTTATTTAAGCCCAAACGGTTTTTTTTGCACGAATCATTTTATTTGTGCACTATTTAGTGTTTAACTCCATCTCTTTTAGGAATGATGTAGGCTAATGTAGCCTAATCTATGAAAAAGAATAATATCGGGTTATTCGGCTCAATCAAAAACCATAACTAATCAAATGACCAACTAACCTAAACGCAAGAACTTCATTAACTGGTACCGAAGATTTTTCAGTTTAAGTATTTCAGTAGGTCAAAGTTGGCCACTAAGTTTTTACCAAGGTAACGGTTCTCCATAACGGTTCTCCATAACTCAAAACGTTTTGCGTGTTGGTGGGAGCGTAACACAATTAACTGTACAATACACGAAACAATCCCAAGTTCGTATCTTATGTTAATAATTCACCAGTCGCCAATTCAGCCCTAATCGCTCCAGGTGTTTCCACTACATCACTCCCCGCTCACGACTGTAACGAGCAAATTACCAAACAACGCAGCTGACACATACGAAATCCACGACGCCTATAAATACACCCGCGACAGCCGGCGATGTACGGTTATGTAGCCACATAAAGGTCCTAATGGTTTATGTATCGGATCGATGACGTCACCGGTGACGTAACGCGGGGGTGCCGCGTGATTGGTGGATCCGCGAGCATTGTCGGTGGTCGTGGTGTACCCCAGGGTTCGGTCCTTGGGCCACTTCTTTCATCCATTGATACGGCATTATCGGTCGATCTAATTAGATTTAATGAGTTGCGAGCTTTTGAGCTGCAAACGAGGTTATTTCGACTGCTCACGACACAGTTCGTGAAATATGAATGAAATAATGAATGGCCTGGAGCGTTTTGATTTCGCTTTCAAATGGGCTGGGAGTATGTAACATATGCTACTTAGCCTGCTATGTACGCTTACGTAAGAGGTTTGTGAATAGTCTCACCCGGTTTGCTGTCAACGAGTTTAACTTATCTAAACTTGGTAAACGTGATCCAATACTTTTGGAAGCAGAGTATCTATAGGTCACTTGTTACACATTATATTTTCAATGAGTTTCGCCCTCAACTGTAACTGTAAGTAAAAGGTGAGTTATACACTGTAATGTTGAATGGCATGCTGTTAATATGCGGCAATAATCAACGCAAAAACGCAAAATCCTTGCCCATGGAAGATGCATCACGTCATCGGTGTGTAGAGACCAATGTTTTAAATCATTGCTTGGTATCGCTTAATGGTGTCGCAAGGGATGTCACAAAATTGCCACATGATATTGCTTGATGATTGTTAATTTTACTTAATTCTAAAATTAATGTATAACAATTTCAATAGCAAAAACATTGGGTTTCTTCGTTGTTAGCGTACTTTGCAACAATAGGTAATGATAAAATTTTAAATATAAACTTTTTTACGGAAATCAAAGAATTTGAGTCGCCTTAATTTAGGCACTTTCATTAACGAAAAGTAAAAAAATACGATTCTGTCGACTAAAAACAAGATAAGGCAAAAACTTCTATCAGCAAAAAACCTTCAGATTATTTAAACAACGCGTGCATCCCTTGTGACAAGCAGCATCGCCCGATCTGCTCTACTTCTTACCGTAAACAAAATTCACCCAATCTGTTCCACCATTCCTCCCAACAACCAACGTCACCCGATCTGTTCCATCATTCCTTCCGACAACCAACATCGCACGATTTGTTCATCATACTGTACCTTCGACAACCAACGTCACTCGATCTGGTCCATCATCCCTCCTGACAAACAACGTCGCCCGATCTGTTCCATAATCCCTCCTGACAACCGATCGCCCAATCTATTCCATCATCCATAACGACAACCGATCGCCTGATCAGTTCCGTAACGCCCGCTAGGCCGACACAAAGCCGTGGTGGGCGCGAGAGCCGTAAGTCCGCCGGGTTTATTGTATTCAATTACACCGGCAATGAGGGACGTTGATGGCGGCGGGCCAGGCTGTATGCTGTATGTTAATTGCCGAGAGGGTCGGCTATTAGACGGCGTGTACCGAGTGATGGACGCTAATGTGGTCCCAGATTTAATGAGACTGCGCGACGCATACGCACACGGACGCGGCGATCGGCGCGGCGGGGGCAGAGGGTTGTTAGGGTTGGAATTACGAAATACACCCTGAAATAAAAGCTAATTGGTAAAGTTTCCATTGCCTATTAATAGTTTACCACTATATGTGTTGCTCGAAATCGAGCAATTTATTTACAATACAAATGTTACTTTTAGTTCTAAACCCGACCAATCCAATATTGTGAATATGTAATCACCATAAACTACAGCTGAACATCAACAGATGTTTAAAATCATTTATTAAATTCCAATGTTATTGTAATGGGAAGTTTTGAGGTTTCAATGGTGGATAGCGCCTTTATTTTTAGTCCGATTATCATCAGTTTTTGACAGAAACAACTACAGACCAACCCCTATCCAACGATGCCAAAAACTTGTAAATCGGTTGAAATTGTAGGAGGAGTTATCTACACAAAAAACCCCTTAGCGTATTAAATAAGTATAGATTAATATGCATCCATTGTGTATTCTAGATTGTTATTTCTGTTAGACATGATTGGAAATAAACTAGTTTTCCCATTCATTCAATTGACTTGTCTTATGGACCTTCATATTATCGTGAATACAATAAAATGATATTTCACATGTATTGAAAATGGATGTGATCATCATTAAACCAATAAATGTTCATTTTTTTTCTTTTACATATCTAGCTTAATGATTGATTTGTTTTTAATTACAACATGTTTTTTAAAACAGAATGTAGTTAATCATTACTCCCGACAACAATTTTGACGGGCTACATCCAACATAATTTAAGAGTTCTAAAGAACATTATTTTACTGCAATGTATATCCAGTATTTTTACAGTGTATACTACAATCTCCAGTATATACCTCAGTGCATCCCAAGAAGAACATACTTTATCCACAAAGAACTGCGTCCAGCAAACTTTAGCAACAAATTGAGTTAGGTCACCTTTTCAGTAAAAGGTATTAAAGGTCAGCTATGAACAAAAAGTGATCGTTTCTCAAAATTGGAGTGCACATTTGATTGCTTGTTATATTCGAAAAAAAAGAAAACTTCTAGATCAGTTTTAGAATTTAAAATTAATTACTTACGAATGTTTAACTAAACTATCGCATCTTTACTGCGGATTGAACTTTTGACTACCCGATTATTTAAACATGCGATGATCATACATTAACACTGTAATTAAAAAAATAAAATGACTCGGCATCCCAACTGTTAATGTAAGGAAGTCTGTTCCTAAAAAATGAAATGCGTTTTCGATATAAGGATAAAAATAAGAAACATTTTAGGACGATTGTATGTTGTGGAACAGGTTAAAACGGTTACTTTGACGAAATAACTTGTCCACATTGGACGTCGAAAAATATAAGTTTGGCGTATAAAAAAAAAACAGGGTAGTGATTTTGTCCACTTATCTTACCGCCAAACCAGACTGCGCCCTTTGGTTGGCAATAAGACCAAGTATTGCGCTTATCGGCGACAAGTCATAAATTTTAACGATTTCTGACTGAAGCAATAACATTTCAAAAGGCATAAAATCGAAATGGATTTATTTATTATTGCCGGCATAAAAAAAATAACAACTGGCTAATGGCTGGAAACAAGGGAGCAAGTCGTATAGCAATTCTCATAGTCAAATAACAGAGCTCAAAACTGCGTCGAGATCTTCGTATATAATATTGTGAGAGGAAATAAATATAAAAGGTACCGCATAGCGGAGTGAAAAGCAGTTTAAAGTATTTTCATATTACTATTTCAATACACTGTTGGCTTACTGATTATACAGTGGAAAATTTATTGACTTTAAAAGAAGTTACAGTAGTCTCTGGCAGGCAGAAAGGGACGTTCAAATTCAAATCTGGTTGGGTAGCTGAGCGGTTATAGTGCTCGCCTTTGAATTCAAGGGTTGCCTGCTCGATCTTAGAAGAGTTAGTAGCTTTTTGTTCGATTCCGGACCCAGTTGCCATTCGTCATTGGGTTATTAATTAATGATGCTTTCAAACTAGTCGATGTTAGATGTAGTAACAAGACTGGGGTTTGGACCGTTCCCTGTCAAAACGTTAAAAAATGCCATTGGCGGAGATACACAAAAAGAAACTTGTAGAATGAAAGTACCGAGGAGTAAACATTAGGCATTGATTTATTAATTATTGGCGTTATAGAATACCAAGATTGGAATAAAAAATTGAACTTCAACATTGAAACTCAAAATCGTACAATTACATAAAACACGTTTTAGTGAGTTTTGGACCATCTGGTTTATTTGGTTTATTGTAATTATATCTGAACCAGTGTAAACTTAAAATTTGCTTTTTAGGCGCCAACTAAATGCAGACCACTAGTTTGTTTATCTTTATGTGACAATAAAATTTAACACTTAAGGAATTTTATGGTTTTCACGAAATTTTATTACAACGAATGGAAATGAAAACTAATAAGTTTAACTACAATTTATAAAAAAAACACACCTACTGCAGTTGCGACGAGTAAGATAAAATTTTCAAACAATTTATTGATTTATACATTACATTGTGTTTACTATGTTTTAGCCTAATTATTAATTGTTACTTTCCGGTCATTGTCCTACGTAAAATTCAATCCATCAAATTGACACCTGTTTAAAACACAATGCCATTAGATTAAATAACACAAACAAAGTTGCTGGCCTCTACTACACTATCGCAGGCTGTTGTAAGATTGACACATTATTTATCCGGTCGGTAGCCTGGTTCCCCCGTATAAATATCAGAGTCGCTGCCTGTGTTGCAGAGATGTCAGTAGATGTCTGTGGCAACTAATTTAATAACAATCGATGCATCGTATCTTTATATGTAATCCACTAAAATTTATTCCTTATGCTAATTAGTACATCTTAAAAATACAGTAATCCGCAGTTATCTAACTGCGATATTTTTTCTAATTGTTTTTATTATTGGATTAATGAAAACTCATAACTCTTTACACAAAAATATTCACTTTTCACTTTGCGATTTGTAAAACATTTTATGATTTTAGTACAGTTTTTCGTTCATTATTTTATAATATGCCTAATTACTTTTAAAAAACACAGTGATTTAAAAATGTTTCTGAACTCAGACAAAGTTTTATAGGAACAAAAAAAAAAAATGTATCAACAATTAAAACCAACAAAAGAAAATATAATTTCTTATTTTCCAAAAATGTAAGCGATTACGCAGACATATAATATAGCAATAACAATAGCTAACGTAATAATAGAAACGAGTGTGTTCATACATGAACAACAAAGACAGACACTCGTAATTTTCACAGAAATAAAATGCCAGGAAAATAAATAGGTAAGAATCAATTCCCGAAATCTTAAAATAATCGTATCGAGGGAATCAGTTAGTTTTCCACTAGATCGCTACCGTGCTGTCTATCTGCAGTTATCTGCAGTTGGTATCTGAGTGGATGTTTCCGATGAACCGGTCTCGTTTGTTTGACGTATTGCGGCGATAAATAATAAAAGCGGCGATTGAGCAATCTGGACCTTCGACACTGCCGGGTTGCAACAATGAAATAAATCAATTGCAATTTGATAACTGGGAAAACCCAAACATTGAACTTTACAGCGGCTTCTTGTGCTTCAAGAAACTACCAACTAGGCTAATTGTAATTAATTTTAAAGTGTATTCAATTGGTCTCAAGCTATTTGTAATTCTACGAGCAGAGTACAAATTTAAAAAGAAAAAATGTATGAACTCCACAAATAAGTATAAAGTATAGTAAAATATGTTTTAGTTTGTTAAATTATGTTTTGTGGTTCAAAAGCGTTTAGTTAACTATCTAGGTTAGAGTACGAGTACATAACATTGTGTAACATTATAGCTATTATTTTAAGTTATAGTATTTAGGCAAAATTATGTAATCAGTAAAGTTAAAAATCTCGTTTTACTTTGGAAACTGTTTAGCAATTTGAAACTACTTGTTGAATAAATTGAGGTGAAACTTTGTATTTTACATTGTAATTTACTAAAAAATCTTATAAAACAGTAATTGACCTTTTAGGTAACGTCAACTGTCACATAAAAAATAAATTAACAACTAATCATGGTTGCCGCTTAAAAGGACAAATTTAAAGTTTACCTACAGGCTCAGATGTATAAACCTATAAAACCCCAGATAGTTCAGTAACTAATTGAAAACGAGTTTTAAGTAATTTTAGGACATTCAATTATTATACTTTCGTTTAATGTTTATAGAGGCGCATCACTGTTACAATGCATCGTTGTTCAGTTAGCCTAAATAGAATACGACATAGCAAATATGTTCAAAATTGCTTTATTCAGAAAGACGTTTGACAAGTTGTTTGCATAATCCTCCCAATGCAACAATGCAATGCGTGCGGGAGTACAGTATATGGACAGTAATTTTTACATTACAATTTATTAGTTTTATCATTGACTATTGAACGCTACTTCTAAAGTCAATGGTTTTATCAATGACTAAATATTTATGCAACACAATAATTTAGTGGTAATTTATGGTTAATACAAATTAGAATTGATTAATATTATCGTGGATTTCAAAATTTTAGTGAAACTCATCATTGAATGTTTTTACAAATTGGAGTAACTTACTTTTATTTTAGTCTTGTAATAAAAAAAAATTGTAATGTAAAGATAAAAGAGTACATTGTTTCCATTTCATTAAAAACATAAACAATTATATGTTGCATTACAACAATTTTTTTAATATTTGTAGTTGAAATAAATGTATTTAGACAAGACAAAGAATAATTTTCCTGCAAAACACAACGGTTGAAATGGCAGAAAGTTACGTGCGGCGGGAAATCACTGTACGCGACTTGTTGGAAGATAATCAGCGATCTATAATGTCAATGGCTTAAATTTCATAAAAAGAATAGTTATTAATACGTACTGACAAAGTATAAAAGCAAATCATAATGTATTCAGAATTGAATTTAGAAAACCGAATCTGTATTCTTATATTGTTGTTCATAAACTAAAGGAACCATGGTACAAGCAGGGTACAAGGATGCCATTAGTATTGTTTATTATATTTATAATAAACATTTGGTTAATTAATAGAGATTACATTATTTTGTTTATATATAGGCATTCTCTTTACTGTAATAGAAAATTCCATTAAATCTTTGATAGAGAAAAGTAGGTGGAAGGAGATTTTTTCTAAGTATATACATGATTCAAAAAAGCAAAACTTTAATTAAAATAAATAAAATGCTTTTCATAGACGATGTTCTTCATTTCGTTTTAGCAAAGTTCTGACAGCATTAAAAAAAAGTTAAAAATAATAAAAAAAATACAAGTCGTTACATAAAAACATTTCCAATAAAAAATGTTTTAATAACCATAAAATATTTCATATGAGATGAAGTTTAACCTAAAATAAAAAAATTAAATCAAATTTCCAACTAAAAAAAGAAAATAGACCCAACACCTGTTACAAAAACACTCCCTTAGGATGCAAAGGTGAGCGCCAAATGCACTCATATCACCGAAAAAAACGTGGATGAAAATAAAAAAAATACTGTAAAAATTTGAATACCTTAGCGCAGCGGGGCGAGGTGGGAAATGAGCACGAACGACTTCCGTGGAGGGCCCACAACAATCACAACCTACGCGATCGCGCCGCTCGGACGTACAGATGCTGACTGGAGCTGCCTCCCTCCCCCACCACGCCCCCCTCGCTCACAACCTCTCTCTCTCTCTCACACACACGACGATGTAACCCGACCTGTAATCACGTATAATCACTGACCACTTCCCCGGGTCCGTGGAGACAGGGGACAGTCCCTCGACAGTTGAGGTAGGGTTCTGCTGGAGCTTCAGAACCCAGAAAGAGTTGGAAGCAGTGGGTAAAGAGTTGGAACGTTGAACTATCCTATTGATTGCAAGGACCTAAAGATATGAGGTAGAATCTGTCCTGGTGACTGTGGAATCCAAGAAGATTTTTCTCATTACAGCTGTAAGGTACAGTACTAAAGTCGGGAGTTGAACTACTTTTAGTCTCTTTATTCAACTTTGCTGTACACTCATGCTCAAAGACTCCTCTTGATAGGACTCTCTATGACTGCCACTTTCTGAACGATTTGATTTAGACTGTTTTGACTCAACTTTGAGCAACCACTCCTCAACTCCTCTTGATGAGACTTGGACTGGCAATTGCTGAACGTTTTGAGGTAGACTCTATTTGACAACCTTGAGGTACACTCCTCAAAGACTGCTCTTGAGGAGACTCTATTGGACAGCCAATTCCTGAACGTTTTGAGGTAGAATCTTTTAAGATTAAACTTTGAGGAATGCTCCTCAAAGACTCCTCTTGATGAGACTCACTTTGATTCCTAATTCCAGAACGATTTGAAGTGGGGCAATCCTCTGACTGCAGGGAACTAAACGTCTTGATGTAGAGCTACGCTCTTGACTGTAGAGTTCGAGATGATTTGAGGTAAAGTTATATGCCCTGAACGATTTCAGACAGGGCTACTAATTATTGTGAAATTCTGGGCGATTTGAGGCAGGCCAATATTTTACACTGCGAAGTCTGGAGGACCGAAGTCCTACTGAAATCGTTTTGTGCCATTCGAGGGATGCGATACGGTATGGCTATTAGCCACTTGACAACTGAGCCTTACATGGTTTTAAATAACAGAATCACCACATTTATATCACATAATCCCGGTCCATTTGGGTAGGAATCACCATATTAGGCTACGTGAATTCTTGAATTATTTGGGCAGCATTATCGTTTTGTAAAAAATTTCCTTGTTTAATAGCAACGTAACACCCAATATTGAATCCCAGCGATGACATAGGCCTACATCTGCCTCCTGCGTCAACTGATTAGGCGTTTGCAAACCCAAATTTAAAAACACCGTCCAGGCTACTGAAGACAGCAACTGACGGACGGACGCACATGTTGGTTCAGACTGGAGTTGAGCGGGGTAAAGCATTGTACAATATTGTACTGTCAGGGCGTGTTATGTGTTATGATTGTAGGACGGAAGGTCCGAGGGTAATCCCTTCAATCGTCGATTGTACAAAAAAATGACAGGGGCGACGGAAGGTCAAACCCCGGACCCTAATTAGTAAGCGGACCTAACGTCCGCCCTGTGAAAAGCAGGTAGGCGGATTTAACACTGGTCACCGTAGCGCACGCAACTTCTCTCCGTGGTTCACATAAAGTGTTCCGTGTTTTAGATTTCCATCGTCACAAAGGTATAGGCTTTTTATTTCTGACTAGTATTACAATACTGTGAAACTGAAAGAGTAACAATAGTGTATAGAGAGTGAAAATTTGCTTTGAAAGTTAATTTTAAAGTAAAACAGTAAAAATAAAATAAAGAGAGCCTCGGAAAGCATTGTTTGTTTCTACATTTTGCTTGATTTGACAATACGTTTTTAAATTAAGATCAACTTGAACTCAAATCATTCCTTTAACAACATGGCTTCGTTAGGACCTGGTTTATGGGCAGTTTTTAACTGGTTTACCACAGCCTTATTGATTAGCATGTTTGAACGTGCTAATTTAGTTTATATATATATATATAATTTAAATTATTTTGTTGAACAACCCATTGTAATCATAAAAATTTTTTATGTAAATTGTTATTTTTTAATATGCCTCTAAAGTACAGTATGTTTTTTTTTAATTTGATCCTCCTCCTGAATATCAGGGTGAGGGAGAGACGATTGGCATATTGAAATGTATTAAAAAAATAAGCTTGTGAAAAAATTTTACAGTACCAGATATTCTTTAACAACGTCCCATATACTTTTATAACGTTTTAATTACTATAATTTCTTTTCGGTATTTCGGTTTGCGTCCCTTCCTCTTAGAATCTTAGAATCCCCAAAGGCTGAAGGTATCCGCAACATTCGCGGTAGACATGATATTCTTGTTCGGCGACCTTCGCAGAACACAGGATGTTCGGATTACATAACATTTGTACCATTTCGCGTAATAGGGCATTTTAGTTTTTACATTATGAAGGTGCCATGAAAATCAATGAACGATATTTGTGTACCAACTAGGTACGGTGGTTAATTATTGTAAGTTACCGGCGGACTTTAACGCTCAATGCGGATCGCAATGTCGGATCTTACACGATCAATACGGATCGCGATTTTTGGATCGTGATCGAGGATCACGATACGGATTGAGCGTGTAAAGTCGAATATTGGCGTGTGATCAGTAGTGTGGAAATACCGGTTTTACCTCAGTTTTGGCATGATTTTATAGGGGGATTTCCTATAGGGAATTTTTTTGGACACAGATTTAAAATTTTGATTCCGAGATTTGATATGTGCTAATGTTTATGTATAGTTATACTATATATTTATATATTTGTGTATAGGTTTTCGGCATTTAACATGGGGTTACTTTTTAGGAATTTTTTTGGACACAGATTCAAAATTTTGATTCTGAGGCTTTTTTCTTGTAAACTAAGCATCCTAGAGGAAAATGTCAAGAATAAAAATATTAAGTTTGACTCTTTATCTACAACTTTCCCGCTGACAAAACTTGCCTGACCAATAAATAAAAAATTTCCTCACAGACTAACTTTTTTATGTCAAAAATCAATTTTTATATTTTTATTTATTATTTATGCCATGTTAATATTAAAATTAAAGTAAATATTTTATGCCGTAATGGCCATCATATAGTCCACTATAATACCTGAAAATATGATAAATTTACCTCTACTCTAACTATATTTATTTATGGTGTTAATGAAATGTGGCACTAAATCTTGCGCCGGCCGCCTGTAGACTGGGCTAGTCCCATGTGCCTCTTCCAGTTGACTGTTGTATGCCTATTGGTGTTATGATTATTAAAGTTTTAATTTTGTTTAACTGTCTATTGATTAAGTAGTATAATAGGTATATTTAAAATTTTGTTTAATTGTTTATTGCCTAAGAAGTATATTATTGGGTATGGCTATGGTATTATTATATTGAGTATGGCTATTCTTTGATATGTTTAAAGTTATGTTTAATTGTCTATATTGGTGTTGTTCTATGTATTGCTTATGTACTGGATAGTTATAAAAAATCTTAATTGATTATTTATTTTGATTTTCCTTAACTGTGGATATTGTTTGAAGCATTTCCTATAAATTGTAATGTTTTGTTTGTATATGTCAAGAGATGTAGGGGTTTGCCTGAGATTTAATAATTGTGTTTTGGTTGTTCTATGTAATGTTTATAATACTACTTTGAGTTAGCTTTCTTTACTTTTAATAAGTGATTAAATATTGAGTTATTGGTGTAGTTAATATAGCTTTTGGGTTTTTTATTATATTTGAGTATGTTGTTTTACTTGTTAAGGAAAATTTGAGTTATTGTTATTCTTCTCATGTTTTATAAATGTTTAATATAAATGACTGTGTTTTATTAGTGTTAAATATTTGTTTATTATAGTTATTTTACCTAGCTAATGTATTATTAATAGGTGTTATAGGTTAAATGTATGTTTACAAGAGTTAATATTTAGTTAATTTGTATTATTTTATTGTTATTTATACCATATACTGCTTATAAGTAAAATATAAGGGCGATAATGACTAATTTACATATGCTATTAGGGTTAAATACTTGGTAAATTTATGAAATTAAATGTATGCTTGAAATGCCATTTCACTAGTTGTATTTAAATTGTCTTGATGATTGTTTTGTTAGTTAAACTTAATATGTGGCATAGTTATTATAGTTGTTGCCCTAGGTTTATAATTAACTATTTAGGGTTTCATTTTAACTTTAACTTGCATTTTGCTTATCATAGATTTCTATGCTTTAAATATTTGGTTATGTGAGTGTAACAAATACTGCTTAGTGGCTATGTAATTTCACTGGTTATTTGTATATAATATATGTTTATTTGTCTTATTAGGTTTGTTGTGACTGTTATTTATTATAGTTGTTGTACTTGTCCCATGTTTTTGTTGAATAAATTGCAAATAATTATGAATTTAGGTTTATTAGGCATGAGTTTTAGTGATATTTTACTTGTTAGAGGTTTATAATTATATGTTTTAAATATTTAAGAAGTTTAGTATTAAATTTTAGTTGATATTTACATTATAGTTAGCATATTTATTGTTTATGGCAAAATTGTCTGGGCAGTAAAGCATATTCTTGAAAATTGAGAGTATTTATTAATATTTAACTAAGTTGTTCTCCTATGACATGTATTATTATTTGTGTATTTATAAGATAGTTATGTTGTTTAGGAATTATATTGGTTGTATTTCTCTATGTACTGAGTTTGTTAGGGTATAATGATGGTCTATTGTATATTATTATGACTATATGTGTGCTTGTTGTTACTTTACTATATTGTTTATAGGTGTTTGGCTATACAATTTAACTAGGAGTTAATTATGCACATGTCATTGGTCTTGGTATTTTTATTATGTATGTTGTTGGTTTACTTGTCTTATATATTGGCTCGTAATAAAAGATCTGTTAAATATTGTTAAATATTTGGTTGTTATTGTAATAATTATGTACTGGTTATTGCCTATGATTTGTATCCAGTTGAGGTAAATATTTATACATCTTGTGCCTTGATATTTTTGTCTGAGTTAGTTAAGTTGTTGATGTTAAATACTAAGTAACTTTATTTGCTCTATTAATATAAATGGTGATATACTAATAATGTTTGTTATATTATAGAGTATTGGGAGGTATGTGTTAAACATTTTTACTGGTTGAGTTATTGAGTTATTGACTATTATGAATGCTATTGGTTATTGCTCTGACTGTCCTGTGTGTTGTTTGTAGTGGTAATTAACTATAAAATTTAACTACTTGTGTAAAATGTGCCATGACTTGATATTTTTACTTTTAAAGATATTTGGTGTTAATACTTATTTATAGTTATACATACTATTTATAATAGTAGGCCTATATTTTAATGTTATTTAGTATAGGATATTAATATTTTGCTTACTGTAGATTATAAAGCTTACATTTTGAATTAGTTGAGTTATTAAGTTATTGGTAACTGTGTTTTCCCTACATTTGACTATATTTTAGTTATATTGTGTCTGTTATAAATTAATATGCCAGTTTAAAATATGTTTATTAAGCCTGTGTTTTACTAAATATTTAGTTATGCCACTGAGATTGGCTATAGAATTTTACTAAATGTGCTAAGTTTTTATATATTAGTATGCTATGTATTGATTAACATAAATTAATTTTAAATATAAACCAGTCATTTGACTTTTTGTTGTTAATAATAATTGTGTTTTGGTTTTAGTTTGGGAGTTTAAAGAATATGTTTGAAAAAAAAATATTATTAAAACTTATTAATTATTTACTGATAATTTTATATGAAACTTGAAGTAAGTTGAAGTAAATAGTTGACTACATTTGACAACTTTGCTTGCCTTATAGCTTATTATTGAAATTTATAGGTTTAAATGTTAAATTAAACATTATTATTAAGTAAATTTTGTATAATTAATGTTTTATAGTGATTTATTAAATATTTATGGCTATATAAACATGACACTTAGTGAATAAACTCTTTAAATTTATGTGTTACTTAAGTAAATTTTAGTGTTAGTGGGTATGGTATAAAAATGTGTAATGAACTATGGATTTTATTACTATATATGTTTATTTATTACCATTAGAGTTTGCACATGTTAAGGTCAAATGTTAATGTTCCTATAAGATGTTAAGTAAATAGTTAAGGATGTTGACTATAGTTATGGTCAACGATTTTGTCTTGTCAAATTATATTTGTTAATTTTAACATTAAAATAATGTAATGTGATTTTAGTGGTTAGTAATATAATTTCTGATTATCACCTACTAATTTTGTGTCAATATTGCACTTTAATGTATTTGATATAATAATATTATATTTTACTGTTTTATGTTGAATATTAGTTTAGTGATATAAAAGTGTTGTTTGAGTCATTGTGTCTGCTATAGTTTAATAATGTATTAGTTAAATTGAGATATTTTGTAAAAGACTCTGTAACTAAATGTGTTAATGATGTTAATATATATAGATAATATATGGTTAGGTAAGGTTAGGCTAGGTTAGACTAGGTTATGTTAGGTTAAAGTAGAAGCTTGGTTAAACCAAGGCATGTCTTATGTTAATTGTCAGTGATGTTTATGTGAATAAAGTGTGAAATATCAATTTTATGATTGTATGTGTTAATTAATTGCTATTATGGCTTGCATATGTTTTTATTAATTTTCAATGTTCTAGTAGGATTTGAAGTAAATTTATTTAGTTGTAGGTGTAAATGTTGACTAGAAACTACGATTTTGTCTTATAACTACTTTTGGCAACTTGTAGCAATAAAATTGTTATGTATGTATAATTATTGTTAAGTATTACAGATTCTGACTGTCGTCAACTAATTTATAGAGTTAATGTTGGATTTAATGTTTATTAAAATGGTGAGAAGGCGAATGCAAGGTCTAGCTTCTGCTAAACAGAGGAGGCTTTGCAGAGTGTGAGGGGGAAGTTGTGTTTGTGAGGTTAAAAATGAGGTAAGGGTTAGGTTTATATGGTTAAAAATGAGCATGGTTATGTAATATTAAACATGTAAACATGCTTCTGCTTTAGCACTGACAATTAACATAAGACATGCCTTGGTTTAACCAAGCTTCTACTTTAACCTAACATAACCTAGTCTAACCTAGCCTAACCTTACCTAACCATATATTATCTATATATATTAACATCATTAACACATTTAGTTACAGAGTCTTTTACAAAATATCTCAATTTAACTAATACATTATTAAACTATAGCAGACACAATGACTCAAACAACACTTTTATATCACTAAACTAATATTCAACATAAAACAGTAAAATATAATATTATTATATCAAATACATTAAAGTGCAATATTGACACAAAATTAGTAGGTGATAATCAGAAATTATATTACTAACCACTAAAATCACATTACATTATTTTAATGTTAAAATTAACAAATATAATTTGACAAGACAAAATCGTTGACCATAACTATAGTCAACATCCTTAACTATTTACTTAACATCTTATAGGAACATTAACATTTGACCTTAACATGTGCAAACTCTAATGGTAATAAATAAACATATATAGTAATAAAATCCATAGTTCATTACACATTTTTATACCATACCCACTAACACTAAAATTTACTTAAGTAACACATAAATTTAAAGAGTTTATTCACTAAGTGTCATGTTTATATAGCCATAAATATTTAATAAATCACTATAAAACATTAATTATACAAAATTTACTTAATAATAATGTTTAATTTAACATTTAAACCTATAAATTTCAATAATAAGCTATAAGGCAAGCAAAGTTGTCAAATGTAGTCAACTATTTACTTCAACTTACTTCAAGTTTCATATAAAATTATCAGTAAATAATTAATAAGTTTTAATAATATTTTTTTTCAAACATATTCTTTAAACTCCCAAACTAAAACCAAAACACAATTATTATTAACAACAAAAAGTCAAATGACTGGTTTATATTTAAAATTAATTTATGTTAATCAATACATAGCATACTAATATATAAAAACTTAGCACATTTAGTAAAATTCTATAGCCAATCTCAGTGGCATAACTAAATATTTAGTAAAACACAGGCTTAATAAACATATTTTAAACTGGCATATTAATTTATAACAGACACAATATAACTAAAATATAGTCAAATGTAGGGAAAACACAGTTACCAATAACTTAATAACTCAACTAATTCAAAATGTAAGCTTTATAATCTACAGTAAGCAAAATATTAATATCCTATACTAAATAACATTAAAATATAGGCCTACTATTATAAATAGTATGTATAACTATAAATAAGTATTAACACCAAATATCTTTAAAAGTAAAAATATCAAGTCATGGCACATTTTACACAAGTAGTTAAATTTTATAGTTAATTACCACTACAAACAACACACAGGACAGTCAGAGCAATAACCAATAGCATTCATAATAGTCAATAACTCAATAACTCAACCAGTAAAAATGTTTAACACATACCTCCCAATACTCTATAATATAACAAACATTATTAGTATATCACCATTTATATTAATAGAGCAAATAAAGTTACTTAGTATTTAACATCAACAACTTAACTAACTCAGACAAAAATATCAAGGCACAAGATGTATAAATATTTACCTCAACTGGATACAAATCATAGGCAATAACCAGTACATAATTATTACAATAACAACCAAATATTTAACAATATTTAACAGATCTTTTATTACGAGCCAATATATAAGACAAGTAAACCAACAACATACATAATAAAAATACCAAGACCAATGACATGTGCATAATTAACTCCTAGTTAAATTGTATAGCCAAACACCTATAAACAATATAGTAAAGTAACAACAAGCACACATATAGTCATAATAATATACAATAGACCATCATTATACCCTAACAAACTCAGTACATAGAGAAATACAACCAATATAATTCCTAAACAACATAACTATCTTATAAATACACAAATAATAATACATGTCATAGGAGAACAACTTAGTTAAATATTAATAAATACTCTCAATTTTCAAGAATATGCTTTACTGCCCAGACAATTTTGCCATAAACAATAAATATGCTAACTATAATGTAAATATCAACTAAAATTTAATACTAAACTTCTTAAATATTTAAAACATATAATTATAAACCTCTAACAAGTAAAATATCACTAAAACTCATGCCTAATAAACCTAAATTCATAATTATTTGCAATTTATTCAACAAAAACATGGGACAAGTACAACAACTATAATAAATAACAGTCACAACAAACCTAATAAGACAAATAAACATATATTATATACAAATAACCAGTGAAATTACATAGCCACTAAGCAGTATTTGTTACACTCACATAACCAAATATTTAAAGCATAGAAATCTATGATAAGCAAAATGCAAGTTAAAGTTAAAATGAAACCCTAAATAGTTAATTATAAACCTAGGGCAACAACTATAATAACTATGCCACATATTAAGTTTAACTAACAAAACAATCATCAAGACAATTTAAATACAACTAGTGAAATGGCATTTCAAGCATACATTTAATTTCATAAATTTACCAAGTATTTAACCCTAATAGCATATGTAAATTAGTCATTATCGCCCTTATATTTTACTTATAAGCAGTATATGGTATAAATAACAATAAAATAATACAAATTAACTAAATATTAACTCTTGTAAACATACATTTAACCTATAACACCTATTAATAATACATTAGCTAGGTAAAATAACTATAATAAACAAATATTTAACACTAATAAAACACAGTCATTTATATTAAACATTTATAAAACATGAGAAGAATAACAATAACTCAAATTTTCCTTAACAAGTAAAACAACATACTCAAATATAATAAAAAACCCAAAAGCTATATTAACTACACCAATAACTCAATATTTAATCACTTATTAAAAGTAAAGAAAGCTAACTCAAAGTAGTATTATAAACATTACATAGAACAACCAAAACACAATTATTAAATCTCAGGCAAACCCCTACATCTCTTGACATATACAAACAAAACATTACAATTTATAGGAAATGCTTCAAACAATATCCACAGTTAAGGAAAATCAAAATAAATAATCAATTAAGATTTTTTATAACTATCCAGTACATAAGCAATACATAGAACAACACCAATATAGACAATTAAACATAACTTTAAACATATCAAAGAATAGCCATACTCAATATAATAATACCATAGCCATACCCAATAATATACTTCTTAGGCAATAAACAATTAAACAAAATTTTAAATATACCTATTATACTACTTAATCAATAGACAGTTAAACAAAATTAAAACTTTAATAATCATAACACCAATAGGCATACAACAGTCAACTGGAAGAGGCACATGGGACTAGCCCAGTCTACAGGCGGCCGGCGCAAGATTTAGTGCCACATTTCATTAACACCATAAATAAATATAGTTAGAGTAGAGGTAAATTTATCATATTTTCAGGTATTATAGTGGACTATATGATGGCCATTACGGCATAAAATATTTACTTTAATTTTAATATTAACATGGC
This sequence comes from Neoaliturus tenellus, assembly GCA_030545055.2. NCBI lineage: Eukaryota > Metazoa > Arthropoda > Insecta > Hemiptera > Cicadellidae > Neoaliturus > Neoaliturus tenellus. The sequence continues at coordinate 333,667,356 of CM061531.1, read as the reverse complement.
ATAAATAATAAATAAAAATATAAAAATTGATTTTTGACATAAAAAAGTTAGTCTGTGAGGAAATTTTTTATTTATTGGTCAGGCAAGTTTTGTCAGCGGGAAAGTTGTAGATAAAGAGTCAAACTTAATATTTTTATTCTTGACATTTTCCTCTAGGATGCTTAGTTTACAAGAAAAAAGCCTCAGAATCAAAATTTTGAATCTGTGTCCAAAAAAATTCCTAAAAAGTAACCCCATGTTAAATGCCGAAAACCTATACACAAATATATAAATATATAGTATAACTATACATAAACATTAGCACATATCAAATCTCGGAATCAAAATTTTAAATCTGTGTCCAAAAAAATTCCCTATAGGAAATCCCCCTATAAAATCATGCCAAAACTGAGGTAAAACCGGTATTTCCACACTACTGTGATCCATGAATCAAATATTTGACTTTACACACTCAATCCGTATCGTGATCCAGGATCACGATCAAAATATCGCGATCCGTATTGACCGTGTAAGATCCGCCAATACATTTCGATCGTGATCATGGATCACGATACGGATTGAGTGTTTTAAGTCGAATATTGATGTTTGATCTATATTGACTGTGTAAGGTCAAGCACAGTAAACAATACTGTCAATATTTATCACGATACAGAATAACATTAGGCCTATCCGTATTGAGCGGATAATCAGAAATCATTCATGTTTTACGATTTAAGACTGTTCAGGAGATGTAATGGGTAGAACAAGTTTGTATTGCATTTTCACTTCAAAATAATGTACAATCTTTCATAGTAGGCCTACAATATTTAACAAATGAAGACACCTATGTCCCTGTCAACCCTCGTCAAACGGCGAACGCAGGGGCGGACGTTAGGTCCGGGCACGATCTGCCATTAGAGGTTTGACCTAGTGTCCGCCCCGTCAAAACAGGTAACAAATTTCCAGGTCATTTCTGAAGCCCGGACCTACTGTCCGGCTACCATGTGGTATGAGCTGGATGTTGGGGAGAGATTTCCTTTGATAAACAAAGCGAGTGATTTTATTATATAGACGTCTGTTGAACCATGTGTTCCTCTTTGTTTTTTAAATGATGCAAGTTAAAGATATGTTTATAGAAATAATAAAAATAAAGTGATTAAGACGAAACACAAACTTTTAACATAATAGCTATTGCATAAACAAGAAGGAAACACTCGTACACGCTAAAAGGAAAACAAACTGATATTATTAATATGTCATTGACATACCATTACGAAAGTTACAGGAAACTCTTCTCGCATTAATGTACCTGAAAAATAGGAAAAAGGAAATCAATGATACAGTATTGACAATCTGAGATTAACACTAATATACAATAAACTAGGTATACAATGCAGTTGTCTGCTTGCAATATTGAGCGGAGCGACTATTTAAAAAATCAATAATAGCAAATGTTTTATAGGTAATTCAAGTGAGCTCGTTCGCTACGCTCACTCGCCGTCAGGGTTTAGCTCGTTCGCTGCGCTCACTCGGGTCGGCTCATTCGCTGCACACACTCGTCACCAGATTTAGGTTGTTCGCTGCGCTTACTCACCACAAGTCTGCAATACTCTAATAATATTTGATTACGCAGGTTTGCTGCGACGGGGTATATATGTTTACAATGGTGCGTCGTCCAAGATTTACACCTCTTCTCCGTAAACGTGGCATTTCATTCATTTACAAAGGTAAACAAACCACTAAAATAAACAAAACAACAATTTCACATAAAACTACTGTATTCACAAACATCTGATACAGTAGTAACAGTCTGCAGTTAAATTTGATTCTTATAACAGCTGCATAATCAACACACAGTAAACAAACCAAATAAAATATTTCTCCTATTGAAATAACATGGTAACTTTAAAGCAATGCATACAGACCCGAATAAGTAGGGACATCCCATGTTAAAAAATTTTAGTTTTTCCCCCGAAAACCAGAGGAAAATAAAGCGCTGATGCTAGGATTACTTCTCTTTACTGTCACGGGAAGCGCTTTTTCTACCTCTCAAATGTCAAAATGAGACTTTTTGTTTAAAACAATCAAAACAATAACAACCCTCTGTAAAATTATTCTAGTCATCTGTTTCCATTCAACCAATCAGCATAATCCTTACCATCTTGGTGGTGCTATCTGTGTTTCAGGGGCGGCGTTCTCACTTCCCCATAAGGATGTCCCTACTTATTCGGTTCTGTATACATTGCTTTAAAGGGCCGTAGGGAAGAACCCTTATGTCCGATTTTGACCATTTCAGATTTATACCTTTCCATAGATGGTTACTATGACCGAGCAAAATTTCATGAGGATCACTCCAGCCGTTCAGGAGGAGTTTGTGTAAATAAAAAGCCAGGGCGTAGTAAAGGAGCTTCGCTCGGTCCGCTCAATAAATAATTAAGTGAGTTTGTTTCTTTGTTACAGTTTTTCACCTTAAGCGTCTGCAGTATCCATCTTTGATTTTTATTTGCATAACATTAATGTCAAATTTGAAACTTTTGCTACGAAATTTTGAAAGATTTGATATGTTTATCGAATCGAATGTCCACCAGCCAACCTTGATTTCATGGGATTTATTTATTTAGTTGCGATATGGTATGCTTTGGATTTGATAAAGTAATATTCTAGGCTGGCACAAAAAGTTGTCAAATATATTAGATTTGCTTCCGACGATTGTTATTCTAATTATTTCTCAATCGAATCAGAAGTACATTCTCATGGGTAATGAGAATCACCATCAGATTGCGATTAGTGAACAAGATATGAGTTGATAAAATGTGTCGTTATATAGTTTGTTTGTTGTGCATTGTTTGGCTGTATTAAAAAAAATCAAGTTTAAAGACGTGCTGGACACCCGGTGAACACAATACCACATAACTTCCCCGCAGTGGCAGTTTCACCCGAACTGCCATCTATCACTCTGAAACCCCATGAAACCACGACCTTAGAGCGAAACGCGTCCGTAGCGGTTGCCTTCACGCCTATAAATCTGTAGCACTACCACGGTAGTTCGACGCCGGGTTGGGGCTTATAAATCATGTTGTGGACGGATACAGAACGGACAATGCGTTATTACTGGCGAGAGAGAGGGGAGATGGGCGTACGGAGGTGTGAGAGTGAGAAGGAGATAGAACAGGAGCTTCGGGAGTCTGTACGTCAGTGGTGGTGTCACACACTCCTGGGCTGCTGGGGAACATCCTTGTCGGTTGTTGATAAACCCTGCTTCCTTCGGTAGGAAGGTTGGAGATTGGAAACAGAAGTGGTTAATGTTAACGTGTGTATGGAGAGAGGGTGATAGATTTCATCTATGGTGATAGATAATGATAGGAATAAAGTGGAACTCCTGATGAGTCTGAAAAGACCGGCGAAGGTTTTCTTTACATAAAACTCTAAACTTTTTTTTTAATTTCAACTCGTTTCAATCTGCTCGATTTGATTGAAATAAATATTTACAAATAAGTATGACTCGTCTAGATTTTAATGTAACTTAATTGTTTCAATGCTATAATGAATTATCCTATTGTATAACATTTTTCAGTAGGCTATTCCAGATTTACCAATGCATTTACAAAAAGTTCAAAAGTTCAAAAGGTATGGAAGAAGGGGGAATGGGAGAAGGGGGTTGCAAGGGTAAGTAAGTGACCCCTCCCATAATTTAGAAATCATTGAAATACGTAAAATTTCATTTTAAGAAATACGTAAAATTTCATTTTAAAATTAGAATAAAGGTTTTTGAAATGAACATGTATATGAGGCTTTAAAACACATCACAGGGAGGGGGGTTTATTCACATATTAGTCATCATACAGTTATAGAAAATCTTGTCCCCAAAAATCAAAGTGTTGCAATTTTGCACTTGTATCCACTCCGATGTATATATAGCCTATACTTTACAAACTTTACTCTTTAAAAGCACTATGTTAACTAACTTGAAAGTTTGGATTAAAATTCAAGAATCGCACAAGTATAAACTGAAAAACCCAAGAACAACTGCATGCAATAACAATTTCGCAATAAATAGTGCTGTGAACCAAGATAACGCAAAATGTAAAAAGTACTGTATATGCTGACGGGAACATTAATTTATGATCCACTCGCATTTTAAATTTGAACATATTGACTTTAAACCAGTCAGATTTAAAATACAATTAACATTCTTTTACGGAACTAATAATACAATTTATGAATATAGAGCTGAATCTTACAACATAAAGACGGGAAGTCCACATTTGAGCGAGAACTTCATCAAAGTCCCGGAACTCCCGGCCAATCATCTTTTACCCAATTCTAAAATTTACTCCTCAGTAACCCAATCCATCCTCTACAGTTTAACCAACCGCGCTGACGCCGCTCTAGCTATATAGTCATTGTAGCAACAATCGCCTTTTAGGGCGGCTCCGCAATGCCAATGAATACAGAGTCTTATAAGAAGAACAGGCCTCATGTTAAATATTCTGCCGTTTTTTTAATTGGGCATCTCACCACCAGGTTGCGTCGAGAGTTGGCTGTTCCAACGTACGGATACACACAGCTGGCTGTTCCAGTTCCACTACATCCCCCTCCAGCCACCGCCGCTAAAGCACCAATTCTAGATTGCAGCGTTTCATTGCAAAAAAAAAAATAAATAATCGTTCTTATTGAAAATTGTAATCTTTAATAGTAAAAACTAGGCTACCACTAGGCCTAAATAAAAATAACTACGGTGTTAATTTAATGTTAGATTAAAATCGTTATGATAAATATGTAAAAACATTGCGAAGCAAATTCTTTCAAATTAATCACATGAAAAGTTTGTCTGCGAGAAAGTTTTTTTTAACTATTGCTTTGGTAAATTTTGTCTTTGAGAAAGTAGTTGAGAAATATTTACATTTGCACAGTTAATTTAAAGTTGGCCTAATATTTAAAACCCGTAGGACTCTTTCTATGTTTATTCAAAGGTAAAAGTTTAATTGTTGATTGGCAGGTAGCCGTGGGCCATGCCGACGGCCGTGATTAGTAATTAGCTTGTAGTTTTGTTATTACAGAAGTAGATGGTTAGTACTACTCGTGTACGTTATCAACGAGGTAAACCTAAAATAACAAGACCCATAACTAAAACTTCTTATTACAAAATATGAGTTGCACGAAGACTTATATAATTTTTTTACTAATATTAAGTTTACTTAAATATCAATTTTTCTCATTAATGTTTCCAAAAAAGGTATTTTTATGTTTATAGGAATGTAATGACTCATTCTATAAATTGTTTGGATTTTAAATTAATTTAATGTAATAAAGTAACATGGCCAAACTATTTAATAGGCCCTATTAAATCATTCATAAAAAAAGGGATTTTGGCTGTGGACGAAAGCTCGTTCACGTTTGAATTTTTTGTTTTAATTAAAGGTAGATATTCTTTCCAGGTCGGTCGATAATCCATAAACATTACACTCTCGTATCTTACATATCAGAAAGTTTTGTCTTGTCTAGGAGCTACTACCGTTTAATTTATTAACTAATGTTCCAATGAGCGTTACATAGTTGTAAAATTTTATACATTAAACGATGTGCAAAATCAATTTTTTACCATCATACAATTCTGCCAATTCTGCCTTTCCAAGAAACATTATTTAATTTTTCCCTACAGAAAAGGCTGATAACATGGGTAGGATAGCGAAAAATCTGACTAAAATTACATTTTAAACCATTAAAAATTATTGTTGCATGACCTTTTGATTCAAATTCTAGAGTATACATTCTGGTTCTAACGTTCACGTTGGCCACACTTTAACGACATTGTATAATGTTAACGGCGAAAACTTAGAGAGTTACTTTTAATTAATTATATAATTTACATTTACCTTTATAAATTCATTCTTAATTTATTTTTATTATAAATCGACTTTTTTTATTTTTTGAAATAGCAATTTCATAGCACTGTTACAAATGAATGTACAGGATAACAAATGTTTTCATAATTTTTGTTCAATTTGATTTAATATTTATGCGGCCATGAAATTTATTGAAGACAAAGTAAATTACAAACTGGATTATACTAATAATATAATAATAAAACAGCTCGATATTAATTTTTGTCAATGACCCCAAAGAAGTCTGTGGCTCAAAATAAGTAGACTCCTCGCTCTGCGATCTAGCGCCTTTAATGTAGTTTAGAATTGAAAGTTTCGCAAGATTTTGTGTTTATTACTGTTGTTGACTAGCCTACATATTTTATGAGTACAGTATAGGTTAAAAAAAGTAATTTTCAATTTTAAAATATTTAGCATTACATTTATTTAATCATGAATTATTTAATCATGATTTAAAATAACATATCTTGTTTAGAAAAACAAGCATCATAGAATACTTCAGCATTGCTGGACGAAATAATGGTTATGTTTAATTATATAGAGTGTAACAAATTATAAGATTTCACAACTATGTGCTTAACAAATATTAAGTAAAATATAGATAGTCAATACATCTTGTCATTCTTATGAAATCATAGACCGAACGATGAAGTAAGAGAGCGCGAGACTCAAAGTGAATTTCTTCAAGGCACTATTAATTCAATTGCCAACGATCAAAACATTTAATCGTAAATTACTCAATTACATGATGAAATTCATCTAAATGTCAACAACTTTCCCGCTGAAAGTTTGTTTCTGACCCAAAAATAAAAAAAATCCTCGCTTAGTTACTTTTTAATGTCAGACTAAATCAAATATTAAAAGTTTCTAACTTGTAAATTACATATATTTCACAAATTAAAAAATATTCATATTTTTAGATTCTGCATTTCATACAGAAACCGAATATATACGTTTTATAGAATATCAACCAGTTTGGTTAGGTCCAGGGGCGTGTAAACTGCGGCGCGCTACCCTTAAATTAACGCTGATTTCGCCGTAGATGCTAGGTTGAAGGGGGGGATTTCACGTAAAGGAACGGCACAGGAGTACAGCGCGCGCAGCCAGGTGGTGAGATGCCCAATTAAAAAAAGCGGCAGAATTAAAGCCATAAGGCCTGTTCTTCTTATAAGACTGTATTCATTGGCAATGCCTATGCCCCGCGGCCGCTCTGTTATGGAAGCATTTTCACAACACATTGTAAAATGTGCGCTGACGGTGACGGCGTTACGTATTTGAAACGGGGTTTGAACAACTGCTCCAGTCTTCTGCACTGCTCATTCTCTTTACGTTCCATAAATGAACACCCTGTTAAGCTATGCCATCTGAATTCTTTGGATGAAATGGCGAACAAAGAAGCACAGAAGCAAAGTGGAAAAAAGGCGATTGATCCAAATCGACAATCGTCCCATCTCAACGCAATGAAGATCAAAATTTTGATCTTCGACAACGGTGGCTACGAACAACAGCTGACACATTTCAAAAGAGCACTGCTTCACCAGAGATACACCGATGCATATTTCCCGCGCTCACCGCAAAATTGATAGTCCACAGATGGTTTCCCGCGCATACCACTGCCACGCTTACCACAATGGTCAGCGCCTACAGAGCCGTGCAGCCTATCAGTTCTTTAACGCCACTGTAAAGGTCGGCTTGTCCTATTGTTCGCGTGAATTGCATCACTACTGTTCACGCTAAAAGGTGTCAGTGCTATAAGAGTTGCGTATCGCAAAACGCATCTACCTCGAATGTATTCAAAATCTTTATCATTGCAAGTTTACGCGTACATGCGTAAGTGCATGGCAGAAGTTACAAATGTGTTAGTGCACAGCATAAAAATAATACTGCGTAGAGAAGTTTTCAAACCCAATCTATGCATGGACGGTAGAAGCAGTATCTTGTCTTTGAAGGAGACTGTGCCTTACAAACACTTACAAAAGTTGGTTCTTACTCCCAAAACTCTCCACGGAAGTTTAAATTTTCATTTTTTTAAAATTTTATATTGGGTGATCAAAAACTCTGGCTATAGGAACAAGGAACAACTATTTACCAGAGTCAAAGAGATAAAAATTGTAAACCAAGCATCACGTTATCGAATGAATCATTAAATATAAATATATAAATACTCACGGAGCACATAATCTACAAGCTGTCAACGAGGGTCGCTAAGTAAAGTTGTAAATTTCCAAAAAGCTTCCTTTTCTGTTATTCTCGATAAGATGCAACAATTTTAATTTTTTGTTCCTGCCTGTTGGGTCCGGCCTTGCTTATTTACGTAAGAAGCAGGCTATATTCAAATCTGTGGTTTCTCATGGTCATGGTTTGGTGTTTTTTAGTTTACATTTCCCCGTTATAAAGTGACGATTCCGACGCGTGTCGTGGTAGGTTCAAAACAACCATATTTAAATAATTAAATTATCTTAGGAGACTTTAGCCAAGATGTGGTGATTTTACTTGAGTATTTCTCCTCACAGCGAATTCGGATCTTTAAAAAACGTTTCCATGGTTATATTAGCTAACAATATATCGGTCGTAACTCGGTTATTATTATCTAAAAAACTTTAAATATTTAAAGTCTACAATAAAAGTCGTAGTATGAATTGGGAAGAACAAATATTTTCTTGTAAGACAATGTCTAATAGGAATCAAAAAGAGTGTACTTTTTACGAAGAGTTTTAGCTCATAAGTAAAATTTATAGACCAAGGAATTCCTTCATACTCCTTCGTTCAGTATCTTATAAGAACTTCTTTACCCTCACACTAGTAATTTTTTTCTCCAGGACAATGTATAACTTTTTACCATTTTTAAACTAGAGTAACTCAAGGGGTACTATGTGTGATCACTGATTGTTGTTTAATAGATTTATTCTACTGTAAAAGATTAAATGATTAACTATACTGATAATACGATACTGCGAACGCTATAATATTCCATAAGAGTCCACTGGAGAGTTAACGTTAACACTGTTTAGTATAATTGACCTTCCCACCACAAGTGGGCACTTGACTGGCCTCCCGCTATAACTTTACACCGCCATTAGCCATTGCAGCATTGAAGCCGGCCTCATTACTTGCAAAAACCTTTAGACATTTTGATACTCCTATTAAAAGCATAATTTGTTATCTTACTGCAATGATTAGTTATTTTAGGTCTTTGTGGGGTTAGTTCAACGCTTATATATCACTAACGAAACTGTTGCGCTGGAGAGTTTCACCACTAAGCTAAAGAATAAATTATTTGCACCAACGAACATTTGAATACATTTTTTATTTCTAGACAAAACATTTAAAGTGTTGAAATAGAAGGAGACGTAGCTCATGGCGTCACTAGATGATGTACATACTGTACTAACGTCATCGGCAACGACGTCATATAATTACGACAATTACTGACCTATAGTATAGAGCTCATTGAACAAAGCCAGGAATTATATTTTTTTCACTACTCGTTTTCATTTGCATAATAAATTTCATCGTCTGAAGCAAGCTAGTATGCTACGTGCGTAGTTGTACGACGAAATGGCAAAGAATAGTTGAGAAAAAGTAAACTGCATTTGATTTTGAAGTTAACTAAATATATTTCCACAATAAATAACATGGTAGCCCGAAACATGAACAAATTTATTACTCCGCTCAAATACGTCCAGTAGATTTCCTACCTACACACAAAACTCGAATACTTTCAGTTCATTTCCTACACGAAACAAAAGCCGAGTCACAATCCTGTCCGGAACATCTGGGGCTGACTCTGGAGGGGGGGGGGGGCACCTGAGAAAGGCCGGAAAACGAAAGTCAACATATCACATGTAAAGTATCAGCGTAAAACCAATGCAATAACTCAATTTTGACAGTAAAATTCTGTCCAAATTTTGACTGGTATTGCTGTTTATAAGACGTTTATTTGATAAAGTTGAAAAGGACCTTGCTCTAACGGTAGGTGCAGCTGTGTATTTTCCAAATTAACATGTACACCATTTTGCGGTTGCTACGACGAAGAAGTTTGTTGTAATCCATGGACAAAGTCCGTACCAACTGAACCTGATGACATTGTGGATGATGTTAGTGATGAAGAGATTAACAATTAGTTCCTAATGTTTTTGTGCCTTTACTTTTATGTTTTGGTCTCAATAAACGTTTGTTACTATAATAACCTTAACTACTTAAGATTATTATAACAATTTAGATATAAGAAGTACAACTGTAGCATTAAAATAATGTAAATAAAATTTGTATTGTAAATAGATTTTTTTATTTTCCAATTTACCAACTACATTCTACTATATTTTATAACATGCCGATAAATTTTATCGCCATGATAATCCATCGTTGCTGTTTTCTGACCCTTTAATACAATAATAGACACAAAAATGGCTATCCTGTCAGTTCTATTGGGAAATACATAGCCATTGTACAGTTTTTAAGCCATCTTGGCCGCCATCTTGGATATTTCAATTTGCTCAAGGGTGACAAAGTGGCACCCGGCAGATTTCGATTATTTAGGTCTTGAAGAAACAGAAATCAATAAAAAAACATTGTGTGGACCATATTTCCGGGTTTAGGTATAAAATGCTTTTTGGCAACCAGGCTATAATGAAACTGTTGTGCTGAAGAGTTTCACCACTAAGCTAAAGAATAAATTATTGGCATACGAACAAACATTTTTATACACTAATAGAAATCGCCTCCTGACCGAAATTCGATCAAAATTTCAGTTGAGCTGGATTCAAGAAGTTTAAAAACATTTTATAACTGAAACATCTGTTCTTCCTATTTTTCTAGCAGTTGTTTTTACAACAGCTGTCTAATGATTCAATCAATTAATTATCCTTCCTTCATAAGATTAACATTGGAACTTTGAAAGCCTGTGGGGCGTAGCCCTGGGGTACGATGTGAATTAGAATGTGATTCTGCTCATCTACAGCACAATACCTTGCTAATGGTATGCGCGGATTTATCCTACGATGCACACGAGATGAGAAAAAAAGGAGGAAATGAAACATGCTTGCGTATTAATATATAGATTTTTTACTCATCGTTAATGACGTCATATGATTGCCACAAGTCCTCGTGGCCTATTTAGGGCTCATTTAACTGATCCAGGTATTATATTTTTCCACTGTTCATTTTCATACACATCAAAAGTTCCATCGTCTGAAGCAAGCTATGCTACGTGCGTGGGACGACGAAATGGCATAGAATAGTTGAAGTAAATTGCATTTTATTATGAAGTTAACTTAATATATTTCCATAGTAAATAACATGGTAGCCCGAAACATGAACAAATTTATTACTCCGCTCGCATATGTCCAGTAGATTTCCTACCTACACACAAAACTCGAATACTTTCAGTTCATTTCCTACACGAAACAAAAGCCAAGTCACAATCCTGTCCGAAACCATTGGGCGAGTAACGGTGATGTTGCGCGGAGGTTTTCGAGATACAGGAACACAAGAAAGCTTTAGAACCGAGGGTTGAGTAACGCCCGAACTCCGATCATCAATCTCCTGATCGGGAACATCTGGGGCTGTCTCTGGGGGGGGGGGGGGCACCTGAGGAAGGCCGGCGTCTTGGTTGTAAACGAAACGTTGAACGAAAATCAACGTATCTCATAGAAAGTATCAATGGAAAATGTTGAATGACTCAAATTTGATGACAATAAAATTAATTTGTAATTTTGACCGGAATTAATATGTTAATGCGAATTTTATTTCAGACGTTTCGGGCCTGGGAATGAAGACAAAGAAGGCAAGACACTCTATGGGTAGCTAAGTTTAGTGCTCACCTCTGAATCCAAAGGTTGCTGGTTCAATCCTGAGCAAAGTTAGTAGCTTTTAAATGAAAGGTTCGACTCTGGACCGAGTTATCATTAAGAGTCTGCAGTACCTCCACCATCTTGATTTTTAGTCCCATAAGAACATTGTTAATTATAGGTGTCTTTGAAACACTTAATCTCGATAATCTCACATCGTATTCGCACGAAACTTGAATACGTTCACAATAATGGTATGGCGGTTCATGTGACGTGGATACATTTTCTAATAAACCTCCTGAAAAAGGTTTAACATGGTTTTAAAATGGTGATAATATACATTGTTTTTATTAATTATTCGAGTGGATAATATTTTTAATTAATTTTCAATCACGTCAAATGAGAGACACTATGGTAACATTTGAAATGACATCCAGTTTGTAATTTTCAGACGAAAAACAATCCCACATTAATGTTTCAAATTTAACATTGTCCTTGTGGGGCAAAACGCCGAAATGGCGTAGGTACTGCAGACTCTTAATAATTGGACTATTAATGAAAGATTCTATCTAACAGCAAGTCGACATTAATTAGCAAAAAGACCGGGGTTTGGACCGTTCCTAATGAAAACGTTTAAAATACCACAGGCGTTGCAATAAAAAATTACATTTTTTATTTAAGGGCAACAAGACATAATTTATACTAATTGGAGAAAAGAATAATCTGTGCTCGCGTTCTTGCACAATTCACATGGTTTTGTCCGAATCCTGAAATTCACGATGGAAATCCGCCAAACACATGTTGGTTCAAACCAATTAATAGGTGGAAAGCGTTCGAGAATCCGCCGATAATTCCAAATTGATTCGACGGTTCGCCGCGCAAGACCGGCGATAAATTAAATCGGTCGGGGAGGCGAAGGTGTTGCCAAATTAACGGATCTGGGGATTCGTATGCTAAACAAGCGGACCACCGAAACAGCTAATAATCTGGCGCCGCCCACGATCCACTGCTACTGGAACTGCGGCGAGTAATGCTACCAGTTTATGCGCAAACCAGAGGACCGAGCTTTGATGTAGGTAAATGAAAAGCAAATGTATTCAATGTCTAAAAGGTAACATATCTAAATGAGTGATATTCTCTCTGTTAAAAAAAAGAGTATAAAGTAATTTACCTCATTTTTCTGCACAACCAAAACCTTAATTTTTTTTAGTTTCCAAAGAGTTTGGGTGCTCATAAGGCACATAAGGGGATTTGGGCGCTGAGTCCCAAGAGAGTCTTCTCCATACATTCACAGTCCTGGGGTCCAACACTGATCAAGGAAAATAATGCAAAAGGAAATCTGAAACTAATGGAACTATGGCTCTCGAAACGATCAGTCTTCTCCTGATCTTGGATGAAAGAAAATAATATAATACAAACCGTCATTAAACAAAACTTATAATCTACGCGGGGAAACAAGACATGCTGTAGCACCTTCCTCTTTGTAGATTTAAAATTCCTGAAAACCGAGCGCTTCTCAAGGAACGAAGCTATTTTAAGTTTTAATACTTTTCTTGAAACACCAAAGCACTCACGTAATGGGACTGTAACTGAAGGATAAGTGATAAGTAATGGTTCAAATAAGGTGTAGCTTTGTTATTGACAAACTGCAGCTGATCCATATGAAAAGATCATGAATTAAGGCTGTGCAAGGGCTAGTAGGGACAAACTTCTGCCGGTAGAATGCAGCACTGTCCCTCAAAAAAGAGAAAGTGGTTGGCCCGTGCGCGTGCGAGTGCTCCAACCCCTCTGCATCCCATGACCACTGAACGAAGCGTAAAGGGACTCACAACTCGCTCCCTCTCACTCTCTCTCTCTCTCTCTCTCTCTCTCTCTCTCACCCCTCTTTGTCGAGCGCTGGCCTTTCTCAAGTTTTACAAATTTCAGTGGTTGGCGTCTCTTGGCTGCCGTGAGCCGAGCCGATTGTTTTTCAAACGCTAGCAAAATTCGCACGGCCTGTCTGCCACGCCTCGCACTGGAGGTGTGCTCGAGCGGTAAAACACTACCGACAATTACTCATACAGATAACACTAAAAAACTTATATTATGGCACCAAATACAGTTATATTAAACAGAAAATTCGGTCTTCCATATATTGAATAATCACAAAAGTTATTTATAAAAAATAAAACAATAATTTTATTTAGTTTATCAAATTAAATTGTTGCATAAAACTTTAAAAAATAAATGTTATTCCAACCCATAATAATATTCTTCTTAGTTTTCATCAAGAGCGACTAAAATAAAACAATTCTTGATTTTTTTAAAATCATTTAATTTAATATAAATAATCATGTACGTGACAATTTGTAACCTAAATTGACTTAAAGGCCTTAAATTGACACTCATGTTTTAATAATAATTAGAATGCTAAACAGATCAATCAAATTAAAAACTGCAAATAAACATTTGAAATTTTTTTAATTATTAAAAACTTATGTACAGTATTTAAAAGTTCTAAATAAAATAAATAATTCCCTTCTTCATGGACCTCCCTATTTATAAACAATTGATTGGCCGCTTCATTGGAAAATATTACGAAAAGTACCAGCAGAAATCAAATAGTATTAACAAAATTAAACTATTATTGAAAAATTATTCAATAAAATTCCTATATTTTCTTTGGTTGATTCTACAAAGAACTTTAAAACATGCCGGTTCGTTGGCCATACTTCCGTACAATACGCATGTACCACATTGTACACATTAAGGACAAATACATTTATAATTTAGTTTCAATTAATGAATATGCACAGCTTAACTTCCGGAAAGTATTTCACTAAGAGTCTACAAAAAGGTTTTAAGACAAAACAGCTTTGTGGCTTTGTATTTAATAATTATGCCGCGGATATCAAATATATATTTTTTATAAAAAATGTTTCTTTGGGGGAATATATTTTTCAAAGTTCATCGACATAATATTTCACTTTTATTCCTGACATAAAGCTACACCAACGTAGTCAGGACTCGTTTCTTTTTCTTTCTAGTCCGCATTAAGACATAATAATTAACTAAATCGAATAATATACATAGGCCTATATAGTTGATACACAACTGATGTGGTTCTTTGATTTGGATTTTATTTAATTTTAAACTAAAAAGCTAGAGCTGGCGTTTACAACATCCGTTGCAAGAAAAATCAATCATTTCGTTAGTGTGCTTTACGTCAGAAGTAAAATGTCGATGAACTTTGAAAAATATATTCCCCCAAAGCAACATTTTTTTTTATAAAAAACATACGAGTATATTTGATATTCGGCAACAATTAAATGTCCTGCTCTATTTATCCTCTTACTCTTAAACCTTATTACAACTAGTGGTTTGAAGGGTTGAAAGCCCCTGCTACTGTTTTTATCATTGCACTTCATCAATATCACCTGTTTTTTTGTCAATCATTTTTAACAAGGAAAATCATGCTTTTGAGGTCTGGGTTGGAAGTTTTTATTTCTATGTATTTTTTATTTTTATAGAGTTTATTGCATAGTGTACGATAATATGATGAAAAATATAAATCATAACTCGGCCTAAAACGTTTTTCCTACTCACGTTCGGTTCACGTTCTCGAAGTCTTGAGCTTGAAACATGTTCTCGAGGCCGATGAAACGCCGGCATTTGTAACGAAATATAATATTATTACCCACATGTTATTTTCCTGCCCTCTGGGTTTTAGACATTTTAATAAACAGAAATACCTCAAATTTTGTGATTTAAGACCCTATAAAAAATTTCGTCTGATGTTAAGAGTATAAAAAGTTCATATTACATTTTCACTTCCAACTGCCTTTCATAGTACAATATAACATACAAAGACACCAATTTCCATGTCATTTCTAAAGCCCGGACTCTCCTTTCGGCTACCCCTTTTCCTATGTCTTAGGACACAGCAAAGCCACATTCTTTAATGAAGACAGCATCATTTCTAAATGAGAAGAAATTTAACATAATGAGTATCATGGTAGTTTCGCCAGGCCCGGCTGTTTCGCCGTTGTCTTGCATTCGGACTCCCAAAATACAGCCTGCGGCTGCGAAACGGAACATCCTTCCGGGAGTTTTGCCGTCCCGTGTGTCTCCACCTTTAGCGGTGTTTAGACACACACTAACAAATTAAAGGTTACACGATTGTTAAGGCGTTATTTTTTAACTATCAAATAACACCGTCATTTTAATCAGCGCCCCTCTCAGGCCGGTGCTCCATGCGGCCGCATGGATCGCGTGACCCTTGTATTTGAACTGCTCTTACTACCTGAGTTGCGTTCCTCAACCCTTATAAATTTTTCGTCAGGACAAAATGTAACCTCATTAGCTGATTTAACTAACTGTAAATAAGCGAGTGGGACTAAGTGTTTCATAGAAATTTGAGTTGGGACAATATGTTACTGTGACAAAGTATTTTGTTTGCAGGCTACATTAAACACAATAAAGGTTGTTTTTATTACATTGGGAATGCACTTGAGCTGAGTGAAAATAGCATATTGAGTAACAATCTATGAATAATTCAGAAGTAGTATGTGCTATGCCTAACTATACGACACTATCAAATTCCATGTAAATAATAGAATGATCTAAGAGAAACCCAAATCTATTCAGTTTCAATTACAGTAATAATTTGTTTGACAATAGGGCTATATTTTTTAATTTGAGTAATGCACAAATAAACAAATTGAATAACACCACTCTGGATATATTAGATCTTTCCCTATATTAAATTCTTATATGGCAAAGCAAAGTATAATTAGCATATAATTTTCTTTCTAAGGTCGCCACGTCGCCACGCCACAGCTCAGTTGCAAATATATTAATTTCTATAGTAATAAATTAAACTCTTACATAGATTGACAAGATGCACTGGTGAGGTAGTCATTTTCTGATTCATTGTGATAGAATACTTCACTTTAGAGCTCGTTGAAGCAATTGTTGAAGCTTTCTTTCTTGCGTGAAACATTCCCTTGCTTTTAGATAGATAGTACATTTACGCGGACCGTTTTCGTAGAAATTTTGGTACTAACACTAACACTTAAACTGTAACAAAAAAAAAAAAATATTGTCCACAAATAGTAAAACTGATTAAATTAATAATATAAGTATTAAAGTACACCACTGTCGCTTTATATAGCCCCAAGGGTTTGTATGAGTAAATTTTTGATGGAGTATGAATTTATTTGTGTGTCTTGGATATACTTTTCGTTCGTGTATTACTGATTTATTTCTTTTAGAGAATTTACTTATGGGTTCATCTTTAGCCCGTACATCCCAATGCGTGCAGAATAAGCATATGAATTACTAATAATAATGGTACTAATAATGGATACTAACAAGCCTATTTTAGTTGCCCTTATATTTTCCAATGACAAATTGGAATGTTTTTCCCCAATATAGATAGTAGGAAAATTCATATAAAACCCTGACCATGAGCAAATGCGCCGAAATTCTGTAAATGATATTTGCCATGAGTCTTCCCTATCAAATAGTTTCTGAAGGGTGGATTTACGGCGTGGACCGACACAACGGTGGCGAGGGGCATGTAGCCCGCGCGTGTGCTCGTGTGTGCGCGGCGAGCGAGTGCGCGGAGACGAGCGGGTTGCAGCTGTCAGCTATTAGGCGTAATAAAACTCAAAATTATTATATTTGGGCTTGCCTCCTGCTTACAAAATTTTTTTTAAAGTATGATAGTTATATTTTTTTAAAGTGCATTTTTGGCCAAAGAAATTGAAACCAATTTTATTCCTATTTAAAGGATATATTCTTTTAGGTCATAAATTTAAGTCGTCATATAAAATTGAAATAATTGTGTGGATGTTTTGTAATAGTTTGTTTTAATCTACATAATTAATTATTAACATTAGCAAAATATGGGTCCTTAGACTCTAAAGGTTTTTATGAAAGGCAAGCACCAATGTGACGTAAAACCACCACTTTATATGACAATAAGTCATAAAATAATTGTGTCAAATTTTTTTAAATATTTTTCCATTATTAGAAAATATTTGTATAGTCGAATTAAACACTTAAAACGGTATAATTATCAACTACGAAAAACCCCTTGCACCACCTTAATAGCCCGATAAACGAAGGCAGCTGGGTTTCCAGTTTCGAACCACCAACGTAGCAAGATTCTGACGCTCGCTCATTGCTAATAAAGCACAATAGCTAACGCAGTGGCTATGGCTTTCACTTCATTTCTCGTGAGGTTCCAGTGAGCTGGAAGAGCCCACTGCGGCTGTTATAGAGCTTTGCCCTCTTCAGCCTCGGATAGGGTTGTGGGATGTGATTCGGCACTACAGGACATTTTTTGTTTTTTTTCTTTCGTTACCTGCGTTCGTGCCGGGGTGGGGGTAGGCGTAGCGGTTGACTCCGACATTACGGTAGGACTTTTTTGTTTTTTCTTTGGTTGCCTACTTTCATGCCGGAGGGGAGGGGGAGGGAAGGAGTTCTGACACTAAGGTAGGGCTTTTTTATTTGTTATTTCGGTGCCTACTTTCGCGCCAGAGGGGGAAGAGAGCCACTGCGACCAGGACTTTGAGTAGTCAGAAGACTGCTTAACGAGATGCCTGGCTATGACAATGTCGGTTACTCTAGGAGGACATCAACCCACAATAGCTTCAGCTGGCCGGTAAGGCGACACCGCGGCGGCGGCGGCGTGCTGTGGCGTGTGTCGTATGGCGCTGTGGCGTGTGGCGTGTGGCGCGGGCGGACTAGGGCAGCGGCGGTACGCGTGGGTACGGCCCGTGTCCGGTGAGTGATGTGGATGTAGTGGCCTTGACCGTCATGCGAGCCGGAGCGTGAGCGAGGTGTGGGTTACCGCCACTACAGGCATGAGGCTAGGCGACAACCTAGAGGAAACTACGATGTCGCGGTCCTCCGTGAAACTTGTAGACATCCCAGATGAAAGTCTTGGTGATAGAGTTTCAGCATACAATTTATTGCACATAATTTTTTTGGCACTGGATTTAAGCAACATACTCGACCTAAAAACTATTAATATTTCGGGAGTTTGCATGTTCTTTTCCAATGTTTCAATGCCACTTGAACGCTTATTAGCATTATTAACTCAAGGTGAATCGGTGGGTGAGTCGGTGGCGTAGTGACGCGCTGGACTTGGGGTCCATTGCAGCGATATCGTGTGTTCGAAACCGCGCTCTGCCCGTGTCTTTTATCAGTACCATTCGGCTGTAGGACAGTGCGCCAACTTCTATAAAAACTTTGACGAGGGTAAGTTTATGGACCCTCGTGGTGCGGACACAGCGCCAGCTTTCGAGAGAGGTCGGAGAGTCGAAGGGGAAGGAGGGGCGGGAGAATGCTACCCCCCAGCCTAGATCTGGTTCCAAGAATTTTCGACGCTTCGTTGCTCAGTCGAGCACAATAGCTGTATTTGGGATTCCACGTTGCCGCTTGGAGCTTGGTTTTCAATTACGAGTCTAGGCCTATTAAAAGTTCAATGGTGGATTAAAAAAACTTTGAAATGAAAATAAAATAACACATAACTAACCTTTTGTATATGAACAATTGTTTCATGTTCAAAATTTTTATTATGTTTTTGGCAACGCACTAAATCACCCACCGTACCGTAAAATAGCAACTAGATTGGGTCGTGGCTTCTCTGAGAGATTTATGTATTGATAGGCAAGCACGTTTCTTTTCCTCTTTTTTCTCAGCTTGTGAGCATCTAACCTAACCTAACCTAACCTAACCGCATAAAAGCTGAAAAGGAAGTGATCCATATCCTGGCAAATCTCTAATATTCACAAAACCTTAGCCCCGGGTTCCGTGACTCATATCCGTGTCAACTTCCCCGATATTGTTTAGTCACGGGCACGGGGTACTTCTGAGAAACGCATTACACTGGGCCATCTCCCAGCGTCGTCCTCTCTCTCCCCCAACCCCAACGCGGGTATACCTGGCAACTGGCGGCTGTAGGCCACTTCATCCGATCTTTGGCGTGTTTTGAAAACCGTACATTTCATCCGAGGGTCAGGTCGAGCAAAAAAGGGTTATTATTACCCTCCAAAAGGAGCTGCCAAAATAGTACAGTTCATCCGACGGCCGGCGGTCGGCGGTTAACCGCCACGGCACGCCACCGCGGTAGAATAATCCAACCTATCTTAAAGTGTGCACACTATGTCCGTCGAGCTGTCGGTTCCGACGTCGAACCCGACATCTCGGCAGACATGTCAGGTTCGATGTTTTGAAGTCGAGCATGTCAGTTGCAAAATGGATTTTGAGATAAATGTTGCTATTCTTGGAGGCATTTTTATTTTAATTAGCCAAAAGAAGAAAAAAATCTACGCTTTTGTTCAAAACGTTGGTTTTTAGAAAGATGCAATTTCAGCCACATAGGTACTATCAACGAACTTGCAATTAGGGAACCTAACTATTGTTAAACTTTATTATGATTAGGGATGAAATTTTGAGGACATCTTAGGAAGAATTTCTGAACGTATTGGAAAAAGCATACTATGTTGGGACCTTTAATTACAATTATAAAAGTTCAAGCCAAATTTAAACTTAATAGCATACAATAACCCGCTATGGAAATAAAAGTTATGTAGTGTAAAAAGTAGTGGCAAAGTGGGGCTGCTGGCTCAGGTCAATGACCCCTGAGGAATGCTGACGTCACCAAGGTCACTGACGTCACGAATGACGTCATCGGTGACGTCATCGATGACGTCATTTCTATGACGTCATAGGTATGACGTAATAGAAATGACGTCATGACGACGTCATTACCGCTGACGTCACCATAATGACGTCATTGACGTAATTAAGGTCAAGGTCACGCGGAAAGACAAAAAAATTTTTCTTTGCACTCTTGTGGTTCCTAGTATTCGGCTGTGGAGTGAAAATCCACGAGAAACCACAAAAGTGCAAAGAAAAATTTATTTTCCCAGCGACCAGACCGAAAAACCTACCAAATGTGACGTAAGGCATTCCTCAGAGGCCATTGACCTGAACCCTAGCAACCCCACTCTTAAAACTAAAAAAAATAAATAATTTTTATTTCCACTTACCCACTGGAGAAACCAGAAGCCCAACTGGGAACAAAATTGCGAACAGCCGACGGTGGTGGTGTCATCACCGCGCGGGAGCCGGACGCCGACTGACCGGACAGCACCGCGCCGTCCGGGTACCAGGCCGCGTGGTGGGGGTAAAGTGGTCAGATGCGAAAAAATAAAAAAATTATTTTTTTCCAACAACTCATCCGAGTTTGTTCTTTTGCTGGACCTCCGTTACTTGGAGTGGAAATATTTGTTAAGAAAATAAATTTTTTTATTAATTTCTAAGTGACCTTGACACTTAGTCTGGAATTGGAGTCACCAGCGTTATTTTACTGGCAAAAGTTAGCTCGTCTAAAAGTTTTTGAAACATTTTATCATCCATAGTGATCTTGGTGTCCCTTGAGTAAAATTTTGGATTATTCCTAAGGCAGCGTTTCATTTTTGTCAAAGTGGAAGTCTTGGACACCCTAACAGAATTATTTTGCTTTGCCAGCAAAAATTTTACTCTTAATAATTTTTCTCGCAAAGTTTCAGCCATAGCTGTGTCTCACAGTAAGGTTAGTATAAAACTGAAAAACTCAGTCAATTGTAGCACCTAAGCTGGAAGTAGTGGGGGAACAGGGCTGTAGTGGTGGGGGTAATGCGGTCTGGTGTTGCTATGTTTAGAAACAGTTTGTTGCGAACTGTCCAAGTATTAACACGTACTGTGTAGAAAAAATAACAGCGAGACTAGTATAAAATTTAAGTCCGAGAAAATACTTATTGTTAGGTTAATAAAGAGGTAGAGCTAAATGAAAAAAATTATTGTACAAGATGTGCATGGTTCAATTTTGCAGCTAAGTTCAAAATCCACCAGTGTGGAACAAAATTTAATCATGAGGTTAAATATTTAAACACATCTGCGAAAATATTAGGAGGCTTGTAGAGCTAAATAAAAATTAATTTTGTAGCAAACAGGCAGCGATATATTTTTGCCAAGTCATATAATAAGAGGGAATGATGTAAAAATTGAAATTTTACTCACAGAAAGTCTGGTAGCGTTAAGGCGCAGCGTATACCATGCGTCGTGGGAGAAGGCTACCGAGTAACTGACTTGTTTTTAGAGGCAAGACGGCAGACATGGGTTGGTTATATAAGTGTTATGTAATCCGCAAGCGATACCGGAGACAAAATTAAATTTGTTCCCAACCAACACTGACTGTAGGCTGAGTTGAGAGAGACAAAATAAAATGAAATGAAATATTATTCTATACTGCAACTGTCTTGGACCGAAAAATATTCTAAGTCCCAAGACCCCCCCCCCCCCCTCGGCTCCGGACGAAAAGTGCGCCCCCCCCCCCCCCCCCGGGGGGAGGAGGAGGTGGCATAGCCCGAGGCGTTGCCATACCTTGATACGTGTTGCATAATGAGATCCGGTTAGTAATGTATTCAGGTGTGGCTCTTGGAGATTGTCCAATGCCGCAAACAAGTACGTGTCGAGGTCTGCCTGTTTACGTAACCAGGTCCGGTTCCCCCACTCCTGACCGGCTCAGCTTCGGTTCTCTGAGGCTTAGCTTCCTCGCAGTTGCTTTCAAACACTTCAGCTGAGTGGTTGAAGCTCTGCCCTACAGGATTCGCAATGTAATGTTGGCGCCGCATTATATTGGGAATTCTTTTCTAGTCTAAGGCATGGCATGTGTAGTGTTAGGAAATAATTTTATTTTGTGCTTGCTGCTTGGTGCTCGGTGTTGGTTGTGATTTAGTGAAAGTGTTGTGCAGTGAAAAATATTTGTGTGTGCTAATATTTCCACAGGTTGGTGTTAGTCTAAGTCTTGTGTTTAGAAAAATAATTCTTTGTATTAATCTTCCACAGGTTGTCCCTAAAATTAGTTTTTATAAATTTTTGGCTTCCTTAGCCTATGTAAATAGTTATACTGTTAGGTTTGAGGCTTTGAAGCCTCCGTAAAATTAAATTTTTTTTCGAGGCTTAGCATGCCTCAAGAATTATTTTTTACCAACAATAGTATGACACTTAACGAGCCTGGGGGTTGGCCCCTGGGGATCCACCGTTAGGCCTTGTGCCAGCGGCGCTGCTGGACCTCATCACTCGTCACTGGCAACATACGGGTGGTTGGCATCCTTCAGCACGAAGTGTCGGCCCTGACACTGACCGGTACATTAGGCTTTATGTCAGTGCATTGCATTAGGCTTTATGTCAGTGTACTGGTTAAGATGGGGCCCAGGTCATGATTAGCATGACCTTATGATTCCCATTGGGAACCAAAATTATTTAGCATGTTTCCCTTGTGGAAACTCAAAATTAAGTAAAAATTTCTTATTTTTTGTAACATGAATCCCCCTATGTTTAAGTTTTGTGTTGTAAAATATTTCTTTGTACTAATCTTCCACAGGTTGTCCCTAAGAAAAAATATTTTCTAAATTCGTATATTGGAGGATTAGCCTCTGTAAATTGGCAGTTAAAGTGTTAGGTTTGAGGCTTAGAAGCCTCCGTAAAATAATTTCTTTTGGAGGCTTAGCATGCCTCAATAATTATTTTTTAACAACAGTAGTATGGTGCTTAACGAGCCTGGGGGTAGGCCCCTGGGGATCCACCCTTAGGTTTTCGGACCAAGGGCGCTGCTGGGCCTCATCACTCGTCACTGGAAACATACGGGTGGTTGGCATCCTTCAGCACGAAGCACCGGGTCCTGACACTGTCCGGTACGTTAGGCTTTATGTCAGTTTATCGGTTAAGATGGGGCCCAGGTCATGATTAGCATGACCTTATGATTCCCGTTAGGGGAACCAAAATTATTGTAGCATGTTTCCCTTATGGAAACTCAAAATTAAGTAAAATTATTTTTTTATTTTTCACCTCCCCCTAAGTTGTGAGATTCCCCTGAGGCCTTTGACCGCCGGCGGTCTTAGGCCTCGGGGGAATTTCTTTTTAATTCTTGGATGACCTTGACCTATATTTGTGTGTGAATAAAAAAATAAAATAATTTTTGTTCCACATGTAGTCACAGTCAGCCAACACTTGGCGGATTTTTGCCAAAGTCCTGAGAGCTCGCAGGACTTAGAGCGATATGCGTTAAAGTGTTGGTTGTCTGGGCAGTGGTAAAATATTTTATTTGATATTCACACATAAGTAAGGGTAGCAGCCATCCAAGAGTTAAAGTCCTAGGGGTAGGTGACCCCCCCCCCCCCCCCGGACTCCAGACGGGAAGTGAGCCCCCCCCCCCCCCCCGAAATTTTTTTTTTTTGGATTTTGACCTTGACCAAAAATTTTTTGCTCCGGACGAAAACTGCGCCCCCCCCCCCCCCCGAAATTTTTTTTTTATTTTGACCTTGACCAAAAATTTTTTGCTCCGGACGAAAACTGCGCCCCCCCCCCCCCCCCCCCCTTAGAGGGGGAGGTGGAGGCCTCAGGTACTTTTCCATTGGCACGTTTGGCCACTTGGTTACATAAGTAGATCCGGGTATTACGTAACAGACTTGTTTGCCCCCACCACATAGTGTGCTGGAATATTCCAATGGGTCGCGAGCTGCTTCATTCTGCTTTCAGACTTGCAGCCTGCTAGCCGACTCTACACCGCTCTCGTGACCATGGGTGTTCGCATCAAGAATTATCCAACTGCCTCGCCTGCTGTGACCTCCGCTCCAATGCCGACCACTTCGCCTGCTGTGACCTCCGCTCCAATGCCTACCGCCTCGTCCCTTTCAATGCCGATTCTTGATGTTTCGCAGATTCCACTGCCGCCAACCACGACTGCTTCGCCTCAAAAAATTATTGTGGACCTGAGACCCGGCGCTTCCTCTACCATCACTGCCAGCACTATGCTTCGCACAATTTTGACCACGGTGACAGCTATGTGTACTGTGACAACACCAACAGTCACAACCGTGGCAAGTGGAAGTAGTGTGGATCCCGGCCTGGTAACCATCAATTTGGACTCGGACGAGGAAATCTTCGAGAAGCCGAAGGAACGGAGGTCACCTTCCAAGCCATCTACTCCTATCAAAAATTATTTTTCCACCTTTGATCCTATCTCTCCCGTCCATAGCCCTTCCAAACCCGAACTAAATTTAACTTCTTTCCCTTCCACTTCCAATGACCTTCAAGTGGAGCAACCCACAAACAATAAAGTAAGTAAAATTAATTCTGGTCTGAAAAAAACAGTAAAGAAGGCAGTGGCACCGAAACGCCAATGTAATTATGTTTGGATAACTGGAGCGAAAGTAAATCAAAAATGCACCAGGTGGGCTGTGAGCGGCGAGGAGTTGTGCCGCTATCACTTCGACCGCAAAACAGCATCCAATCGGAGCACTCTTGATTCATGTTCGCTTAACATTGCCCCTAAGAAAACCACACAGATTCCCAAGGTACGTTATCAAAGACTCTATGCTGGTGAAAAATATTTCTTTCGAGCACACGTTTGTGTGAAACCTCACCTGTTTTTGATGAGGCATAAAGACCAGAACGTTCATGTAAGGGTTGCTAAAAAATTCATTGTTCCTAGATTTATGACCAACAGAGGGTACTTGATACGTGTTAAAGTTTTAAACAAGCTGAGGACTGTGTGGCGTTTGCAGGAGTAATGCAATCAGTAAGACTGTTTGTTTAATTTTCTAAATTTTGTTTTCCAAACATTTCCTTTTTCCAAATTAAAGTTTATTAAATTTTGTTTTTCCAAATTATTTCTTCACCCTCTTGAAATAAGGGAGGGGGGTATTATATAAATGAGCTATTAAAAAAAAAAAAAAAAAAAAAAAAAATAGTTCATTTATATAATATCTTAACCTGGGGATAATGTTTTTTTTTTCTTAAAAAAAACATTATTCAGACACGTCCCAAACCAGTGTCCTGGATGGTGAAGAAAAAGTTATAGCAAAAAACCTTTTTGTATTAAACTGATGTTTAGCTTCAAGGTAAACCAGTCAATGATCATGTGACAACAGGGTTCCCCCACCATTACTGAACTCTTATACCCACTCACTAAGCTCATTCTGCCTTGAACGTTTCAATTTGTCAGACGTAATGTGCAGTATCAATCCGTTTGTTGGAGACCTGGAATTGCAGCGTTTACCATCGGGGCATGTATATGCTCCGATGCTGGTGGAATATAAAAATTATTGTTCACCTGAACAACAGGTGTCCCCAGAACCTGGACCTTCTAATGATGGTGAAGAAAACAGTATTTTGAGGAGTGAGTTGGTCAGAAATGTGTCCCCAGAACCTGGACCTTCCAATGATGGTGAAGAAACTAGTATTTTGAGGAGTGAGTTGGTCAAGGGTGAATTGGACAGAAATTTAAAAAGTAAATATATGAAACGGTTGGCGGATCAAAAGCGTAACTACAAGGAGCGAGCGGCAATGTTCCGTTTGCAGTTGTTAGTGCCTAAAATCAGCAAACGTTCCAGCAAGCTCGACACCCTGACAGCCGCTTCTGATTACATCTGCTTGTTGGAATCAAAAATTAAATTTCTTGAAAGACAACTGCAAAATAAAAATAATAATTCTGAATATCTAGTGATTCGAAGTCCTGAGCAGGTTGATGATGGTAATGAACAAATTTTAGGAATGTAAGTAATAAAATCTTTTATTTTGTGTGAATTGGACTTGAACACGGATTAGCTGTTTGGTATGTGGAAAAAACAGAACGGGGGATAGAGCACTCTGTGATACTGGAATAACATATCACTTAGTGCTCTATCCCCCGCTCACAGGGTAATTTTATTTGACCTTGACCCACTAAAAAAGTGGTGGGGGTAATTTTAACCAAGCATTGGGTTTTGAGGAGGTTGCTCAGTCTCAGTTTAGCGTAGCCAGGAGACACACACTTCGAGATGACTCCTTCCAGTCTTCAACAATTGTGTTTGGAAAAAATTTCCGATGAAACTGAATTGTTCCGTTATGTGGTGCATCAGTCTGGTGCACCACCAAAAATTAAAATTTTAATTAAGGAGTTTGATTTTGAAAGAAATGGTTACACCAATTATTTTGCGTATGTTTTTAGAAATGAAAATCTTAAGTTTTGCAAAGACTGTGGTTTTTTTGCGTGTGAGGACATGACAGAATTTGTAGAAAGCGGTGGCTACATGGTGATGACTGGAATTTCTAACCTAAAAAGAAATGAAATACCGCAAGAAAGGTGTGATATTTGTGCAGCTTATTTACACGACTGGCATACGTATAGCAGAAACCAGGTTGAGCCAAAAAGAAGTTTATTATTTCGTTGGCCAGGGGTAGCGCCTAGGTTTTAGGTGTAAAAACAAAATTTTACTTATGGTATTTAATGTATTACCTTGAAAAGTGGTGGGGGTAAGTTAATATATACGTAGTGGAAAGCATCTGTTGGATTTATTCTTTGCAGAGCACTTCAGCCAGCATCATCATGGTAAGCCATTGTGTGGAGTTTGTTCTGTTGGAGGAGGACCTGGTGGAGATAGTGGAGCTGATTGAAGATACAACCAGGAAAGGAACAATAGAAAATGTAAGATGTGAACCTCAGGACGAGAGGTCACAACAAATTGTACAAAAATTTATTTCCAATCAGTTAACTGACAAAACTACAAACTTTGAGTTCGTAAAGTATTTATTTGATAACAAAGTAAATGCAAAAATGGCAATATTTTTTAAGAAATGAAAAACTTATTAGTTATTGTTATACGAGCTGGACTTGGACTTGGACTATGATATTTTTGGTTAACGGATAACTTGGTGGTGGGGATAGTTTTTGTGTATATAATAGGGTTGTGAACAGCAAAGGTGAATATTCAATCACGATGCCTCCGAGGGACAACACCGTAGCAGCACACAAGAATATTTTACTTATTTCGCCAGAAATTCCAATAGAAGTAGTTAACCAGGAGGAAGAGGAAGAAGAAGAAGATGTAATGGAAGAAGAATTATCCGAAGATGAAGAGATGGAAGCAGGTGAAAATAATTTTGCAAACACTGATGGTGACAGCTTTGACATTGATTTGTATGCTGATGAAACATTGGAATCATCCGAAGAAGAGGACAATAAGGAAAACATCACTCCTCAAATAAGAGCAGTATTGGATAAAATGTCATTGTGCAAAAGACTTGTTATGTGTAGCAGAAAATTATTTTTTGATTGTAGTGACGAGGAGGACAGTAGTGATGAATATTCACCTTTGTAAAAAAAATATTATTTAGCATTTAAAAACCCAAAAAAAAATATAAAATGTTAAAAAGAAAAAAAAAATAGAGCGGGGGATAGAGCAGCAGATGCTCTATCCTCCGCTCAAAATAATAATGTCCGATGACCTTGACCTACTTTTGTGAATTAATTGTGGTGGGGGAGAGCATTAGTGGTGGGGGAAACGTCATATATACGGGTAGTCAAGCCTCAGTCTCATTTGGTAAGAAAGAGGGAACGCTGGATCGGAGGTGATGGTAAGATTGACTTTATAGCAAATACTTTAACACTGCAATATGTTAACAGGTTGTCAATGGTTAGGAAATATTTTTATTTTTAGACTCGCTAGTTTGTTTAATCTTAAAACTTTAAATATATTTTCTTTTGGTCAAATGCTTTTGCCATACTTCCTACACGCTAACACTCATATAAAGTACAGGATTAAGCTGATCTCTCGGGGAAATACTATGTAGCCACCTCACATTGGTTGTCCGACTCGCATAGTATTGGTGATTTATACAACATAAAATTTTTTTCAATATGTTATATATCACCAATTCTTATTCGAGTCAGATAACCAATGTTAGGTGTCACATAAGTATTTCCCCGCGAGATCAGTCTTAATTCTGTACATTTTTTGAGTTTTGGCGTGTGGTAAGTGTGCCAAAAGCATTTGCTCAAAGAAATATATTTAAAAGTTTTAATTTTGAACAAGTTGGTATGTAAAAAATAAAAATATTTAACTTTTGCACCTGTTAATACATTATTGAAAGTATTTGTTAGAAAGTTGATCTTACTACCATCTCTTATCCAGTGTTCCCTCTTTTTTACCATAACAAAGGTGGCCTTGACCTATATATTAGTCCTGAATAAAAATTTTATAAAGAATTTATAACATTTTGTTCTGCGCATGCGCAGAAGGGTTTTTTCTAAGGTCACCCCCCACCACCCGTTATAAAAGGAGGTCGGATAACCCAGCCTCTCATTATTGGATGAACCTTTGTGGAGTAAACATCTAAACGCTCTTGTGGTAAAAATGCTTCTTTGCCACATTTGTGGGGAATTTTTCCCTGATGAACATATTTTGCAAATCCATCTGGAATTGCATAAAGAAGAGGACAATGTGCAAGTAAGTGAAGACTATTTGGACTCTATTGAAAAATTTTTATCAGAACATCACAGAAGACTGGACGATTGGGAAAGCGAGCTGCAGTTGCTGCAAAGGAGGAGGCCAACCGTCATTCAGTTTGGAGGCGCCGGAACATCAGGACTTGGAAGGAGACCTACAGCGGACATGGACACGGACACGGACTCGTCGGACTCGGACTCGGACATAAACATGGATTTGGATTCAGAATCTGAAGGTAATGGCATAACACAACTACGCACTATAGCATTGGAAGGACCTGTTGTCACACACTTTACAATAAATAATGTTCAATTGGAATTACAAAATTTTATTGACAGTGCAAAACTTTTAGTGAGTAAAACACTAAAGGAAGAGCTTAGAAGATTAAATTTTTTAAAATTTGGACTGGTATTAGACGCTATGTTCACAAACACTAATGGAGAAACATCACCAAGAGGATTTGTAACTAAAAACCGTACTTTAACTTTTGCATCCAATATTGATGATATAATTGTGGAGTGTTTGGAAGAGTTATTGACGAAGCTTCAAGAGCATGAAGGGAGGGGATCTGGCTGGACGCTAACATCAGTGGAAGGTATGGATTTAAGAATTCAAAAGCATGGGTATGGTATGAGGGGGAGTAGTTTCATCCCCCTACCAAAAAAGATCCAAGAAACCAAAGCGTGTATAAATGTAAAAAATTTTGACACGGAATGTTTTAAATATTCAATGCTAGCCAAATATGTTGTAAATAATACTTGTAGACCCGGTGTTGAATATCAAAATGTACAAAATAGATATAATTTTTGTGGTATGGTTTATCCTGTAAATATTAAAGATGTATGTAAATTTGAGAAGCAAAACCCCGGAGTCAGTGTAAATATTTTTGGGCTTGATGATAGCAATAATGTGTACCCACTACGGGTTGTAAAGAGAGAACTTCGAAACCATACAGATTTATTGTTGATTACAAAAGGTGAAATATCTCACTATGTATATATTAAAAGTTTTGATGCTTTAGTCAACAAACAGCTGTCTCGTAGGAAATGTAAAAAAACTTTTTGCAAAAGATGCTTTTGTTTTGTAAATAAGGATATAAGGAGAGGTGGTGCCCAGTGGTTGTTGGAACATCAAAGGCTATGCAATGAAAATTACGAGTGTAAAATTAGTTTACCACCACCAACCCGATCTGTTGTACAGTTTAATCATATTAACCACCAGTATAGGATACCAATTGTTGTTTATGCAGACTTTGAGTCTACACTTGTACCGCTGGAAAACCCTGACGGTGAAATTACTAGAAGAACCAAGTACCAGATGCATAAACCAAATAGTTTTTGTTTGTTGGTTAAGTCTACACTATCTGACCAACACTTGCAAAATTTCGGACTAACCACAACACCGGTATTGTACAGAGGTGAAAATCCTGCTAAATATTTTGTAGATACGTTGTATGATATAGCTAGTAAGGTGGATCAACTGTATGATAAAAATAATATTGTTCCTATGTTACCCCTTGAAGAAGAGGAGGAAATTCAATTTTTGAATGCTACATCTTGTTATATATGTAATAAAGAATTTACAGTGGACAATTATAAAGTTCACGATCATGACCATCTGACCGGATATTACAGAGGACCAGCTTGCAATGCATGTAATTTAAATTTAAAACTTCCAAATTTCATTCCAGTTGTGTTGCACAACCTTAGCGGGTATGATTCCCATTTTATAATACCGGAATTGGGAAGAGACACAGGCAAGATTGATGTGATAGCTCAAACTTTAGAACATTATATTAGTTTTTCTAAGAAAATTGGCAAAATAAAATTAAGATTTGTTGACTCATATAGGTTTATGCCATCAAGCCTTGCCAAACTAACTGACAATTTAAGACGACAGGATTTAAAGGAAACAAAGAAAATCGTACCTGCAGACAAATTGGATTTAGCATTAAGAAAAGGAGTGTTTCCTTATGACTATATTACAGGAATTGAAAAATTTGAAGAAACCAGACTACCACCCATTGAAGCTTTCAAAAGTAAACTGACAGACACGGAAATTTCAATTGAAGATTATAATCATGCGTGTAACGTCTGGAATGAATTAGGTATGCAAAATCTTGGTGAATATTCAGATTTTTATGTAAAATTGGATGTAACACTATTGTGTGATGTTATGGAACAATTTAGGAACACTTGCTTTGACGCCTATGGACTGGACCCCCTTCATTCGTTTACATCCCCCGGCTTAGCATGGCAGGCCATGCTAAAATCTACCGAGTGCAAGTTGGAACTGCTAAACGACATCGATATGGTTTTGATGATTGAATCAGGTGTACGCGGTGGATTAACACAGGCCGTTACAAGACATGTGAAAGCTAACAATAAATTTCTACCAAATTATGATGAGACTAAAGATTCAATTTTTCTTGGATATTTTGATGCCAATAATTTATACGGTTGGGCGATGTCCAAACCCCTTCCGTATGGCGACTTCCAGTGGGTAGAACCGGACAGCATCGGGGACATTATGCAGATCCCACAAGATGGACCGACCGGCTACATTTTCGACTGCGACTTCGAGTATCCAGAACACCTACACGATCATCATTACGACTTGCCACTGTTGGCTAAAACTGAAGTATCACCGACAGGAAGATGGCCCAAATTAATGATGACATTAAACAACAAAAACCGTTATGTGGCGCACTATTGGGTTGTACAACAAGCGTTGGAGTTAGGACTGAAAATAACAAAAATTCACCGAGTATTACAATTTTCTCA
Source organism: Neoaliturus tenellus (assembly GCA_030545055.2). Classification (NCBI taxonomy): domain Eukaryota; kingdom Metazoa; phylum Arthropoda; class Insecta; order Hemiptera; family Cicadellidae; genus Neoaliturus; species Neoaliturus tenellus. The sequence continues at coordinate 333,635,614 of CM061531.1, read as the reverse complement.
ATCTTGTTACTTGAAACCCTACATAGACTCCAACACCGTGAGGAGAGCAGCAGCCACATCAGCTTTTGAAAAAGATTTTTATAAACTGATGAACAACTCAATCTTTGGAAAAACTTTAGAAAATAAGAGGAAACACAAAATTGTAAAATTAGTAAGTGATCCAAGAGCATTAGAAAAACTTGTACAAAAACCAAATTTCGGAACCACTATGATAATTAATAAAAATTTAGTAGCGGTAAGCATGAACAAAACCAAGATTGTTATGGATAGACCGTTGTACATAGGGATGTCAATATTGGATATAAGTAAAACGCATATGTATGATTTTCATTACAACAAAATGGTACAATATTATGGACGAGAAAATATCGGAGTAGCCTACATGGATACGGACGCACTAATTTATTGGATCAAGACGCAAGATATGTATGAAGATCTTCGAACGTTCATACACAAAAATGATTTTGATTTTTCCGACTACCCAAGAAACCATCCAAATTTCAATGAAGAAAACAAAAAGGTGCTTGGAAAATTTAAAGACGAATGCAATGGAGCTAGCATGGAAGAAATTATTGCACTAATGTCAAAATTGTATTCTTTCAAAGTGTATAAGGGAGAACAAGAAGAAACATCGACCACCAAGAAAGCAAAAGGTGTGAAGACAGGTTATTTAAAGAAAAATATAAACTTTGAACATTACAAAAACTGTTTATTTAACGACACCACCTTAACAGCAAAATTCAACGCCATAAGAAGTGAAAAACACAAACTATACAGTGTTACAGAAGTAAAAAAAGCACTATCGGCAAATGATGACAAAAGGCATATCATGGATGATAAAATTAACACTCTTCCTTTTGGCCACTACTCTCTTAATCCTATCAACGACTAACCTATTCTTCGTCCCTCTTCGACCCTCTACGACCTAAATTCCTTTTCCTTCCGTAAAAAAATGGGGAACACGGCAAGCCCAACGCCGTGTTCCCCATTTTTTTACATTAATTTGAATGACCTTGACCCAGTTAAATAAGGGTATAATAGAATAAAAAAAATATTTTTACTTCATCTACCGAAGAGGAAGGATAAAATTATGGATTTAAAACAAAAAATTGTTAATGAGCTTCATAAACCGGCTAGAAGAAAATTTCCCCGAAGAAATACTGTTATAAAAGGAATGAATGATCTATATCAAGCTGATTTAATCGAAATGATTCCTTATAGCAAACAAAATAAAGGATTTAAATATATATTGACTATTATCAATTGTTTTACAAAGATGGCAGATGCTTTACCGCTAAAAGATAAAACCGGCAAGAGTGTAACAAAAGCCATGGAAACTGCGATACAGAGAGACAAAAATACCATAAAACATTTACAAACCGATGATGGTAAAGAATATTTTAATAAAGAATTTTCAAATTTAATGAAAAAATACGGCATAAACCACTATTCGACTAATTCAGAGGTAAAAGCATCAATCATAGAAAGATTTAATCGAACTTTAAAAGGTGCGATGTACAAGATGTTTTCAAACAGAGGATCGCACGTATGGATTGATATGTTACCAAAACTAATAAAAGATTACAATAACAAGTTCCATAGAACAATTGGTATGAAACCGAACCAAGTGACTAGTAAAAATGAAAAACTCGTATTAAAACGTATAAAAATTAATACTAAACCAAAAGTTGAAAAACTAAAGCCTAAAACGTTTAACGTTGGTGATAAAGTGCGAATAAGCAAATACAAAGGTGTATTCAGTAAAAGATATCTACCAAATTGGACAAATGAGGTTTTTACCGTATTTAAGGTACAACCTACAGTGCCAGAAACTTACATTTTAAAAGATAATAAAGGACAATTGCTCGAAGGAGGGTTTTATGGACATGAAATGTTAAAATCCACAGTAGGTGATGTATATCTCGTTGAAAAGGTGTTACAACGGAAAAAAGATAAAGTTAAAGTGCGATGGTTAGGATTTAATAAGAGTAAAGATTCTTGGATACCTAAAAAGGATCTTATATAATGATGGAGCATCATTTTAGGTTGAACCTTTACAAAGGATGGAGATAATACCGCAAAAGGATAGTTTTCCTATTAATAATATTGATGAACTCACGGTGGACAATTCAGAATTAAACACTGGCAAACATGGTGTTTTATTACCAAACACGGTGCGTTGTCTTGTAACCGGTCCATCAAATTGTGGTAAAACAAATGTAGTATTCAATTTGATTACAAACCCAAAAGGATTGCGTTTCAATAACTTGTATGTCTTTTCCAAATCATTACAACAACCCAAATACCAATTATTAGAAAAAATATTTAATAATGTGCCAGAAGTGAAATATTACAAGTTTGATGCAAGTGAAAGCGTAATGCAACCGCATGAAGCTAAACCATTTTCAGTTTTTATATTTGATGATGTATCCTGTGAAAACCAAAACACTATCAGGAGTTATTTCGCTATGGGGCGACATAACAATATAGATAGCATTTACATAGGTCAGACTTATAGTAAAATACCAAAACAACTGATAAGAGACAACGCAAATGTGTTAATTGTATTCAAACAGGATGAAACTAACTTAAAACACATATATTACGATCATGTCAATGCGGATATGTCATATGAACGGTTTAAAGACATATGTGGTAAGGCTTGGGCTGAAAATTATGGATTTTTAACAATTATGAAGGAACAACCACTAAATAACGGTCGATACAGGATCGGTTTTGATAAATTTATATTAATTCACTAACCACTATATCACACAATCATTCTTGTACAGCACGTCTTGCTACAAACATGGTTAACCAAGAAAAGTTAGTAAAGGAAATTAAATCACTTAGTGATTCTATTCGGGCTAAAAACAGAGCGTTAAAGTTAGGTATCAGCGAAAGGGAGAAATTTCTCGAATCTACTTTTAAACCTATTACAGAGCCTTTGAAACAATTGAACAAAAAATTGACTAAACCTTCTTTTCAAGGTGATATTATTGCTCCGATAACACAATATGAAAGGGAAAGTGTAATATCAGAAGATATTAGCGATGAGGACCCGGAGGCCTCCATATATAGTGATACAACGGCAGAAAGAGAAGATGTATATGGTGGTAGTGAAGAAGAAGCGGTATCTATAGCGAGTGAAGAAGAAAAAACAGAAGGAGAACCATCAAACATAAGCTTATTGGGTGAAAATATTCATACAAAAGGACCTTTAGGAAGGAAATACTTGTTAAAACTGTTAATTGGAACTGATTCTACTAAAAAATACCACAGTTATGGAGCAAGAATGTCCAAAGAAGGTGTAATGATTGGTAATAGCAAATTAGATGTCGATGAACATGATAATATTCACGTAGGTGATCAAATATATAAGGGAACAAGGGGACTATTTGAATTATTATTTGAAAATAAACCTTTAAAAGCATTGGTAAAAGATGATGATTTGGAAGTGTATAGCAAAATTTTGGATCAAACTAATGCATATAAAAGAAATTATTTACCTGAAGCACCCATATATAGAAATAAATCTGTAAAATATAAAGATTTTGTTTCCAAATTAATACCGATTATAAGAAGAAAACCTGTAAAAAGAAGATTAGTAGCATCCACTTTAGATTTAAGTTCTCTAGAACCGAGAAAAAGAAGCAAATCAGTCACCGGTAAAGGATTGATGAAGAAACTATACAATACAAACGTAATTTATTACAATAATATCAATAAATTGGTGGATAGAATGAAACTAATACATGAAGCCAAAGAGGCGGGTCATACTGGATTGGAAAACGAATGGGTGGCTTTAGTGGATGAACTTAGAAACCGAGGGGTAATCTCATAAAAATGCGTTACTCCCTAAAATGCTATTCAGTTGCACCATGAGTGTCGACAAGTTCGGACGGTATTCCTCGGATGGATTATATTACGCGAATAACTTAAAAAGAGGTGCTGGTTTACCACAAACACCTGAAGGAGATTATGATATTAGTAATAAAAGGTTAAAAAACATAAAAGATCCCACAGACGAAAACGATGCAATAAACTTAAAAATATTAAAGGAAAAGATATCGCCAACATTAAGACTACAAAATAACACATATGACGCAGAAGATCATAGAATTATCAACGTTGGTAAACCAAATCAAAACGGTGATGCAATAAACAAAGGTTATTTATCATCTGAATTAAAAAATACGTTAAAATTCAATGGGAAAACGTATAGTGCTAACAATAAACGTATATCCAACGTAGATGACCCTAAAGATGCAAAAGACAGCGTAAATAGACGCTATTTACATTCCTTGATACCTGAAAAGACAAAAGATGGATTTTCTTTTTATAAATTTGTTATTAATGATATAGGCTATCCAAAAACTGAAAACGATGCTGTAAATCTAAAATATATTAAAGATCATTGCATCATACGTGATGTAGGGGTTATAGATTGTTTTAATAATTGTTTAGCAAATGTTAAAGATGGTTCGGCGCCATCAGATGGTGCAACAGTGGGTCAAATGATGGAAACCTTAAAACAAGAAACAACCTCTTTTGTAAAACAAGATCAAGTAGTATCGAAGCAAGGGGATGAATTTGTTCAAGGTAATGAAAAATTTAATTTATTAACATACAAAAATGATGCTTGGGATTGCATGGATAAAAAGTTATCAAATATGGGATGGGGTTATGAAAAACATGATGCAGCTGCTTTATCACAAACCGTACATCTAGATCCAGATCGATATTTTAGATGGTTTACATGTAATAATAGAGTGATAAGAGACTTGGCACAAGGAAGAGAAGCAAATGATGCTGCAACTGTAGGACAGACCATTACAACATCATTAAAGGATAGTAAAGTGTATAATTGTAATAATAAACGTATAACAAACCTTAAAGACCCTGAACATGTAGATAATGCTGTCACTGTTAATTTTCTTGTAAAAGTTTTAGGTAATGCGATATTTGATTTACACAATCATTTTACACCAGATATTCTTCAAGGAAAATCGGGTCATAATACTTATGCTGAATCCGCGAGAGGTGATTATATTAAACGAGAAATTTATAATAAATACTTTATTAACCCTAATACGCAAAAGTTTAGATCATCAGATTGGGGTGATATTGATATTTAATTAAATAACTCAATAAATGACTTCATTTATGTGCAACCTGTCATAGAGGTAACACATAGGTTACGCTTTTCGAATATAAAAGACAATCATGACGTTTCATTACACCAGTCCATATCGAGACACTATACGGAAAGGAGGTGGTATCACATCCACAGCGGTTTCTCTGTTAAGTAAAGCTTTAAATCGAATTCCAGTAGGATCTGTTGTAAATAGAGCAATAGACGCTTTACCATACGAATTTCACATACCGGGAGGTTATCAGTATTGCGGACCAGGAACTAAATTGAAAAAACGACTGGAAAGAGGTGATCTAGGCATAAATAAGTTAGATCAGGCTTGTAAAGAACACGATATAGCATATTCCACATTTAGCGATACAAAAAATAGATCAATAGCTGATAAAAAGCTCGCGGATATAGCTTGGCAACGAGTAAAGTCTAGTGACGCTAGTATTGCAGAGAAAGCAGCAGCTTTAGCGGTAACAGCAGGTATGAAGGCTAAAACAGCAGTAGGAGGTGGAAAAAGGAGGAGAAGAGTGAAAAGGAGATCGGCAAAGACGAAACATGGAGGGAATATTAGAAGAAAACGACGTTCCACCAGAAAGGGTAGCAAAAAACCAACAGTATGGTCAATGGTAAAAAACGGGGCAGGTCTATACCTAAGACCGTATCGTGCATATTAAATAAAAGAAATCAATTAGTAATACCACATAAAGCATTAACAAATATTGAATTATTTAAATACATTTCATGTTTAAAAATACCATTTTTTCGCGGTGTCTTTATGAAAGATGATTTACCAGTTAAAATGTGGAAAAACGAAACCGGTATTGTAAATTTAGACAATTCTGAAGGTCCTGGCACTCATTGGGTTTGTTATAAGAAATTAGGTGAAAATATATATTACTTTGATAGTTTCGGCAATTTACCACCACCTAAAGAACTTGAGCATTACTTTAAATCTGCTAAAAACATATATTACAACTATAAAAGAGAACAACCTGATAACACTTTAATATGCGGCCATTTATGTTTGGAATTCCTAGCTAAAAGTATCAGTCACAATTGAGATGTCTTCCTATACGGTATCATTAACAGGAAAATCGTCCACTTTACGAAGTATCCTTTTTCCAGCGTTACGCTTGCAAAAAGGAAGATTTTGGGAAGCGGCACTGTTGGATTTTACAACTTACAACTCTATTCCCAATGTTACGGAAGATAAAAATAACTTATTGCATTACTATAAAGGAAAAGATGCCAGTGGAAAGTTTACAGACTTAGAAGTTTGCAGTTTACCCACAGGTTCTTATGAAATTGATCATATTAATGAATTTTTGCAAAATAAAATGGGAAAAGACAATATAACATTAAAAGGTAATAACAATACGATGAAAGCTGAAATTAACTCCAAATATTACATAGATTTTACTCAGGAACACTCAATCGGTGAATTGTTAGGATTTCCCAAAGATGGGCCAATTTTAGAACCAAATCAAACACATTCCGGTAAACAAACTGTAACTATACTAAAAGTCAATAGTATAGATATAACTTGTAACATTATACAGGGAGCTTACAGAGATGGAGCAAATACTCATATAATACATACTTTTTACCCAAGTGTACCTCCAGGATTTAAAATAGTTGAAAAGCCACAAAACCTAGTATATCTGCCGTTGAACACCACTTTCATTTCAGACATCGTGTTGAACGTATTGGATCAAGACGGTAACTTGATAGATTTCCGAGAAGAGCCAATTACAGTTAGATTACATTTAAAATCGACACTTTAATACAAAAATCATGGGTTTATCATTTAAAAGTGGACAACCTACGGGAAACCGCATTAGTAGCTCTTCAGCTGTGGAGGAGTTAACACGCGAAAACATTCGTTTCTTAGAAAAGATTGGTTTAAAATTAACCGATTATGGATATACTGGATATAGCGCAGGGTCCGACATTCGACGAAACCCTATGGGAAAAAGAATATCACACCCACAACCCTTACACTTCATCAAAATTGAACAATAACGACGAAATTCGTATTCCTATACAACATCAGGACATTTACACACTACCATGTGAAAGTTACTTGTATATCGAAGGAAAAGTAACAAAAAAGGACGGTACTACTACTGGTACAACAGTTCCATTTATAAATAATCCTATGGCTTTCCTGTTTGATGAAATTAGATATGAAATATCAGGTGTAACAGTTGATTCCACTAAAAAAGTAGGTATTGCAACAACTTTAAAGGGGGTAACATCTATATCACCTAATGAAACCAATTTACTTCAACCGGCCGGATGGGTTTTACCTGAACATGACATAATCACTCCGAATACAAAGGGATATTTTGATTTTCATATTCCATTACGTTTGTTGCTTGGATTTGCTGAAGATTATAGAAAAATAATATTAAATGTTAAACAAGAATTAGTTTTGTTGAGATCTTCTAACGATAAAGACATTATTAAAGCTCCAGACGGTACAACAGATGCAACTTTAGAATGGAAATTAACATTAGACAAAATTGTATGGAGAGTTCCACATGTTAAATTAGCTGACGAGCATAGAATGCTACTATTAAGGAAATTAAAGGCTGATCGTGATATTGTAATTCCTTTTAGAAGTTGGGAATTCCATGAACATCCCAGTTTACCTGCTACGGATCGACACACTTGGACTGTTAAAACATCTAATTACGTAGAACGAGCCAGGTATATTATATTTGGTTTACAAACAGGTAGGAGAGACAGTATCACAAAACATGCAGGCAAATTTGATCATTGCAACTTAAAAAATATTAAAGTTTATTTGAATTCACAGTTTTTCCCCTACGACAATTTAAATGTGTCATTCGCTAATAAAAAGTACAGTATATTATACGATATGTATGCGAGATTCCAAAATTCATATTACGGTAAAACAAATACACCTTTATTATCACCAGAAGAATACTTAGATGGTTACACAATAGTTGTAATTGATTGTTCTAAACAAAATGAATCAGTAAAATCATCAAGTGTTGACATAAAGATAGAAATGGAATTCAACGATCCTATACCTGCAAATACAACTGCATATTGTTTAATTTTACATGATAAAATTGTCACTTACACACCTTTGACAGGAATTGTTAAAAATGTTTTATAAAAACTCGTTTTTGTAAAATTTCAATCACGGGCGCGATTATAAAAGGGGAGCGCGCAGGTCGCTCCTGATCAGTTTGTTGCCTGACATCATATGGGTAGCATCATCTTCAATATGGCTTCTACAAGTGGTACAACCGAATGCGATATAGAAAAAGAAATTTCAGAATTTTTGGACATGAATGGACAGCAACACGGTGCAGATCAAGAAGAAGAAAAAGGTAAAAAGAAAAAATATTTGTCCAAGAGGAAAAGAAATGTGGAAGAAAATATTTCACCAAATATTTTGATGGAAGTATTTTTAAGAATTTTTTATCCAATCTCTTCAAGTTTGGATAAAAGTGTTTTAATTGGAGTAATGAAATCAACCGACTATTCACCTACAGTAATTTTAACTCACGGAACAAAAATGATTTTGTTTACAGCCAATGCTTGGGAATCTTTTATGAAACACCTCCATTTATTGGAATGTTACTTTAATAGCAACATGTTTGGCAGGAAAACAAAAGTAGGACTATTGGATTCAGACTTGGAAATTGATATTATTAAACACCGAGGTGAACATCAAATGAGATTCAGAGATACAACCAAACATGACATAAAAATTCAACTTAACAGAGAAGAATTTTTTATTTTGACATGTGCAACGGAACCCATAACAAGATATTTAAGACAACTAGTATTTTCCAGTTCAATTATTAAAGATTATTTAACAGACACTTTGGACAAACAACCGGACGCACCAATTTTGTATGGACCTGTGGACACTTCAATATTCAACAGAATTCCTCATGAAGTTCAAATGTGGAGACAATTGGAACAATATGTGCAAGAAAAAAATAATTTTGTAAAATCGGATGAAGAAACACATTTTAGTGATGAAAAGGATCAAAGTGATGAAAATGACTACAACAAAAATGACCAGATGGAAAGTTAAATAAATTTTTAAAATTTTTCACAACACTTTACACTTGAATTGGCAAATTTTCAATAAAAAGTTCAAAATTTTGTGGGGTTAGGCCTACCGGGGATGGTGCCCACGTTAAATATACACCAACGCGCCTTTAACTGTACGGCCTGGCATAAATACGTGCCTACCGTGGTGTGGAAAACAGTTGACCTTCCGACACCGTGATGGATAGACTGGTGACCTTTCAAATGGACATGGAAGAAGAAATCAAGTCCAAACCGGGTATTATTGAATTTCAGGCGTTTCGTGGTAACGATGATCGGTTCATTATTAAAGAACTAGTATTTTATGATATAGATAAAAATATTCCTTATACATTTTTATTCAAACCACCATGCTCTTTTTCTTCACTAACCACCAAAGCCGCAACAACAAACCGATGGACTTGGAAATATTTTCATCACATCGATTGGTATGACGGTTTTACCAGTTATTCAGACTTGTATCATATTATGCATCAATTTTCAAATAAATTTACTAATATTTACACAAAGGGACTTGAAAAGAAAAGATGGATAGAACAATATACATCAAATCCAGTCAAAGACGTGCAAATTGATAAAAATTTTAAATTTATTTCTGAAAACGTTTGTATTTGCACACAAAGCGTAGAACATGAAAGGGACAGGCACTGTGCATTAAAAAACGCTTTAAAATTAGCTACTTACCTGCAAGATGGAGAAATCGGTGGTGGTGGTGGGGGTAACGTCGATTATAAAAGCGAGGAGCAGACCGAGACTTGGCACGAGTATTACTCGAGACTCCGAGACGACAACATCTCAGAGCTAGAAGACAGCGAGGACCTCTAGAACAACCATGGCATCCAACCAGTTTCTGCAGTCTTTGGTGGAACAATTCAACGCCCACTCCAAGTCTACAATTTTGCCGGTAAAAAAATGTTCAGAGCTGAAAGATGAAAAACATTACATCATACATGCTATGAAGAAGATGGAAACTACAGTCGGCGAGGCAATCTGCTGCAGCTTGAGCGAAGCTCCATATACACCAGGAGATGAAGCAAAATTTCAAATTTATTTGCCAAAAAGATTCGTCCATCTGCTACAAAACGAAGACCTGCGCTCCATTCAACCGGGATGCCTCTACTTGGTGTCCCACGGATCCAGCGGCAGCAACTCCACCGAGCTGACCATCCACATGGCCGAGAAGCAGCAGTGTTAAATAAAATTTAAATTTTTCTTGTATCTGTTTGTATTCACTATATAATTTTTCTCATGTAATCTTGTTTGTACTGTATTAAATAAACATTACCAAAAAAAAAAAACAAAAAAAATAAAAAAAATAAAAAGGCAATATATCAATATGTGAAACAAATAACAAAAGGTTTCACATATTGATATGTTGCCTTTTTTTTAAAAAGCTCTGGGGTGACCTTGACCTTTGACCTTTGCATAAATTAAACAAAATAAAAATATTTTTCAAACAGCAATGTGTGTATGTGTGTGTATGTGTGTGTGTGTGTGTGTGTGTGTGTGTGTGTGTGTGTGTGTGTGTGTGTGTGTGTGTGTGTGTGTGTTTTCCCCCACCATTTTGGGTTACCAGCATACAGACTGCAAAGAAGTCCAGTTTAATTGCAACTGTCAAACCATGAGCACCCTATTTGAGCTTTGTGTAAGAAAAATTATTCAAGATCAACAGCTATTTAGCCATACTTTACGTTCCAACGCTCCTCAGCAAATTAAAATTTTTATCAAACAGTACAAGCTAGACAACAGAGGTTACAACACTTTTGGGTGGTACAAGTTTGGTGATGGTACAAAATTTTGTCAAAATTGTGGAAGGGCTGCTGTATCTAACCCAGCACAATTCCTACAAGATGATGGATGTTTACAATCAGGCCATGTAGCTCCAGTTATGAGTTACGAAACACCCAAAGAACTTTGCACAATTTGTTCAATCAATATGTTTAGTTGGAAAAAATTTAACCACCTCCCATCAGACAGCATATAAAGTCCTTCCCCCACCACTATTTCATACTACCTTCAAACAACCATGCTAATATTCATTCCTCCTTTGGACATCACACGGAAAACATCAAGATGGCTCTCACTGTAAAATGCGCAAATTATGAAGAAGTATTTGTAAGAAATCTGCAAGAATTAAACGAAATTGTTGAAGAATTTAAATCACTAATCGAACAGGGATACCGACTAAACATGCAAATTTTTGCATGCAACACAAAATGCACCCATGGCTTCAGGGATGACGAGCCGCCAAGGTCACCATCATCATCAACTTCCTCGGCCTACTCCTCCAGATCGTCCATGAAGACTCAAGCCAGTCCAAACTTGGAATATTTCTCCTGACTAATATTTATATTTTGTTTCCTTACTTTACTTCAATATGCTTATTATTGTATTGTAATAAAAGAATAAAAAAAACCTATCTTGCTACAGTTTTGTAGCAAGATAGGATTTTTTAAAACACAAATTGGATGACCTTGAACAGGTTCTAACATGTACAGGTGTAAACGTAACCACAAATTTAAACATTTTTTTTTATTTCCTAATGGTTAACCTTGAAACTTCCCCCACCATTTTTTTTCCTCTTGGAGACCTGAGAAACAACACCAATGTGTTTCATTACATCATGATCTTTCAAGCTGCAAACATGGATGTCCCACCACCAATATATGAGGCTGATGTGGCAGGAGGACAGAGGAGGAGATGCCAGCATTTGGATCTAGTGGAGTTGATGGAAAGGAGAATTGAAGAAAGGCAGATCAGGAAGGATACCATCCTAACACAAAAAATTTTAAAATTGGATCTTGTCATGCTTCTGGCCTTACTCATTGCAGTCTTCGTCTACTTGGTCTACGCAGTCATATACTGTCTAAGGTGCACGGAGTGTGCTGACAAGGGAGCCAACTTGCCAGTTTTCAACGCTACTCTTTAAATAAAATTTTCTTTTTTAAAACTCCAAATGGTTGACCTTGAACATGTCTCAACCTGTCTGGTTGTATCATGAAACAGAATTAATTTTCCTCTAAGAAACCAAACCCCTACCACCACCACAATTCCAAAAGAGCAATCCTACATGCAAGTCTGACTTCATTTCCAGCTCAGCTACGCTAGCGGTTACACGATACAATGAAGTGGGAATTACTTGTTGACAGCCTTGAACACCTGAAAGAAATTTATCAAAAACTGCACATGTTATTACTTCAACATCCAGGGATGGTAATTAAAATGGATTTGGAATACGACTGTCCAACCATCGACAGTATGGATATACCCGAAGGAGTGGTCCACAATACAGAAGAAGAAACTTGTTGCTGTGAAAGTAGCACTTCAACAACAACAAGCACAAGTCCATCCAGCGCATATGAGGATGAAGGCGGATTTTTGTAAATAAAAATTTAAATTTTTTTTTAAAACTTCAAATGGTTGACCTTGAACAGGTTTCAACATGTTGAAGAATGTGGATGAAAAATAAGAAAAAATTTTTTTCTATCTGATCACATAACCCCCACCAAATAACTGGGTACCTAGGATGCACGGAGTGACTTGGTCAGTCGCTATTCAACTCTTGCAGTGTGCACATCACACTTTTTCCACTTAATTTCCATAACTGGAGTTCTAAATGAAATATTTAGCTAAAACTTACATATTTGACAAGTTTTAAGCAAAACTAAAAATCGCAAAAAAATTTTTTTTTTATATCAAATGGTTCAAAATTTTACAAGTCCCAAGCTCACCTAAGAAAAAAATTTAAAATATTATTTTTTTTCATTTAGCTCAAAATTTCACAAGTCCCAAGTTCACCTGAGAAAAAAAAATATTTTTTTTTTTATAATGTTTCCAACAAGGACAAACTCGAATGAGTTGTTGGAAAAAAAAATAATTTTTTTTATTTTTTCGCATCTGACCACTTTACCCCCACCACGCGGCCTGGTACCCGGACGGCGCGGTGCTGTCCGGTCAGTCGGCGTCCGGCTCCCGCGCGGTGATGACACCACCACCGTCGGCTGTTCGCAATTTTGTTCCCAGTTGGGCTTCTGGTTTCTCCAGTGGGTAAGTGGAAATAAAAATTATTTATTTTTTTTAGTTTTAAGAGTGGGGTTGCTAGGGTTCAGGTCAATGGCCTCTGAGGAATGCCTTACGTCACATTTGGTAGGTTTTTCGGTCTGGTCGCTGGGAAAATAAATTTTTCTTTGCACTTTTGTGGTTCTTTGTGGATTTTCGCTCCGCAGCCGAATACTAGGAACCACAAGAGTGCAAAGAAAAATTTTTTTGTCTTTCCGCGTGACCTTGACCTTAATTACGTCAATGACGTCATTATGGTGACGTCAGCGGTAATGACGTCGTCATGACGTCATTTCTATTACGTCATACCTATGACGTCATAGAAATGACGTCATTGATGACGTCACCGATGACGTCATTCGTGACGTCAGTGACCTTGGTGACGTCAGCATTCCTCAGGGGTCATTGACCTGAGCCAGCAGCCCCACTTTGCCACTACTGTAAAAGCAAAATGGCGGATAGTGGCTTAACGAAGTGTTTTATGGTAGGGCCTAGTCTATATGTTTACACGGACTTATTTGTTCTTTGTTTTGTACAAGTAATCCTTCTGAACCGTTTTTTCATACACCCTGTAAATAAAAAATCAACAATTTGTTCAATGTCTTTAACTGTTTCAATGAAGAGTACAAGTGAAATCTAAGAGTATAAATTTTATTTATGGAGGTAGAAGCAGTAAATCCTTCAAACAAAAACCAAATTTTTTGACCAAACTATAGAATCTTGTTTTATGTCACTAATTCAAAGGCCCGACATCGGATCCGACAGCTGGACGGACATGTTCGAGTGTGTGGACTCCTTAAGAAAGGGTGGATTATTCTACCGCGGTGACGTACCGTGGCGGTTAACCGCCGACCGCCGGCCGTCGGATGAACTGTACTATTTTTGCAGCTCCGTTTGGAGGGTACTAATGACCCTTTTTTGTTCGACTTGACAATCGGATGAAGTGTACGGTTTTCAATACACCCTAAAAATCGGATGAAGTGGCGTACAGGCCAACTGGCTCAGGCGCCGCGAGATGGATTTTGACATTTTTATGACCCCAACCGATAACGATGAGCTGGCGCAGTGTCCGTTTCCCGTACCATTCACCTTGTACTCTATGAGCCTCACCCCATTACTTTGTCTAACATGATCAACGCACAGATCGATAATCTATGAGGACGGGGCAATGTCGGGATTGCGGCATTACATTCTTCTTACTTCAAAATTAAACCATTAATTTGATACGGTTAACGGTTCCATACTATCACCTAACATTTTCTTATAATTTCTGGAGAATTATCCCCCACCAAGTGGTAAACAGGCCAGCTATTAAACAGATATGTAGTAGCTAATACCAATACTGATGTGTAGACGTTGGTACATTCTCTCTTCTTGTGGTTTAACAGTAGAAAAAGAGGTACCAAAATTTTTGCTCATCCACATACTAAGCACAATGTCTGACTCACCCGATACATCATCTCAATAGATTCACTCAGCTCATCAGTATTAGCATCAGAGTCGGAGTCGCAACTAATAAGGCCAGTTCTCATGCTCGCCCACACGCGCATACACCAACACGCGCGCACGCGTCCCCAGATGCGATGATGTCCATTACCGTCACAGCGGTCTTGTTTACATCAGAACTTAACGACAGAGCGCGTAGCAGGCGTATGAGATGACTCATACTCGCTTTAAAATACTGTATACGGGCGTACGTCTCTTGACAAAGCGGCAGTGACCTTCAATAAACAAAGCTCGGACCCCCAGATAATGCGATGTCCATTACCGTTACCATAGCTCGGCCGCGGTCTTGTTTACAATGAATAATATATTTGAATATGACGAAATGAGCTCTGCAGCGGGAATGCGAGATGATTAAAAATGTGTAGTGACCTTTTATAGACAAATCTCGGACTCTTAGACGCCAGATGTCTCGATGTCTCTTCCACAAACATTAATATTTAGCTTTGGTCGGCCTTGTTACACAAGTAGCGTTAAGTTGACCCTAAAATACCTCGGATTAACGAAGAAATTATAAAGTGAGCTAAGGACGTCGTTAACAAAGACCGACTCAGCAGAAGCAAAGTCTGTTATAAACCATTTCCATAGCTCTCTGCTTGTCTTGTTTACAACATGACGATTATTGCAGCACGATTTCTTGATGATCATGCTCGCCTTAAAATATGCCTTGAAAGCTACTTGGAAACAAAGCTTGGTTCCCAATACATGTTCCAACATAAATTACTGTTACAATAGGTATTTTTTACATCAGACCAAAAGTAGTTCATAGCTGGGACAGAAAGAAGCGGGGTGTAAAGAAGTGACATTCCGTGAACAAAGCTCGGTGTTCAGGAATTGCGTTTCAGAGACACACTATACCCACAGTGGTATTCCAGGCCTCGCATATCTATATGAGATCTGAAGCTACGCCTACGTGCACATCACCGCGAGCTCTCCAGATGCGACGACCATTATACATTTATACATAGCTCTGCCGGTCCTGTTTATGATGGGTTGATTTAATAAGTGTGAGCAAACTGATTGACTGTCTTCAGTACAAACCGATTAATTTCTAACAGTGTTCTAATTGCCCAACGGGGCGCTCTATCTGAAGACTGCGCACGAAATAACAGAGATTCACAAATGGTAAACTTTCTGTCATGGTTTAGTTTCAAGGCAATAAAATAATATATTTTCGCTTTGAATTGCATTGTTCCATTTTTAGCTATAATTTGGCGAAATATTACATGGCCGATTTATAACTGTTGTTTTAAAAGGAATAAATTAACATTATTAAAACGCAATTTCAATCATAATTAGTTTTCTTTAAGCAAAACCTAAAAATTCAATTTTCAATTTGAAAACTTATTTTAAAGCCGTAGTGAATTCCCGCGTAACGTATGTAAGCGTTCGCTGCGGGAATAAGGCGCCTTAAAACCATCCTACCATAAGGATATTTTCAAACAGAGGTAGAGCCCTTTCCTTAATTAAATTTGGAAGACAGATAAAAAGACACTTTCCAGGTGTTCAGGTATTACCAAGATTTCCACCCTTTCCAGGCAAATTTCGGCTCTTTGATTTGAGCTGATAAAGATAGCACATTAGGCCTACTATTTTATAGCGTGGTTTTCATCCAGCGCCTTGTTGCACGATCAACTTTGTTACGTCAAATTGTTTCTACAATGATTCATCGAAAACGTCAACGATTTCTCAGGCATTCTACACCACATCGAATCTCAACAGATTCGCTAATACCTCGTCCAAGCCCAAAGATCGCATGATCGGAGTGGGCACGGCTGTTGGCATTCGCATGTTTTCATCTCTATCTGTATATTGTCATCACTGTTGACGCCGACGCCGTTGACGGTTGACGGTTATTGACGGCTCCGTGGGCAGCTACGTCTTCTTCTACCCACGTCCTACGTGCATAACAAACCCGACACATCCGGTCTGGGCCGATACTGCAACGTTTCATCATCACACGGACAATGCAATCAATGTTCTTCGTTGCTGTGCGGGCCGGTGCGTCAATCATGAGTTTACAATTCACTCAAAACGTCTATTTAGAGATTGTTTGATTTGATGAAAAAGACTTTATTGACCATTTCTTACTATTGTATTCCCGATGACCGAGCCGGATAACTAAGCGTCTACTGTATATATTTCTTACAAGAAATCGTTTAAAGAACAATGACCAAAGACACTAAGGAAGTCTGTGGGCCTATAGAAAATATTGTTGTACACAATATCATTTGGACTTGGGTGAAAACCAAGTTTCAATATCTTTATGATAATTAACCTTAGCCAAGAGTCCTATTGCAAGTAACACCTACTTAACCTCTCCTCAACTTAACAGTCATTCTACCTTGGAAAGAAAATGTTTAGAATTGACCACTTCACTTATCTCAGAGTCAGGGCATATGCCATGTAGCCATTAGGGATTTGCAGATTTCTCCTAAGATGCACAAAAGCTGATAAAAAGGAGGACAAGTCTTCTTATACAGGCCTATACAGTTCAGAAAATGACACGAGGAGTAATAATCATCACTTGTAGCACTTGAATTCGGTTTAATTGAGACTTGTTCAACATTTTTAGACTTCATCGTGCACGTGAACTTTTGCGTATAGGTCTAATCATGACCATTTTACATAACACCAAACATGATTACACACAACTTTCTTTTAAATGCATGGCGCTACACAAGTTTATATAAACGTTTCAGTGACTGCTTTATCACTCCTGAAAAGGATGCAGAGATAAAACAAAAATTTTAACACAAATTTGCATTACTAAGTCATGCAAATTATACTAAGCAATGTTGATTAATCAATAGGATGAAATGCGATTTGCATTGCACTCTTGATTCCTAACAACTAGACCATTTACAGAGTAACCCACATCCTTTGCAAACATCTTCCAGCGATGTACCCAGAGTTGCGAAATATAAACACTCTTTTTCCCCACACAAAGAACGGCGTTCACGCTTCGTTAGCAGAGGGCGCTAAAAACGCGACAAAAACGCCACCGGCAGCGGAGGCGTATCGCGCACGCGATCCGCGCCGTTTTTGCCGCGGCAAAGCGACGACGCGGCGCGGATAATAGCGGGTAATAGCGTGACCGCGATGCGATCAGCTGATCGGCCTATCAGCTGGTTATCAGCTGATCGGCAGGTGACAAGCGCAACACCTGTCGGCCGCCGCTGTATACGGCTAACTGCGGTATCGTTACGGTGGCGACGCGGACGCTATCTGGCGGGAGATATCACACCCGGGGCGGCGGCCGCTACTGGGGACGGGGACGGTCAGGAGTCAGGAGCGGGTGTGCGGGTCTGGTGGTAGACTTGGAACCATCGGTGGTTTACCTCAGCATCCACCTGATATGTCAATTGTGGAGAAAACTACACTAAATAAATAACACGAGAGAGACAAAACAGTCCCTTGAGCACGACAATTTCAACTTAGGTTTAGATTTGTTTTCTATTTCCCCTTTAAATTAACACGACGGAATTGTCATCTTTAGTCAAAATTCAAACACGCAATGACTCCAAACGAAGGAGAGCGCAAACCGTGAAGTCAAGACCCCCCCCCCCCCCCCGACAGTCAATGAATATTTTTCAGATGCTGCAGCAACGTCTGGGGACGAAGGAGCCCCGGAGCACCGTGACAGTGACAGATCTTTAGTCAATTCAATAAATAGCCAATGCTACTCTTGAAATTGTTTATTGAAGATGGCATGCAATAGAGTTGTTTATAAAATATATCACGCGGTGGAATTGTTGTAAATAGAAAATGTCCCGCGGTAAAATTTTCGGCCTTTATAAGATGTCACGAAGTGGAGTTGTCGTTTATAAAAGATGTCACCAGGCGGAATGGTTGGTTTTTAGAAGATGTCAGGCGATGGAATTGTTGTTTATAAAAGTATGTCACGAGGTGGAATTGTTTGGGTTTTTTTTTCAGAATATGCCAGGCGGTAGAATTGTTGTTTATGGAAGGATTTCACGAGTTGGAATTGTTGGTTTTTAGAAACTGACCCACGGTAAAAATGCCGTTTCCATAGATGTCCCGCGGTGGAATTGTCGGTTTTTAGAAGAAGTCACATTGTGGAATGTTCTTGTAAAACACATAAAACTGTGGAATTGTCATTTATAAAATATGTCACACGGTAGATCGGTAGAATCGTCGTTAAGAGTCTTCATCACCCCTGCAAAAAGTGTCGAAAACATGCGTTCGTAGTCCCCTGTTTCGGACGACCGTTTTTAACCGATTTAATTGAAAGTGGTCTTAAACTGTTCAGGAAGAGTGCCCGCGTGTTTCTATTACCTCATAATAATAAAAAACGTACATTGAAGTACCTAAAAATACAGTTAAAAAAGGAAGAAATTACTTGATATTCAAAAATTTTTTTAAATAGTTTTAAGAAACTATATCGAAATAACGAGGTACAAGAGACACGCAGGCACTCATTCTGAACAGTTTAAGACCACTTTCAATTAAATCGGTTAAAAAATGTCGTCCGAAACAGGGGACTACGAACGCATGTTTTGAGCAAAAACGGGGTCTGCGAGTTTGCCTGTTCGAGGCGCTACTAGCCTTTTCGCAAACGTTGTCGTTCTCACTAACACCAGCACACACAGACAAACATTATCGCATTTTAAATCACTCAGTGATGTTGGAGGACACATTCCTCGTATTTATTTGAATACTTCTTTATTATCCATCTAAATGACAATTCAAATTTAGAACACCTGTGTCCATACAGTACTATGGTTCACTGACGATTATGTAGGGGAAGACGATCAGAACATTGCGCAATACTGGTTTTTAAAGTACATAATATACCGAAAACTAGTAATGTATTTTGAACCCCTCACAGATGAGATTCAAATTTTAATCTTACAAATAAATAGCGTACACCATTCTTCAATTTTTCTAATAGCAGTGGTTACAAATAGACTTATTACCAATTTTTTAGACACCGGAAGTGCGCGAAATACGGTTCCGCTTGATACCACCTCACTGAAGTGAAGGAAATTCCTTTTATAAGACACACTACCGGACCGAGCATCGTACCGAGCATTACCGTTACCGTGCAGGGACGTAAACTTAATCCGAACATTTCGCCGAGCAAGACTGTGGACCGAGCATCGTAAAGGACAAATCCACCGAGCGAGGTGAAGGAAATATTAAGAGAGGGATAGCGTGAGTGAGGGCGCCAGATGATGCGGCGGAGAGGGGGGGGGGGCTTTCCATACCGAGCGTTCGGGGCGACGCTCGCTACGACGTTTGGAGCAAAATTGGCCCTATATATATACCCTGACACACTTCCATACATCGGACCGTACACCGGGAACAATCTTTTATTTGATGTTTCGCCAGAAAACCGCCTCTAAAACGCTCATTACGATGCTCGGTCCGGTGCTCGGTCCGATGTACGGACCCCTGACACACTACCGGACTTGCTGTTTTTTGACGGTACGATGCTCGGCCCGGTGGAAAGTCAGGTAGTGTGTCGTCACTTTAAAAGGCAAATTCCTTACTCGTTCATAACTAATCCTCCAATTTTCCGTTACACAAGAGAGTTCAAATTTGGCACACTGATTTGTTCAGTCCCAAGAAGGATAACCTAATAATGAAGCAATTAAAACGCAAATAAATCTTTAGTTCTGTTGATAATTTTAGGAGGTAAAAAATATCTCATCTGAGCTGATTTCATCATCAACCGAAATATTTTGTTATAGTTGTTCTAATCAAAATACCGACATTTGCGTTTGAATTTTCAAAATTATTATGATCAACTGATTATATTTAATTAGACTCTGGGCCACTAAATCACTATTTTGAGACAAAAATTATTATGATCAACTGATTACATTTAATTACATTAGTTATGTATTTTATTCTTAGACTCTGGGCCACTAAATCACTATTTTGAGACAGAGTCTCATTGATTAGAGACCTAGTACTATTTGATTAGAGCCTTCCATGGTCTGAGAGAAAAGCGGTAAGGTCGCACATGTCATTCAAATTACAACTATTTTACACTGCTTTAGTCTATGACATAAAAAAAAACTTAAAAATAAAAGTGAAGCAATTAAGCTGTATAAATTTAATGAACTGTTGTAAAAGAGCGGCACCGAAAAACACACTGATGTTTCGAATTTCAAACACTGGGGCTAGAAACGTAAATTAAAACAACTTCATGGTTCTAATCAATTAGTAAACAAAATTGTAATTTTAATTAGGCTATTTAATTAAATATATTACAAGTTTTAAGTATATAAGTATAACTAGTATAACTCTTTCATAATTCGGTTAATTCGATTAAAATCATCAATATAGGCCCTACATGCAATTTAGCAAACATCATAACAAGAGGGTTATTATATGTCCTTTGTTAGTGGGTGTCAACGAATTGTTTTTGGTGTGCGGGGGTTGCCTCCATACGTTGCGCCCGATTGTTCTAAAGAAAATAATTACTTTAGTCATATCATTTCAAAATTACTTATTTTGTTTCTGTATCGTCTGATCATTCTGGTTCGCGAACTCATTTAGGAAGATGCTGCCTTACACACCTGAACCAAATTTAATCAAAATCGAAGGTTCCGTTCAAACGCTATCTTGTTCACAGACACATGATACATTAAAAATGTCACAATTTCGGGGGCTAAATAAAGTATTCGTCATTCGTCAATTTGAACAAAAAATGTCCTCTTGACAGATGTCGAAAAATCCATCGTTTAGCCACTAGAAGCTATTTTGCTTTGTACACTAAATCTATATGTGTGTATCTTAAAAATGTCGGCCATTTAAAATTTTTAAACTCAGATATCTCAAAAATATAAGTAATATTTTTTATTATTCTTATTTCACATCAGCTTAATTCTTCAAATCCTAATTGCTTATCAATTTTGTATCAAATTATTACCTAGATAAAATGTTACATCAACGTGTATTTTTATATACGTAAATACTATAAAATCAATCCTATTTTAAAATGTGTCTATTTTTAAATGGCCTATATGACATTTTTCAAAAGAATGATTGTTCTTTACTATTGCAAAGGCAATTTCCACTTGCACCTGATATATCGCCCGATGGAGAGTTTATTTAATTAACAACCATAAACAAATAAATACTTTATTCCTGTAGGACAATACATGCACTGTATTGCATAGCATACTCAGAATAGTGTGATTTGCGCAGAATGTTAAGTTTGAAACAAAAAATTATATTGCATATTAGTACCAGCCAGTGTTAATACTACATTCACTCAGAGAGGACTCAAGCCTATGTCTCCCCTGAGTTGTGATTCTTGCACACGTCCACCGAGTAAAACACGTTTGACACTAAAAAGCGTCGATTAACCAATGTAATATAGGCTAACAATTGAAGACCATTAATTAATTTAATCGCTGATAAATTTTAATCGGCTGTAATGAATAGGAAGAGTTCGAGCCTAATTCAAAATAGACAAATAGTAAAAAATAATAGACAATAGACAAAATAGTCTTCAAATGTAGACAGGAAAACGCTGCAACCGTACCGGACTGGCCGAACTCTCATTGTAGCGAGTCTGCGCGTGCGTGTGTTGGACGTCGCAGTCCGATGTTTTTAGAAATGTGACCCCGCCTCACCCCTCGCCCTAGTTAGGCGAACCTGACTGTACTAGGACAGTTGTAATGGAAATCAGAGTGTACGATGGATGTTTTGCCAAAGGTGATGAAGCCTCTTAAGAGAAGATACCACGAGGTGCAGTTGTTTTTTTTTCATTTCACTATACCCCCTTTTAATTTTATTGTGTTTTTTAATAGAATATTTTTTGCCATGCGGTAGAAGTTTCATCTGGATTCAATGTTTCAATTGTTTAGCGAGGTTTTTATTTGAAATATTGTAACTAATGGTTTTCCATCAAGCTATTATTCGCGAATGTTTCGTCACCCTTTCCCCGCCCGCGCCCCCCGCAGCGCCGCTGATCGCGGCCGTATAGCTGCCAGCCGCGCGCCACGCCACGCCGCAGCTGTGTATAGCTGTAGCTGTAGTGTTGCGGACACGGCGCGTAACTCATGCGGCAGCGGCTGATTCAATTACTCACCACCGCCAGGCAGCGCCACTGAGTGGGCGGTGATAGTGGCTGTACTGTAGTGGCTACAGCCTTGACCCGCCCCCGCCACCGTGGCGCCACGGTAACACTCGCCCTACCCCAGGGCTGTCACAGCCAATCCGGGGAGTCACATTCGTGAACGACTACAGGGCAACTTATCAGCAAAGCAGAAATGGCAAATTAATTCATTCACAGAGATACAGAAGGTACAACCAGGTAGCAATTCTATGGTCCACAGTTGCATGGAAGCAGTTTTTAAATCCCTACTGCTTGCTGTGTCAAAAATTATAAGGTGATTTAGTTAGAATGGAAGAACAGTGTTGATATCACATGAATGTAAAGTATTAAAATTAATGCATTAATGCAAATGAGAGAGTTAAATGGCTATCTATCAATGCTGCGATACTCCATATACTCGATGCGATAGCAGAATGGTGAGCTCCGTTACACACGCGGTAACGCCGACATTGGGTGAGGTGCGAGTGTATGCAAGAAATAATGATTTATCAATTTATCATTTAACATAAAAAGCGACTGGAAAATTTAGAGGTGCCAGTTCCCTTAAAACTTTGTCAGAAGTCAAGCTTGATTTTTTTTAAAGCAAGTTTGTGCTTAAAACAAGGGCACCGATATGGAAAGGAAGTTTTGGCTCATTCCACCTCCTTCATTGTCGTGAACTGATCTCTTCACCATCGAGAATGCTGTCTTCTTCTGTTTATTTACTATCAAGCCTGCTTTGTTGACAGTGTTAGTATTACCGCGCGATCTCATCAGTTCCCTAAGGTAACCACATTCCCTCTCCTGACACTTTACCCACCAACGTTGAAGCACTCCTCTACAAATGACCGACTGAGTAAAACACCCAATCGATCAACAGCAGCCCGTCCGTATCCAGACGCACACAACGGGTCCCCGGCATTATTCAAAGCCAGATGCTCCTTTCCACAGCGCTCGTCCCCGTCATTATTCAACTTTAGAGCCTTCTCGTGTTTCCCTATCTACGGAACAAAAAGCCCGCCCGTTGAGCCCGTATTAATGAGGCGCCGTATTTATTTGAGAAGAAAGCTCATTTACATGGGCTACGGCCGCCGGCAGTTAGGCTAGGTCGGGGCCGTGGGACGACCGCTTGACGCTTGAACCCGTAACCTTCGGCGCTCTCATTGTGCAAGCGTGACGTTACTTTGGAGGAGGAGCGTGATTATTTTTGTTTTATTTTAGAGAATGAGTCAATTATTTATTTCCAGGGCAAGGGCAACGCTCCTTTATTCATAAAAAATTAAGTTGGCTAAAAAATAGTTTAAAATAAGTTAAAAGGTGAAATGGTGTTCTTATAATTCACAAATCATATTTTAATTTTGTGGTAGGTGATTTTTAAATGCAGATAAAGTGTAAGGGCAAAAAAATATTTCGAGTAAAAATGCTGAAATCACAAAAACGTGTTTGATGGTCGAGTGTTAATTTAAAGGTAGGCACACGTTATTATCTCATCCAAAACATAATATTCAATGTCAAGTCATTTGAAATTCTTACATTAATTTTTTAATCCAGCGATTATTGACTTTTTGATTGATTGTTTGCAAGACATTAAAAGAGGAAAACTGTACAATTACTCATTTTATGCCGGGTTTTGTAATGTATAGCACACTAATAAATTCAGCATTGGTGAATAAACAATTGCTTGTTTTTGGATGACAGGTTTTGTAATGATAAAGAGTCTAGTGGAAATTTTTCATTTTATAATTAAACTATTCTCTTAACCAAGAATATCTTAGTTAACGATATTCTAATATACTAACTAATATATTAGTTAACAACTTAAATTGCAATATTTTCTTGCACATTCTTAAAAATAATAAAAAATATAATACATCTTTAAGTGTGTTTGTATATGCAGTATACAAACACACTTAAAGTCCAACACGTTTGAAGTCCAACACATTTTTATCCCACGACATGGTACTTTATGGACTACACTGAAAACCTAGTCCATGAAAGTGATCAGATAAGCAGTAGTGAACATTACTTCCCCGTGGGCGATTTGCACACAAAGCTACCTAATAGGGTCTTTGGAGATTGCAGCAAATGAGAACAATAACTAGGTGGGGTCTGCCCGAGGTGTCCAGTGGGAACACGGTGGGATACCGTGGTATATGGGAAAATATACGGGGGGGGGGGGGGGGGGGGGGGGAATCACATCTATGATGAAGGGGGGGGGGAGGACTTTAAAGGGAACCGCAATGCATAATAAGCATAGGAACAGGAAGGGAATTTTTCCATTTTGAATTTTTGCATATTACTCAGCCATATTAAATAATTATTCAATATAATTCAGTAAAAACAAATAAAGGAACATTTTTATCGAGATTGGAATATTTTTACTGTTTAAAAAATACAAGTTTCAAAATATCGTTAAAATATTTTTGACCCTTTTTGCCACAAGACTTTGGTTCTAGCATTTTTAAAATTTGTTTAACCTTTATAAGAATGAAAAAAAACACTGCTGACTTAAGTTCCCTTTAATTAGAGATTTTATCCCTTTGTCGTAAGTTTTTAAGTTTGTAAGTTTCGTAAGTTTTGTAAGTTCGTAAGTTAATTTGTAAGTTTTTCATATAACTTTTCTTGACATTACAAGGAAAGTTGACGTGTTTGAAAAAGACAAACATATTAAAGCAAAAAAAGTATTGAGCAACTCATTGTTCTTGTTTCCGACGACGCCTTTAGAAATTAAAGAAATAATTCAACAATTAAAAAGCAAACTAAGTTCTGGAGCCGATGACATTCCTCCAAAGATATTAAAAGATTTTTCTGATTTCCTTGCATTCCCTCTATCACATCTCATTAACCATTCTTTTAGTCATGGACAGTTTCCAAGCGCACTTAAAACAGCAAGAGTGAGGCCTATCTATAAGAAGGGAGATGAGAAGATATAGACCCATCTCCATACTACCATCTCTGTCCAAAGTTTATGAGAAGGTAGTTATGGAGAGACTATGGGATTTTTTGAACACGAACCATATCTTATTTGAAGATCAGCATGGTTTTGTCAAAAGAAAAAATACCACCAGTGCAATGTTTTCATTAATAAATCACATAGTTTCAAAGTTAGACTCCAAGCACCACTCACTCGGCATCTTCTTCGACCTTAGTAAGGCGTTTGACCTGGTAGACCATGACCTTTTAATATCTAAGCTTAACAACATGGGAATCCGAGGGGTGGCCTCCAATTGGTTCCTCTCGTTTCTTACAGGACGAAGGCAATACGTGGAAATAACAGCCAAAGATCAAAATGGGTGTTCAATGCAGTTCAGATCTACGGAAGGAGTAGTTACGAGGGGTGTCCCCCAGGGATCCGTTCTGGGACCCGTGCTTTTCCTACTTTTCATTAACGACCTTCCCACTAACATAACAGAGGCAAAGGTGTGTCTTTTTGCCGATGATACTTCCTTAGCCCTATCAAGCCCCTCCCTTCAGTCACTTGAACAGAAAGTATACATTGAGGCAAACAAATTGGTCCAGTGGTTTGATGACAATCTGCTGAAAATAAATACGGAAAAAACTCATCTAATTAATTTCTGCATTTCAAACACAAGTTCACAAGACCCAAATTTATCAGTTCTTCTTGATCAAACCATAATAGAGCCATCCAATTCAACAAAGTTCCTTGGTATTTTTCTTGATCACAACCTGAACTTCAACTTGCATATTGAACATGTCATAAAAAGAGTGAGTGTTGGGGTTTTTGTCCTACGCACTCTAGCAAAAACTGCCTCGACAGATGTTCTTATATCCGCTTACTACGGACTTATTTATCCATTCCTGTCTTATGCTGTGTCCATTTGGGGAGCTGAGAATCAGAGAACAATATTTCTTTTTAAAATTCAAAAAAAGGCAATTAGGACAATATTTTCACTAAAAAAAAGACAATCATGTAGAGATATATTTCATTCTTCTGCTATCTTAACGTTTCCATCTTTATACATTCTTGAAACATTATCTTTCGTAAAACAAAACTCCTCTCAATTCCATAATAACCTAAATCCCGGTATTTATCCCTTACGCTCCACAAACAATTGCCAAATTCCCAAACACTCCACTTCTTTCTTCCAACACCACTTGTTGTATAACGGAATCAAGTTATACAATTGTCTCCCTCTTAGGCTGAAGTTAGAGTCAGATCATTCTAAATTTAAGAAACTGCTGAAGAGCATGTTGATAGAGAAAACTTATTACAGTGTCCGAGATTTCCTGACTGGGGGATAAAAGGTACAAGATAATGTTTGTTTTCTAATAAGTTAATTTTAAGTTTATTTTTTTTCTGAGTATTATTTGTGAAATTTGTACTCATTATGAAATATTGACCTTGCCAATGCAAATTGTAATTTGTTGATTCTGGCAAATAAATGACTTTGACTTTGACTTTGACTTTGATAAATATTTTACCATAAACACTAGAACTATACAGTGGTATTTCACAACTGAAGTAAAAATTTGTAAATTAAATTCATGCATACAAAAGTCTTCTAGTCTCTTTAATATTTCATAACTATTATTTTAACCAGATGAAAATTGTTAGGGCAGAAAAACACCACGCTGCAGAAATCAGACGTTAATGTTAAAAATTTTTAAGCCAGGACTTTGTTAATCCATGATTTAATAACGGTGGTGACTTCACTGAAGATGTTAAATTTCATTGATTAGAAAAGTACACACCAAAATACTACTGGAAATTAAATATTTTAATTAAGAATAATTCAAATATATCTCTAAAACTTAATTTTGTTAAATTTTCTTCTATCAAAACCATTCTTCCCATAACAAACCGTATCAAGAGTAAATTGAACTAATCTACAATTCCATCTGTGCAGCAGTCAACTCAATACGTTCGCAGCACATAAAATCCCAGTCAACCTCAACCTCAACAGGTCATAAACCTGATAATCCGATCCTGATAACAATAAATGTCAAATTTAATAAAGCGTCGTATCTGCGCGTACGTGGACCTAGAACCGGATAGATTTATAGGCGAGCCTTGGAGCGTAAAAACCAAAACAAACCAATCTAGGTGATTTATCCACCGATGGTATCGCCGGTATAAATAGAAGTGTAACAGGCCGGTACATGGCACAGGACTCCGGGGAAAGTGACCTCGCTCCGTCTCTCTCGCTCTAATGTGTGTCATACCGCTGTCTCTCTCTCTAATCACTGTATGTCAGTGTATTATCTGTGTAACAACCGCATAACAACGTTACATTCTCTCTAACCGCCAATTGTGCCTAACCTGCCAAAGTGGCTGTTCACCTGGTGAAGTAATCGTTTTGGCAACTACTTTTTTTGCTGGATGGAACTGTCGTAGAATGAGTGTAGTTTTGGAACTAATTTTTATTAAACTCATGGTTTGTAGCTCTAAAAGGTTCATCAATATGAATAGACAAAGATATTTTTGATGATGAGTAAGGTTTTTATCAAAATTGAAAAGACAGATCAAAGATTTTATAACTTTTTATAAACTACTTATAGGCTTTCGAAAGAAATGGAATAATCAACTGAAAAACCAACAAAAATTATTGCTAACCAATTAGATAAAAAATAAAGAAATTGTATGATAAAGCGGAAGGTATGTTTTGAATTTTTTCTTACAGGAAATAAATCCATCCTGGCACTCCAACAATATGTTACAGTTCACATTTAAAAAATTGAAGTGTTGATAAAGATGAGTCTAGCTAAAGTCATAATTTCCATTATTACTGCAAACTTTTTTGACATTAAATTATAAATGTTGGTGACCTAATTAAATAGTTATTTTAGGCCTTCACTTTTGAAAAAAAATTATTAACACTTTACAAAATAAACGGTATCAGATACCTGACACATACTTTCTCCCAACAATATAAAAAAGTGTTAAAAGCTTCAAACATTAATGTCTTGATGGCTCAGTCAGATAGCTACCAGCTGAGCAGCGCGAGTTTGACTCTATATACGTGCGTCTGTGATTTTTAACAACGTACTGCGTTTACCACTAAACGAAAAATTGAATTTTCTCCGCAACCACTTGACGTAGATCAATAATTTAAAATACTGAATTATTTAGTTTTTTAAGCTTTATTAAATGGTGATAAGTAAAATTTATTTCAAGATAACAGCTATTTTGAAAATTTAGAAAATTGGTTTTTTAAACACTTTATTTTATAACTTTTGAACGGTGCGCATTTTCTCGGAGATGCGGGTGGCGTCATTTTAATCAGCATTTTAATCCTAATAAACCACAAAATTTTAATCAAAATCGTTAGAGCCGTTTTTGAGAAATTTTGATTTTTCACGTTTTTTGAGGGTTTTTGGGGTTAAACTACCCTTAAAAATCAAAAATTCAAAAAAATGAAAAAAAGCCTGGAATTATTGTGGGTTTGGACCTACATACCAAATTTCACCAAAATCGGACCATTGGGGCATTCTCTAGCTCTGTATACATCCAGACACACACACATACACACACACAGACATCACTCCGAAAACCACTTTTTTCTACTCAGGGGGAACCAAAATGGATAAATCCACCAACAACTCAAATTCGAAAATTTTGACGAAAACAATACTTTCTCCTTATACTATGGTATAGGGGGAGAAAGTAAAAGTAAAACAACCTCGTAGTCATAAAAACATAATTATAGAAAATTCAAAAACATTGAAGTGTACCTTCGGGATGGGATGTACACCACGAATTAAAGTAGACTAAAATTTTCCCACATATATGTGGAACAACCTTCCAGAGTTTGAAGATGACTGAATATAATTAAGAAAAAAAAATAAAGCAACAATAAAAAAAATACAAAAATGTATTCAGATTAAACAGTGTTTATTAAAATCAAGTAAAATGTAGGCAGAACGTTTCATTAAATTTATTACATTCTGTAATAAAATATTAACATAAATTGCTTAGCAAAAAAAAAAAAAAAAAAAATTCAAAATAAAGTAAAAATTCTTTAAATGTTGGAAGCATTCAATTTCAATTTTTGGATTCATATCACTACCACATTCTTTGAATCTACCGATGCATCCTAATAAAGGACAAGTATGAAAAGAAAAGAAAAAAAATGGATGAAGTAAAAATGCTTTCAGGTATGTAAAACCTGAAAATTATCCTATCTTTCATTACATGCATTGGCTTTATGAGCTTGCATCCAAAAGAAAACATACTTAATGTTAAGGTAAAGAAACAACTTTTGTCAATTTCCTTATAAGTCAAAATTGTTCATCAGACATTCACCCAAAATGTTCCCGGTACCCTTTGATTTGCCATGAGCAGTTGAACTTTTCTGCAGTCATTTGTAGTCATACTTGTCGCCAAACCTTCCCAATAAAGCCTGGCGGGAGTCAGAAGCCAAGGGTCATGGCACAGTCAGGGGCTAGCCTCCAAATGATGTGGGACGGCGACGTTTTGCCATTTTTTCACTTTATCCACCTACAATGTGGGGGCGAGGGGGGTTTAACTGCAACTGGTTTTGTTCTTAAAACCAAAATTCCCTGTCAAAAATTGTTGAATGAAAATAGTAGTTTTCATCACTAGGACGGAAAGTGGCTTTTTTATGTGCGCAATCGTGTTTTACTATGGGTAGGGGAATTGTGTGCAAATGCATATTTTTATATAATGTTTTATGTTTTATGTTTTATTAATGTTAATATTTATGTTAATGATAATTTTTAATAATCATCATCATTAATTACCAAAGAGTTTGACACGTACAATGTACATTGGTAATTTTTGCCCAAGGAATTTCCGCGAAAATGTTTTTTCCTTGGATGTCCAACATTACCCTTCGATCCCCTACTTGTTATAATCTAAAAGTTATAGAATGAGTAACTTCATGTCACAGGCATTTATTACACTTTATAATACATAAAAATCGAAATATCAATCAAAATAAAAGCATGAAAACGGGACTTAACATCCAAGATTGCTTGAGATCCAAGGAAATGGCAGTAATGCACAGATGGACAGGTAAATACTTAGCTGATCGCCATTGAATCTCAAAGGGCTCATTATGTTCTTACTTTAATGATGTATGTAGGGTATCCCTTTCCCAATTTATAGAGACACCTGATAAAATCCAATAAAATATCTTAGTTCTAGATAATGTTTTATATGTTCTAGGCACTAAATTATGACCTATCAATTAATATTTTAAAATGAATTAGATTCTGAACCCCGAAAAACTATGATATCCCCAGTCTACATCCGAAAGGAAGCAACAAATTCTAAAGTTAGCAATTTTGTTGGCAAGACAGGATTATTCTTTTATTTATATTGTTAGCTTTTTGCACTCAGCATTTTTAGATGTAATAGAAAAGGCTGTCCCTGGTTGGCTCTCTGGTCTGTGCTGGTAGGTCTTCTGGCCAACCGTTGTGACCCACTTCCCTTAACATTCGTGGTGTTGACCCCATGTCCCTCTGAACCGCCAAATGCAAAAAAGGAGAAGTAATCAGCTGATTCCCCCGCGCATGCGCGGAGAGGAGCAGGTAAGAAACGTAGCGCCACAAATCTGTCTTTGGTGAACCTCGCGTGAAGAGACATGACCCAACTCTAGAAGGAGCGGAACAGGAGGTATGCTCTGGTCAAGGTATATGGTGACTAGTTAGTTAAAATAATATTACAGTTAGGGTGGCACTGTGGGTAATTAATTAATTCAAATTTCAATTTTAATTAGTTCATTTGCCGTAGGAAATTAAGGTTTATCATCAGTATTCATGTGAAATGTTGGCTTGTTCAAAATCATGTCTTAAAATTGCGTCATTATTACTATTTAATGTCCGTCCTTCTGTCTTGTTCACTAAAATAATTGTCTCATCAACGCTGATAAGTGGTCTGATTAAATTGTGGTCTGCGTAACCTCTGTTAATTAATTTCATGGGACCAAGGCACTTCCTGTTTGGTCGATGAAAAAAGATGCGAGCCCCTATGTGCCCCTATGTGCACATTGGAGTTAAAATAATCCTCCTTGTCTTCAAGTCCCAAATACCATGTCTTGTCTGAGTTGAAGTAGAGAGCAATGAAGGAGCAATTGGGAGGTGTGAGGTGTAGGGGATGAGGTCCCTTTTACACATTTCTTTAGTCTGTTTTTTTGTGGACTATATGAAACGAACCTTTATAATCCCTCCTAAAAAGTTTAGAGGGCTTTAAGTACAGACATTTATTGTAAGGAAAACGAGTTTTGATTTATTAGAAAGACTCCACCTTAGTGATAGTCAACTAGAAAAGTTATCAACTGAGTAGTTCATTATTATCTTTGACTACGTTAGTCGTAGTTGATTCTTTCAAGTAGCCGATTTGTGTATTGTACGGCCCCTAGAGTACCTGAGTCACACCCAGGAGTTAGGTGTGGCCATCTCTAAATTCTGGAATGGCAAGACTTTTCCACTCCTGCAAGTAAACTTTGTACAGTAGAATACAATGTACGTACAGTTTGGTGCCTAGCCAACTTAGCCAGGGCCTTAAAATGCCCAAGAAGTAAGCAAACAAAAAAAGAAAAGAACAAATAAAATAAATCAATAAACTTACCTTAAGCCAGTCCCGGAGCCACATGACCTCGGGCTGTGGGTCGCCCACCACCTCACACGTGATGACCACTGTGTCGCCCTCCACCGCCTCACTGGAGCGTGGCTTGGTGACGAACCTGGGCTCCTTACAGTACCTGTCACAACACAGGCGTGACAAACTGTGTGACAACAGCTGTTAAACAACATCGGGCTGTGGGTCGCCCACCACCTCACACGTGATGACCACTGTGTCGCCCTCCACCGCCTCACTGGAGCGTGGCTTGGTGACGAACCTGGGCTCCTTACAGTACCTGTCACAACACAGGCGTGACAAACTGTGTGACAACAGCTGTTAAACAACATCGGGCTGTGGGTCGCCCACCACCTCACACGTGATGACCACTGTGTCGCCCTCCACCGCCTCACTGGAGCGTGGCTTGGTGACGAACCTGGGCTCCTTACAGTACCTGTCACAACACAGGCGTGACAAACTGTGTGACAACAGCTGTTAGACAAAATCGGGCTGTGGGTCCTCTTCTACCGCCTTACCTTCAGTGGAGCATGGGCTTGGTGACGAATCTGGGCTCCTTTGAGTATCTGTGGCAACACGGAGGAAGAAAGTAAGCTAAATATGTTATAGAACTGTTGAGGCTCTGCTGTGATCCCGATAGACAAGATAATGCTAATCAGCATTGGGCAAAGTCGAAAAGGCTACGATCTATATAAATTCCAGTAAATGAGTTTATTTGTTAAAGTTATTGCCACATAAACGTCTTGCTTTGTAGGTGGCCACGGAAACCCCCCGTACCCCATGTTGTCAGGTGAGCCAAAAGCAGTTATGTTAGTTTTCGTCATGTGATACCCATTATCCCATTAGTAAGAAATATTTTCCCAGCCTTTTGTGAATGTGGTAGATTACAGCTTAAACCTTACTGGTCACTTTACTGACCTATTTTCACTGACATTAACTGTTATTTCTTATTCACTACCTATTTGAACAGCGGGTGATCAAATAAACTTGAATATCTTTTGAGGAAAGCTCGGCAAATGAGGGGCTGAGTAGTGAGGAATGGTGCAATTTTGAAACACAACTTGGGGCAATTGGATTTGTTTTCCACAAATCTGTAATAGTTGTTAGTAAATAGGTGTAATCAATAGAATGTGTCAGTCATGTGAGCATTAAATTGTTAATCCAGCATCCTGGTAGAAAAAAGGAAATGAAAAAGAATGTCACAAAGCACTGAAGGTGGGAATGAATTTACAGAGCATCATCTTGACTAAAGACTGACACTTTTTTACAAACATCAGTATGTCAGTGTCAAATGTGTTTTCTATTATTGCATTACAGCTGGAGTGACTAATTTGTAGCAATGAATACAAAAATATAAAGAAGGTCACATCCCATGTTAAAAATTGGCAAACAAATTGTTTCGCTAGGAGCGCTGTAAACTGAAATTGAGCACTCCAAATAGAGATAGCACCAACGGAACATAGGGCTATACATAGTATGAGGCGGAGGGAAATATTAAATTGAGTATTGCGTCGTTAAAACAATCCTTTAAACCTAAGTTACCTACCTTATTTGGTATCATTGGAAAGCTTTTTTTCAAGGAGAATCGTAATTTTGTCATTAAATGCTTTTATTGTTAGGACTTTGTTGTATGGGCTTTCTAATTTCTAATGGTTATTCTAATGGAGATATTCAATTTAATCATATGTTTACAAAAATAAACTACGTCATGTTTTACATTTGATTAACGTGCATTGTCATGGTATCCCGCTATTTTCAAATTTGTTTACTCGGAGTCCAAAATGAACTCAAAAGTAGGTTGAGGAAGAAAGTGTTCCTACATTAATTGTGAGAATAGGTCCAGTAAGGGAAAACTGTCATAGGTTATGTATGATTTGTGAGTGTGGTGTGTGGACAAGAGAGATTCTTTGCTCATGACCATCCGCAACGAAGTCAGAATGTAAACTTACTAATAGGTTAGTGTCTCGTGCACACTCTTATGTTCTTAACTATTTCGTCCATAAGATGTGACCTTCTTTATATTTACGTAGGCCTATTGTAGTTACAGTAGGTCCAACCCTTGTAGTTTAGTATGATGAGTACCTCTAAGTTCTGATTCCATATTTGAGGGAAACAGTTGATTTGGTCCATGTTCAATAATTTGTAAGCACCCAGATCCCACGATAGGCTCATTTGTTAGGCCCTTGTTCGTAATGTAAGCTTCTCGATCCAAAAGTCAGTTCAAAAGTCACATTTGAATGTTTGTTGAGAGTTTTAAATAGATTAAGTAAAAATATTATTATATACTCACATTGTTATCCTTAAATTATACAAAAATCAATCAACAGCCACAGTGAAATTTTTTAATGATTTTTTTTTTATTGGTTACCAAGGTTATGAAATGGTAATTTTTTTCTAAAAAATTGTGATGTTGCAAGGGTGTAACAACTTCTTTTAATTTCAATCTATCTTTTATTCATCTCACATGATATTAAAAATTTATAAATTCAATTTCTACGATTTAACTGGCTGGAAAGCTGAGTGATTACAGTGCTATCCTTTGAATTCAAAGGTTGCTGGTTCAAAACTTTGAAAAGCTATTAGCTTTGCCTGATATTAGTGACTGCAAAAATCAGCTTATTTCATTGTTTGGTCCTGGTTGCAAAAAAAGTTGTTACATTGAGTTCTATAACAAAGCTCGGTCTAGGATTACATAAAACAAAACAAAAAACTACTCACGGGGCACTGCTGGTTGTGATGGTAGGCACTGCGGCCGCAGGGGTACCACCCGTCACAAACACCTGGCCCGCGGTTTCAGCGCGGCCCACGGCGTTGGTAGCACTGCAGGTGTACAGCCCGGCGTCCCGGACAGTCAGGTGGGCCAATGCGAGCTCCACCCGGCCCTCAGGGTCAAGGGTCATCACCAGTCGGCGGCTGGGGCGGAGACGCACTCCGTCACGCTGCCTGCAAGCCCAGGGATGATGTGTTAGAAAAACGTGCAAAAGAAACTTGAAAACTACCTTGTATATTTCCAACGATGGTGGTTAAAAGGTTGGAATATAAGATGATATTTCTAAATGTTTGGTTGAACAACCTTAATAATTAGCATCCAAAAGGCACTTGTGATTATGATCAGTTGATGTATATCATATTTCTTTATTTATACGCGATAGATTAATTATTGTTGTTTCTACTACTTAAAAGCAATTACGAAGCATCTGATTTTTTTGTGAAACATGACATATAGTAAACATTATATTATTTAGCTGTATAAAAGAATTGCTTGCAATATAGAAAGTTTTTGCAAGGAATGATTTTATACCTTACACCTTTGAAAGGGTAAAACTTTATTTAGGGGACCACAAAAATTACCTATATATTAATAGGCTAGGCAGACATGTTTCTTTTCCACCTTTTTCTCAGATTCTCTGCATTGTAAGGGAAATCAGCATATACCGTAAGAAAGATATTGTGCTGTAGATGAGCAGAATTGCATTATAATTCACATCGAAACCCAGGGCTATGCCCTAAAGGTTTCAAAGTTTCAGTGTTAATCTTATAGGAGAAGGATAATTGATTTAATCATTAGACAGCTGTTGTAATAAGAAATGTTAGCAAATCAGGAAGAACAGATGTTTTACTTATAAAACATTTCAAAACTAATTTGCTCAAGATCAACTGAATTTTTGGTTGAATTTCGACCAGTGGGAGATAAAATTAAATCTAGTTTAAATAAATGTGGGAAAAAAGGGGAAAACTATGAACTTCAACTTTACCATAGAGGGCTTTGAGGCCAAAGTGATTCTATGATTATATAATTTTTTACCTTCAATACATTCAGAGAGTAAAATCTTAAACTAACTTTCTTTCCCTATCCCCACACAGAGTAAAAATAATGACAGTTTCGTGTAATCTATATTTTAGAACTTAATCTGTGTGTATAATATTAAGACTACATTAGTTACTGCACATCCCCCGATCAGCTCAACAAGTTGGTAGTCTCAGAATATTTTTTGATGGTAATGTGTCATCATCAGCATTAGCATTGATTGATGTAACACCCGTGCGCGTCGTGGGAGCGAATAACACAAATCGTTTTAACAAACACAAATTTATTTATTTGAACAGGTTTTCCAAAATACTTTACAATAACCCAACTAGAACATTATACGGGACAATTTTTCATTAAAACAATATCTTTATATACCCTTAAATATCAAGAACCCGTCACAGAGGACAAACACTCGTTAACCCGAAAATCGGGCCACCGCCATTGACGCGGTGGTGGTGCCGTGACGCAACGCCAGACGCAGGCGCTTAACTCAACTACTCGTTTACGACTGGGGCGAGCTGACGATTGTTCTGGTCAACTGATTGGACAATGATTGGTTGCTGGTCGACTGCTGCTGCTCTCTTTGAATTTACTTTTCAACCACGAACTGACGGTGTCTTCGCCGCTTGGTGGAGACAGACAACGCGTCAGCACATTCCATAACCTATACAACAGTGCCTGAGCTGGGCTTGAAGGAATTATCCAAGAGGCTACTGTCTGGCTGTTTTACTGTCTTGACAAGATGGCTAGACTACAAATAAAGCAACAATCTCTCAAAATTTTAAAAGATTTTTGGGCCGTCACATTGAAAACATTAACTTTGAGCTGATGATAATACAATAGGATAGAAACATGTGCTAGGACCTCCCAACTTGTTAAGCTGATTGATGGATTTACAGTAAGTAACATGGCTTTACAATGAGAATTTGCAGCGTACAGTGTGAAATTTCGCATTTTTCTGTAAACAACCAAATTGCCTACCACGAGATGCTGACGGTGGGGTAGGCCTCGACCTGAGCGAACAACCGAAGCTCTGCCCCCTCCCTGACAGTGACAGCTGGGCTCAGCTCAGAGGTGAACTCTGGGGAAATGTACGCTCGGATGCCCTGCGGAGAAATCAATAATCAATCATTCATTGGATTCCAAAAAATTTAAAGAAAGTTTCTGCATCTAGTTGTGAAGGTTCAAGTATAGTGCAAAAAATACTGAAAAATTGCAATATTTTTAAAACCCAGACTGGTTACATAAAGGTCTTTTACATTCACTTTTTAGGATTTCACAAAATTGTTTTTTTTGTTTTTTGTAAGGTTGTGTTTGAATTTAGATGGTGTATGCACCTATAGGGACACTCTTCAAAATAAACTCCCGCTATTCCCAAACATAAAAATTTTCAAACATAAAAATATATGACAACATTACAGAGTGAGAGGGGGTGAGGGGGAGACCAGCTGTTACAATTTATATCAAACTATTTTCATGAAACTAACTATGGTATTGGCCACTTTAATCCACTGTCCTTAATAGTATTGTGTGCACAACAGTAACTGAAGTCCTGGACAGTCTTATTGGCGGTTGCCGCGATCAGCTTTTCCATTTAAAATGAAAGTTTTTAAATGGAACTCAGGCGGGTCATCGAGGCAGCCACCAATAAGCCTGTCCAGGACATTAGTAAGAAGCTTTAAAAAGTTTAATTTTAAAATACTTTACTTCATTAAATCAATAAATGACACATGGGGGCAAGAGGTAATGAGGGACCTTACCAACAGAATGCAGAAGTAAATTAAATGTCAGTGTAAACTTCTCATTCACTAGAATCCATAGAAAAACTAACCAGGTACAGAAGTCTCACGCAATGCTAATTTCTGTCACAAGAAATTTTGTAGTTCAGCCAGCCAGATCATAGGGGCGCTGCGAGCAAAACTGGCCAAGCTACGTTGCCGATCTGACGGTTGCTGACCGGTCGGCTGGCCGGCTGAGTCCACGCACTGTTAACGTAGCTTGGCTGGTTTAGCTCGCAGCGCTCCTATGATCTGGCCGGCTGAACTACAAAATTTCGTGTCACAGAAATTAGCATTGGGTGAGACTTCTGTACCTGGTTAGTTTTTCTATGCTACTTCTCATTCTGTTATTTGCTGAGGTTTTACTGCACTTTGCCAACACTAAAAAACATTTATTTTGCATATATACACTCACATATTTCCTTTTGTTTAAGTATATATGGGTCAACAACAAAATTAAATTTGGACAACATTTTAAAACAGCAAAAAAGAGCTCTTAGAGTCATGTTAAAGTTAAAATATGATGATTCAGTAAAAGAACATTTTAAAAACTTAAAAATACCAACAGTATACGGGCAATATATTTTTGATACAATATTAATAGCTAAACAAGAATTATCAAAGAATGATGCAAAATTACCAACCCATCCTTATAATACGCGGAATAAAAGAGAAATAATTCAGCCACACAGGCTAAAAATTTTTGAGAAGAAACCTACATATATTGGAAATAAATTCTTAAAATTCATTCCAGATCATATAAAATACGAAAGTAATTTCAACAAACTAAAAAAGACTTTAAAAGAATATCTAACAAATCAGGCTTTTTATTCTATTGAGGAATTTTCCACTTCGCTTCAAAAGTAGTTTTGTTTTCTGTTGTTAATTTGTGGTCCTCCAATAGGTATATTAATTTGTGCATTGATGAAAATTGTAATATCCTTAACCAGTTGTTTTAGTTTGAGTTATTGTGTTTATAAATTCCACTAATTAATAAATAAAATATTGACACTATTCTTTGTATAACAATGTGCATGAAAATGAATAAAGAAATATGAGTATGAGTATGAGTATTAAGTTCATTGTATGACTCTTTCATTCACCTCTTACTTACAACCTGTTCAAACTAGAATCACCCTAACCTGAAATCCTACTCAAGTTAACCAATTGCTTACTCAACACACCAACTTTTTCAAATTAATCCATATATAACTAAAGCAAAGCTAGGTAGTTAAATGGTATGGGTGATTGTGAGACAAGTTGACTGCTTATCAGTGTTTATCACCTTGTCTACGATGAGCTGGCAGTGACAGGACACGGCCCCGAGGCAGTTGGAGGCGGTCGCCGTGTACTCGCCGGAGTCCTCCAGCAACGTCCTAGAGATCTCCAGCGTGTGGAAGTGGTCGGCCTCTGGCACTATCTGGTGCCGATCTGCGGAAACAGATTAGGTGGCTGTCGAATACTTTACTGTGGCGGTAAAACATTGTATACTGTAATTTGAGCTAATATTAAAAATATTATTAAAAGAGGTTGCTAGAGAACAAAACAAAGTGGATTAGTAGAACACTGGCACTAAAAGTCATTTAACACAAAATGCAAGTTATAACTTTCTCAGCAAAATGTTTGATTCTCAATAATTTAGAAAGTGACTAAGAATGCAGCATGACACTGCCAAAGTTAAAGCTGGTATTTTATGTTATTTATGTGACTTTTGTTCCAATGAAGGTACAAACTTGTTGGGTCCGGACCTAGATCACTTTAGCAGATATTTTGGAATAAGTGGTGTATAAGAATACCTGTTTTGATCCTATTTGTTTTTTATGACATTTCATCATTTAATCCAAAGTTATTGTTAAGTCTTTTGCAAACATTATAGTTAATACACTCAACCAAACAAATTTTCTATTTTTCACTTAATGAATCAAACAGTTGGGATTATAAATAATGGAAGATATTGACTTATTTATTCCCGCCGTTTACTGCAATAGGGCCCATTAAGTCAACAGTGAAAGATGATCAGATAACGTTATAACGTTAAAACGCAGATAACGTTTGCTAACGATGGAACTGTGTTAATGAGGAAAATACCATTGGAACACTGAAATAAAGTTTATCCAAGATGATCAAACTATAGAAAAGCGCCCACACTAGCGGCAACACCGAGTTTAACACTGTTGTGACAAACAATTTTTTGAAGACCTGTGTTCCAGTCCCGAAACTAAAAAGTTTGTAAAATTATACTTTAGTATGAAGTGATGCTAGTGATACACTTTTTAATACTTGTATTTCGATTTCGGTAGTAAAAAATTACGCCAGCTTTCTTGGATACATTTGTAGCTGCCTGCATTGTGGTAGCTTTACTCTTCAGAGCTCTAAATATGAAGAGTTTTATCTCGTAAATAGTAAATTTGATACCTCTATTAGGTGTGTTTACCTTGAATATTTACTTAGAAAAATTATCCAACCAATTAAAGAAATTATGGATGCATTTCTGAAAGCTATATTACGGATTTTCATGGTCCAACATTTAATGTACCTGGTACCACTAAAACAAAACTCCTAACGCAAAATTGAATGGTGGAGCATGGAATAGTAGGACTCTAAATTCAATACCGTCAGCTGTGATGGGCTGCCCTTGATGTGCCCAAGTAACCGCAGGCGTCGGACTCCCCACCACCTGACAAGAGAGGCGCACCGGGTACGACGCCTGCACTCGCCGGTCCCGGAGGCGCATGGTGAACTGCGGCGCTGACTCCTGCTGCTCTGCCAGGCTCCTGCAAAAAGAGAGAGTCAAAATAGAACAAAAAAAAAAAGAGAGAAAACAATATTACTGGTTGGCCAACTTGTTCAAATTTAGTTCTAGTTCTTTGGTAAGCAAATACATATAATAAAATAAACATAGTAGATATCATAGCACAAATAGTATAACAAGGATCATAGACGAGTTTCAGTTCAAAAAACTACTTCATAAAAAAAAATTGGTGCAACCAGTGAGAAACAAAAGATGGTAACACTCTATTGATAAAAGTCATATCTTGTTCTCTAGCAAGCAAATACCACTCACTCCTTGAGTTTCCGGTCGGCGTCCAGCAGCCTGGGGTCGGAGACCACGAGCAGCCGTGCGTAGGTGGACGCTCGGCCCAGCTTGTTGACGGCCTCGCAGACGTAGCGTCCTCCGTCATCCTCTGTCAGCTGTTTGACGATGAGCCGATGGACCAGCTGACTGTCCGACACAAACACTCGCCCCTTCAGCGTAGGCACTGTACCCACGTTTTGGCCGTCCTTCAACCATTGGATGGTCGGCGGCGGGTCACCGCTGATCTGGAAAGGTATTGTGTGGATTGAATATTCTGTAGTGTTTTGGTATCAAACTCTAAAAAGTAATACTCAGCTTGATTTTTAAAAAAATATATCAAAAGGAGTACGATTTATCTCAGGAACATGAAACTCAACAAAGATATTACTTACTTCATGGTTAGTCCAGAAGTGCACTAGATCAGGATATATCTAGCATTAAACTAATTTTTAATTTTTTAAACTGAAAAATTAAAGTGATGCTATGATTTAAAGCAATGGTGATGAAAATGTTGAAAGCATTACTGTAATGCTACAGTTAGTCTTTTGGCTTCCACAGTTAATGAACTTCCCTCCCCTCATTAACTATTCATGTTCTAAAAAGCAGGGAGTTGCTCTCATCTAAAGGGTAAGGAAACCACCAGCTGAGTGGACAGTTATGAGTGGAAGGAAAACCTGAGTGGACTGTCGGTTGGTTTGACTAGATGCAGAGCAAACCAGGAGCTTCCATTTCCTTCATTTTACCGTCTTTCCGAATATTGTGCCAAATGCCCTATAGAGGCAGACGTGCTTAGATTTTCATCCAAGGTCTTGTTATTTATGGGAGCTGTTTTTAAGACATTTTCCAAATTTTATCAAGGAGGAATGTAATTTTTGTAAATAAATAATGCTGGAAAATGATTTAATAGATTTTACCATTTACTATGTGGAAAAGTTTTACAGTTTATGGGATGGTTAATGGTATTTCAAATGTATGATGTATATATATACAGTATATATTTTAAATCCTGATTGGTAAAGTGACAGAGAGCACTACCAAGTGTTAACTTCCCCTAGATAAAGAAAGACATTTTTCAGTCCATTCCATTTTTTTGATAAAAATAATCAACCAGGTAGATTACCAATTTTTAGTCATTTAATTTTCATACCACAGGTCAACATTTTAATGAGCAGTATCTTTTGTGTATAAAATACTTTTTCTTTCTTTATTGCTATCATAAGTTTAAAATTTAATTTGAATTGTCCTTTAAGGACTAAAAAAGACAAGTTACACATATTACTAGAGTAAGCGGTGAAAAAATGTATTCTTTACCAACTAAATTTTAGGAAAACATACGGCGGCTG
Organism: Neoaliturus tenellus; assembly: GCA_030545055.2. Taxonomy (NCBI): domain Eukaryota; kingdom Metazoa; phylum Arthropoda; class Insecta; order Hemiptera; family Cicadellidae; genus Neoaliturus; species Neoaliturus tenellus. Next base: position 333,593,161 of record CM061531.1, on the reverse strand, counting down.
TCTTAATTAATTGTCATTTCATAAATTCACCAACCTCGCACTCTAGAGTGACGTTGTCGCCCTGCAGTGCCTTGAGGGGTCCAGGCAAGTCTCGCAGGATGTCGGGTGGGAAGTTGGCAACACTACCAACAGATATCGGCTCCGTCGACGTCACAGACTCGCCCCAGCCGTAGCGGTTACGTGCGGTCACGCGGAACTTGTACTCGGAACCGGGCTTCAGGAAGAACACGTCGAAACTGTTGATTGGTGTCACTCCCAGCTGGAAAAATACGATCACGTAAACACTCATCGCTCAAGGGAATATTTAGCTTACTCTAAATTTTGTTATCGGATATGTATATCGCATGACTTTCTTAGCCAGTCACAAAGATGAATCAAAATAAAAATTCAACTTTGCAGTTCAGTGCACTTGCTTAAATTTAAACAAAACTCTAAGAAAAAGAAATCACTGATCCCTTTTACCTCAACACATTCCAGGTTAATAAGCCATTGCGGACAATCTCAACCGATACTTCATTCGATCCAGATGTCCTGTTTGAGAAAATGCTCTATTATATTAACCAATCTATTTCTCCAGAAAGAATTTTTAAAAGGATTTTTTCACTAAAGGTATTCTTGATATATATAATCATTCTTTGATTATACAAGTTTGATTTAGCCTTAGAACTTTCATTTGCGATTTTAACTACCGGAACATGGGTGTTGGTTTTAGGTTAGGATTTCATTAGGTCAGGTTAGGCTCACCTCGCTCCACTGTGCGCCGCCCTCGGTGCCGAGGAGCCAGGCCTCCACGCGGTACGCCAGGACCGGCGCGGCGCCGCGGTGCTCCGGCTTGCCCCAAGACAGTGATAGCCAGTTCTTGCCGCAGTCTGACACGACCGGCTCGCTGCTGACCGGGCCGGGCACATCTGGCAACAACAAATTAAAAATGTAATGGTTTTGAAAGAAAGAGCTATCTAGAATAAAGGACGACCTTTCAAGATAACATACATTAAGTAAATTTTCTATGACACCAATACACCCTTATACGCATATTAAAGTGAACTGGCTGTAGTTTTAATAAAGGGAGCTTTGCAGAGTAAGGAGCCTTGTAACCTCTATCTAAAATACAAGGGTATTAGACAATGAGAGGAGGGAATGATCTCTATAGGATAATGTATGGAGACAACAATAGATGTAATTGTAATACACCGTGGAAAGAGTGAAGGGATTAGCAAGCTCTGTAAGCAACAACAGACTGTGAGCTTATACATGAAAGCTATGAATTAATACTGCAAAATAATCAGCTGGTCTTTGTCAATCACAAAAGCTGCATTTAAAATCACCCTTAGGTCACATTCATTTTAAAATAACACCAGAATGCATTCGATTTTCAAATTAAGAATCGAAAGAATATGGAAAACAGAAATGCAGATGATTCCAAACTTTTTCATGGAATCCAACTCCTGGAGGGCTTTAAGTTACAACGAGCAATGCTGGAAAACAGCTGTCAAAAGTAGCAAATAAGTTTAAGGGATTGCAAAAAAATTGGAACTGTATCATCCATGAACCATGGGAGGGATGAAAGACCTTTATACAGTAAAGGGACTGGAAACGACATCAACAATTTTACATACTGCAAGCATGTCTACAAATATCACCACTGACTATACATATCCAAGAAGTTTTTAATTTTTAGACGTATTTTTCTTGTTCCTAGCTAACCAAGATTTACTGACCACAACTTTGTTTTCTCTAGCCTTAGATATCTCAAAGGGCCTCAGAGTGAGTTTGAAACATAACTAAACTGCTTCACAACATGTAGACCATAATCAAAAATTTTCATCACTAAATATTTGCATCACCAAACTTCTTTATAAAGTATGCCAAATATTTCGCATCAAGTATTTAATCAATCACATCAGTTTAAATCAAATACCCAAGTATTTATGTATTGGGTGACCATTGGGTGTCCATCGGAATCACTCAAGACTACAATATCATCATATGAGTAAGTTTTTATTAAAATAGTTGCCGGTCCTGGTGATCTCGAGGCACTTGTAACATCAAGAGGGCGTTAACCTCGAGGAAACTAGATCTGTAGATAATCTGGCCCATATTGTGACTCATAACCACCGGCCCGTCGTCAGATGCCAGAAATAACCGAGTTTTGTGGACACGCTCCATATGTACCTGACATTCCGCGTTCACACAGGCACACAAACACACACTTTCTTTTTCTCCTTCCGTTCATCATCTTCTTTGCTTCTACTGATTTAATTAGTATTTAAAAATATAGATATATTTTTTTCAAATTGCAATGGAATGACTCCGATATTCTAGGAATTTCCTCTATGGTAACAATAGAGAAATAAATTTAATATGTATGAGGTAAATTTAGACCACAATAACAAGGGAATGCCCTGGTGTCAGGTAAGAATTAATTTCTTGAAAACAATTCATTTAGAAAATTCTCAGATATTTTTTATAGCTTTTACTTTGGAATTCAAAGCACAAAATAGAATGATTTTTAATGTTGGATAAGATGACGTCACATGTTACAATAAAAATGTTCCATGAGCTAAATAACTTTTTTTTAATTTCACATGTACAAATATAATAGTGAAACATTATAAACGAGATATGGGAACAAACAAAGAAATATTTGACTAAATAAATCCGACTCAGCAAATCTTTTTAAGACACCAAAATTTGAAATATTAATTACTTCGCTTTTCAAAACCTAAATAAGTTTATGAATCTTATTCATTGCAAATTTTCAATCTTAAATTAGGTATATAAATTTGTATTGATGCCATCAGTAATAATATGCATACGTTACCATATTAATTTGGTTTGACGTAGGGACGGAAAAATCCTAACAGCCCAATGGAAACTGAATTTTATAAGCAGAATTACCCCTCCCCCCATCCCACATGTGTAAATGGGATGACTTATGAAAAAAGTATACAGATTATTTGTTTGTAGAGTTTGATTTTTAAGCTTCCTTTACAAAGAAAAAGATTACATATATATTTTATTAAATGTTGTAGGAATAAGAAATATTTTTCAGGGATCGTATTTTGTATTTGTAGCAAAATTACACTTACAAGTGAATCAAGTGTTAAAAATCTATTTTATTTCAAATATTTTCATAACTTGAATTAAATTGCTTTAAGTTATAATAACTTAGCACCTATATTTAACTATCTAAACTTTTAGGTACCTAATCAATATACAAATCCAAATAACATCAAAATGGTTTTAAATATTTTTATTTGATTAAAATTATAATATAATTAAAAAATATTAGTTCACATAAAATTAATTTAAACAGTTGATAGACCAACAACATTGACAACCTTGGTAGCCCGTCAGGTAAAGTAGGAAGTCGCTGATAAGACAGTCGCGGTTGGCCCAGGTTTTCCGCAACGTCTGTAACGGATTCTCATCTCTCACCACCATCTCTACGCTCCGACCACCAACCACCACACCGCGCCGCGCCACGCACTGTCACACACTGCGTAAATATAGCTCCCCCCTCCCCCCCACGCCGGCACCAGTAACGTGTGTTGGTAAACATTAGACAATCACGATACCTGCCCCTCTTGGTTAGTGGCACTCAATGGATCTTTGCGGAAATCCTTTCCTTCATGGATGTGTATAGCATCAGGTATTGTTTCACAAATTATTTTAATTAAATCAACTACTTTTAAATGTTTTTCACCTAAAAAGTAAATTATTTGTTGAAAAATATTAGGTTGCTTTTCACATATATTGGAACTGTTAAATTAAAAACTTCAACCTCCACAAGTGTGAAATAATTTATTGTTCCGTAGGGAATTTTTGTTGATTAAATTAAAAAATGTTTAATTACTAACCTGGTAGTAAGTTTTGATGCAATTTTTTACTATACAATCAGATTCTAAAAGAAATTTTTTTCATCTTTAACATAAAAGTCAGCTAAAATAGGGAAAAATCATTTCCATTATTGACTTCATAAAAGCGGGTGACAGCAAACTAATCTGATTAACACACTCATTTTTCACTCAAATCTGAAATTGGCAAGTTGTTTCACCTTAAAGAAAAGAAATTCTATATTTTATGAAGTACAGTAGTTCTTAGGAGTGAATTGAACATTCATTTCTCTTGATATAGTTGATATAAAAATAAACATCATAAATTAGTTACTGTACACTTTTCATTAACATTTTTTGAGCTGTCAAGTAGTTTTCCATCTCTGTGTAAAAGTAGTATTTTCTTTATTGGGGTTCCAGAAGCTTTCGAATTAAAATCGCCCTTTAAATAAAAAGTTTAAAAAGTTCCAAAATTCTTTGAATATATATTTTACTAACGACTCAAATTCAAAAGTGTTCAAAAACATATTTTCCCAATTGAGTGGGAAAATTAAAAAATGATCAACTACTTATTAAACGGCAATGAATTCTGATAATTCAACAACAAACAAAAAATATACACAGAATGAAAAATGGATATTGGTAGACCAAACCTAATTTTAGATTACCCAACCACGAAATCTCATATCAACAGTAAAGCGCAAACTGCCAAAATACAGGTCTAAATTAGAATGGTGAACATTTTCAACGGCAAGGCCAGAATGTCTCCTGTCAGGTAACAGTTAGCTAGACAAATGTCCCGAAATGTGTTGAGCATTTCTTGGCGCCACCAGCGAGAGGGCCGTGTCAGTTCCAACTTTTGCCCCCCCCCCCCCCCACAATGCGACCCACGGGTCAAACATAGCACACCAATAACACACTCCAGAAATACCAACACTACTCACACTGCTGAACTATTTCTTTGATCAATACTTGTGTTCACAAAAACATATTGTTATTCTGTGGTGAGTTGCGTGAGCTTTCAAAGAAGAACATTTCTTGCAATTACTAGCTGAATCAGTTGATTGTTGTGGCTTCCAAGAAGCCTGCACTCTAGTTCAATCACGATAAAAATTTAACTAAAATGTATCATGAGAACATCTCTACAATTAACTACGCCGAAGAAGATTTTATTACTTTTACTCAAACATGACGGGACTAAGACATGGTTGGAACATCCAAAGATCAGATATCAAGAGGAGAAAAACAATGGGGAAAATCCCAAACCGTTCCTGACCTTAACAACGTAAACAAGTTCAATATTTATGTTCAGAGCAAATTCCACATCAATAAACCAGGCTAGACACAGACTAAATAAATAAATAATATTCTTTATTGTCACAAAACGTTTTAAACTATAGCAAAGCTATAAAAACAGGTAACATTGTCAAAATTACAGTCATAAATAGTCATAAATAAATAGACTAACAATTTATGACAAAAAAAATAGTATACATCAGACACTAGTTCAAGATTAAACAGGCTTGCCAACGGAGTGTGTGTATATATGGTCAGACACTAGGTCGGATATCGTGTCAGGTTTTGAACCTGACATTTAACTAAACTTTGAATTTCATTTGAAAGTGTCATTTTGATGATTGTTACAAACAATTCAACACAGAAGAAAACCTAAAATTATACTACTAAAGATACATAAAGATGTGGATTATTTTTTTAATGGGAGATGCTATTTCCCACCAAATTAAATGTTATCTGTAAGTGTTTGATACATGAATAAAATATTGTTTTACCACTAACAACCATTCAGAAAAAAAATTCTTTTTAATTACAGCCAGAAAAAAGTTAAAGGAACACTAAGGATCTTGTCCGTCACTTTAAATTGACTTGCAGACATTTGGCTTGGACTCAAAATCATCTTTCACGTTAAAAATGTCCAGTTATTTTGAGACCCAACAAAAGTGCCAGCTTTGGTTGGCATAGGTGGAACAAACTATGTTGTAGCTAAAAAATGCCAACACACCAGCAAAACGTTCAATAACGGTTAAAGTTGTTTTATTTGTAATTGAATAACAAATGAGTAAGAAATAATTAATTTCTAAAATCTCATAGTTTATTTAGTAACAAAAAATCAAACTCAGTCAATCAAACACACTGAAAACAAAAATTATCTGTAAACATGTAAGAGTTTCGGTTAGGGCCATGTCATACGAGCGCTATTGCCGTCGCGCAGATGCCGTCGAGATAGCGCCGGGAAAAAGTCCATGTCATACAAAGTCCATGGCAAATGCCATACGTTGATGCCACTTACGTCCATGTCATACGTTGATGCCGTCCCGCCATCGGATACCTATCATACGCAGCACTTTCCTAGCGCATTTGCCATCAAGGCACTTATTCTATTTCCAAGATGGACACCATCCAGTTAGGTGGTGTCAGCTATTTGCACATTTTAGATATTATCGAAGAGTTGGCCTATTATCGGAAGAATCCAAGATGATTCCGAACCATTATTATTTTAATTCTCTTACATGCATGGGCACAAAATACATGCATGGGCTCCCCAACCCAGTATTATGCACTCAGTTGCCTGTTACTATAACCACTCGACTTCTAAGTCTTACAGAGAAAGAAAAATGTCAACTGTACCTATAAATAAATTATTTTGTGTCAATTATCATCACTCAAAAGGTCTTCCAGTTGTTCTGCCAGTAGTCGAGAGGCAAATGCGTTCCGCTAACGCTGACGCTCGTGTGACGGGGTCCCGGCGTTACGTGCACCACCTTGAAAGCGCTCAGCGTCCGGCTAACGAAGACTTGCCGACGTTAGAGTCCGTATGACTTGCTCCATAAGAACCCCATTGCCGGGTTGGAGCATTATCAACGCGGCGTTATTAGCGCTTGTATGACATGGCCCTTATATGAAAACTGTTCCTGTTATATGGGAAGTTTATCATTTTCGTAGTATTGGAGGGAAAAAACCATTCATATCTCTAAACTGTCTTTCTAGTATAGTTTATAGAAATGTAGAATTAGAAATTTAATCAATAAAATTTCATGTCTTAAGACCGTTGGAATTTATTAAGTGAAGTAAAACCAACAACTTCATAACTGAAAACTGTAAACGTGCTAGCTCACTTACAGAGTTGCAGTTTAATAAATAAACGGTATCAGATAACTGACACATACTTTCTCCCAAGAATATGAAAAGGTGTTAAAAGTCTCAAGACGTTAATGTCTTGATGGCTCAGTCGGATAGCCACCAGGTGAGCAGCACGAGTTTTTGCAAATCCAAATTGAGTTTTTTTAAACACATTTTGCTCTATAACTTTTGAACGCGCATTTTCCCGGAGATGCGGGTGGTGTCATTTTATTCAGCATTTTAATCTTAATAAACCACAAACTTTTAATGCAAATCGTTAGAGCCATTTTTGAGAAATTAGGATTTTTCATGTTTTTTGGGGGTTTTGGGGGTAAACTACCCTTAAAAATCAAAAATTTAAAAAAATGAAAAAACGCCTGGAATTATCGTGGGTTTGAACCTACATACCAAGTTTCACCAAAATCGGACCATTGGGGCATTCTTTAGCTCTGTTTACATCCTGACACACACACACACACACATACACACACACAGACATCACTCGAAAACCACTTTTTTGGACTCAGAGGGCACCAAAACGGATAAATTTACCAACAACTCAAATTTTAAAATTTTGACGAAACCAATACTTTCTCAATATATACATTTATAGGGGGAAAGGGGGCTCCAAAATGGATATATACATCATCAAACTAATGCGAAGTGTTTTACGAATACAATACTTTCTCCATATACTATGGTATAGGGGGAGAAAGTAAAAGCCTTCAGATTATCGTTGTGACAAATATACTTCGATTCCCGATTGTAAAAGCATAAAACAATAATTGTTCTTGTGCCCAAATGCTCTTGGCACAATAACAATGGTGAAAGCCCAATGCCATTTCAGAAATCAAGTTTCGAAGCCAACTTTATTTATTAGACGCATCAACCCCATTTAGAATAATTAACCTTGTCTGCTCTTGGACAATCAACCTTAAACTATTCATTGCTCGATGAATAATCTATACCAAAGGTATTGTAAGGATTGATAGTAAGGTGGATGAATTGTGTAGGTATTTTTAAGATAGTTGCGATCTAAAATTAAAAAAAATGTTCTAAAATTATAATTGTCCTTTTAAAGTTCAATTCATGTTCAAAAACACAATCTACAAAAAAGGAATGTCAAAAATTTGTAAGTATGGATTTAGTACCTAACACTAAAGAACTTAAAGAAAGAAGCAAATATTTGGGCAAGCAGAATTTTGACATAAATGTTACTGATATGAATGAGAAAAATCTCAATAAGTAACATAGTTTTGCAAGATTTAACTGGGATACAATTTTTTGAGGTGCAGGGTACTTTAACATTCTAACAATACAATTTTTTACCAAAATCTAGATACATGATGCCATAAAATTAATATTTATTTTAATTTGACATCAAATTTAATTTTTTCAGGAGAATTATTTCCAAGCCCAAATATTTAAGAAGATTATTTTACTAAAAGGGAAAATTTAATGTAACTAACAAATATATTTTATCCATAGGAAACAAGCGTAATTCATTATTAATAAAAATCGAACTATCCTGTCATGAAAAACATCAATGAATCTTACAAAAACACATTAATATGCTGTATGGATAGCATTAGTTAGTGAAAAGTTGGGTTTGTGAAGGTGGAAAATGTATTCTGGTACTGAGTTTGCTATTTATTTATTACTTCCTGATTTATTTATAAATTACAATAATATGCAAAAATCGTAATTAGACAACAACTAGTAAAAATAAATATTTAAATGCAATAAAAACAATTATAGTTAATGAAAAAAGAAATATGAAATAAATAGCAATTCAAACTGGAACAGTTACATGCGAATAAATCCTCAATTTACAATAAATTGCTGTTTCACCCCTTTTGAATTCAGTGCTTCATCCAACGTTGTAGATGATTAGAAATCTTTATTTGATCGATTCTCTTAAAGTGATAACAAGTTGAGGGCCGGCTCATATTTTCCACAAGTATATGTTTACGGTACTTATTTATTGCTTGAAAATAAATAGGATAATCAATCAACATAGGATCAAAATAAGTTGTACATTTAAAAAATTTAAAGGAATACATACTTCCATGGTATGTTATTGAATGTTTACGTAAAGAATATACCTCACGTATTTATCATGATATGGATGTAAATGCCCTATTTAAAAAAGACCTGTCTGTTGTGCATTTAAGATAAATCTGAAAATGTCCCAGTATTGCCAACACGGTGAATCACTGGTGCACATGTTCAGATGGATGCCAAATTCTCAGCAGTAGAACACTTCTTGGTTTGTGTTAGAGACGGACATATTTCACCACTGATATACAACCAGAGAAGGCCTGCCAAACTTTATGTGTGAAATTCCCTTTTCTCTATCCAAGCCATAACGAAGATCTCATAAACAAACAAAAGAGAAAATAAATAGTAGGTATAGTGTCTCAAAAATAATTTAGTTTTCAAACATCTTGTCTCTTTTGCTTGTAAATTGTTAACTGGGACTAAATTTGTCTTAATATGTTCCTAATATCCCACAACATTCCCAGGGCAACTTTAAAACTGGTTTATACTATTTGCGAAGTGACATTGATTACAGCAAACAAAGTAGTAATAACATGTGAAAAAATTTCTTTTGGCTTCTAGTCTTTTGGCAATCTATCTTGACAATTTCCCTTCCTTCTTTCATACATTCATGTTCTGGACAGAGTGGGGTTAATGCTGTGGGCGTAGAACCCCTAGCTGAGGAACATGAATGGACAGTTGGTTGGTTGGCTATTTAGACGGCAGAGCAGACCGCATGTTTGAGACTGAAAATCAGTTATCACAGGAGCACGGGAGTTAGCCCTCTGAGTGGTCAAACATTAATCTGTTGTCCGGTCTCCCACCCTTTCTCTTCCTTTAATATCCCGTCCTTCTGGGGCTTTATGCAAAATGCCCCTTAGAGGCAGATATGTTTAAGGATCGGCCAGGGTCTCCTTATCCACCAATCACCAACCGTAACAACATTCAACACATTAAAAGAAAAAAATATATTCAACATCCGATTGGAAAGTTAATTAAGATGTTGATTGGAATTCACGAACCCCAACTACCCGTGGGTAAACGAGATTTATTTCCAATAGATAATGTGACACTGCGTGGATTGCCAGGACAAAGTTGCTACTACCAATATGCACACTTGGCCTAAATCCAGAGAATCAAATGATCACTGAACAGCTTCATAGCCAAAACCCTCAGATACTGAGAGTTAGATGAAAAGGATGGAAAAGTAGAGTGATAAACCAAATGGTAGTCGACTTCTCAAGGCAAGAAATTACATTGATATGAAGAACCATCCTTGGGGGCTGCCCAAGGCCCTGAGTCCTAGAGAGTTTTTATTTTATTATAAACTATGATTTATGTTAGGACCTTAGGTTATGCAAGGAACAAACTTATAGTATAGTTATTGAATCATCTATCTTTTTATTTCTATAAGGGTTTCGTCTGTTACGTCCCTTTTTCTCTCGACCTACTGTATTGATTTTTAAGATTGAGGTTACTGATTTTAAAGCTTAGGATATAGCGTGTGGGCGATTCGTAATTAAAAAGGTCATATCATTTCGGGCTTCACCCCCCTTGCCTTTGATTTATTTCTAGAGGGCGCTTTTAAATCTTGGCCAAATTTCATTGTACGATGTTTATAAATGTGAATTTAACTTAACAGCTGATAACTTTCAGACAAATTTTTAAGTCAGATTGTAAACAAAAATAGATCTCTGTCACTTCATAACCAACATACATGTACTTTAGGTTAGTTTCTCTCATACAGAATCATAAACTGCGCAATTTATACACGGGCCACCTTGTAAACATTAAAAGACTGAAAGAACATGACAACTCAAGTAACAGACAACTCTATATTTCTGAAACCTATAAATGTGACTCCATTTAGATGTACGGCATATGTCCAGTATTCGAATTGGTCCCACACTGCAGCAAGCATGTCTTCAGTTACAGCCTCCTCAGCCATTGTTATACAATGTTTCAGTCCATCCATTGCTGTTGGTAAACGAGTAAAAGGTGGGGTGGATGGAAGCATATTTCAAGAGGTTGTATGAAAAGGTGGGGAGGGGTAATTTTTTTACGAAATACTGAATAAAGGTTTCTTGAATTGTTTTTTATGTTTTAGGGGTGGTTATAGGAGGGGCAGGGATCAGCTCCGTCGATGGTAAGTGTTATATTGACTCCAACAAGATGTGGGAATCCATTCCGCACATGACAATTGGGGACAGAGTAGGGAGTGTGGGCACGAGTGCAATCCATTTCATATTTTGATTTTTCTCTGTAATTGTTAAGCCAAGTCAAAAATTAAATTGTTTGTTTTTTAAGCTCTTATAAATGGTTTTAGTTAAACTTGTTAAATTTGAAAATTGAGATCTGAAAAAGCTAAAAACCGATTTTTGACCCCTTTGAAACTTTATAAAACCCCGTTCTCCTAACCCGATCATGCTGGTTTGCAAACTCATGAAAATAGACTTGGTCTTACCTCTCCATACCAAACTTCAATATTATCAAGTTAGCCAATATCTCCAAGTTATCAATATCTTCATCATACACCATCCATTTCAAAACCATTTGATTTTCTTTTTTCTGTTGAAGTTGAATAAATATATGCGCTCCTATTAAATTTTCTTTTTTTTAGAGTCATCAAATATTAACACAGCACCTCAAAGTAGATCGCCTTATTCATTCACTGTCAATATTAAGCACTGCTAATCAATATTTGTGTTTTTGTGTAAAAAAAGCAGATATTTTTTAATCACCATGACTTCTTAGAGAGGATCTTTCACGTTATTTCTTATTTAGTTTTGAAGTTTTGGACATGCCGATATTATCTCTAGTCTGTGGGAAAAAGGTCTTGAATTTAATTCCGATTCTATCATTCTGCAATATGTGCAATGACCAATTTTTCTAGATAAATTATTCTTAAAGGATACCAACACTTTATTGACTACCATACATTATGTTTTAATCAATAGATCATCTTCAGTCTATATGATAATTTTACTCTCGTTTTAAAATCAAACCAAAGTAGGCCTACATGTAAGCACAGTGGTTATTTCTCGTGTTACAATTCATGGTCCAAATCTCTTGTATCACAATCCAAATGCTTTTGTGATTTTCATACAAGCTCGAGAAGTTAATCATTTAATTTTCTATTTGTTTTACTATTTAAATGACAAAGTTAGAATCAGCTGAGGATAATAGTTTGTAAGATTAATAGCGCTCCTGGTAGATTTTTAGTCAGGCAGCTTCACAAAAGTTTTTATTACAATACTGCAACTCTGGGTGGTTATTAATACAGTAGAACTTCGATAGTTCGACTCTCGATAGTTCAACACTCCTGATAGTTCGACATGGTCCATGACAACTTAAAATGTTAATAATGACTGACAGTGTAAATGTTGGAGCCTGACAAACGTGAAAATGTAAACAAATTGGCGAATGATTTGAATGTTGTTTATGTTAAAGTTCAATTAGGTTATGGTTTCACTAAAATTTAGTGCTTCCTAAATTCAAATTATGATTTTTATACTCCCAGTGTTAAAATTTCACCATATACTCCCTATAGTTTGACATTTCGATAGTTTGACACTCTCTAAGTCCACAAAGTGTTTAACTATCGAGGTTCTACTGTAGGTCCTTTACTCATTGTAATCATCTGTCTCTCGTTTTAAAATCGAACCATAACACATGTTTTAATGTACACAAAGCAGACATTTTTCGAATCCCCATGCTATTCTTATGGAGGACATTTTGCGTTACATCTTATTTTCTGTTAACTTTATGGACTTGCCGATATTTTTCCCCCATGCACGGGAAAGAGAACTTTAGTTTGAGACCCTTCTACCTTCCTTCAATTTGTAAAACACCCACAATTTTGCTAAACAAATTTTGCTTACAGAATTATGTAGATAGATAGACTAGCTGTTACCCGGCAGGTTTTGCAATGCCAACCAAAGGAATTTTTGGCAATTCAGGTCACTGCGCTCACTCGCCACCAAGATAAGCTCGTTTGCTACGCTCACTCTCACCAAGTCTATAATATCCTCTAGCTTCTATTGTTTGACATGTTGGCTGGACCGGCGATTGCTTATCTGATTTACGACCTTATAAGTTCCCTCGTAAAATATATTCGGTTTTTATCTAATTGTCGTAGAAAAACAAATTATAGCTCATTTTTTCATCTGGTTTTCACAAATTGAATAAAACTTAAATCAAAGTTGTACTACCTATGCACCTATACAGGAGAATTAATGTTATATTATGTTGTTTTCAATAGTGAATTAAAAAATACTACAACAGTCCTTATTTTTTTATAAATATATAAAATGATTATTTTACTGAATTGAAGCTAAAAATAATTAACTTAACAAAATGCACTTTTGTACAACACATAATAGCTAGTAATTCTAAAAAAAATTAGACATGGAATAATAAAACAATTCCTAAGCCATAATTTGAGGGTGTTTCTAAACTTTTTTTAAATGGTCGGATTTTATTCTATACTCCCACATATTTCATCAATTCCTACAAAAATACAATAGTGAAAGTTTTTATATTTTAGTTTTAGTTTTTTAATAACATTGCAAATTTGCCCACTAAAATGGTTGTATTGCTTTTTTGACTACTTTCCGATAAAATATAAGGCCAGTTATATAATAAGATACACATTTAATATTTATATATTTATATATTTTCCTGCAATAACTAACAGGTCTTATTTAAAAGCATAAATGTGTAAAAGGTAGAAAATAGGCATCAGCCTAACTTTAGATGTTAACCTTGAGTTGTTTCATGTTTACATCTAAAATAAACCAAAAAACCGACAACCGACAACTAGAGCGAGTGAAAAACCAAATCTATAAATTTTGCAACAGACCCATCACTAATCAAAAGATATTTCAATGTACCACATTCTTACTGTTCACATACCACAGGAAAGAAATCAACCGATGCTGGGGCAAAGCTGTCAAATGCTCTTGCAGAAAAGCTGGGGAAGACAGATAAGCTACACTTTGGACAACTCGAGAAATTGCTGCTGTAGAATCTTTTCTACCTCCAAAGTGAATATTTTGAACTAACTGTACATTCTTGACAATGGGAATTTTTAGGTATCAGTATGTATTTCAAATCCGTATAGTGAACTTTGGTTTTATCTCACTGATTATGTATAAATGAATGTTAGTAAACAATATTCAGATCACAAACGCGATTTTAAAAATTGTTCTGAAAGGTTCAAAACGCTAACTAGACCTCGCTAGGTTCAACACAACGACACAACACACAGTCACTCACCGTTGACCAAGGCGCGGGTGGACTCGTGGATGTCCCGTAGAATGGTCGAGGTGTCTGGACCGCTCCAGATCGTCGTACGGGTCGGAGTCAGCGATCGTGCTCGCTGCTTCACCTGAAACGTGACGAGAATTTAATAGAAAATATCCTACTTGGATTTATGTGTTGAGCAATAAAGGGGGGGGGGGGGTGTATTGTGTTCTCAATATTTTATAGAGTAAGAAGAGTTTATCTTCTATGAATTACTAACCTAGTTTATGCACCTTTTTTTGTAACCTGGTACCAGCTGTTTAAAAAAGAATGCTTCAAACTAATGTTCTTTTTTTTGTTTCCCTTTCATTGCTATTTCATAACCACAATGGCATTCCATAAGATGTTAAAATTTGAAACATAATATTAGACAAAATAGAATTTTTCTTGGGGTGGAGGCTGTTTCTAAACTTTTTTGGTCCAAAATACTCCCAGATGCAAAGTTTAAGCAAAATATATCCGCTAGATTTTGAGATAGTGGAAAATACATAGTCTCAGACACTGCTCGTATTATAGTATAGGATTCATTTTATTTGATTGTAGAATCTTAAGAGTTAAGGTATTCCTATTTTCAAAGATCACTCATTGTGATATTATGTTTATTGTTTAATATTAAATTCGTCCTGACTCTTTCAGTGTTAGGTTTCAGAGCTAAAACACACATGTCCTTGCAATGGTTTATGTCTAACTGGATAATGGATCATATTGATACAAAAACGATAAGGATTTTTTAGTGTTACCTACAACAAAATTCAGTTGTTACATCAAATCAATATGTTTATTTGAATCCTTATCAATATGAAATGCAATGAACATCAGGTTGCATTTTATTGCATATTTTGACACACTACATACTACATTCCTTACACTTTTATTTAGTCCAATATTTATCACAAACTATTATTGAAGTTATGAAAAATTGTATACAAAAAAAGATTTCTTATCATCATAATCTTACTTGTTGTCTTTATTTATGTTGGTAAACACCCTTATATTCTTACTTCGTGTGTAAAAAATTTGCTTTCTGCGGTTAAAAATAAAATCTTGACTAGGTTGGGTAAATGTGACAGTACGCACAAACTCACCCTGACAGTGACGAAGGCGTGGTCGGCACCGTAGATGTTCTTGGCCATGATGAAGTAAGTCCCGGCGTCCAGAACGGTTGCATGTTTCAGTGTGAGCCGAACATAGTCGTTGACCGTCTCCTTCAGCGTGCGGACGTTGTTGGTAATGTCCTTCATGCCCTTCATCCATGTCACTGTGAAAAGCATGCGTTATATAGAGAGGGATTATTTTATTCGTAGTATGGTGGGATTTTAGGTTAGGGTGGCTATGAGATTTGGATATTGAAAAAGAAATACGGAGAGAGTTTGCTATAAAATTTACTGACAGAAATAAAGTGGATTAGGGCTAGTAGAGTGTATTGATACAAAAATCCCATAGTAAAAAAAAACACAAATAATAATTTTTTTTGGGAAATGATACTTCCTTAATCAGCACTTCCAACTGACAAGGTAATACAAAAATTTATAAAAAATGGTTCCTACAAAAACTATTACTTGATTTTGTCTTATTTATGTGACTTTACAAATCCCCCAAGTGAATTGTCTAGAGGGCTTAAATTCTGAAGATAACAGAGAAACATTCATCACAAAACTTATTTTTTTTTATAGACTAATGGGAAGAGAAAATTGACCTGATTTGAGATCTCCAGATTTAAGTCGTCTAAAATACTTCCTCTAGTGATATGTAAAAAATAAGGCATATTAAAAAAAAAACCCACATAACATTGAAGAACTTGAGACATGTATAAAAAATGTTATAAGCAAAATAATAAGAGCCCCTTTAAAACAAGGTATCTGCGAATTTCCAAAATAGAATATGGCATTGTATAGACGTTAGTGGTGGTCTGTTTGAACACCAAATCTGACCAATACCATTAAAATCCTTCAAATAGTTGTAATAAATGTGAATAACAATAAAATGTATCAATAGATATGAGCTGTTTCAAAATTTTTATTTAAAATTGTGGTTTTGTTTTCAAAGAAAACACCCTGTATAAAAGGTCTATCATATTACGTGTAATTTGCAGTAAACCCAATCTCAAAATGTGGGGTTAACTCACCTCTGGGTTTGGGGTCTCCGCTGACACGGAAGGAGACGGAGACATCCTCCCCAACCGCAATGCCCATGCTGGTGTCGGGACGAGACAGGAACATGGCCGGCTTGCCTCTAGTCTGGCCCCCGGCGGCCGACGAACCCACGATCTGCACGTTGACACTGCGGCAACAATAGGAAGGTTAATGTCAGTTGTTACTGATAATTCAAATGTTACACAATATTTTAGAAAAGAAAGGGGATCCAAAGAAGAGTAATTATTTTAAACTAAAATATATATCCTAATTTTGAAACATACAAGGTCAAAACAATGAAAGATTGGGTGGTAAAATTTTGTTTTTAATCTGCAGGAGTTTCCCTTTAAACCTTTAACAATTACATTTTTTAAATTTGCCTGTAATTTTGTACATTTAAAAAGCTATTACAGTAAAACCCCACAAACATGATTCAATGTGGACTAAGGCATTGTTGATTTTAGTTACAGTTGAATTTTACAGATTCAATGTAACTCCTGTTGTTTATTTGATCAGTAAGTGTAACACAGGCTCTCAACATGGATCGCGGACTAACGCTTGCTTGCGATTTTATAGATTAAATGACCAAAAACACCCATTGAAGAATGTTATATCATCTATGAACGAAGTCAACAGAAAAGCAGCTACAATAGCGACGGAATTGGACTATAAATTATTCTGTGTATATCGATAATCAGAGGAGTCGAGTTATCGCAAGTCCAGTTTGTGAGGTTTTACTGTGACAAAAAAATATTTTAATTCAGGAAATTTTTTACTAAGCTTGACTGCCTCTCATTTGTTGTTTGGTGTCTGAGATTCCTTGTTAAACCACTAGACTGTTCTCCTTAGAATTCAACCATTTATTTATCACTGCTGAATTGTTACTTATTAGAACTCTAATAACACAATTATTAGTGATACTCCTCATTTTATCAGCAATAGACTGTGAGCAATAATCTCTCTTCATAACAGGACATGAAGAGGGATTAAAAACAAAAGAGATAGGCCTGTAAAATACTTAATTTGTTAAATAAATTACTTAACTATTTAACAAGTCAAAATATTAGTTTAGATATCATAAAAATATAAAAAAATTAAGATTGCTGGATTTTTTGTACAGTAGCGTCCCGCAAACCTGAACTTCGATAACTTGGAATTCTAGGTAACTTACCTAGCCTGCTAGAGCAGGCCTTGGAAAGCCTGCTAGAGCAGTAAAGTGTACTTGGGTGGAGGGTACTGGGGGCCATGGTATCTGATAAAGTACGATGTGTTGCATTCTATTTTCTTCATGTTCGTTTGAACAGAATAAGTTTATATGTTTTTAGCGAATTTCCTTTGGAAATAAGCTATTACTGTCGTTTTCATGGGAGCTGCCGTTTATATCGTTGTATACCTCTGCGATTACATAATTTTATATATTAAGTTGTGGCTTTTTATGTGTACTTTCTGGATACGAAGTGATTATTTGTCGGAAACACATTTAAAACTGCACAAATAAAAATTTACTAAAAAAATTAACATGGGCTTATATGGGAAATAGAATTTTCAATTTTGAGTGTTTGTGAACACGATAACTAGTGCAAAAATCGTCTGATCATCATGAAATTTTGTCCAGGCATGTAAAGTTAGATTCTCTTGGATGAGTTCATTAACCAGTAAGATCGGTATCGAAAAAATTGTCTGATCATCATGAAATTTGATATCACACACTTATGTAAAGACTCGTAGTGTGTGTTTAAATGTGTTATGTACACTTATGTAAAGATTGCCATTGGAAATTGGCTAAGTACGCAGGTCTGCTGCGACGGGGGTATTAGTATTTGTATTATGTTCACTAAGCAATATTTCGATAGGAATAATTTAAACTTTTGGTACTTTTTGTCATGCGTACTCCTTTTCCAATAACCCGGAATTTTCACAAACCAAGACACAGTTCAGCCCACATTAGTCCAGGTTCAGGGGACTCTACTGTAGATGACTATTTGTAAAGAGACTTTACTTTTATGCCAACAAAATTTTGGTTTCTAATAGGTAATTTCCTGATTGCTAGTCTACGCTCATATTTGCTATGGAAACTGGGATTCCTAGAATTAGGAGTCACCTGGTGTCGCGGTACCCGTGAGCGTTGCTCGCTCGACACACGTAGGTGCCGGCCTCCCTAGCAGAGGCCTCGGTCATCACCAGGGAGTAGACACCCGCGTCCTCCAGGTAGCGGAAACGGGAGGAGCGCTTGGGGAGCGGCTCCGAGCCTCGGTACCACGTCACCTCGGCTCTAGGCGTGCCTGTCGTCAAACAGCAATGTCAGAGGACAACCATATGAATAGCAAACGCTAGTCTCCCAACAGGCTGTTGATAAGTTATATATTATATACGTTATATATTATATACGTAATCCGAAAGGTTATCTTACTAATTTTATCTTTTTTATAGTAAAAAAATGAAAATAATGAAAACTGGGATTGGCAAAATCACACAAAGTCCTGAGTATAAATAACTGTCATTTTTAATTTTAATTTTGACGTTAAAAATTGGTTGTTTGTTACGAATAATAACGGTAATGGCATGGGCGTTAATTATTGAAGAGCCACTAGTACAGCCTGGTGAAGACTTCTAACCCCCAATCTTGATGTGATTTGTTGTTCACTGTTCAGTAAATGATCTGTCTTATTGAATAAATAAAAACTGGTCATTAAAAAATACCTGAAGACTGAATTTCCAAAACTTTGCTACAGTACATTGCCTGGGGAATAATTACTTTTTACTTTGTAGCCATCTGCAATGGACCATTTTCAATGTGATAGTTTCATAACTAATAATTATTTAATACGAAAATAATTTTAATTGCTTTATTTCCATTTTGGTCCTCACAAAACCCAAAATTACATTTGCATTATTCTTGTAAGGAAACTTCACAAAAAATAACAATAAAAGGTTAAAGAAAAACACAAGTACAATTAAATTTAAACTTAACTGTGATCTATTAGATGAACAAGAAGAGAATTGGTCTCCCTTTGAGAGACGGGAAATCATAATGTATTAAAATATAACTTTATCAATTACAATTTGCTTGAGACTTAATTTACTCCAAAGCATACCATAACATTTTTCGGGATATGACTTTTTTATTTGTTATTTTGGCAATTGTGTGTTTTACTCTTGTAATGTTGGTGATCCTGATCATGATCTACTCACCTTTGATGGCCACCTGGAGCGCCACTGTGCCGCCCTCGCGGACGACGGTGTCCGACAGCACGTTGGTGAATCTCAGCAGCTTGGGGTCCACCAGGCTGCGGCTCTCTGCCAGATACTTCTAATGTTGGTAATCCTGATCATGCTCTACTCACCCTTGATGGCCACCTGGAGCGCCACTGTGCCGCCCTCGCGGACGACGGTGTCCGACAGCACGTTGGTGAACCTCGGCAGCTTTGGGTCCACCAGGCTGCGGCTCTCTGCCAGATACTTCTAATGTTGGTAATCCTGATCATGCTCTACTCACCCTTGATGGCCACCTGGAGCGCCACTGTGCCGCCCTCGCGGACGACGGTGTCCGACAGCACGTTGGTGAACCTCGGCAGCTTTGGGTCCACCAGGCTGCGGCTCTCTGCCAGATACTTCTAATGTTGGTAATCCTGATCATGCTCTACTCACCCTTGATGGCCACCTGGAGCGCCACTGTGCCGCCCTCGCGGACGACGGTGTCCGACAGCACGTTGGTGAACCTCGGCAGCTTTGGGTCCACCAGGCTGCGGCTCTCTGCCAGACACTTCTAATGTTGGTAATCCTGATCATGCTCTACTCACCTTTGATGGCCACCTGGAGTGCCACTGTGCCGCCCTCACGGACGACGGTGTCCGACAGCACGTTGGTGAATCTCAGCAGCTTCGGGTCCACCAGGCTGCGGCTCTCAGCCAGATACTTCTAATGTTGGTAATCCTGATCATGCTCTACTCACCCTTGATGGCCACCTGGAGCGCCACTGTGCCGCCCTCACGGACGACGGTGTCCGACAGCACGTTGGTGAATCTCGGCAGCTTCGGGTCCACCAGGCTGCGGCTCTCAGCCAGATACTTCTCCCGTCCTGCGGCAAGCAAATAAAGTGATCAATATATAACTGTTTAAAGTGTTCCACTGATATTAAGAGTCATCTTCACCTTTGGGCCGGTAGCTCATTGTTGCGCAGTCGGCAATGTTTATTACACGGCTTTTATGCTAAAACATGGTATTTAATTCCCCGGTTTCGGACGCCGTTTTTCAACCGATTTTCTTTAAACTTGGTAAGTGTTTACTCATACCTGAAAATTGAACGAATATTACTCTCTGTGTAGTCGCAAAGTAAATCAATTTTCCTTAGTAATATTTGTTAAATTTTCAAAGTTTTGAGGTATGAGGGGCCTAATATAACTATTCGACTAAACACTTACCAAGTTTAAAGAAAATCTGTTGAATAACGGCTTCTGAAACAGGGGAATAAAATACCATGTTTTAGCATAAAAGAAGTATGGTTAACATTGCCGACTGCGCAACAATGCATGAGCTACTGGCCCAAGGGTGAAGATGACTCTTAATATGTCTTGATTATTGAGATCTAATGACTTGAGATTAAACCTGACTAAAAGTTTGTTTTTAAACTTAGTCAATTTTCAACAATACTCATTTCCTAATAATTTCTTGCTAAACAAGCAAATTTTTGTATTGCAAAAATATAGGATGAAAAATCAATAATTCTATGTTATTGGTATTTATCTACTTCAAAACATATTTACTATCAAGGAACCAAACTTTTGGACAATAGAGAATAAAGCTCTCAAATAGCTCTCAACTGTAATTACTTCACTGTGTGTATTTTACCTATATTTACATTGTTATGAAGTATCAAATGAAAGGGCAGTAATTACCTATCAATCATTGAATTTGAAAGAATTGAAGTTGGTAATGGTACAAACACTAAGGAATGTATGATATCCTTGATGACTGAAATGAATTAAAATACTGGTATCACTTTCTATTCAATGCAGGATATAAAATCCCTAAAAATGTCTGTTGGACATAGATACTTGTTATGTCATACAGCACAAACAAATAGAACAAATAGATTCTACAAAACAATTTTACTGTTACGGTAAGTAAAAAGTATGGAAAACTTTATTGAAAAATGTCACAAAAAGATTTTAGAAAGTTACAATTCAAACTACCAAGTGGTATAAATTAAAATGCTTAGAGACAACTGCCTGACTTTTCATCTTTCCCGGATCACCTAGCACAGTATCCCAGGACAACTTTAAAACTATTTTATACTAATTGCGAAGTTGACATTGGGTACAGCAAACGAAGTTGATATAACACTGTGGTAAGTCTTTTGGTTGTCCATTGTGACAATTTCCCTTCCTTCATAATCCATTCATGTTCAAGACAGCGGGGGGTTAATGCAAACTGCATGTAAACCCCTAGCTGGAACATATGTAGACAGTAGGGGGTGAGGAGAAAGGCTATGGGCATAGAAAACTCTAACTGGAACATGAGTGGACAGTCTCGTGTCTCACCTTTCTCTTCCTTCAATATCCCATCCTTGAGGGGGCTTGCGCAAAATGCCCATTAGAGGCAGACGTACTCAACGGTACCTTTTTAACGGTATTGAGGTCTCCTTATCCACCATTAACAACAACAACACCTAGTACAGTTCTAACCTTCAAACGTGACGTACGCGGCCGTCTCCTCCGTCCACACTGCGTTCTCTGCCTGACACCGGTACAGCCCGGCGTCGGCCGCCTCGGGCCCGTGGATCACGAGGCGGCACGTTCCGTCCGTCAGCAGGCTCTGCTGGTAGCGTGCCAGAGGACGCAAGGGTTCGCCATCCTTGGTCCACGTCACCGCCGGCTGCGGATGCCCCTTCACCCGGCACTCTATCACCAGTTCGTCCGACCCGCTCTTGTAGTGGTCTGCAACAAGATTAGAACTTTGAGGTTTAGAAAAACATTAGACTCTAAAAATGTTGGTAAGTAAAAGACTTGATGGTAAAAGGATTTAGAGATCTACATGGGCAAGGTTCTCTTGATCCTTTTAGAAATAGGAGTGAAATAAGGACAGAAAGGGGTAGTTGTGGCTATTACAGAAAATAATATAATGAAATTGTATATTTAAGAGCTGTGACACTTTTTGTACAAGGTTAAGTTTTTCAACTGAGGAAGTGAACGTTTTTCAATTTTAGAACTTGACCTTTCAATTTTTTTTTACAAAAATTACCATTTTTATTTTAAAATGTTTTTAAATTAAAATTTGGCTGCTTAATACACACTCATCTTGATCTGGATTTTAAAAGAAATTAGCTGTTTGTTACCCAGATGTTTTTGTAGGGTTAGACTGACCTATTAAAAAATATATCAAATGTATTCATGTTTGAGAGCTATCAATTGGTAAAACGATCGACAACAAATAAATTATAATCGATAATTTTACTCAATTACCGCTTTTGATACAATCGATATTTTACAATTGATGCACAGACTTTGCAGTTTGACCACATCGTAAACATATTTTTTCAACGGTGGAAAAAATATGCAATATTATTTTCAAAATATTAAAATTAGCAGTTTTTAGAGCAGTATGACAAAAACACAGATAATAATCTACACTAAAACCCCACAAACATGACCACTGTTAACTTTACACATGACACCTCCACGGCACCTACAATATTTGACTGTGTTTGAGTTACTCACTAATAAGTATTTGCCATTTTTTAATATTTTATTGCAACACAATTATCAACATTAGACAAAATTTATGATCTTTAGATATTATTTCAGCATGGCTGTGGCCTCTTCTCAACATTACAAACGTCATTTACAGTCGACTGTTTATTTTTTTCAATTTAGTCCAAAATGAGTTTAAGAGTTTTTAATGTCCAGTAGAGTACTGCTAATTAGAAAATACACCTATCCCAAATATTTTCTGTCAGTCAAATTTCTCAACTTTTCTCTAAACTTTAAACAGTGAAATTTAAGAAAATAAAATTATTTTGTAAAGAAGAAATAAATATTTCTTGTTAAACAGGGAAGTTAAATTGGGTTAAAACTGCTAATTTAGTTAAATATATTGGTAAAACTCTGGTTAAAAACAAAAAAGCCTAAAATAATATAAAATGTCACAATCAAAATTAAAATAAACCAATTTCAAACAAAATTGTGTCACAATGTAAAAAAATTTTGACCCAATGACTCATATTTGGAATGTGGGAAAAAAAGAGATGACAGATAAGATTGGGTGGGGTCTATTTTTATAAAAATGGCTCTGAGTTGTAATCGAAGGTCAATGTCTCCCCCTTATCCTGCAATATTGTTAGAGTCAAACAATACTGAAGAGCTGGCATTTGCAGATGTCCCTACGACAAATTTCACACCTCATTGCTTTATTGTTGAGTTAAAATATACAATGTTTGTGCATTTGAAGATTTTAATTCCAGTAAAAATAGGTCAACAAAATATTATCTAAACTAAGTGATACAATTTGCTACAGTTACGTAATATTCTAAATTTACATCAGATTCCGCTAAACTAACTCTCCTCGAAATCAACATGTCTGGACGCTTACAACATTACTGCACGGCGAGACACTTGTGGTTTTCCACAGGCCCAAGGGGCTGCCAAGTTTAGAGATATCAACAATATAATTCCCAACCTTGATGCGGAATGGCGTTACCAACATTACTGCGTTGAAATCTCAATATTTGGAAATGTGTTGCTCACAACGTTACTGGAGGGAGCCATTTAATTGTACTTCCATAAGAAAGACAAAAATTAGTTCCTACCCCGGATGTGCTGGGTGAACACCGGAGCCTCAGGGGCGGACTCTAGGTAGGAGAACACCTTGATGTTGGCCGTGGTCGAGGCCTCCCCGTGGGAGTTGCGAGCTGTGCACGTGTACTTCCCGGTATCCCCCACCTTGGCCTCCACGATCTCCAGGCTGGCCAACCCGTTGGACAGGCGGGTGCGGATCCTGGAATGAAATGTTGAAATGTCACAAAAAAGTTGATATATATAAAATTAGTTTTATGTTTTAAACTCAAGATACAGTTTGCAGCAAAACAAATTCATGTATAAAATACATTTCCTCCTATTATTAAACAAACTACAGTCTGAGACTGCACGTGTAACCCCCGCCGAAACAAACCGGTAGCTTGGAGGGCCAGTGACAATTCACTAGCGCTCTTTGTGATCAGTGTTGGAGTTAACTCAACAGCCAATTACGACATTGTTTGAATTCAGTTATGTCACTAATGAATCAGATCATTTGTAAAACTGCTGCTTTGAGAGCACTAATAACTTAACTTATAATTAATACCTTTGATGTTTATTCCAACTAGATTATTTTAAAAAAACCTATAAATTACCAATTTTTTTACTTTAATGTAAACAAAAACCGAAGTTAAGCACGTTATTATTCTGCTATGACCGACTAAAAAAAAAAATTCAGCTTAGAACGGCCTCGGATAACCGGGGCTTAGATAATCAGAAATGTCCTGACCTCTAAAACAAGCACTGTTTGCAAGAAAATATTTTTTCTGTCCTAGGCTTTTTATTTTTTATGTTAATAAGAGTTTTTGGCCACAAGGAATTAACTGACAATTAATTGGCGACAGACCCATGACTGGGAAAAATCTAGTTTCCATCCTTAAAAGTGACAATGTTATCGTTTAGGACATTTTTTTAATAAATTAAGTAAATAGAACAAAAATCAACTGATAACTGTAGAAATAATCCAATGTTTAAGCACTCCTTTCACATAACACGTTTTTTAGCCGTGTGGGAAAAAACCACACGATTTAAAAACCGTCCAAGTAATTGTCACACCGTACAAGTAATTGGCAGCCGGTTAAAAACCGTCGCCGTGCCTGTGTGAAAGGTCTCATAAGATTCTGTTGAAATGTCCGCCATGCGATTTTTAATCGTATGGGCAAAACCGTGATGTTTGAAAAGGGCGTTGTTAGTTTGTCAACCTCTAGTTTTCATTTTAAACAAGAGATCAGCACTCTTTGGCCTAGAGATTGAGTGGAAGCGAATAGCTCATCTTACAAATTTTACAGGTTTACCGAGCAAAGGCACAGTCCCCCTCCCCTACCCCAGAATTATTTTTTAATCCTTAAAATTTACTCATCTTCTAGCAAGAAAATTTTCCTGCAGCACAGAGCGGAATCATAAGATGAATGTAATCAAATCGTGCAAAACTCAGTTTTATTTCGTCATTTGAGTAAACTGCTGACTGCACTTCCCACCGCAAAAAAAATTTTTCACTCATAAAATTTAGCTTTAAGATTTTTATTCTAAATTTCCCCACACATTTAGGCAGTGTCATTTTGCTCAGGGTTAATAAAACTAAACATTCATGATATTTACACCAAAGATTCTCTTTATCTCCGAGGCAATATTCTATCTTACCTGACTAATGAGACTAGTTAAAATTCATTGCCACCGTGACTTCTTTTATTATGTTTACAATTAAAAAATGTATTGGGAGCTAGCTCATGATGTGTAAATGAAACTATTTGCATCATAAGAAACATGAGGTAAAAATACATTTTACCACATCATATTTCTTTGTTATCACCTTTAGAGATTTCTGTACTGTCGAGATATCTGTGAAGATTTCTGTACGTACTAAATTTTACGTGTTTATTTCTAATGCTGCTACAGTCAGGAATCCACATCAGACTATGAGTTACCTGTGGTCCACGGCGGTGTCTACTGGGTGACCGTCCTTGAACCACTGAACTGTTGGGTCTGGGGCTCCCATTAGACTGCAGGTAACCTTCAGTTTGGACCCTTGCGCTGCCGTCCGATCCACCAAACGGCCACAAAAGAAGGGCTTGCTGGCCGACTGTAAATGAGCATCACAAGTTTTATAAAAAACATTTGGAACCAGCGAATGGTCTGCAGTACCGGCCGCCTCGGATTTTTATTACCAAAAGACAAATGTTAAATTACAAACTTCCGCTATGCCCTTAGTAAAACTTTTGATTTCATAGAGCTTTATGTGTTAAAATTTTCTTCAAAATGACATTAGGCTAAATCTTTTTTTATTAATATTAAAGGAGAAGAGGATGTTTAAAATTTAACATTAGCCTTATGGGAATAAAAATCCAAGGTGGTTGGTACTGCAGACTTTTAATGCATGAAGAGGAAGCTAAACAGCAGTTTTGCATACTGTTACCAGTCTGCAAAGTCGGCCTTTGTCGTCACCTTACAAAAGTGCACTCTACATATTTTCATTTTAACGGTGTGCTGACCCAAGGCCTGAATGTTCAGGTGCTTGACATCACAGCATCAGATGGGCCAGCTGTTCAGTGTTGACAAGCGGGTAATTTATCCCTGATTTATGGAAATTTGTGGAGTGGGTTTGATAAAAAATTAGGGTATTTTAGGCGATTTCCAAGTACTAATAGAGTAATTACATTAAAATTGCTTCATTTCAGATCATCTGAATCATCTAACACCTGCCCCACACGAAAACGGATGTGACGCAACAAGACGGGTAATAACATATGTTTAAATGGAATCACGAAGTCTGTCGTGTTTGCTGTAGTGTGCAGGCATCCCATTTAAACATATATGTTATTTACCTTCGCTCTCAACGTCGCAAGACATGTCGTCGTCGTGTCCCATACGTTTTGGTGTGCGACCAGCCTAATAGTGTGATATATTAGAAAATCTCAGCATTATAATGCATATATATCTGAATTGAATGACATTAAATTTTATTCCCAGTTTAATATCAATTCAAAAATCACAATGTGCAAAAACAACAATAAAAAAAATTAAAACACTTATTTTATTTAAGTGAAAGTAAATAACAGTCATTTTATAAATCAAAACTATTTTGTAAATGCACAATCAATATAAAAAGGAAAGAGTCTATAGGGGCAGGGAACCTGTGCGTAGACTAGTTGTTGAAAATGAAATGAAAAAAGTGCTTTATTCGACAAATTCTCATTTATACAGTTCAGAACAGTTAAGTTATAACACTTACGAACAATGGTTATATATAACCGTCTGTCCGGTTGGCAAAACAAGACAAAGTAAGGTACTTTAGTCTATAGGCTACATTCATGGTTTTACATAGGCTACTACGTGCTGAACATTAATACAACAACAAAAGAAATTAAAAATTACTCTTTCAAAAACTGCCACAGGAGAATACAAAATCGTATAAAAACTAATATAAAATAACAGTATTTTGTTTTAATCTTTTATTTACCAGATTTAAAAATTAAATTCTTGGATCATTTCCCACCTATACCGCCAAGCTCCTTTAAGGTAATAATTTACAAATCTACGCCAATTCCTCCCGTTTAAATATTGATTAAATTCGATTTCGTTTAAAACGTTTTTCCCGAACCAAAATTTTCTAATTTGCGTCAATATAGGACAAACTGCAACAAAATGAAAAACTGTCTCATGCACCTGAAAATTACATAAAGAACAATTGTAATTTTGCTCAATCCACGGCTTGAAATTCAGATCTATCAACTCCGATCTAGCTTTGATTGCCCAAGATATAACATCCGTATCGTTTTGACAAAGGGGACTCTTATCTCCAAGTTCAAGGTCAAGCGACAATAATTGTTTGTGATAGACAGATGTACGCGCGCGGCCTATACACTCGTCTAACCACTTTCCACGTGGTTAGCGAGATGTGCTATATTAAGTTGTGCTGTATTAAGTTGACAGAGTTGTAATAACTGTGGGAAATGTTTGTTTAATTAAGATGAATGTACAAAATATAAAACAAACAAAAGGGATTAATACTGCCACCAAAGAAATTTACTGCGAGGCGTGATGTGAGCAAAGTGACTAAGTTTATCCAGCAATCGAGTGAGGGAGTGAACTAATCCTGATGTGAAGAAGAAAAAATGTATAGTTTTACTTTCTCCCCCTATACCATAGTATATGGAGAAAGTATTGTTTTTGTAAAACACTTCCCATTAGTTTGATGATGTATATATCCATTTTGGAGCCCCCTTTCCCCCTATAAATGTATATATTGAGAAAGTATTGGTTTCGTCAAAATTTTAAAATTTGAGTTGTTGGTAAATTTATCCGTTTTGGTGCCCTCTGAGTCCAAAAAAGTGGTTTTCGAGTGATGTCTGTGTGTGTGTGTGTCTGGATGTATACAAGGCTAGAGAATGCCCTAATTTTCCGATTTTGGTGAAATTTGGTACGTAGGTTCAAACCCACAATAATTCCAGGCGTTTTTTTTTCATTTTTTTGAATTTTTTATTTTTAAGGGTATTTTACCCCCAAAAACCCTCAAAAATCGTGAAAAATCCAAATTTCTCAAAAACGGCTCTAACGATTCTGATTAAAATTTTGTGGTTTATTAAGCTTAAAATGGCAAATAAAATGACACCACCCGCATCTCCGAGAAAATGCTCGTTCAAAAGTTATGGTGTAAAAAGTGTTTCAAAAATCAATTTTTTGGATTTTCAAAATAGCTGTTATTTTGAAATAAATTTTACTTATCACCATTAAATCAAGCTCAAAAAAACTAAATAATCCAGTATTTAAAATTTTTGCTCTATGTCAAGTGGTTGCGGGGAAAATTCAATTTTTCGTTTAGCGGTAAACGCAGTACGTTGTTAAAAGTCACAGACGCGCGTAGGGTCAAACTCACGCTGCTCAGCTGGTAGCTATCTGACTGAGTCATCAAGACATTTATGTTTGAAGCTTTTAACATCTTTTTTTATATTGTTGGGAGAAAGTATGTGTCAGTTAACTGATACCGTTTATTTATTTTTGTAACTAAATTGTATTTAAACTCAAGATGCTTGTTTTGGGTCTGGTAATTGCTGAGCAGGGATTTTGGGAGACAGCTGGTATATTTTAGTTCAAACATATTTCTAATATATAAAGTATACAAATATATAACTAGGTATACAATGCAGTTGTCTGCTTGCAATATTGAGCGGAGCGACTATTTTTTTAATCAATAATAGCTTTAATGGTAATTCAAGTGAGCTCGTTCGCTACGCTCACTCACCGTCAGGGTTTGGCTCGTTCGCTGCGCTAACTTGCCATTTGGGGGCTCATTCGCTGCACACACTCGTCGCCAGATTAAGGTTGTTCGCAGGGCCGGCGACAAGGGGGGGCAGAGGGGGCAAATGCATAGGGGCCCGGGCTCACAGGGGGCCCGGGCCAACGAAAAACATTTTGTAGATTTAAAACATCCCAAAGTGTACAATGAACATTCATTGTTAAAATAAAAATGACAGATTAAGTTCGAATGTTTTAAGGTTGCTCTTTTTATTTAAGAGCTTAATGTAAATGAGCAGTGAATGATTAGTTTAGCTTCATTCTAACAAACCAATAATTGTAAACACTGAGGGTAGTGGCGCTACTGTGAGAAATTCCCTGGAACAAGAACCGTTGTGCTTGCAATGTTAACATATATCCATTAGATAAGTGGTTTTTTTTTTTTTTTTTTTTTTTTTGAAGGGAAGTGAATTTTTAAGGTAAGTAGGTTCGTTGCCTAAATCTAAGGGCCCGGACTTCATAATTGCACAGGGGCCCGAGAATCCTGTCGCCGGGCCTGGTTGTTCGCTGCGCTTACTCGCCACAAGTCTGCAATACTCTAATAATGTTTTAGTATGCAGGTTTGCTGCGACGGGCTATTATATGTTTACAAGATATTAAATGGTGCTTCGTCCAAGATTTGCACCTCCTCTCCGTAAACTTTGCATTTCATTCACGTAAAAAAACCACTAAATTAAACAAAACAACAATTTTACATAAAACTACTGTATTCACAAACAGCTGATAGTAACAGTCTGCAGTTAAATTTGATCCTTATAACAGCTGTATAATCAACACACAGTAAACAAACCAAATAAAATATTTCTCCCATTAAAATAACATGGTAACTTTAAAGGGCCGTAGGGCAGAACCCTTATGTCCGATTTGGACCATTTCAGATTTATACCTTCCCATAGATGGTTACTATGACCGAGCAAAATTTTGTGAGGATCACTCCAGCCGTTCAGGAGGAGTACTTGTAAATAAAAAGCCAGAGTGTAGTATAGGAGCTTCGCTCGCTCCGCTCAATAAATATAAAGTTATATACGAATAGTGTACTAACCTGTCTGCGTGTGTGTGGAACTTTTTCATAATCAGCCAAACTTGAAAATTCATATTTGCTCTCTTTGATTTGCTTGGAGGCCACATTAATTTCAGATTTCTCAGACTTTGAATCATCGATCCACTGTCTTGTATCATAGCTCCGACTCTTCTTGATTTGACGTGGTTCTGAATATGACTCAGAACCATAATCTGACGTTGAGCTTTCATCTAGATAAAGCTTATGATTATTTTCTTCTTTGTCTTTAATAAATATTTTATCTGTAACTTTGGAAGAACTGTCGAGAACTTCTCTATCCTTAGCCTCAAAAATAGATTCCTCTTTCTTAATAACTGGTTCTTCCGATTTCTTAGAGCTCTTCTTTGCTTCTTTTTCCTTTTTCTCCACTCCTACTTTAACTTCTTTTTCTTTAATTGATTTTTTCTTTGCAGTCTCTCGAGGCGATAACGATTTTGTTTCAACCACCTTTTGTTCATCCTGTACACCTCTCTCTATTCCTTTATCTAAAATCGGATTTTCTTCTAAAAGCTTTGTTTCAGTTTCCTTATTTATTACTTCCTTTTTAACTTCAGGTTGTTGCTCTTTAGCCAGTTTGGTTATTGATTTCCTCTTTTTTTCTTCTTTTTTGACAGAAGGTTGTTTAGGACCAATTTCTGCCTGTTTAGTTTCAGATACACTTTCTATTATTTCTTCTTTTTCTAAGCGGTGTATCTCCTCTACCTGCTTTGTTTCCGCTTCCATCTTTGATAATTTCGTTTCATGTGTAAGTTTTTCATCACTGGCATTATCAGTTTTAATTTCAGTCTTTCTTACTTCAATTTCATCCTTCGAGACTTTATCTTCTTTCTGTTTGGATTCAGATTCAATCTTTTTATCTGATTTAACAGAATGTTGTTCCTTGCCTGCCTTTTTCAATTCTGCCTCACTTTTTTTTACTTCCTTTTGATCCTTCAGTACTTCTTCTTCGACCGTTTTACTTTCAATCTTATTTATTTCTTTTTTATCTAAAGGTTGTTTTTCTTCCACCTTTTTAATTATAGATTCAGTCTTTTTCGCCTCCTTTTTATCTTTGGATTGTTTGAATTCTGCCTGTTGGGTTTCAGCTGCGATTGTTGATGATTCTTTTTCATGTGAAGATTGTTCTTCTTCTTCTTCTGACTTTTTGTCTTCTGCATAATTCTTTTTCACTTCCTTCTGATCCTTCAGCTGTTCTTCTTCATTCTTTTTAGTTTCAGGTTCACTCTTTTTAACTTCTTTTTCATCCAAATGTTGATCTTCTTCCATCTTTTTACTTTTGGCTGCAGTCTTTTTCGCCTCCTGCTTATCTTTGGGTTGTTCTACTTCTGTGTGTTTGGTTTCAGCTTCCATTTTTGACACTTCCATAGTATGTGAAGGTTGTTCTTCTTCTGATTTTTTGCCTCTCGCATCATTCTTGTTTACTTTCTTTTGATCTTCTAAATGTTCTTCTTCATTCTTTTTAATATCAGGTTCAGTCTTCAATGCTTCTTTTTCATCCAAATGTTGATTTTCTTCCACCTTTTCTCCAATTTTAGCTGCAGTCTTTATCTCCTCTTTTTTATCTTTGGGTTGTTCTGATTTTGCCTGTTTGGTTTCAACTTCTATTTTTGAAACTTCTTTTTTATGTGAAGGCTGTTTCTCTTCTGATTTGATATCTTTTAAGTCATTCTTATTCATTTCCTGTGGATCCTGCATCTGTTCTTCTTCAAAAATTTTCATTTCTGTTTCAATCTGTTTGACTTCTTTTTCATTTATAGGTTGTTTCTTTTCTCCCTTTTTAATTTCATCTGTCTTTTTCACCTCCTTATCCTTGGTTGGTTCCACTTCTGCCTGTTTGAATTCAGCTTCCATCTTTGACACTTCTTTTTTAGGTGAATGTTGTTCTTTTCCTGCCTTTTTGTCTTTTATATTATTCATTTTTACTTCTTTTTTATCCTTCGGCTGTTCTTCTTCTACCTTTTTAATTTGTGTTTTAATATCTTTTACTTCTTTTTCATCCATAGGTTGTTTCTCTTCAGCCTCTTTAATTTTAGCTTCAGTCTTTTGTAACTCCTCATCCTTGTGTAGTTCAACTTCTAACTCTATGTTTTGAGTTTCCATCTTTGATTCTACCTTTTTAGTTACAGGTTGTTTCTCTTCTGAATCAACGTGTACACTTTTTACTTTTTCATTTTTAACTTCAGTCTTTTTCGCCTGTTTCTCATCCTTAAGTTCTTCCATTTCTGCTTGTTTTGTTTCAGCCTCCATCTTTAATACTTCCTTTTTTGGTGAAGATAGTTCCTCTTCTGGTTTGTTTACTTTTTCATCATTCTTTTTCACTTCCTTTTGATTCTTCAGTTGTTTGTCACTAATTTTCATTTTTGATTCAATCTGTTTTTCTTTTTCATCTAAAGGTTGTTCCTCTTCTACCTTTTTATTTTGAGTTTCAGACCCTTTCGCCTCTTTTTCATCCTTGAGTTGTTCCATTTCCACCGGTTTGGTTTCAGCTTCCATTTTTGAAACTTCTTTTTTAGGCAAAATATTTTCCTCCTCAGACTTTTTGTATTTTAAATCGTCCTTTTTCTTTTCCTTTTGATCCTTCCGCTGACCTTCTTCAACCTTTTTAGTTTTAGTTTCATCCAATGTCTGTGTCTCTTCTGCTTTATAAATTTCAGCTTCAGTCATTTTCGCCTCCTTCTTATCTGTGGATTTTTTCACTTCTGCCTCTATTGTTTCAGTTTCCATTTTTGATACTTCTCTTTTAGGGGAATGTTGTTTTCTTTCTGACTCAAGGTGTTCAATTTCTACCTTTTCTTCTTTAGCATCAGTCTTTTTCACCTGTTTCCCATCCTTGGATTGTTCTGCGTTTTTAGTATCAGCTTCCATCTTTGACACTTCTTTTTTATGTGGAGGTTGTTCTTTTTCTGACTTTTTTACTTTTGCATCTTTCTTGTCCACTTCCCTCGAATCCTTCAGCTGGTTATTATCTTTTTCAATTTCAGGTTCAATCTTTTTTATTTCTTTTCCATCCTGCTCTTCTTCTGCCTTTTTAATTTTAGAGTCAGATGTTTTCGACTTTGTTTTATCCTTGGTTTGCTCCACTTCCAAATGTTTGGATCCAGCTTCCATCTTTGATACTTCTTCTTCAGTTGAAGGTTGTTCTTCTGACTGAAGTTGTTCACTTTCTGCCTTCCCGATTTTAAGTCCAGTTTTATCCATTTCCTTTTTGTCTCTGGATTGTTCCAGTTCTGCTTGTTTGGTTTCAGATTTCATCCCTGAATCTTCTGTTTTATATAAAAGTTTTACCTCTTCGACATTAATTGTTTCAGCTTCACTCTTTTTTACTTCCTTTTTATCTATTGAATGTTCTTCTTCTACTTTTTTGGTTTCAGTTTTTATCTTCACTTCTTTTTTATCTAAAGTCTGTTCCTTTTCCTTTATGGGTTTAGATACACTTTCTTTTATTTCCTTGATATCCTTCGGTAGTTCCTCTTCAACCTTTTGGGTTTCTTTTATAACTAAAAGTTTCTCTTCAGCAGTTCTAGTTTCATCTTCAATCTTCAATACTTCTTTACTATCTGAAAATTCGTGCTCCTCTGCCGGTTTCAATTCAGCTTTACTCTTTATTTCATCTTTTTTATCATAAGGTTGCTTCTCTTCTGTATGTTGAGTTTCAGTTTTACTCTTTTTTAATTCTTTTTTGTCAATTGGTTGTTCTTCTATATTTTTAGCATCAGTTTCAATATTCTTCTCTTCCTTTTTACCTCCTGACAATTCTTCGTCAGCTTTTTTAATTTTAGCTTCCATGTTTATAGTTTTTCCCTCATCCAAAGGTTTTTCCTGTTTTGCCTTTCCAGTTCCGACTTCAAGTATTTTTACCTCCTTCGTATTCAGGTGTTTTTCCTCTTCCGGTTTGGTCTCGGCTTCAATCTGTTTTAGTTCTGATTTATTTGAAGGTTGTTTCTCAGTTGCAGGTTTGGTTTCAGCTTCATTTTTATGTTCTTCTAATTTTTTAATCAAAGATTGTTTTTCATCAACTATTTTGATCTCTTTGTTTTCTTCCTCTTTATTTGATATTATTTCACCTGGATGTTTTACTTCAGATTTCATTGTATCCTCCTTTTTATCATTAATTTTAGTTTTAAGCTTCATATCCGTGTCAGTTGATTTCAGTTTGACTTCTTTTTCATCTTGGTCACATGTTTTCTCATCGAATTCTTTGTCCTTTATAACAATTAGTTCTGTTCCGTCCTTAATTTTCTGAGCTAATTCCCCAGAATGTGATTCAGAATATTTCGATTTTTCTTTTTCATCATCATCAACAACGTTTGTTATTTGTTGTCCTTTGCTTGATTCCAATTCAGTATTTATTATATCTGATGCCTTATTATCTTCATCCTTTTTAATTTCAAACATTTCAGTGACTTTAAGTTCAGTTGTAGCGCTATCTTTTCCTTCGGTATCTTTGCCTTCACTGTCAGTAAGATGAATATCACGTTTCTTCCCCTCTTCTTTCTCTGTCTCTTTAGGTTGTGATACTTCTTGCACTTCTACGGTTGCTCTGCATTCTAGAGGTTCTACTTCAATTAAATTGGCAGCCAAAGTTTGTTTGATGGTAAGAAATGAATCAGCAGCTGTTAAAATTTGTTGAAGCTCTGTTTCTATGGCTGAGTGTATGTTTAGTTTCTTGGACTGCTTAGCTTGTATTGCCTCCTTTAAATCTTCAAAACCTTGGCACACCAACAAAACTTGCTGTACTTCAATCTGAGAAGCAAGTTTCAACGATTCTTCAGTTTTTGTAGGGTACTGTAAAATAGCTTCGATGTTTTTTATGTCATTTACTACACATAGCATTTCCTGGTATTCTTGTTGTACCGCATTTTTTAGGCCAGGATCACTAATAAGTTTAGCTTCAAATGTCTTAATTGTACCTGAAACATCTTCAACCGCAGTGATAAATTCTTCTAATTGGGTTTCTATTAAGTGTGATGATAAAGTTTCATCAGCTATGATTACTTTATTAGATAAACTATCACCAGATGGTAACTGTTCTACTTTAGCCTTTGAATCACGTTGTGGATGTGGAACATCAACAGGTTTTAATTCTGACATTTCCTCTTTAGTTTTTGAACTTTCCACACTTAAAGGTACTCCTTTGTCTACTTTACCATCAATTTCATTTAGAATGTCAGATGAAAGACTTTCTTTGGTAATTTCCAAGCTTTTGGCTAAGGATAAAATGTTCTGTATATCTCTTTCAATTTCAGGGTGTTCCTGTGATTTGATCGCTTGTGTATCTTTAGGGCTTACATCTTCACAGGGAGATAAGGCTTGTTTGATGTCTGGAAGTTCAACTTTAATATTAGGTTCTTCTATCATTTTTACCTTCATCTCTTCTCTGAGAGAAATTATGTTTTCTGCAACTTCTATTACTTGCAGCACTTCTTGCTTGACTGTTTCATAAATTAGCGGTTCTTGTGTAATTTTAGCTTTCAGCTCATTTTTAACGGATTCAATTTGTTCAACAACCGAAAGAAATTCTTGTACTTCCATTTGAATGGCGATATTACTGGAGCTTTCTTCAATTGCCAATGCTTGAGATTGTTTCTCCGGTGCTAATTCAGTTTTTAAGCTTTCAACATCAGATAATACCTGTTGACATTCTATTTGAAGAGCACGTTGTAGGGACACTTCACCAACATTGGCCGAATCGCTAGACTGTCTAATGTTTTTCATGTCATCTACATTTGTAACTATTTGTTGAATTTCAGATTCCGCTGCTATGTTTGGTGTGTTTAGGAAAAGATTTGCTTGTTTAGAACTAATATCAAATGATTCTAAATTAGCTTCTTTCTCAAAAGTTTGAAGGGCTTCATTTTGGACTGCTTCATTAACGCCTGCTTTGATATCTGCTTCACAAAGTGTTTGTTCTGTTAGTGTTAGGTCTTCAACGTTTGATAGGACTTGTTGAATTTCATGGATGTGTGGTTCAAATTTAAATGACGTATCTTGAAGGCTTATGGATTCTAATGTGTCTTCTTCTGTTTCAAGGCTCTCAACATCAGCTAAGGACTGCTGAAGTTCTCCTTGTACTACGAACGGAGTAGGGGTGACTTGCTCAATGTCTGTGAGCTGTAAATCGTTATTACTTGTTATGGATTTAGCAAGGGCGAGGGTTTCTTGTGCAACAACCTGGATTGCAATATTTAAGCTCTCATTATTTACTAACGCTGTTTCTTGAATTGGCTTTTCTATCATCAACTTTTCGACATTAGTTAAAGTATCTTGGAATTCTCCCTGAACCCCAACATTCTTAGACTCTTCAGTGAGTTCTGCTAAAACTGGTGTTTTAACTTCACTCAAAGTGAAAGAATTTGCTTGTGAAAGTGTATCATGCTCTTGAACTTGTACAGATGGCATGATTTCCTGCACAAGAGTGACATTTGTTGGGTCCATTGTCTCATATTTGACAATGTCTTTTTGTGTGTCACTAATTTGTTTATCTACTTCCAATAAAACTTGCTGTTGCTCAGTTACACCTATCTGAAGATTGCCCTCAAATGCAGTTTTGGCCACCTGAGGAATACGCAAATCATCCTGAAATGACTGTCCCCGTTCTAATGCCATAGTCTCACCGACATGCACGGCAGCATCAGCTAAAGTAACATCTGTTATATTTGCTAGTGTTGAAAATTCTGAAACTGAAACCATATCATCTAACACTCCCTCTTCAACCAACTGTTGTTCAGATACAACAGCAATGCCTTTGGAAATCTCCAATAAGGGCTTGGCAATTTGTTTTAACACTGATATACTGTTCTGAATGGACAAATCGTCACCAGTAGTTTCTAATGTCATTTGACTTTCAATCCAAGCAATTCCTTCTTGCAGAGTTTGTACAGGTTTGGCAAGGGCCAATATATTTTCCTTTAAGGATAGTGGTTCAACACCACTTTCCATAATTTGGTTTATTTCAATTGAAGCAAGTTTGTTTTGTAACTCTTTAACAGGCTGTGCAATAGTTTTCAATAGAGAAATATTTTCAGACATTGATTGTACATCTGCTTCAAAAATAAATGGCTGTTGCTCAGTAATTGTTGTAAGAACCCTTTTCATTTCCTCAATTGGAGCAGCAAAGGTCTGAATAGATGACGCCCGTGTTTCTTCTGATAGGGGTTCAACATCTGGTTCCATAACAATTTGCTCCTGGATGAGGGCCACACCACTCCTCAGTTCTCTTATTGGCTTTGCTATTTCATATAAAATACTGGCACATGACTTGCCAGAGAATGGTTTCCCACTTGATTCAAAAGCAACTTGTTCTTGTATTTGTAGGACTCCTTCCTGAATCTCTCGAATAGGCTGTGCAAGAGTTTTTAACATTGATAAACTGGAATGGTCTACAACGGTTTCAAGTGATTCAAAGCCAGACTGTGGATCTTCAATGCTGTTTATATAACCAACCAACTCTTCAATTGGGTGAGCTAAGACATCGATATCTATATTTTTCAAGCTAGAAAAGTCACCAGTGGAGTTCAGCAAAGCATGTTCAAGTTTCATCAAACCCAGTTCTAAGTCTGAGGCTGACTTTTCAAATCGGTCAAGGTATGATGAAACAGATGGCATTTCTTCACTTTTTATACTGATTGTATCTAATGCTTTGGATACATTATCTTTGAACTTCTTCAAGGGAGTACTTAAATTTTGCAAAATATAAACTTCAGAAATTTCTTCCCCATATTTTAAATGCTCTTGGATAACTTCTATTGTATTTTTTAAGTAGTTAACCGACTCCATGGCCTCTTGATTTCCGATTACATATGTTTCAATTTTATGGAGTTGTTCTATCATTGAGCCAAATGCATTAATGAGAGTTCTTCTTTCATCTTCTCTGTCAAAACTAAATGAATTTGCTTTGGACATTGTGTTATCCATAATACTGTCTTCCGTAGATTTTAATAAATCACAAAATGCTTTTACTTCTTTACGAGCTTTCTCTAATAATGTTGATTTAGATAAAATAACAGTGGCTGATTCGAGAGAAACTCTTGTTTGTGTTACCTCTTCCATGATAGTATTTACATCTTTTATTGTATCGCTAGAAGACAATAGAGAAATTTCGGTAGAATCTTTACCTATTTCTTCATTAAAATTCTCAAATTCTTT
Source organism: Neoaliturus tenellus (assembly GCA_030545055.2). NCBI lineage: Eukaryota > Metazoa > Arthropoda > Insecta > Hemiptera > Cicadellidae > Neoaliturus > Neoaliturus tenellus. The sequence goes on along the minus strand of CM061531.1, from coordinate 333,554,424 downwards.
GATGAATCCAGAAAATTCTTTAAAATTTAGAAACACATTTTGATAACATCTCAGACAACCAGAAATCAAAGATTGTTCATCTAATGGGCAATTCTCTAAGTCTGTTGTAATCTCTATGAATTTTTCAATGAATACTTCCGTCCCTTTCTTTAGGAAGTGAACTGGATGTTTTAAATCCTTGATGGCTTTATTAGAAGCCAGTAACATTTTGTTTTGGAAGTCAGCAGCCTCATGGGTAAAGGTTTTTACAGATTCAAACAATTTACTATGGACAATTATATCAGGTTTAGCTTCATTTTGGCAAACTAGATCCACTCTTCTCAAAGCATTCTCAAAATCTCTTAGCATACTAGTTAGGTCCTGAAAGATTGGAAACATATCTAAACTGTCTAGGGAATGTTTGTTTACATAGTTTTCTTCTACCATGATTGAAGATATCTTAAGTTGAAGTTCATGGTTTGCTTTGATTATGGAATGTAAGTTTTTATTTTCTTTTGAATATGAAGTGGTTGACTGAGTTTGATCAATAATTTGGCTGTCTAATTCAACAAATTGCTTTTTCAAGACATTTAAGGGATTGACTAACGACTGTAATGTGACAATGTTTGATTCAATTGAGGCTGGCTCATCTCCATATTCAAAAGATACCTGATCTTGAATTACTAAAATATTTCTCTGTAATTCTTGTATTGGCTGCCTCAGCTCCAAAAACATCCCTTGAGATACTGATTCTGACTCAAGCTTCTCATAAATATTTATTATTGATTTTTGTAACAATTTAAAAGGTTCAGCCAGCGTTTTAAGCATATTAATGTTCAAGGTATTTTTATCTTCGTCATGAGTATGCTCAACTATTTTGCAGAGCTCTCTTTCAACTTGTAGTAAAGGCTCTTCTATAGTACTTAAAAGCTGTACCATTTGAAATTCAGGGTGTCCAACAGATGATGTTGTATGTTGACGCAGTTCAGACAGCACATTAAGAAGTTCGCTTGTTGAAGAAGTAACAGCCATAATTCCAAGATTAGGCTCTGGCAATTTTTTTAATTCTTTTGAAATAATTTCTGTTGATTTACTGATACTAGTGTTCAACTGGTTGATCGGCAGAATTAGCTCATTTAGGGCAAATAACAAATACCTAACATAAAGAGTTTCACTTGGAGACTTGGATAAAACAAACTCTGTACAAGTCAAAACACTTTTATGTACTTGTTCTAACGACTGGTGAATAATGTTGGTTGCATATTCCAATGTGTTGTCTTGAACTATATCAGATGACAATGATAAGTGACTATACTGATCAAGTTCAATTTCATGTTGTGCAATGGACAACTCTGTTCTTATAGCCTGAAGAGGTTTACATAAATCCTGAGCCAAATTGTAAATCTCAGAAGTAGTTACTGTATTGTATGTTTCCTGTGTTTTTATTTTATTTACTATCTTTAGTAAATTCTTTTGAAAATCAACAAGAGGCTTGATGAGAGAGGATAATGTTTTCAAGCTGTTTTGAGAGGGTAAATCTTTCGTCATTGAAGCAACCAAAGTTGATAAAACTCCAACAGTATCAACCAGTTCCGTCAATATAAACCCACCTTCTTCTGGAATGTTTTCAGCAAAGCCTGATTTAGAGGCTTCCAAATTAATGACTGAAGCTGCAGATATTAGATTTTCTACAGGTGTTAAAAGTAGTTCAATGGATGTATGTTCAGATAAGTTTTCTATGAGCTTCATTGTAGTTTTTAGTTCCTCCAAAGGAAATGAAAGTTTGTAGAGGATTTTAATACCTAGTCCTCTAATTTCTTTGTTCGACTTTGAATTGGCTACTACTTCTAATAAACTAAGGCATTTCCCCAAAGCATGAACAGGACTTTCTAGTGTTGCTTTTAATACCATATTTGAAGACCGAATCTGTGGGTCATTAGACTTTTCATTTTCAGTCACCAGTTTCAAACATTTTTCAATTACATTTTTGAATTGATCCAAAGGTGTAATAAGCTTTCCTAATGACTTTAATATGTCTCTAACTTCATCGTCATTGGTTTTCTCAGAATTTTGATTTAGAACTCTATGGCATTTGTCAAGCTTCACAGAGAAAACCTCTAATTCACCATTTAGATCTAAAGCCCCAAGAGTGTTGAGAGATTGAGTATATCCTGTTTCAGCCAAACTTTCTTCTAAATCTTGAACAGTAGAAGGAAGAAATATGTCACTGTCTTTGACGTCGAAAATTTGATGGTCCCTCATTTCATCCACACTCCTTGGTGTTTGCTCTGTTTGCTGAGCGTAGGTTCCTTGCGGCAGAACAGTTATATCTGTTAAATCTTCAATTTTACTTGTGAAGTCTCCTTCGGTCTGTTCAACACCTCCCTGAACTACCAACAAAGAAGGCTTAAATGACTGTAACACATCTGAATATGTTTCTTCTCCAGTTTCAATCACCGCTTGCTGTTGGATGAAAGTGAGTTCTTTTTGCAACTCCTGTAATGGTTGGCTCATGGTCTCTAATAATGTTTGACTAGTTCTTTTTAAAAGTGACTCGTCTTCATTTTTCTTTGCAGATTTTGCCTTTTCAATTTCTGCTAGGTTTCTTCCCAACTCTTGAATTGGCTCCTTTAAAGTTTCAAGAATTGAACTTGGAGAGTACTGCCCAGCTTCAGTTTCTTCAGCAAGCTTTTCAACCTTAACAAGTCCACGTTGGATTTCATTTATGGGTTGTACCAAGGATTCGATAACTGACAGGCTTGATTTTGCAGTTTGAGGCTCGTCTGTAGATTCTGAAATAACTCTCTCTTCTACTGCTGCTAAACCTTTTTTAATTTCTTTAATTGAATGTGTCAAAGATTCTAGCACTGACATCTCACTTTTATCATAGGCACTATCTTCTGCAGTATCAAAGTCAACTGACCGTTCTTCTTCTTCTTGAGCTCTTGATTTATCACCAATACTATCAAGGTCAGACGTGCTCCTCATCCTCTCTAAATCGGAGGTACTAACAACTTTCTTATTCTTAAGGGAGTCACGGTCACAAGACTCTGCTTCAGAGGAAGCAGGTATTTCCACACCAGTTTCTGGAGTATCAGTTTTCTTTTCTGTAGAACCTGACTTCTTTATTGACCTCTTCTTTCTCTTTCTTGACTGCTCTGATTGATCACTTTTTAATGCATATGCCTCATCTTTTTCAGAAGAGTCTGTTGAAATGCTTTTCGATAAAGGAGCTTTCTGTCTGTCTTGTTTATCTGATTTCAAGGAACTCTTCTCACTCACTGCACCATCACTTGAAACTTTCTTTTTTTCATATTCAACTAATGAATCGTCTTCTCTACCTGATGAATCAGATGTATGTTTTTTCTGTTGGACTTTTGATTTAATTTCACCCTCTTTTCCAGATTTATTAAAAGATTTACGGCTTTCAAATTCTTGTAAAGAGTCATCTTCTTTTTCTGACTCTGATGACTTCCCCTTCCTTATGTTACCTTGCTGTGGTAATTGATCAAGTTTATTTCCTTGATCTTTTTCAGCATTTAAGCTTTTTTGTTTTTCAAATTCGCGAAGAGAGTCATCTTCCTTCTCAGATTCCGACGATTTTCTTTTCTTCAAAGGCCTCTTGGAACCCTTCTTTTCTGAGGCTGCATCACCACTGTCTATTGACTGAATTTCAGCAGATCTGGATCTACTCCTAGACTTTTTTCTTGATTTTCTTTTTTCAGAGAATTTATCATTATTTTCCTGCTGTGAAAGAATGTCTAGCTTTCTACTTTCTAGTTCCATTTCTTTTCTGCTAGTTTCCTTTCCTTCAGACCCCTCACCACCACTTTTCGCACTACCAAAACTATCTCTTTGAGATTTATCCTTGATAGAACTTAGTGCATCGGCGAACTCACTAGTTTCTTCTTCTGGTGACAATTTAGCCTCCTTCATACTGTGGTAAGAAGATTCACTGTTGTCTGCTCCACGTTTTCTAGGAGGTTTAACTGGAACATCCTTTTGCTTTACTGTGCGCTCTAAGAAATCTGCAGTGAATTTCTCAAATGGCATTTCCTCTGGCGTAAGAACTTGAGGTGACATGAATCCATTGTCTTCTGTTATAGAGAATTCGTCCAAGTCAGCCTCGGTGCGATCTTCCGCAGAAGTGTAGTATTCAGGACTGACGTCGATCACAACAGCTTCCATCAGCAAGTGGCCCGACTGAGAAGTTTCCTTGACAAATCTCATTGGAGGCAACTCCACTACATTGTGCTCTGGAAAAAATACAATACAATTCAAACACAATCAATACCAAATTATAAACTTCAAAATTAATCTATAGTTACTAAATATTTTGTTCCTATATTAAAACAAATTATTACTACCTAATTCAATAACCAAATTTAAGCATATATATTATAAATTTGTTGTCAAAAATTCTTTCGAGTATACAAGGTTCTTAAATATTATAAGATATATTATAATAATATCTTGGTTGATGAAACAGTTTGAATATTAGACTATTGTTAATCATTGCACGAAATAAATAAAACTCCTATAGGCGTATGTTAAACAATAATTTTAGTATATCTGAAGCTTGTAAAAATATCCCAATTTGAAAATTCATTAAACCTATGATAAAATTCTGTTGAACAAAAACACTCTTGTATAAATGTATAAATAGGAATATAAAAAACTGGCACACTTAGCAAAACAAATTTCTGATGAAAAAATAAAAAAATATTAAAACAAAACTCTTTTAGTTACACATGTGCCAAAACTCTCATGCTTTGCAGAGAAAAATCAAAAGCAATGTAAAAAGGAGTTGAAAACAATCATTAAAAAATTCAATTATAATTTTAAAAATCAAACCAGGCACAATACTGTAAGGGGTTTTATGACATTGAAGTTAAAATATATACAGATGTCAAAACATGATGTTTTGAATGTCTGAATTATTACTCTTTGACATTGTGGGTTTTTTTGCCACAAAACAGTTAGTCCTAGTGTAATCCTTTTTTTAGGAAATTACTGTTTTCTCGTAATACAAAGTTTTCTGGAAACACATGATACACTTTTTCTGGAAACACATATAAAGCAAAAACTTACATAAGTTTGCTAGTAAGGGAGGAACACTTACAAAATACACACAAAACATAAAAGTTTTACAATTAGTTAGTGACTTATTTTAGGCTTTGAAAGAAAATCCCATTGCAGTAAAGCCAGACCAAAAGGCTTTAAAACAACTTTTTTTAACAATTGGTAGTACTATACCTAGACTCTTGACTTCCTGTAGTCCTGAAATCATAATTTTTTAAATGACACCAACTCAAATTTCATAAATAATTATAACTATTAATTTGAAATAATTTTGTTAATGAGCAGAAAAAAGCTCAAAATATTTTGGCTGGCGATAAATTTTACAAAAACCAAATAAAACTTATAAAACAACAGAAAATTTATTTTTGCTATCCACATCTCTGTACGTTACATAGAAAAATTCTGATGATAAAAAGGCAACGTATAAATAAAATACATTTTGTAATGTAAAAATTATCAAAGAAAAAAAAACATTGCTAGTGCTAATTCACAAAAATTATTAGGAAGTTTTCCCTTCTGTTTCAAACCTCACATGTTAACATAATATACAATCTACATTAAAAATCTTTTAATAATGCTTCCTAAACTGTAAGGCTCAATGCAAAAAATTCTAACTCTTACTCTTACATTGGTACATTGAATGGGCGTAGAAATTTAATAAGTAAAAGTATGTAGGTAACCTACAGAATGAATTACCAATGTTTACTGGGCTTATTAAGGGTGCGCTCTACCCATCTGGATGCAAGGGTTTAGAATCTCCGTGTTTGTAGCCCCAGTTGTAAACCGATTTAAAATATTTTGGTGTCATTCTTTTCGTAATATAATTTTGTACTCCGCTATCGTTTTAAAATTTCGATATTAATTTAAATTACTAAGCAGGGTGCTTGCTAATAATGTTGAAATAAGACGATATGTGAGTACAATATAATCTTAAGAACAAGAATCTGCAATAAGATTGGTAAAAAGTTTATAGATAACGATGCAAGAAGGGAGATGCGAAAGGTCTGCAATTTCAAAAACATCGTTATTAGACCACCGATCGATTTCGCACTGAAACCAAAAAAAGCATTCAAGTAACAAAATTTAAAATCACCCGTCATATATTTTCCAAAATGGGAGTTTCCGTGTATAGCGGCAGTTAACAGTCTCGCTAGACAATTTTGACGCCGAGGTAGAGCGCACCCTTAACCAAAAGAACGAAAGACTACTCTTTTTTTGGAGTGGGAATTCACCTGATATATGTTCGGACAGTTCCTCGGCGTACATCTCCACAACCTGAAGGGCTTCCTCTTCTGTGAGGTCAGGAGTTTCGTAGAGAGAGACGGAAACTTCCTTGCCATCGAAAGAGAAAGACACCTGTGGGATACCATAATGGTGGTTACAGAACGTGGTAGCATGTAAAGACATCTCAGAAGTTAAAATAAGACATTTCAAGAGAGAAAATTAAAAATAAATGCACAATAGTTTACTATGAGATGACTAAAAGAGGTGGGAATCTAAGTTTTTCTTGTTATATGTTTTAAATCAGAATTATGGAGCAGAATTATGGGATTAAACTACTAAAAACAAGTCATTCTTCAAACAACGATTATTGTGAATACATTATTGTTTATTAATTAAACAATCAATAATAGGTAACTATTCATTTATATTTCCATATGTATGAAAATTTCCTTTAAAATGACATATGTTTTTTTTTTACCAGTATTAAAGTCGTAGTGACTTTTCAAATAAAAAAATTCAAGATGCAGCCTATCAAGCCTGATTATCATTTGCCAACTGAATTTCTTTTGCAGCAATTTGTATCACAGTAATGGGAGGCTATCTGTCAGTCAGCTAACTTTTACTGTCAATAACCTTTCACTACCGCAACAATTCAAAACTATAATATTTAAGTTAGGTTGGTTTAAATGATCAGAGAACAATTACCTCTGACATAGACTGCAAAATCTCTCGTTTTGGCAATAAAAGTTACCTTCCCGAAGAGATCCCACGGTTACCAACAGTTGTTTGTGGTTTACCTCGGCACGCTCGTCACTGGCCACCGTGTCGTGCAGCTGCGACGTCCGCTCCTCCAGTATGGTGGAGAGTGACGGGTGTCGTGCCAGCGCGGCCACGGGCGGCAGCGGACGCGGTTCCGGCTGGGGCTTCACTTGCGCCTTATCTGTAATCGACGGACAATGATGAATGCAACAATCAAAGCCTAGGTTAACTATTGATATCAAGGCAAAGCTTGTGAAATAGCAAATATTAAAAAAGTTTCATAAAAAAAAAAGCTGTGGGAATATTTTTATTTATTCAAGATAGTTATGAATTTTTCTTGGAGTATGTCAATCAGACTTGAACAAAAATGTTATCAGAATAGCTAGTACTAAAAAGTTGAAAATTGTTAAAATAGGAGCCATTGTTAGGACAGGAAGTTTCTAGGACTTGAACAAAGCAACTTATAACATAAAACTGTACATGCAAATGCAGTTTGCCTTCGGAATAGTCGTTTTTGAAAAGTTTACTCTTTCAAAACTGATAAGACTTACTTGTTTCACAATACAGTAGAACCTTCCATATCCTACTTTTCCACAACTAACTCCTCCCGACATGCAACTTAAGTTTTACCATTTGTTATACTCGCAGACTCTGTTGGTGAGCCTGTTGCGATTAGAAATAGTGTTTGGTCTACAGTTTACTTTGTTTTGTCACAAATAGTCACTTAAGAAAAGTTTGTAGTCTGACTATTTCCTTGCACTGTTCTATGTTTTTAATATTAATGCTGTTTATAATTCTTCCTATAATTTATTACTCTTTTCAATATCCTACACTTTGTGGTTCTGACAACAGCCATCGCAGTAGCCATGGACGGTTATGAGAGTTTGTACTGTAGTAGAAAAATGTTAAGCTAAAAAAATACAATGTAAAAAAATTAAGGGACCAAATAAAGTGTAATTTATATAAAAACATTCATAACTAACAAATCTTATGTCATTAATCATTTTTAATTATTAAAATAAAATTTGCACGCAAGAGACTATGGTAAACTGTTGCTAACCTTCGAAGCCCAGCAGGGAAGCGGAGCTGGCCACGGTGCCCATGCAATTGGTAGCCTCGCAGGTGTAGGTGCCCAGGCAGCAGGTGCCATCCTGGCCGGAGATGATGCGGTGGATGTCCCCGGGCTTCAGCTCCCGGCCGTCCTTGTACCACTTGAGTGTGGGCTGCGGCACACCGATCACCTGCGGGGCAACACAACATTAGAGTGGGGATTGGGACTTCAGTGTACTCTCGATAGCCCGAAATTCTTCGGTCTGAACCGTATCTAATCCGACAATGCCTTGGTGACAATATCTCTTGTCATGCAATATTTTTTATCTGTGCTAAATTTTTTTTAATACATTTAAAAATTTGAATTGTGATTCTATATTAATTTAAAAAATAAAAGTTAATGTGGTTTTTAATTGTGACCCATTGAGTTTTACCTTGTTTTGTGTCAGTCGTTGTTTGGCATTTTTATGATGATACCTTTAGTCATCCATGATCCTCTACAATCCAACAGGGTTCTGGTCCCATGTCGGATTATCGAGATGCGACTGTACTTAGTTCACTCCACATAGATATTTTAGTCCCTTGATGGTTGGTAAACTACTTCAAATAAGAAGCAACTATATTTAACTAGAGGTTGATTTTAGAATGTGTTGGCTAGAATGAAGTGTGACTAAGATATAACAAACCCTGTGTTCCTGTACCATTTTTCTGTGTTTTCACAATTAATTTTCATTATTAAGTCTGTCCTTCTTTATTAACGTGGCAAACGGAATTTAAGTAAACACTGGTGGTTGCTAGGGACGTTCTGCATAGTGCCTGCATTAATTTTCAGGACTTTGTAATTCATACCTGTGTACACAACTGACCTATTTCCCAAGGGAGACAAAGTAAACCTACCAACATAACATTGACAATCTGTTAACATAGTACAGTAAAATCAGGCAATGCTGTCACTACACCAACTGATTACAAACCGGCAAGAATTTACATTTAAAGTTTCCAAGAAAAATAACCAACATGGAGTGCTAATCAACCTTTTTTTTATTTCTCTGGGGTGTTTTGGTATGGGGAACAATGTATATGTATTTTGGGAGTAAAAACAATTTGTTCAAAGAGGGAAAATGTAGGCGCCAGAGCCTATTGAGGATGACCACAATTTCCCTCTGAGACAGTATGTACTTCACTTCCTTTAATCACAAATAACTATTGTGTGTCGCCTTGTTATGGGCTGATCAAGTTAAGAACATTTCCTTTAAAGCATTTTGGTGGTTTTCAACTTTTATGGATTAAAGAATGAACACAATTTAAGACAATAGGTACTATTTGAGCATCAAGCACTTCACGGTCAAGCTCTTATTAAATATTAAACATTCTGCATGGGCAAAGTTAACTCTTAATCTATGAGCAACAATAAAAATAATTACTTTCCACTACAACACCAACAGGCCCACGGTTTGTATGAGACACGCTATGGGCCAGAGAAATATTTGCGACCCCCACCATCCCCCTATGATAAGAATCAAGAACCATATACAGCATTCAGAGTTTATTACCATGAAAAATTTTTGAAAGGTAAAATGAGTTTAGTTATAAGAAATTCTCAAGTTGTTGAACAAGTTACAACTGACACAGAAAGATAACATTGCCAACAATCAAGTAGCAACACGCAGGACTGGACCTCGACTGGACACAGGCAGTAGCAGTGATGAGTCATGGGTGAGACCAAGAATGGGAGAGAATTCCATTGGCGTGCGATTTAAATCTTGTTTTTTTTTGCTTATGCCTCCAACAAAAGTCTTGCGCCCCTGGGGCCTGGTCCCACCAGACCCATTTACAAAATCAGTCCTGAACAGTAAATAAATTGAGAGCCCTTGAGTCAAATGTTTAAAATAATAATCTACAAGAAAAGCTTTAAAATATTCCCAACGATAATGATTTGAACAAAAGATAAATGTACCTCACCTTACACTCCAGGTTGACAGCTCCCTCCTCGGACAGGACGGCTCTGAGGTTTTCGAGGAACCGAGGTTTCTTGTAGTGTCGAGGCACCGACAGTTTGAGGAAACACGAGGTCACACTCTGACCATAGTCATTGGTGGCTACACACTTCCATTCAGCCTGCAGAGACATACAGTTTCACCATCAAACTAGCGACAGGAAACATTTTTTACAAATAACAACCCTACAATTAGGACAATTAATTAGGACGGGTCAGACAATTAAGATATGACAGAAATATCTGTGAGAATATTGGCTTTACATCTCCCTTGAGAAATTAAGTGAACACAGCGGTTGTCTTATAAAAGTATACAGCTTTTGCGAGAAGTTGTGCGTGAATAATAAATTACAAGTAGAACTGCAATGATAAATTGTTGAGTCGTAAGAAACTTTGAAACATAGCAAAACTTTGAGTATGCAACTCAGAGTTGTAGTTGACAACGGCAAAACGCCGAAAGCACTCCGTTAAATGTGCTAAACCTATACACCACCTTCGTTAGAGTGTCGTCTCACCTGATCCATGAGTTCGAGCCGTTTGATAGTGAGGTGACAGAACCCCTTGGTCTCCTGCTCCTTCTTGTATCTCTCGGACTCCTTTACCTCCTCGTCATCACGGTACCAGGCCACCGAGGGTTGCGGGGACATGCTCACTATGAAATCATGAAAAAAAATTGATACAATCATAATTTATCAAAAGTAATTGGTTATTCATTGTCAACAGAGATGTAAACAGTTTTAACTAGTCCTGTTTTTTTAAACATGAGGGTGCGTAAGTTGTGGCCAGTAAAATATATGGTACTTTCTAGAATTTCTTTACGTAGGACTAAATCCTACATTATCCTTTCATCATCCTTTAGTTCTTTTATTCCTTTTTTTATTTCTTTTATGAGTATTTTCTTTTGACAACTAACCAGAACTATCATTCTGGAATATATTAAGATGTACTGTTATGGATTTTGTAATTAATAGTTATGCATCCATGTTTTGCAATTTTACCTAAAGGTTTATCCTCTATCTTGGGCTCATCAAAATTAGTAAATATGAGTGGATTTATTTTTTTAATTCACGTTTTATTTGTTCTGTGGTTCATGACCCCTAATCTGTTTTTCAGCCAGTAACATACATATGGATGAATTAAAAAAATAAACTTTAGAAATAAAACTAACCCATAATGTTGAATTTAGGCCACACTATTGAAAAAAGTTTTAAGTTAGGATTCAAGTGATTCGGTGACTGAGACAACACTCAGAAATACCAAACTATTTTAGATAGTATACCTCTGTAGGTAAAAAATTTACACTTTCATTAGTAAATTCTTTACTCACGTTTTGAAGAAAAACCTCTGCATTTTAAATAACAATATGAACAAATAAAAGAACAAACTGAGAATCTGTGATATTAAATGAGTGAGACGATTCCACAAAACTCAAAGTGAACCATTCCACGAGTCTCCACTCACCTTGCACGGTGAGACGGAGCGGATCCATGATTTTGGCCTCAAGGCTCTTCAGCCCCTGGAGGAAGCGTGGAGGCTGGTTCTTGCTGAACAGCTGCAGTCGCTCCTCCTCGTTGAGCTGGCTCTGTATGTCCTCCACGGTCAGCTCCGCAGTGCTGCTAGTCTCCCCCATGCAGTTCCTGGCTATGCAGCAGTATGAACCTGCAACACACGACTCTCAACTGACTCTTGCTGAACAGCTGCAGTCGCTCCTCCTCGTTGAGCTGGCTCTGTATGTCCTCTACGGTCAGCTCCGCAGTGCTGCTAGTCTCCCCCATGCAGTTCCTGGCTATGCAGCAGTACGACCCTGCAACACGAGACTCTCAACTGACTCTTGCTGAACAGCTGCAGTCGCTCCTCCTCGTTGAGCTGGCTCTGTATGTCCTCCACGGTCAGCTCCGCAGTGCTGCTAGTCTCCCCCATGCAGTTCCTGGCTATGCAGCAGTACGACCCTGTAACACACAACTCTCAACTGACTCTTGCTGAACAGCTGCATTCGCTCCTCCTCGTTGAGCTTGCTCTGTATGTCTTCTACGGTCACCTCCGCAGTGCTGCTAGTCTCCCCCATGCAGTTCCTGGCTATGCAGCAGTACGACCCTGCAACACAGGACTCTCAACTGACTCTTGCTGAACAGCTGCAGTCGCTCCTCCTCGTTGAGCTGACTCTGTATGTCCTCCACGGTGAGCTCCGCAGTGCTGCTAGTCTCCCCCATGCAGTTCCTGGCTATGCAGCAGTACGACCCTGCAACACACAACTCTCAACTGACTCTTGCTGAACAGCTGCAGTCGCTCCTCCTCGTTGAGCTGACTCTGTATGTCCTCCACGGTCAGCTCCGCAGTGCTGCTAGTCTCCCCCATGCAGTTCCTGGCTATGCAGCAGTACGACCCTGCAACACAGGACTCTCAACTGACTCTTGCTGAACAGCTGCAGTCGCTCCTCCTCGTTGAGCTGGCTCTGTATGTCCTCCACGGTGAGCTCCGCAGTGCTGCTAGTCTCCCCCATGCAGTTCCTGGCTATGCAGCAGTACGACCCTGCAACACACGACTATCAACTGACTCTTGCTGAACAGCTGCAGTCGCTCCTCCTCGTTGAGCTGGCTCTGTATGTCCACCACGAGCTCCGCAGTGCTGCTAGTCTCCCCCATGCAGTTCCTGGCTATGCAGCAGTACGACCCTGCAACACACGACTATCAACTGACTCTTGCTGAACAGCTGCAGTCGCTCCTCCTCGTTGAGCTGACTCTGTATGTCCTCCACGGTGAGCTCCGCAGTGCTGCTAGTCTCCCCCATGCAGTTTCTGGCTATGCAGTAGTACGACCCTGCAACACAGGACTCTCAACTGACTCTTGCTGAACAGCTGCAGTCGCTCCTCCTTGTTGAGCTGGCTCTGTATGTCTTCTACGGTCAGCTCCGTAGTGCTGCTAGTCTCCCCCATGCAGTTCCTGGCTATGCAGCAGTACGACCCTGCAACACAGGACTCTCAACTGACTCTTGCTGAACAGCTGCAGTCGCTCCTCCTCGTTGAGCTGGCTCTGTATGTCTTCTACGGTCAGCTCCGTAGTGCTGCTAGTCTCCCCCATGCAGTTCCTGGCTATGCAGCAGTACGACCCTGCAACACAGGACTCTCAACTGACTCTTGCTGAACAGCTGCAGTCGCTCCTCCTCGTTGAGCTGGCTCTGTATGTCCTCCACGGTGAGCTCCGTAGTGCTGCTAGTCTCCCCCATGCAGTTCCTGGCTATGCAGCAGTACGACCCTGCAACACACGACTATCAACTGACTCTTGCTGAACAGCTGCAGTCGCTCCTCCTCGTTGAGCTGGCTCTGTATGTCCTCCACGGTGAGCTCCGCAGTGCTGCTAGTCTCCCCCATGCAGTTCCTGGCTATGCAGCAGTACGACCCTGCAACACACGACTATCAACTGACTCTTGCTGAACAGCTGCAGTCGCTCCTCCTCGTTGAGCTGGCTCTGTATGTCTTCTACGGTCAGCTCCGTAGTGCTGCTAGTCTCCCCCATGCAGTTCCTGGCTATGCAGCAGTACGACCCTGCAACACAGGACTCTCAACTGACTCTTGCTGAACAGCTGCAGTCGCTCCTCCTCGTTGAGCTGGCTCTGTATGTCCTCCACGGTGAGCTCCGTAGTGCTGCTAGTCTCCCCCATGCAGTTCCTGGCTATGCAGCAGTACGACCCTGCAACACAGGACTCTCAACTGACTCTTGCTGAACAGCTGCAGTCGCTCCTCCTCGTTGAGCTGGCTCTGTATGTCCTCCACGGTGAGCTCCGCAGTGCTGCTAGTCTCCCCCATGCAGTTCCTGGCTATGCAGCAGTACGACCCTGCAACACACAACTCTCAACTGACTCTTGCTGAACAGCTGCAGTCGCTCCTCCTCGTTGAGCTGACTCTGTATGTCCTCCACGGTCAGCTCCGCAGTGCTGCTAGTCTCCCCCATGCAGTTCCTGGCTATGCAGCAGTATGACCCTGCAACACACGACTCTCAACTGACTCTTGCTGAACAGCTGCAGTCGCTCCTCCTCGTTGAGCTGACTCTGTATGTCCTCCACGGTCAGCTCCGCAGTGCTGCTAGTCTCCCCCATGCAGTTCCTGGCTATGCAGCAGTACGACCCTGCAACACACAACTCTCAACTGACGCTGAATATTCCCTTAAGTCCAAAACTTTTGGACTTAATTACTTGATTAACTATAAAAGTACCTGGGGGCCAAGACTGTGCTTGGGCTCCTCATTACAGTGGGCCGGCTATCTTAATTGGCTACCTTTAAACCAGCCTGATATTTCCTTTTAACGGGTCATTTCTTTGCATATCACTATTTGTGAGATGGAAAGTGAAAAGGGACCTCTTGTCGGCAATTTCCGATTTTGAGTTATTGATATTTTTATTATCACCTTAAAATTCCTAACAGTTTGGTGCAAATTTCATGTCCCTACGATTTTTCTTGTTTGAGTTATGGACGTTTAAACTTTCTTGAAGCGTGAAGGGCATTTTCAGGAAAACGCCCTTAAAAAGTTTAAATAAACTCAGAATCTATATTTTTCGTATTTAAGCAATGATGTTGGTATCAATGCAAAGCTTATAATGTCCTCTTTAGGAAGAACACTAGTAGTTTCCTTAACTAATGCTAGAATTTAGGCTAATACTGTGTTTATTGCAACATGTAGTACACAAGGGTATTTTCTAAAAAGGGACCTCTTGTCGGCCCAGTGTTATATCTCCATAACGACAAGAGATACCTTTTCAAGGCTGGACATTTACTGCTGCCACATTATTTTTTAAATGTTTTATCCAATAATTAGTTTAATATAGTCAAAATAAACATCCTAATAGTCCTCAAACACACCGTAATCCTCCGCACTTACGTTGCCCCCGACACCCAATTCGTTTAATATTTTCAAAACTTTATCCTCACTTTTACCCATTTCGTTGCCGAACTAATAAACAACTAACTATATGCCGAACTGATAAACAACTAAATTCAAGCCGAACTGATAACACTTGAACAAAGACAGTGTCACAATACTCCAATCAGAGGCAGTAGCTGGGGCAACAGCTGATGGTTGCAACCACGATACCCATTGCTACCAACCTTGTACTTTACAATAAAAATGCCCTGTTCATTATTGAACTATCCCGCTTATCATTGATAGAATATTGTTAGTTGATAATTACTGATTAATTAATTACAATAACGTAATAACTGTCCAATGTTTGAACGACTGTATAGGAAAGTCAAAGTTTTGTAACCAAAACCTCGGTTATAGAAAAGGTACCTCTTGTCGGGTCCGTATTAAAATAATGAGACGATGTTCTGCTTTCACTAGAACTTCGTCCTAGTTCTCTAAGTGTCCGCTAGAATTCAGGAGAGACTCGTTTTTGAACCAATGTTTCTTTACGAAGTGTGTTGTTGAAAAGGGCCCTCTTGTCGGCCATGTTATTTTCCCATAAGCGACAAGAGGAACCTTTTCTCAGGGCATGCAGTGACTAACAAAATGATTTATATCGACTTGTTTAAGCTTTGATTCGACTTTTTAACCGATATACGCCTTTTCTACACAAAATATAGAATAATAATCAATAAAAAACCGAAAATCGATGATTTGGACCGAAATTGCTGTATTTAGCTGTACTGAAAATTTTACTTTGCCGACAAGAGGTCCCTTTTCGCTTTCCACCTCACATTTTTAGACAGTGGATCACTATTACCTCACATAGTGGGTATTTTAACCTGAATATGAATGAGAGATGAGTGTAGGATGATTGTGGTACGATCTTGTAGTCTTGTTACTGACTAAGGCCAACATTCTCCTTAGATAGGACTGTTAATTAATAGCTCAACAGCCAATGGTATCTAGGGACCTACAGTTTAACGTGGGATCCAAACCACAATTTCGACCTCATAAATAAGAATTGGTCTAATTATGAGGATGGTCTTAATCGATTCACGAGTGCGGACGTTAATTCCCACTAGGGAACATCCCATCCACAAGCTATCGCTTATATCTATCCACAATTCGTGACCTTCAAGTTGCTGGATTACAGGACAACACCTCCGTCCCAGTCGTAACGTCACTTTAACTGATCTTGTTTTAGGCCTACATCTTGCAGGAAACGTTTTATTTATTTCTTTCAAATGAATTTCACATAATGTTGCAGTATTTTCCTTGACCGAATTAAGTGAACCCTCTTGGAAGGAAGAGACAGCCAGAGGAATTGTTTTCTTCTGTCCAACAAATTAAAATTAAAAAAAAATTCTATGTTACTGTTATCAGTCTTTGTTTCGGAATGTTTTGGTTTATTGGACCTTAAAAATGAATGATGCAATTAGTAGCTGTTTTTATTTATTTATTTTTATCTTGCTATTGCATTAAGGCCATTGACAATTGTAATCTTACAGTTTTAAAGGTTCGTCGGTTTCACCAGCTAATTCGTTATTTGGATGCAGTTTGGTCTCAAGATGGGTTAAGAGGGAGTCTATACTGTAACAAAAAGCAGCCTACACAAAAGCAAATTTATTTCTGCAAAAATGTCAGAGTGATAGATTTATAACTAAGCAGAACTTAAATGAAGCCACTTGAAAACATGAGTTATGATTTTCTTTTATGTAACTCAAGAAAATAGCCCTCCTAAAGTAAACCTTTAAACTCAGAAAATCTCCAATGGAATTTATTATTTCTTTATTTTATTATTAATAATAGCGCCAGTTGGTGGGCCTATGACGGTTAGATGTGACGTGAATGTCCTTATGAATTCTTAATTAATTAAATTAATCCTCAATCTCTGGTGAAGAGACTAGGCCAGATTTAATGTTTTGTTGATTTACAATAAAACTACACAAGATGCCTATTTTCCTCCCCAACTAATATGATGAATAATTTCTAAAAATAAGCTAAGATGATTTTACTGAAAATATTTTGAAGGACTAAAAAATATACTACTTCACATTAATCACATTTAAGTATCAACTTAGCTGAACTGGTTGTGGAGGTGAAAAAAATGTTTCATATAGGCCTAGTAAATGAATCCTAACAGTGTTTTTGGATTCTAAGAAGGTGACAAAAAATCATGGTGTCAGGCCTTACCGACTACCTATATTGTTTATATATACACCTTATGTAGTAGCAAAATTTAACAAAATGGGTGAAAAAATTTTTTTAAGGTATTAAAAGTAACAATAGATGTACATACAAAATTATTAGAAATAGTTTTATATACATTATCTAATCTCTTACCGAGCGAGTTCGTCCCAGTCAGTTGGTAAACGTCGCCAGGTTTGAGTTCTTGGCCATCTTTGAACCACCGCAACTGAGGTGTCGGGTAGCCGACGACCTTGCACTCAAACGACACCAACCCTTCCTCTGTCAGGATAGCCTTCAAGCTTTCCAGGAACTTGGGTTTCTTGTAATTCTTAGGATCTAATAAAGAGATAAGATAAATAAAAACAAATTATGATATATGATGTTTAGAGAAGTAATAGTAGGCTATGTTTCTGTTTATAATGTGTTTATAAGTATTACAATAATAATTTTTTAACTTTTCTCTCAAAAAACTTCTTGGAATAAGTAAAAGTACCAGGTTAACCGAGCCTTGCTCGTTGGTTCTATTCACTTTTGTTAAAGTGTCATTGTAATCATGCTTTTAAACCTAAACCAGACTCTTCACAAATAACAGCTGTTAAAAAACTGCTTAAAATTCATGTTCCTTTGTTTGTTTTTTTTTTTTTTTTTTTTTTTTTTTTTTAGCGAATTTCCCATAGGGAATAAGCTATTACCGTAGGTCTCATGGAAAGACCTAAGCCCGGGACCATGTTACTTTTTCGTTTTGAGGTGCCCAGAGACCAAAAATAAGTCATTAAAATTTTTACATATATATATATATATATATATGTATGTGTCCCTAGACACGATAACTCTCGTAAAAATGGTCCGATCGACACCAAATTTGGTAGAGATGTGTAATCCTACGTTTATTCGGATGAGTTCGAAAACCAGACATATCGACCTACCGGAAGGGGTAGTTTTGGGGGGTTTTGTACCCCAAAAATGGGTTTTTTGCATTTTTCATATGTAAATTTTAAAAATTTTAAATTTTTATTTTGACCATTGGATTTAGCTCAAAAAAACACACAATTTAGTATTTTGAAGCTTTGCTCTATCTCCATTGGTTACCGAGATATTACAAAGTCTAAAGACAGTACGTTGTCTTTTGGGGCTCCAATGTTAATCTTATGGAGAATAAGGATGTGTTAATATTTCACTTATTAACCAATATTTTTGGATGAAACTTGGTATTTAGCTTCATTTGGTTGAGATTCATCCATTTAAGGTAAAAAATCTTGGTTTTTGTACTTATCATGGCAGCAAACCTGCATACTCTTTTCCCATGTTAATCATATGGAGAATAGGCAAACTCTTTTATTTATTTACAGATATTGATGAAACTTACTATATGGCTTTATATGGTCGCAATACATTTTTTCTATGCTAAAAACGTACTTTTAGTGTCCCCCATGGCAGCATACCTGCATACTCTTTCCCTATATCTTAAGGAGAATAGACATTTATTATTTCCCTATTTATGAGCACGTGATGAAATTTTGTTTACAAGTTTAGCTGGTCAAAATTAATATTAATAATTTGGAAATTCGCTGAGTACGCAGGTCTGCTGCGACGGGGGGTATTTTTTGCTTTTAGTTGTTATTTTGTTACCGAAATAGCAACCCATAAGACCAATGTTAAAAATTACGATTTTTAAACTTAAATTTAGACCACATTCGATTTTTCCTGGGATTGAGGTAGTTTCTAAACTTATTTTTGGGCCAAAACACTCTTAAATGCAAAGTTTAAGCAAAATCTAACCGCTAGATTTCGAGATCGTGGAACACACATCCCTTCAGACATTGCTCGTATTATATAGTATAGGATTAGTTGATTCAATACATATCAGTTTGAAGCACCAACAGTCAGATATGGTTAGAAAGGTACCATACCTGAGATTACACAAAACTACAGTAAACAAAGTTCTTATATTCTTAGTCCAATGGATTCTTCATCAAGAACCTGTAGGGGACTCAGCCTTTGGAGTATTTTTGACCCAGAAACTCTTTTGTTCCTGTTGAACAATGTAGTGGATTTTAACTATTGAACTTTAACATTGCTATGATAGTTATTGCTGATTACTTATTATTGTTTTCCTTTAGACCACTCAGAACAAAGGAACAACAAAACAAGGAAGGAAAACCCCAGTTATTGATCAGGTTTAGTTTGCTCCAGACTGTTCTCTGTTCTCAGTGTGACAGGTGTACTCACATGATACGGAGACATTGCAGGTGGATATGCCCTTCACTCCGTGGTCGCTGGTCGCCACGCACTTCCACTCCCCCTCATCCCCCGCCTCCACTGGATCAACCTGTGATTATTCATGTATGAAACCACTAAATCACTTGATGCTTGAGCATATTTTAGATAGTAAAAAAAATTCACAACACTTTCGAAGAGGGAAAAATGCGCGGTTATGGAAAGGTATAACTAAAAGAGGTCTAATAGACAATACTTTTAGATTCTCAGGTAGGGACCCTTCCTCTAAAATCATCGTTAGGTATTTTTACATCTTTAAAAAATAAAGGTTTATGTCACCTGTTTTCTTACAATGATCCTTTTTAGTAACACTACAAGGAACCATTGATGGAAACAATGAGAAAAACCTTTTTTTTTTTAAATTAACAATCAGGACGCTATTGACTGTACACCTTTCAGCTCAGCAAGCTAATCTAAGTAGTCTGAATGAACTCTGGTCTTTTTTCTTAAAACACTGACGCACAAACATGGTACATATTTTACGGTGAGTATCACTGAAGGGTGAGTATAATGAATATAATGGATTAGATGAGGTGGAACTTTGTTACTAACAAATAGCAGCTGATTCATTTGTCCGTAACAATTGTCATTCATTTGAGACCGTGTGATGATGATTTGCGATAATCAGCCACCAGCAACAGAACCACATTAAATGGTCTCAAATAGCAATTATTCATTGTTACAGGTAGTCAAAATGCAAAAATAATAATAATAATAATAAATAGATGCAATAGTGAAAAGATAACCTTTATTCCAAGTTATATCGAGAACCAGACCATGGAAACAAAATTGTAAACAAGTTATTAGTGAAGTCCAAAAAGCCCTGGACTACTTAAGGGGCCAATTGAAATTCATGAATTGTAAAGGATCTACTACTAAATCCAATGACTTCGTTTCTGATGAACATCAGCACAAGCATTTTCTAACTGGCTATACTAGACTTTATTCATCAGTTAGAGTGAACAGAGCACAGCAGTATTCACCTCTATGCTGTAGGCCCCCAAGCCGTCCTCTATGACATGGTAGCGACCCCCACTCTCCACTGTGCCCTCCTTGTTGAACCACGCGATGCTCTTGGGCCACGGAGGAACACTCACTGCAACATTCCGATAAATTACTATTTCATTAACACATTCAGTATGGAGTCCATCGATCTAAACGAGCATGCCAGGCTTCGGACACAGGACAACGTTGACCCTTGCCCTCCTTCCATCTGCTAGGGCACTGTTTGACCCACCGATAACCGGTAGAACTACCTCCACTAACTTTTCAAAGTGTTACAATTATGTTTAATTTTAATGCAAGAATTGTTTATCTTTGACATCTATTTGTTTTTTTATTATTATTTATTTTTTTTTTTTTTGGCAGTGTCTGGGACTATTTGTCATTTATAGCAGCAGCACTGAATATGAAACCGAACTTTTTACATGGCAAGCTTTTAAAACAATTTAGAACCCAGGCAAGCCACAAATAGTGCAATTTCACACTATCGGATTGGCTCGCTGATATGAAATGATGGACCTTATCTTATTTTAATGGAAATCCCCTAAAATACACATTGGTCAGATAAATTCCACAAAAATCTAGGTAAACACCCGCTTTGGGATGCACTGATCCGCTGGCCAACCTGCTTGCTATGAAATCACACGCCAAGCACTTTAACCTGTAGTGTAGTTGTCCTTGATCATACCCATTACTAAGCACAGCAGAGTTTAAAGAACATATCCACTATTCAATTGTAATAGTAAATTTAACCTCAAAATTTTTGGGAACACATCCATTGCTAGATTTATGATTGAAAAGCGAACCAACTTGAATATGCATCATAATAACCAACATATTAAATGAAAAAAATGGTTAATGTTTCCATGAGCCATTTACTAAAGGAAGTAAATCCATAATAATACTATAGAACTGGGAATCTAGGAATGAGTGAAATCACTTCACCTACCTAATAAGTAAAAGAACGGAGTAAATTTCGCTTACCTTTGCAAGACAATGTTAGTTTACCACCAATTTTCACTTTCTCGTTTCGTAATTCTTTCGAAAAAACTGGTGCCGGTCCTTTGGGAACAATACTGTGAACAAAAATACATATAACTGTTGAGAGATTACCTTCTAAGGTATTGACTGTAATGTTGATTAAAAACAAATTTATTTCATCAATATTTTTACAAATCTTTCAAAGCCACACTTTAGAGAGAATCACCAACCCTGATGATATGATTTTATTATTGCTGGAACCTTTTATCAGTACAGTAAACTTCCTCAAATCGGGCACGTCCGGGACTTGACATGTGCCGGATTACGAAATATGCCGGATTACAAAATATGCCAGATTACAGGATGAATATCAGAAAAAATGTAAATTAAACAAAAATTACTATAAAACACGTATTTTAATATTAAAACAGCTTTTAAAGAATAAAACTATTGTATAACCGACTCTACTGTAATGAAAAATCCATTTATGAAAAATACGAGGTACAATAATTGGGAACGAGGCCACCTCGAATACGGGAAAAACTCGGATACAGTAATACAGAGGTACTATAGCGAAACTAATGAGTTAAGTTTAGTGGATATTTTGTTGACTTTTGTTGTTATTTAATAAAATCTTAGAAATTTACAATCAGCGTCATATTAAAGAGACGTACGCTGGCAGACTGGACACGAAGACAAATAATGTAAACAAAGCTACAGTGACGCCAGGCCTATCCCATAATTATACACCATGTCACCCGTCACCCAATATCGGCTCCACGCATTCCAATCCAATACGGAATACGCCACAGTCAATGTTATTGGGAGACAGTCACGACACTTGTATTGAAGCTCCATGTTAAGTGCAGAGGCGGCCCTACATAAAGGCGAACAAGGCGGTGCCTGGGGCCCCGCGTTTTTAGGGGCCCCGGGGCCCCGCACAGCTGCGAACCATGTGAAAAATGTAATAACGTCATATTTAAAATTTGCAAAAAAATCGGCAAAACTTCGTTCCAACACAACCAATTTTCAGGTTTGTTCGAACGCGGTTGGTGAGGGCTTGCAACTGAAAATGAAATGAAATGTTGAAAAAGAGCAGCATAAGTTAAAAATTAACAAAAAAAATCTGGAATAACGATAAAGATCCTCCATTAAAAGTATGGTGATTATAAAAAGGCTACTTTATTTACATTAAAACACGTGTGTTGATTAAGAGAGCCGAATATTGGTAGTGAGTGACTTTAAGGTACTGGGTTAAAAATAACAAAATCTGACATGAGCGAAATATTTATATACCGAATTGAATATTCATTCATATTCAACTTATAGACAAACATGACAATAAAATGGGTATGATTATCACTGCTTAGGTACTTAAACATCTGGACGTAAGGTGTTAATCATTAGGGCCTAACCATAATAAGAGTGCTGTCATCGGTTGCGGTTTTTTCATATTACCGTTTAACAATAAATACATAACTAAGCATTTATAATGTGTGTTTTAATAGTACATGAGTGTAAAGAGTGTTTTGGAGTGTTCTATGAAAAAATATAAACAACAAAAATATTATCAGTAAAAATTAAATTATATGTAGGCTAAACTTTCGTCGTACTGGTCAATAAAATTTTAATTTTATGGTTAGAGGCTTTTGCACTAGTAGGTTATAATTAAGTTTGAGTATTGGTTGGTGCTAAGTGATGTTTAGTGTGATTGAGAACGGTATTTAAAAAAAAAAAAAACTTAACTTTAACTAAAATGCCCGAAACAGGACGTAGTAGCCTACTGGTAGTAATAAATGGGAACGAGCTTTCTTCTTTGGCAATTTTATTCAATGAGAGAGATATTGCCTCTGATCTTAAGTACAAGAACATTATTGATCAATTTAGTATTGCAAAGTCTAGAAAAGTAGTTTTGTAACATACAGCTAGTTAACTATAATGATATTAATTTCTATTAAAAACTTATTCCTTGTTCTTTGGATTAGCATCTTTTTTCTAACCGAATAGGATAGTTTAGATTTATTTCAGGTATTTAAAGGGCCCGCGGTTGAACTTCGCCTTGGGCCCCGCAAACTCTAGGGCCGCCACTGGTTAAGTGTTGTCCGCAGGGCAGTTAGCGCTTTAAGCGGATGGAACCGACATGACTGAAGTCCCAGCCCGGGCATTCTCAACATGGGTGGGAACTTTAAATGTACCTCCAGTGAGTGGCATTCAATTCTAAAATACATTTTGGCAGTTATAATTTGATTGGGATTTAATTTCAATTTTGATTGTTATCAGCTTTGTATATCCAATGACATTTTCAGCTGTGTTCGTGTTGAGCTGATGGCTGCAATTACCTGTGATTGTGTTAACTCTGATGCCAACCAACGTGAGCG
Source organism: Neoaliturus tenellus (assembly GCA_030545055.2). Classification (NCBI taxonomy): domain Eukaryota; kingdom Metazoa; phylum Arthropoda; class Insecta; order Hemiptera; family Cicadellidae; genus Neoaliturus; species Neoaliturus tenellus. The sequence continues at coordinate 333,530,608 of CM061531.1, read as the reverse complement.
CTAGTAAATCCACAGTAGCGCTCCGAGCCACTGTTCCTTGCATAACTGGAGTTCCTAGGCGGCTTAGGCGGACAACCTAAGTGACGGAGTGTCATACCTCTCATCCAATGCATTTAGTTTGAGGCAAAAATTTGGAAGTTCGGTGGACGCCGTACCAGAGTCGCTGCCATTGATGTTGTTATTATACAGTGCTGCCATAACATTTTACCAAAACATAGCTTTCAGTTATAAAATGTTTCATCCTTGGTTTAGAAGAGTGGGAATACTGATTTATCTATCATATGTTACGTGTACTTCGATGTACGCCGCACGAGATTGCACCACCGTCAATATGATTCACACACGCCTATGCTATGAGAAATCTACTCACATAGTGTACAAAGTCAATGTTTATATTAGACTGTGGAATAGGCTTTGGACGATATTGTTGCTTCGCGGCAAATTTCGATCCCAAACAAACTCGAACGCTCAATTGTTATTTTGGTTTCTGTCAATATAATTGTTCTCAAAGTCGTGCCGGATTATTGAGCGTGCCGGATCATAGGATGCCGTATTAGAGGAAGTTTACTGTATTAGACTTCAATACATCAAAATTAATTTTGGGTCGAAACCCTATCACCAGTGGGGACATGAGGCCAACTAAACGTCCCACAAAATGGAAGAATAGTCAGATCCAGTTAATTGCTGGTCAAAACTATGGTTTGTGTTGGAAAAGCCGTCTTGTTTGATATATTTTTTATGTAAATCATATGTATTCCTGTCCATCAGTAAATGTATTCACAGTAAAACCCACAAACACAACTACAACTAACTCATCAATCCGTAACTCATTCCATGTACCCCACTGTACGTGATGTAACTCACCAACCAATATTTTTGGCATTTTTTGTGGATGTTATGTGACTCATATTATGTGAATGTGAATTAATGGTCATTAGACACGATTCTGTTGCTACTGCGGCTGCTTTTCTATGACTGTACAAAGTCCGATAATGTACATGCTGATCACGTGATCAGTATTTTTGGCCATTTCAGAATGGCCAATCACTAGTGACCGCTTTTCAAACCGCTCAATGGTCAAATAGAGCCGATATTTTACAGTGTGATCAAGTAAATGGTGGGAGCATGATAAAATTGACTCTGGGAGATCGACAGTCACCAACCCCAAAACGTCAGTTTTTGGACTTAAGTACTGGCTTAATTCCACGTTGAGTTTATAGGGTTTTCCTGTTCCACTTTACAACTGTCAAATTTTAATGAACTGATGAATAACTAAAGTTTGGTCTACCTCAAGACCTAATTGATTAATTAATTTCCCCATCCCAAAACTGTTTTTACAGGGAAGGCACGTCAGTAAAACTCCTCACATCTAACCTTCCCACAACCAACACCTCCCAATATCCGACCTAATGTCCGACCATCTGTTATACGCACACACTTCATTTCCGAGCCTGTTCAAACTTGAAAAATTGTCAGATCTACACTTGGTCTATGCTTGTTTTTATCTCTCAAACTGTCAGTCCAATCATGTTTGTTGATGTGGAATGTGCTCTGACAGCAATATTGCTGTACTTGCTGAAGTCTTGACATTTATTTTATGTTGTTAAGACAAAAAAATTGGTATGATACGCCTTTATATGTAATTTTTTTGTCCTCTAGACTGGTCTCAGAACAATGACAATACACCTGCAGTCGATGTGCGATTTAATGATAGGCAGTAATTAGTTTTAGGAATCTCATTGATCTAAAACCGTTCTCGAGGACAAGAGAAATTTGATATTAAGAAGCATATCATACCAAATTTAGTGCATTTCCAAACTCATAATCTTGCGCTAATTCTGATTTATGTTTTTAACGTTATTACTTTTTGGGCTTTACCCCATTATTTATTGTTCTTCCCGGTAACAGACCTTTCGGCTGTTCCGACTATGGCCCGGTCCTGTCGTGTTTGTATATGAGAGGTTCTACTGTACTGGAGATATTATTAAGGTAAGACTTCACCACATTGCAGTCACCAGTACCTCTCTACGGGCCGCACGCCGCCCTCCGTGCCCACGACATGTACGCGGCTGGTGCTGTAGGCGCGGCCCATGCAGTTGGTCGCCTCGCATGTGTACGTCCCCAGCGAGGCGGTGTCCTGTGGGTCGGCGCTTAGCGCAAACACATCCCCTGCCTTGATCTCCTGGTTGTCCTGTGGAGGAAAATAAACAAGGTTTGGTAATCAAGAAGGTCTCTGAATCTATTTTTTTTTTTTTTTTTTTAAAGAGGTTGGCGGACCTCTTTTTGCCTTACTTTGCCCCGTCCACATAGACTTTTGATCTGTGCGTGGATCGTATTAGAAAAAGTAAGGAGGTGAGCCGCTACAGTACAAGGTGAATGGTACTGATAAAGTCACTGGCAGAACGCGGATTCGAACCCACGACATCGCTGCCATGGTCCCGAAGTCCGGTGCGCTAACCACTACGCCACCGACTCACCCTAATTTGACTCACCCAAGTTGATGTAAGTTGGCATACTAAAATTTGGGAACATATGTTTTGTAACTCTTCACTAAATTTGGACATTGTAATGTTTACATTTTGTACTATTATAGATTAGCTTTATTTGCCACCTAATAGTCAATTTTGCCAGGAGAAAAAAAATCATTCAAGAGCTCGACTGCAGGATGATTTCAGAATGAAAATTTTCAATTGTCGACCTTACAAATTGTCCTTACAATTGTCGATTTTACCTGAGTAACTAAGTTTACTTCCTTTTTCCAGCAAAAAAGAGCTAGCTGAATAAAGATATATCTAACAGTATCTTTCGTTATTTGTTATTAAAAAATAGCCATTACTTTCTGGACTTACTGTACCAATTCGGTAATGAATGTCATGTCTGCAAAGTGAAAGCAAAATCAATACATATACCTAATGATTTGAGATAGGTCTAAACATATTATTTATAATTTAAACTTACCTTGAACCACCGTAGCGTCGGGGTGGGCACACCCACCACTTTGCACTCCAGTGAGACGGTTCCTTGCTCAGTCAATATTGCCATCAACTCCTCGATAAAGTGGGGGGCTTTGTACGCCTTGGGAACTGCAATGGGAGTTTTAGTTTAAATTGTTGATAAATTAGTCCGAATGCTATGGCAATACTAGAAAAAAATTATAATAATTGAGTCAAATGTACTTTGATTGTTGAGCTTCAAGTTTCTTACACAAGAAGATGATTTCAGTGAATTCAATCGTGATCAGTTAATTTTTTGTCCAAACATTTTGGTTCACACAATGACTATAATATAATTTTATTATTTTAGTAAGCGGTCAAAATAATTTGAAACGGTTTCTGGCCATACTCCCTTTCAGCATTATGCTTGTGCTTTTGCCAAACCCTCTTAAGGAAGTAGCAATTATAAGCTATCTAAAATTTAAGAGTGAAAAGTAATTTATTTCACCTGTTTGTATATTTCTTGCATTTTGAAGTTTACTAAAATGATTTAATGAATGTTTACGAACACAATAGTAGTCAGTTAGGTTATCTTCAACCTTAATTTCAGGTACTGGTAGTGTAGGAAGTTATTTCCGGAGTTTGTTTTCCCAAGTCCCGAATGTCAAAGATTTACTAACAAAACTGAGTTTCCACTATAGAACATCTTTTAAGTTTTACAAAAACCGTAAGCTGCTAAGCTCACCCAGAACATTGAGGTGACAAAAGCACGTTGCCGTTCCGTTGGAGTTGTGAGCCCGACATATCCACAGCCCAGCGTCTTCAAGCGTGACAGGTGCGACATCCACACAGAAAAAGTTGCCTTCGTGGAGCAGATGGAACCTCTCACTCTCGACAACTGGTTTGCCTTCCTGCTCCCAAGATACCTACAAATAACAAACTTGGTGAACGAAATTTTCCCAAATGGCACAACATTTTTTTTATTTCAAATATGGATATTTGATGGCCAAGTCATTTTGATACTCAAACGTAAAAAATATTTTTGCTTTGGGGAAGAGCTTTAAAGCTCACTTTAAAAGAACAACCTGAGCCTTGGAAAAAATGGGATATTCCCTTGAAAATTGGACTACCAACGAATAAAACTCTTAGCCAACCAAAAGGGGACATCAGCGTCAAACTAGTGGGTAGGATATATGCTGATTGGCAGTGGTCCGCTTAGTAAACATCTAAAAACAATTTAACTTTACTGGTCCAGGATTAATGACAACTAGGGTCCGCCCACTGGTTGAAATTTGACCAAACATTCTGTTGATCCTGGGCCAATTAGTATTAAAATGTTTTATAACTGAACATCTGTTTTTCCTGATTTCTTATTAAAACAGCTATCTAATGATTGAATTATCGTACTCTCATAACATTAACATTGAAACTTTATAAGGATGTAGGGCGGAGCCCTGAGGGCTGATGGGAATTATAATGGGATTCTGCTCATCTACAGGACGATACCTTTCCAACGGTATCTGCGGATTTCTCTTACGATGCTCACAAGCTAAAAAAGGAGGAAAATAAACATGCTTGCCTATTAATATAGGTACAGTTTACGAAGGATTAATATTCCATACGTGTGTTGTTGGTTTTTAAACTGGATGACTGGCTGAAGAAGTTGGTGGTGAATTATGCATCCTAGGCTATAAACAGAAGGACACACCAACAATAATACTGTACATAAGAATTCACGCTTGCAGTTTAAATTTAGTTTTAAGGTCAATGAATAAACAACATTCCAATCGAACATGTTCGGTGAAGACCTTCACACCATTTACAACTATTGTATTAATTTATTATTTTTTATTGGATGACTAAGTTACAATCTTTTTTAGCCATTTATATCAGCCTACATACCACATTCATTACATGCTAAAGAAACCTAGACATACCTTAACTTGTGTGGGGCTTCGGATTTCCACCAGAAACCTTGTGCGAGTGCCGACTTTGACAGCGAGATCGTTGAGTCTACGAAGGAAGACAGGGACATCACCTGGCCTTGTGCGCACCTCAAGCAGAAGATCGGAATGTGCATGACCTGCGTCATTACGGACGGAGAGAGAGTATCGGCCAGAGTCACCGACCGTCGCGTTGCGCACATTCAGTGTGACGGCCCCACGCTGGGTGACGCTGGAGAATCGGTCGCCGACCAGCTCCACATCTCCTCTGCTCCTGTAAATAAGTACTCATTGTTATCAATCTTCAATAAAATTCCTCATCTAACAAAATCCATATTTCACCTTGTTAGACCTATATAAACAGAGAAACACATAAACTTGAACATACAGTAAGAGTTCAGGATATTATGCAGTTAGGCTACATTTTTAAAATTAAGACCCAAGTGGTTATTTTTAATTCCATTTTATTTGTCCTTCTCTTATCCCGCCTCCTTTTTTCAAGGTTAGACCAATAAAAAATTTTATAAAAAAGTGAGAATACTCTTGTACTTATGATTTGAAAAAGGCAACCATGTCCACAATGATATCCGTCAATATGTCTTTGACCATGGCTAACCGGCCCGCCGTTAGTGATGGCAATATTTCTTGAAAAATCGATTTTTCGATATATTGATGTATCGAACGAGTAAAATCGATTTCGATAAAAAATCGTGAGCAAAAAATCAATATTTTAAGAAAATCGATTTTTTTATCGACGTTTTTAAATAATTTACTTTGGAATTAAAAATATAACCAACAAACATTTATATTAATACTATTAATATGACAGTATTTGTAGTCAATGGTCACACCTTTGATTCATTGATTTTGTAGGTAAAATCAATGATTAACTTAAATATCCTCTACACATGTAAGGAATACACTATATTATTCGGTTTGAAATAAAACAGAGTTATGAAAATAAAGCATTATTTGTTTATTGAGAAGATGTATAAGATCGTAAACTAAAATAAAATGATTTAAATGACTTTAAATGCTGTAAGAGCTAAATTGGGTATAATAACATCGCAAGACTGGAATAAACACAGTTTTTGTTTTGAGCTATAAACTTATAATCAACATGTATTGGAAAGCTAGATAAACACAAATTCATATAAGCTCAATGGAGTAGGGAATTTATACAAATTTTAACGTCATTCGAGGACTACTCAAATATTTTATTTTACAGTAAAAGTTATTTTATTATCGTTGGTTGCCGATCTTGGACAGAACCGTAACATATGTTAACCTTCGGTAACCAAATTTCTATTTTTCAATTAAATTTTTATAACAGCAAATTTTAACAAAATCAAAGGATGAACCCTATTTTGAACTGCTTTGTATAAAACGGCAAGATAGATTATACATATACTTAACGTGATATTTTGGCCAATGCGAAATGAGTTAAGCGATAAATTAGCAACAATCACGGCCATCTCTATTCTCTAGTCAACTCTCTACTAACTAGCAATGACCTTGCACCAATACGATAACTTATACAGCCAATACCGGTACTTAGTTATTTGACTTTGATATTTTGGCTCTAATGCAACAAATTTTGGAAATTCAAAGCCAAACTAAGGTTAGGATCTTAAAATATACTGTTTTAGAGGAGTAAAAACCATAATTCTCTGTCTTTTACCCGACCGATTTTAAAATCAATATTTTTAGTAAGAAAAATCTATTTCAGAAAAATATCGCCTTGAAAAAATCGATGCCAAAAAATCGATGTATCGAATGGTAAAAATCGATTTTTCCAAAAAATCGATTTTATTTTGCCATTACTACCCGCCGTATATACTCAGCCAGTTCACAACATGCTACGGAGGTTATGTTCAGGGCCGATTTTGTAAATGGACCCGTGGGCCCAGGCCCAGGGGCATGAGTGTTTTAGGCTTGTTTTGAACGCAAGCTAAAGAAAATATTTTAAACTATGCGCCAATGGAACCCTCCCCATATTCCCAACCTCACTCAACAACTCATCACTGATGCCACTGCCTGCGTCCTATGTGTGCTTGATCGTTGGCAAGGTTGTCTTTCTTTGTCAATTCATTTTGTTCCCACTTGTGAGAACAAAAACCCATAACACCCCCATACCCCATATTTGACCCATTTAAGTTTAGGCCTATATCTAAACCCATTTTAACTTTTTAAAATTGTCCTTTAAAGTATGAATGTAAGTAAAACTAACACTTTTACAGTTCACATTTTTATTTTACAATGCGGGTACTCTAAATAATATTCAAAGAAAGTGAACACAATAACATTAGTTCTGTCATTGATATGTTGCGAATATTTGTATCAAATCACCAAATGCCTATGGGATAAGAGAATTTTTATTTGGTGATTAATATCGAGGGGGGGTGCAAATATTTGTCAGGCCCATGGTATGTTGCATACAAACCGCAGGCCTGATTATGTTACATATTTTAGTTCCTATTGTTTAATAAGGCCTATCGTCAGAAATAAATACTTTCAAAGGTCATTTACTAGGGTGACCAAATCATTCATAGAGAAAACCGGGACAGGTCCGAACATATACCTTGCCCTCCCCCTCCTCACCACGCCTTACATCAACCAATTGGTCCATACTGTTCCCTGGATAAGAATTAGGCTAATAAGAACTGGTTAATTGACAGTATATTTTTTAACTACAGTTAATTAATCAGATTCACATAAATCAAAGTTTCATGAATTTCCTAAACTTAAACCCTTAGCAATCAATGTTAAAAGTACCTACCATTGTTCAAAATTTAACTTGTCATCAATTGATAACATCATGACTTCATACTATTAACTACCTATATAACGTACTGGTATATATTGATGGTGAAAATGCATAAATAAGTTAATAGAGTTCAAAATGATTAAATATTACATTTCATATTACTCAGCGCAGATTGTGGATGATTGAGGACTGTTACTGTGTTACTGTATACTTTATGCAAAAGAGATAAAAATGGAATCGTTTTTTTTTTATAAAACTTGAATTAGCCTATATTTATGTCTCAATATTTGTTTAAATCCGTTTAAAACAGAATTCCGGGACTTTAAGGCGTCCCGAAACAATTTTTCGGGACGTTGCATGACATGATAAAAAACCGGGACAATCCCGGTTTTCCAGGACGTTTGGTCACCCTATCATTTACAGACAAGATGACTATATCACTACATCACTATCTTGAGACAGGGACCTCACATAGTGGGTATTTTAACTTGAATATGAATGAGAGATGAGTGTAGGATGATCTTGGCATGATCTTGTAGTCTTGTTACTGGCTAAGGCCGGCGTTCTCCTTAGACAGGACTGTTAATTAATAGACTAGCAAAACAGCCAATGGTATCTAGGGACCTACAGTTTAACTTTGGATCCGAACCACAATTTGACCTCACATATACGAATTGGTCTAATTATGAGGATGGTCTTTATGGATGAACTAGTATTCACTAGTGCGGACGTTAATCCTCACCAGAGAATATTGCATCCACAAGCCATCGCTTATAAGTTTTAACTATCCACAATTTGTGACCTCCAAGTAGCTGGATTACAGAACGTCGCCACCTTCCCAGTCAATGTGTGTGCACTTAATCACTCAACAAATCAACCGTGACTGTGTAACAGCAGGAAGGTGCTCTAGTCAATGACCTTGCTTTGGCCTATTTAAAGCTATCCAGACAGCGGTACGTATTATTCATCGCTACCAGAGAAGAGTTTTGTTAGTGAGAGTGACTGTTAATTTTACATATATTTATAATTATTCAGTTGGTTGGTTTTATTTATTAGTTTTTCTACAGTAACTTTTAACCTTGTAGAGGAAACTATTAACCGTCACCCTCGGAATCGAGACTATGACGATTATATGAATTGATGGGTGACAGAATTGTCAATATAAATCTGTAAAGCAGGTGTAAAAGATTTTGGACAAAATTTAACACTTGTAATTTTTAAATGTACATAAATGATAAAAAAATCATGATCATTGACATTAGGCTAAATTCAATCAAAGTGACACATACTCTTTTGGCACAGTTTCATTAATTTAAGTACTATGACATTTAGGCCTATCTATTAAAAGTAGCAAAATATGTACTTAGGCCCCTATTTGAGAGTAACGGTTGATCTAGGAACTACTGAAACTTACTGCAAGGATATGTTAGGCTGCATATTGATAATGGTAATAGTGGGTTTTTATCATTATTATTCCTATTCATTACTGGTGGAATTAGCGTACCAGTAACTTATTGAACGAAAATTGCAGTGGGCACAGATTAGGAAGTTTCGCCAGATTATATTGAAATTTCATAAAAAATGTTTATAAACTTAGATAGTCTACAAGATATAAAAATCAATATTCAAAAAGGCAAAACCCTGGCAATAATTCCAACATTTAAGCTGTGTTACTTCTGTGAATGTCCATGCGAACACTGGAAAAATGTCTCCAAAAACGTATTCAGTAACAAAGTCTGCTAGGACCTATAGACCTATAGTGACTATACTTAAGTACTAGAGCATCCGAAACTTACAATAAAACAATTACATTTAACAAGAGTTAGTTACAACAATAAAACTTACTAGGGAATTGTCATAACTGGTTCTTTATGAAAGGAGATAATGTTAGATGGTATCCTAATAAAAGACCGGGTTTTGATGTAAGAATAACAAATACCGTACACATAATAAATAAAATGCTAACAACTTATGTAAACTTAATCTGCCTCATAGACCATAACCATGAATCTGTAACATAAGTAAATTATAACATTATGTAAGTAGAATTTAATTACATAGTTGGGTAATCAAACATAAAATTGAAAGTGGCAGCAGCCAAAACAAACAAACAAACGTCAAGTTCGAAAGATAAACATGGACGCACGCACAGTCGCGCTCGCGCACTTATCAAGTCAGCTGGGCTGGGAAATTGGCATTGCCAACTGCAAGCAAGAAATGTCTTATAATATGTATTAGTGTACTATTGAGTATGTATATGCCAATGATTATTGATTGTACGTTGCATTGTGTGATTAAATTAAAAATTTTTGTTCATGACACAAAACATTCAGTGAGGTTTTGTACAATCCTGTTAGTTAATTATTTTCAAGATAGTCTTCAAACTTCATTACTTATTGAATAATATTTAGATGCTATTAAAGAAGAAACGTATTAATTAGTTCTGTATCTGTAATATTACAAGTTACCAATAATGTTTTGTTACTAATTAATACTGTACATTAAATAAGGCTACCAACTAATATTTATGTTATGGTACAATTCTGATTATCTCATATTAAATTAAATTAATTTTTACAGTACAGCATAGAAGTAAACATACCAACAACAAACGACGTAAAAACGCCATGCCAACAAACATACGAGTCTACCATTCCTCTACAATAAATATGACTTTAGAGAATCACCGTTTCCATCGGCGGTATGCGAAGAGGACGAGTATCCAGAAAGTGACGATCATTTGTGTCTCGTTGTGTCAGTGACTGAGTCCAGTCAAGGCCGCGAACTAACATAAGGTATGACCGTACAGAGTCAAGGTCGCGAACTACTAGGTCTGACCGATTCACGTCAAGACTGAGAACTGCCAGTATAGACTCTGACTGCATGATGGATCAGAAATAACGTGGGCTCGCAGCCAATAGGCAGCGTTCTCGAGTGATGTGTGATTTATTTCCATTGACACACAGGCAAATACGACTTTGGTGTAAATGTTCACTTTGAGAGAATGTCATATAAAAACACATACAGTATACTTTGTTTTACATTTTTATATGTTTTTGTATGATTTTGTAATTTTAATATCATTAACTGGATTTGTTATTTTGTATTCGTCCCTATTTTACGTAGTAGTAAGGTTTTCACTTCTAAATGTAAAATTCATAAACTGTTTAAACGGTGATTAATATTTTAATAATAACAAAAATGAACATGTTTTAGAAGGGATGTTTTCTTTTCTTTATTTTTTGTTATATAGACTTCAAGTGTTTTGTATTGGTTGAGCAAAGTACAACTCTTGTAATCAACACTGTATTAACGTCTAAAACTAATTATTTTGAAGCCCAATCCACCAGTATTAGTTACAGATTAGTTCTGAAGTAGTTCAGTATATAGTCCAGTAATTCAGAATAGTTACACCAGAATTGTCATAAAAACAATTAATTTATATACTGTAATTAAATTATCTAAAATAATATTAGTTATTGACTACTTTAAAAACTTTGATAGCCGATTTAAATTTTTTAATTATTGATATAAAAAGTATTGAATATAAATATTTTCTCTAACAATTTTATACATGTAAATTTTCCTGCGGAAAATATTTTATATGCGTGTAATGATTTATTTTTGCTTATTGTGGATATTACTATGTTATTTATTGTCGTGTATGCGTAATTTTGCTCGAGTAAAGATTAATTGCAGTAGTTTATGTTAATGTTGTGCAAATAAGTTTTATTCCCAAATCATTTCTCTATAAACTTATGATCGAACTTTTGATCATGTCATCTTAAAGACTGTAAATGTGCTATTAATGTTCTAATTTTTTTAATAATGAATTGTATTGTATTTTATTGCATGTTCCGTATACTGGGGAATACCTCACGGAAACATTAATGGAAAAGGATATTATGTTGAATAACCTAATTTATTAGATAGGAATAATAAGTAAATTTAGAGCACAGGCGATGCATTGTGAATTAAAGACGGACCGCAGTGTGTAACGAGTTTCTTGTACGAGAGCCTCACCGTACAAATTAATATTTTCAATCTACAAAATATCCTGCATGCACTAGTTAACAAACGACATGTCGTTATAAAGACTGTAGAGATTTGTTGGCACAATACAGAATGGTTTACGATATTTTTATTGCTTGAAGCCATGTCCAGTTTTACTGTGACAACATTGAGAGCATGACGGAGTCATATTTAGCGGAGACGTTCTCGTCTACAGGATGACAAATCAGACTTCGGAATTACAGTAAGTAGTGTAGGTTTAGTTTATTTTAATTTCAAATAAAATAAAATTGATTTACTAAGAAATTACCGATTCTTATAAAGTATTATCTAAACGTCTGAAGTTATTGAAAACAACCACAACAATTAAATTAATAGTTAATGTTTTATTTTAATTAATTGTTAAAATTCAACTATACTGTAAAACAACCCGTCCGCACTGACCGAAAATTCGATGCGATTTTTTCTGGCGATCACAAAAAGTCAACGAACAACTAATGACCATACGACAGGGAGTTTTCATCAGTGCATTCGCTTGTACCTGTAGCAGCTCCCCCGATTGTCTTGTCTAATTCGATCCACGCACAGATCAATAATCTATAAGGACGGGATGAAGTAAGACAAAAACAGGCTGTCAACCTCTTAAAAAATAATTTTGTGTACAAAAGTGACAATATTAATGTGTTTAGTATAATGAAATAATGACTTCCTGATGAAATAACCATCAAGCTAACGAGGCATGAAGCCATAAATAACATTAACGTAAACAAAACAAACTCAGACTTGAGACCGGGGAAACAGCAGCCGTGCGTCTAGGTAGCTACGAACGGAATGTGGACCACCACGCCCCTACAAGCATGGCTGGGGGCCAAACGACCCAGGGGTACCAACCTGACAATGACACTGATGATGGTGGTGCAGTGCCATGGAGGTTAACAATCAAGGTCTGTAGAGAAAGAAGCATAACTTCTTCCTCTACAGTGTTCCGGATATGACGCGTCAAAACTAAAACGGAAGTCAGGTTACGTTATAATATTTACCATTACACAGCTGATTGAAAAAGAGAATGAAGCAGTCTTGCCACGGGTACGATGTATATTGTAACGACACTTTATTACTCTATTTATTTGGATTATTAGCTAGTAACAAACCATTTGGTAATGACCAAATTAACAATTATCAATCTAGGTAAATTTAAAACCATAAATTATTCCCTAGTTTGCTTTGAAATTCCTTATTTTAGTAATAGTTGAGAGTTGAGACAAAACAATCTCCAACACAAAGGAGAACGATTGTTGTCCCTGCAGCGTTGGCAACACTTGCAGCATTGAGTAAAGACGTTATTAACATAACGTATAGAGTGGACAACAGATAGGGAAGAAGGGAACGCTCGCCACGGTGCCCGGGAACTCTGTATCGTATCGAGACAATTAATTATCGATTGTGCTTTCGGTCTATTTAATCGACTACATATCGCATCAACTCGATAGTCATCCTAATAATTGAAAAGAGAATTCGAATCGAATCGAGCTTCTGATTGTTGAAAGCGTTCGATTATATCGCATCGTTTGCCTGTTAGTGGCGCTCCTAGCGGACGATCTTGTCATGGCGTTTCCAAATTTTAACATTGCTTGTCCACTCTATACGTTATGTTAATAACGTCTCTACTCAATGCTTGCAGGTAGCAAAGAGTAAAATGTTGATGTTTTAACATTTTTTAACCGACAAAACCTCTGTGGCGACATCCACGGATGTCGCAGAAAGTGACACCATTGCTCTTGTGGGATGTAGCTCACCTGGCATTGGCCTACAGTCATTTTGATAAACAATAACAAATCCAGACTTTGGACTAGGTCGTAGAGTATGAAGAAAATAACTATGTGAATAGGGTCTATAGACTGGGACGGTGGCGACGTCCTGTAATCCAGCTACTTGGGGTCACGAATTGTGGATAGTTATAAACGATGGATTGTGGAGGCGATATTCCCTAGTGGGGATTAACGTCCGCTCTAGTGAATACTAGTTCATCCATAAAGACCATCCTCATAATTAGACCAATTCATATATATGAGGTTGAAATTGTGGTTCGGATCCCATGTTAAACTGTAGGTCCCTAGATACCATTGGCTGTTGGGCTATTAATTAACAGTCCTGCCTAAGGAGAATGCCAGCCTTAGTCAGTAACAATACTACAAGATCGCGCCACAATCATCCGACACTTATCTCTCATTCATATTCAGCTTAAAATACCCACTATGTGAGGTCCCTGTCTCAACATAGTGATATAGTGATACAACTATTGAGAGCATGCCAGGTTTAATAAAATTGCTGGTAATTAGCTTCCTGATAATTTTTCAAAGAAGTATAATATAAACGAATTATCCAATACAACAACAAATAAGAAAAGCAGTGTTGAGACGGAGAGAATGGTATATTTCACAGTTTGGCACCGCTCAAAGGTCACCGTCAACATAAATCACAGATCGCAGACTATTGCCCCATCAAGTGGCTCCGACATAGAGCAGTTAGACCACCGATGTGATTGGTTAATTTTATGGGTAATAAACAGTAAACTACTCGTCATGGCTATTTACTAGTTACACGTTTTAATTAAATCAAGAATGTACTGGGAGAGCATATCAGCTGTGATAAAATATAAAATCAATTCTTGATGGAGGAAGTTTTTTTGTAGGGGGAAAGGGAGTTCCCACTGATTTTAATGATCTACCATCATGACACACAGGAGGGAATATGGGATATTTTATGAACATTATGGTAGAATATCACAGACTGATTTTATTTATTTCTAATACCTACCTTCAGTAACTTTAGGTTGAATGTCCAAAAGTGAAATAAAACAAATAGTCTAAATTTAAAAACTCAAAGTTATATGGAACAGTAGATATCGAAATATGTGAGGATTTGATCGTTTTAAATTTAATTACTAAAGTTTCAGCGGCATAATCAAGTAAACTAAAGACATTAATACATATTAATATAGTGTTCAAGCAAAGATGGCGGTGTATTCTGGGTATTCCTGGAAATCGCTACGAATTAACAGTTATGAAACCATTAAGTTCCATAAAAGCTAGTGTTATAGTAAAATATCGATATTCAGATCAATAATCGCACTTTGTAAAGGAGACCTCCAGCTCACCAACGAGAACATATTAATTTACTGTATGCCTGGCAAAAATAATTCCTAAGCCACTTTTAAAATAGTTTAATCTATGGAATACGTTTGACTATTAAGAAATGGCTAATCTAGTCCAAGCTTATGGACTCTATCTAAAGCAAGTGTTTTAAGGCGAAACCATTATCCTAATATCCTACAACGCAAAAAAATTATATTTGAAACCCTGTAAAAATAATATTTTATTCTCGTCACTGATCGTAAAACCAACCTACCCAGCAGCCTAGTCTCAGAACAATCAATTGTCAGTATTATTGCTTCCCGGTTTAAAGCATTCCCCGCCTTGCTTTAGTTCCGAAGTCACAACATTCTCCGATAATACAAAGTTATGGCGGCAGCTGGCCTGTTGACGGCTTTGTGGCAAAAATACTCTTGGCACGGTCTTGGAGCTTCGTATGCATACCGTGGGACGACCACGTTGAATGGCTGCGTGGCTGGGAGAGAGAGAGTGACATGTGAGGGGGTGGGAGAGCGGGGGAGGGGGTGTATGTACAGCAGAGGAGCGATAATGATGTTCCAGACTGAATGAAAACTGGCGTCACATAGCAAATGATGTGTCAAGTAATGCAGTGTTCCGGCGTTATGTTGTCACCCTGATATATTGCTGTGTCCTTAATATACTCTATGGTAAAACATCATACTCTGTGGCATTTATTGTATTATTGGGTGATAGAGAAGCAATTGAATGTTAAATTATTGACTTTTAGTTTGAAGTCAATCGTTAAAAGCAAAATACATGAACATTTTTAATAATCTACTAGGTTTTATACATGTTGTTCAATATATGCCTACTTATTTAATTAGTAGGTTCAAGCAAACCAACCATCTATCTTCTTATTTCTATAAGGGTTTCGTCTGTTACGTCCCCTTTTCTCTCGACCTACTGAATCGATTTTTAAGATTGAGGTGTCATTTTAAAGCTTTTAGGATATACCGCAGTGACGAATCGAAATTAAAAAGGTCACATTATTTCGGGCTTCGCCCCCCTCGCCTTTGATTTATTTCTAGAGGGCACTTTAAAATGTTGACCAACTTTTATTACAAGTTCTTTAATTTAAATTGTAATTTAACAGCTGATTACCTTCAGATGAATTTTAAAAGCCAGATAGTAAACAAAAATTGATCTGTATCACTACATAATCAACATTCACGTACTGTAGGTGAGTTTCACTCATACAGAATCATGAAATGCGCAATTTGCGCACGGGCCACCTCGTTCGTTATTTATATATTAGATTTATATCATATATATAAATTTAATCGTTATATATATCTAATATATATAATAATCGTTCGTTATTTATATATTAGTCAATGTCAGATTAATGTGGCGTCGTCAATTCTTTCGTCAACTAGCGTGAACCCTTTTCTAACACGCAACTTAGAGTTGTAGTAAATGTCAAATGTGTCGGCGTCAGCTGTTTCGTCAACTAACGTGAACCCTTTTTAACATGCAACCAGGAGTTATAGTCAATATCAAATGTGGCGGCGTCAGCTGTTTCGTCAACTAACGTGAACCCTTTTTAACATGCAACCAGGAGTTATAGTCAATATCAAATGTGGCGGCGTCAGCTGTTTCGTCAACTAAAGTGAACCCTTTTTAACGTGCAACCAGGAGTTATAGTCAATATCAAATGTGGCGGCGTCAGCTGTTTCGTCAACTAACGTGAACCCTTTTTAACATGCAACCAGGAGTTATAGTCAATATCAAATGTGGCGGCGTCAGCTGTTTCGTCAACTAACGTGAACCCTTTTTAACATGCAACCAGGAGTTATAGTCAATATCAAATGTGGCGGCGTCAGCTGTTTCGTCAACTAACGTGAACCCTTTTTAACATGCAACCAGGAGTTATAGTCAATATCAAATGTGGCGGCGTCAGCTGTTTCGTCAACTAACGTGAACCCTTTTTAACATGCAACCAGGAGTTATAGTCAATATCAAATGTGGCGGAGTCAGCTGTTTCGTCAACTAACGTGAACCCTTTTTAACGTGCAACCTAGAGTTATAGTCAATATCAAATGTGGCGGCGTCAGCTGTTTCGTCAACTAACGTGAACCCTTTTTAACATGCAACCAGGAGTTATAGTCAATATCAAATGTGGCGGCGTCAGCTGTTTCGTCAACTAACGTGAACCCTTTTTAACATGCAACCAGGAGTTATAGTCAATATCAAATGTGGCGGCGTCAGCTGTTTCGTCAACTAACGTGAACCCTTTTTAACATGCAACCAGGAGTTATAGTCAATGTCAAATGTGGCTGCGTCAATTGTTTCGTCAACTAGCCCGTGAGCCCTTTTTTAAAAGTAACCTGGAGTTATAGTCAACCGATTGTTATACGATCCCGACCTGAGAGAAGCCTAGGTATTTACGTCAGTCCAGTCTCCACGCTTTTACGATGAGATTGGTTTAACGATTTGGAATTAAACATAAGGCTTCGCTTGATACTTTTTCTGTACAATAAATTATCAGTTGAAGAAATATAGTTTTTTTGCGAATAGAGCTTATTACCATCCATAAATATTCAAGATTTTGGGGGGTGTCATTACCGCCCTGACCCCCCCCCCCTCTGGGACCGCCCTTGCAATTTACATATGTTACGTAATTTTTACCTTGTGGCCAAGTACAATACAGCTACCTACAATTCAAAGATTTAGTAGCTTTGATGTGCGTAATCATATTATATTTCTTGTTCTTAAGGAAATTTAATCTATAGTTTTTTCTAATTAACTTGATTATACCTAAACTCAGTTGACTGACAATAATGTTGTTTACTTATAAGTTTATGCAAAACAAAAACAAGTTAAATATGAGAGTCAGCGAAAGAAATCACAATGTTGTTTGATTCCACGAAACCACTCCCCTATTACTGTCATAAGCCAGAATTTTTATGTAAGCATTTCGAAAATTTATACATCTGTTTCAAAAAGCATCAAGAGGGAATTTGCAGATATTGTGAAAAAACGCAGGGTTTGTGACTCAGAAAATGTTAACCAAAATCCGTAACGAACTAAAAATTTGCCCAGAAGCTTGACAGGTAACCCTAGGCAAACACATTGAGGTGCATGTATTGAGTCTACATAGCTGTAAAAAACTTAAAAAGTCCATGATTAAGAGTCATCTTCACCCCTGAGCCAGTAGCCCATTGTTGCGCAGTCGGCAATGTTAACTATACGACTTTTATGCTAAAACATGGTATTTTATTCGCCGGTTTCGGACGCCGTTTTTCAACCGATTTTCTTTAAACTTGGTTAGTGTTTAGTTGAATAGTAGTAGTGGGGTTTGCCTACTCCTGGCCCAGGTCAAGGTCAGCGGTTGTAACTGTTGTAGGGGTAGTAGCGGCTGGGGTTTTTCTTTGACAGTGATGGGTGGGTTTTGGAAGTGGGTCAAGGTCATCCGGAGGGGTTTTTAAAAAAGGTGAGCCCCGAGGGGTTAGATTGAAGGTGGGTAAAAATTTATTTAATCAAAGAAAAGTAGTGGTTTTATTTGAGGAAGCGTTGGAGTGTTGTTTACTGGCGATGGAGTGGTAGATGCCAAAGGTGATAGCGATGAGAAGATAAAAACATACTATCCACAGTACGCATTTGAATAGTCGTAAAAGCTGAATCATTTCTTGTTGATTCTTTGTTTCTAATTGTAGTCTGTTGATTTCGAGTTTGAGTTTATCCTCTTCCAATTGTGACGTAAATGAAAAATCATCCATCATCTTCGTGTATTAAATGTATGCAGGTAAAAATTGGAGCGGTGTTGATGGTGAGAAAGTTGGCGATGAAATGAGAAACAGAGATAGGGACAGGTTATATATTACTGTAAAAATAGTGGGGGGTAAAGAAAATAATTGTAGTCGACTAAACATCATTATTAGCTGTGTCGGGTGTTGCAGCTTTGGAAGATGGAAGACTATTATCTGGCAGCTGTAAAACTTCGACGTCTTCGCTTTCCATGTTTTCGTAATCAGAAGAATTGTAGGAAACTTCCACAGTGATAGTAATGGTGTTATTTGGAGTGTTTATTAGATCACTTAAAATTTGAAAAATATTTTGTAAGTCTTCCTGTGATTGAATAAGAAAAGTACATTTACTTGTTGTTAAAGGAGAGGAGCTCATTGTTCGGAAGTTGGCAAACAAATGGTGAGCGATGGTCAGAGGGTTGCTTATATGTGGGCAAAGGTGGTGGAGGGGGAAGTAGAGGGGGGGGGGGTGGTAGAGTGGTGGGGGAAGGATGATATAATCATATGCGAACCGGCGGCCAGAGCATTTTGCCGCAAAATCCCATTTGGGTAGGTTATGGGTGGTGTGTAGAAATAAGTATTAGCTGTAATATAAATTAGAAACACTAATAATTTTTATAAATTAAATATTAAATTTATATTTAACCAGAGCTTGCATTTCTTGTTCCTCGTCGTTTAATTCAACAATTTTAACACCATTAGTTGTCTGTTCCTCTTCCTCTGCACTTTGCGACGATGAAGACATGGAGGTGGCAGAAGAAGATGATGAGGATGAAAATATTTTGGTAGGATTGACGTATTGCACTGTGATGTTGATCCATCTTAAAGGATAGTTATCAATGAGTGTGAGTAAGTTTTGGAATAGGGCTTCCATCTCTTCTCTGTCGGTAACTAAATGTTGAAAGGAAATGAATTTATCATCCATGTTGTTGTCAGTGCGAGTAATGAAATAAGAATGAGAAGCGTATCGAATGATCCGTAGAATATATGTTGTAAAAAATAAGTGGTGGGGGTAATCTCAAGGTCAATCAAATGGAATTTTAAAAAAGGGCTGCAGTCAGTGACTACAGCTATACATCTGAAGCTTCAACAGGATCAGTAGACCAATCAGATCTGTACTTGCACGCATTTATGATGCATGTACAAAAGTCGTCTTTATAACATGCATTACACTCTCGGCAATTAACAATTTTTTCTGGATGAAATTTGATACATCTCTGGGGACAGCAAGTGTGGAAGTATCTTGATTTATAAATCTTGAAGGTTCGCAATTCTGGTGGTGGTAGTTGTTTTGTCTTGCATTTGCAGTAACAAGATCCGAAGAATTCACATTTTCTACAAGCTAATCCGTCTACCATCCATCTTCCTATATCGGTACATTTTTGTTCACAACAATAGCGTGGTTTGTATTTGTCTTTCTTGTTTTCCATGTTGACGCTTCTAAGTTTAGCCAAGAAATGAAGGTGTATAGTGTAGGATAGTGTGTTTTATAGACTAGAAAAAGTGGTGGGGGTAATCTCAAGGTCATCCAAATGGAGTTTTAAAAAAGAACATCTTACAAGTGTAAGATGTATTTATTTAAGATAGTGAGTTTTCATTCTCTTTTTCTTTCTTTATATCTTGTTTGTATTTTTCTTTTTCTTCTTTAGCCATAGCAATGAGATCTTCAGTGGATAGTGGATGTACTTCAGGAAATTTTAGAATTAATTTTGGTTGGAATCCTTCTTTAGTCAATACTTGAAGATCGGACGTCATTTGTTCTACACTTTGATAGTCTTTTCCGTAGATTTTTCCATTGAATTCAATCATCATTCTGTACAACATGGTAGTGGTAGTTGTTTTCGCTGCGTCAGTTGGGAAGCAAATGATGATTCTGTTTAGGTTACGCGTTCCTTTTATAGATGCCACAGCGACCACTCAATATTATTCAACATCAGTAATATTTCTGGAACTTAACATTACTTTGAGTAGATGGTGTTGTAGTTGAAGGTTGTGTGGAAACAAATACTTCTTCATTGCAGAATTTTTGTTTAGGAAACATCCTCATGTTGTTAGCGTAAACATCAATATTTAAACGATAACCACCGGCAAGTAACACTCGCAATTCATTAGTAAAATCGTCGAGTTCTTCAAAAGTTGTGATGGTGGTAGTATCATATGATGCACACTTAACCTTAAGAGACATGTTGTTATTTGTAATAACTGGAGAGCCAACAGAGATGTGTACGGCACGAAAGGTAGTTGTAGACTGATGAGATCCTCAAGAAAATTACGGCCTTTATATACCCTCAAAACTAGGTCAAGGTCACCCAAACGTGTTTTTAAAAAAGCAACATATCGATAGTGCAGAAACACTATCGATATGTTGCTTTTTTTATTTTATTTTTTTTATTTTTATTTTTTATTTATTTATAATCAGTTACATACATGTACAACAGTATATATAAACTACAGATTAGTTGCTAGTAGGCATAACATGAAGTGTAAGTTCAGTAGAGTTGCTTCCGCTAGGACCGTGAGCTGCTAAGTAGAGTGCGCCGGGGTGAATCAGTCGTAAATCTTCATTCTGCAGCAGTTGAACAAAGCGTTTGGGAAGAAATACTTGAAATTTTGGTTCATCACCAGGTGTGTAGGGTGCTTCACTTAATGTACAATTGATAGCGTCTCCAATTGATGTTTCCATTTTCTTAATAGTGTGAATAATATAATGTTTCTCTTCCTTCAATTCTGAACATTTTTTTGTCGGTAGTATAGTAGATTTAGAATGTTTGTTAAATTGATCAACAAGCGATTGTAGAAAATTTTGTGACGCCATTATCTTCTTCTTGCTATTGTTCGTCTTCTTCTTCTTGTGTTTGC
Organism: Neoaliturus tenellus; assembly: GCA_030545055.2. NCBI lineage: Eukaryota > Metazoa > Arthropoda > Insecta > Hemiptera > Cicadellidae > Neoaliturus > Neoaliturus tenellus. The sequence goes on along the minus strand of CM061531.1, from coordinate 333,509,176 downwards.
GTGTCAGAGGTGTTGACTCCCCGGAGGTTCGAGTAATACTGATGCATTGTCATAGTGCCGCTCTCGCTTTTATACCCTTCGTTTCCCCCACCACTTTGCTGTAGATAGACATTTAAACGATATGCGTTTTTTAAAGCACATTGAGACTGTTGATGTTTAAAGTTTTTAGATGAAATACAGATGTTATCAAAGTAGCAATAAAAATCTTTCTCCATTTGCACATTTATTACTTCATGGTTTGTATATGTTTGTATCCAATTTGCTTTTTCCAATCCTCTTGTAAAAATAGTTTTGAACTTTTTGCAGAAATGATTCATAATGTGTGGCATCATATTGTAGGTTATAAAACCTTCATCCCATCTTAGATTATGAAAATGTTTCATCAACCATTTGTTTGTTACTTTAGCTTTGGTTGTTAATCTGTTGAATGGTAAAGGAGGCATAAATAAAAAGTGATAAACAACAGATGTTATCATATCTAGTACCACTAACTCTTTAATTATAAAATTTCCATCATTACCACGGAATGCTTGAAACTCTATGATACCTTGCTTTACTTCCATTAATTCTATCTTCTTAGAGAATGAAACTTGTTTATCCATGATGACGTTCAGTAGGCAACTGGTATGTTAATCCAGATTGACAACCTTTTATACCCCCAATATTCTTCTTTTTACTTACAATATTCTTTATTTGTTCAATTTGTTGCCGATTGTTGATTGTTGAAACTTGATTCGTTTTCCTTGGTTTCTTGCTTTTCTTCATCTAAATTAAAGTTGGTTTGATAGTGGTGTAACTGTCTCCACATATCTACTTCATGTGGTATCCTATTGAAGATTGAAGTATCTACTGGACCATATAGGATTGGAACATATGGTTGTTTATCCAATGCATCAATTAAATAGTCTTTGATAATTGCACTTGAGAATATTAGCTGTTTTAAATATCTTGTTATAGGACCAGTAGCACAAGTTAAAGTGTAAAACTCTTCTTTAGTCAAATGTATTTTTATATTATATTTAGTTAAATCTCTAAATCGAACTAGTTGTTGACCACGTTGTTTAACAATATCGATTTCAATATTTGATTCCAACAAACCTAGTTTTGTTTTTCTTCCAAATGTATTGTTACTCAGATAACATTCCAAAAGATGTATATGTTTCATAAAAGATTCCCAAGAAGTTTCAGTGAAGGTTACCATTTTAGATCCATGATTTAAGATAACAGTAGGAGAGTAATCCAATGATTTCATCACTCCAGCAGATACAGTCTTTGTCATACAAGAAGAAATAGGATAAAATATTCGAAGAAATACTTCCGTTAAGATGTTGGTGGAAATGTTATCTTCAATTTTTCTTTTCTTTGTTTCTTTTTCAACTTCCTCTTCTTCTGTCTTCTTATGTTTAAACTTGAGGAACTCATCCATTTCCTGTTCAACTTGTCTTTCTATATCCAAACTATTGTCAGCCATAAAAGGTGTAGTTTCTTCATTAGCAGTTGATGTAGTAGAACTCATCTTGCGGACGATGTTACCCATACGACAATCAAAGATGAAATGAATTTCCAGCTCTTTTTTCTCGCTTTTATACTCGCAGATGACCTAGATATTGTTGATTTTTTGTAAAAACCTTACAAATTGTGCAGATGTTGTATTAATCCTTCTTAAAGTACATTCTTCACGATTCCTGTTAGCGGTGTGTAAGTAACTATTTTGTCATGTAGAATTAAACAGTATGCTGAAGTTCCATCTGGTATTTTATCTTCAAATTCCATTTCAACTTTTATATCTACACTTGAAGATTTTACAGATTCATTTTGTTTTGAACAATCGATTACAACAATTGGAGCTTTTGAATAAAATTGTTCTGGTGATAAAAGTGGTGTATTCGTCTTACCATAATATGATGATTGAAATCTTGCATACATGTCATATAGAATGGAATAACGTTTCTTGTCAAATGAAACATTTAAACTGTCATATGGAAAGAACTGAGAGTTTAAAAAAACTTTGCAATTCTTTATCTTGCAATGGTCAAATTGACCAGCGTGCGCGGTTATAACATCTTTTCGTTTAGTCTGAAAACCGACTATTATGTACCTTGCCCGTTCTAAATAAGTAGAGGTTTTAACAGTCCATGTTTGTCTTTCTGTTTGAGGCAATATGGGGTATTCATGAAATTCCCAACTCCTAAATGGTATTACAATATCACGGTCAGATTTTAATTTTTTCAATAATATTACTCGATGTTCATCTGCCAATCTGACATGAGGTACTCTCCATACAACTTTATCCAATTGAAGTTGCCATTCCAAATCGGCATCTTTAGTTCCACTTGGCGCTTGTATTACATCCTTATTTGTTGAAGATCTGAGCAGTACCAGTTCTTGCTTTACATTTATTATTATTCTCTTGTAATCTTCTGCGAATCCCAAAAGCAATCGTAAAGGTACATTAAAATCAAAGTAACCTTTTGAATTAGGAGTAATAGTGTCTTTATCAGGAGTCACCCATCCAGCCGAGATTAAAGAATTTTTTTCATTGGGTGTTATTGAAGTCAATCCTTTTAAAGTTGTTGATATACCAACTTTTTTTGTTGAATCAATTGTTACTCCAGATATCTCATATCTAATTTCATCAAACAGATATGCCATAGGGTTATTTATAAAAGGAACAGTTGAACCAGACTTTCCATCCAATGTTGTTACTCTTCCTTCGATATATAAATAACTTTCACATGGTAATGTGTAGATATCTTGTTGTTGAATGGGAATTCTTATTTCATCATTATTATTTAATTTTGATGAAGTGTAAGGGTTGTGAGTGTGATATTCCTTCTCCCATAGGGTTTCGTCGAATGTCGGTCCTTGCGCTATATCCAGTATATCCATGGTTGGCAAGTTTTAGTCCGATCTTTTGTAGGAAGCGTATGTTGTCCGGTGTTAACTCGTCGAATGTTGAGGAGCTACTGAGCTCCCGACTCTTCCGTTGTGGTTTAAATGATAATCCCATGTTGACTTTATGTTGCCGCTCTGATATGTAACCGTATAGTTATTGTTTCTCCTCTAAAGTCAACACTAATACCGTCTTGATCCAATATGTTCAGTACGATGTCTGAAATGAAACTGGTGTTTAACGGTAGGTATATCAGGTTTTGTGGCTTCTCAACTATTTTAAAACCAGGAGCTACTGTCGGGTAAAATGTGTGTAATATATGTTGATTTACTCCATCTCTATATGATCCGTGTATAATATTACACGTTACATCAATACTGTTCACCTTTAATATTGTTACTGTTGTATCGCCAGTATAATCATTTCCAGGAGCTAAAATTCCTTTCTTCTTTGAAAATCCGAGCAAATTGCCGATTGAGTGGTCTAAGCTAAAATCTATATAATACTTTGAAGTTATTTCTGCTTTTAATGTATTATTATTACCTTTTATAGAAATATTTTCTTCTCCAAGTTTCTTTTGTAATACTTGGTTTATATCGTCTATTTCATATGCTCCTGTAGATAATGGAATTATTTTTAATTGTGAATAATTTCCTTTTTCATCTT